>OX235270.1:151113247-152313247 GCA_944472135.2 Trichobilharzia regenti
TGTGGTTGATTCTGATATGATCCATCTGAGTGGAAGGTTTAGTTCAGTTCGTTGGTGGCTAAATAAGACAATGCCTGTATATATACACATATTTGTAGTTGGTGTTGCCTATAAGCATATGGTTACCTGACTGTAGTTGTAGCCATCGATCAAGATTACGGATTCACCGGTCTGGTATTGCTAGAATATTTTTTTTTGATTACAGCTTTATTCCACACTGTATTTTTAGTACAAGTATGGAATTTTCAGAATGGATATCGGTAGCCCAAATTTTGCAGGCCGACCATAGATATCAGGTGTGCGTCGGCAGGGGATAGAACCTCGGACCATATGCATGGTCGGCGAGAGTCCTAACCATTGTGCCACCGACGCACAACACCCCATGTGAGAGTGCCTACCTGGTTGTCTAAGCACCTTGATCTTAATTGTGCATTGAAATTGCCAACGAAGACTAAAACATGTGTAAGAGCTCAGTTTGTTGTAGAAGACCAGATAGTCTTCAATAGAAGTGATGCTCCATGTCTTCCGAACTGAGGTGATTGGGTGCATGGGTATATGCTGCAAAGTGATTTCGGTATGTATCAGAATCTTCCATACTTCTCACAGAACATTTAAGTGGGATGGGTGAAAAGATTTTAGAATCAAATTTATTGGTTTAGGATAGAAAGCTTGCAGCCTATGTTAATCCTTTTCTAGTTAATTTCTGCGGTTTTCCAAACCCTTCTTGAACGAATCAGTTGAGGTTGCAGACACCACTTCTACGGGAGTCGGTTCCAAGAGTTTATGACTCGGTGTGAGACCCAGTACTCAACAGCAATATGATTTCTTCTTGGCTTTCGAACTCTCCTCCTATGTCCTTCCGACCTGGCGGGAAGGAAAAGAGAGAATAGGCCAGGCCCATAGTCATTATTTAACATTTTAAACATTGTGATTAAATCTCCTGTCTGCCTACGTATGACAGAGAGAAGAGATTTAAACTGTCCAGTCTTTCCTCGTACGATAATTTAGTCATGCTGAGAACCATACGTGTTGCCTTCCTTTGAACCCTTTCTAGAGCGTGTGAGTCCCTTTAAGACAAGGGCTGGCGGCCTGGATACAGATTTCTAGTCTTGACCTCAGCAAAGATGTATATAAGGAGGTGAACATATCTCTGGTGATTCTGGTGAAGGGTGTGCGAATTTCCCATAAGCCTCTGAAACTAAGGGCAGCCACCGCGCGACAGTGTGCTGTAGTTTTTAAGTCGTGGCTAACAATGACATTTAAATCCAGATGAATCTGAACTGATCGGACTGATGTTTGCCTGTCTGATAAGTATGGTTGCACATTTTGCTACATTTATCGGGAGCATCCATTCTATGGACCACTCTGACAATCTTTTGAGGTCTTTTTTCAACATGAGTGTATCACTGTTGCCCTTCAGCTCTCTCCAAATTTTTAAGTCATATGCGTATAGGATCATAGGGGAGTCGGTGAGTTGAGATAACTCATTGATATACAAAATAAATAGGAGAGGTCCGAGTACCGTGCCTTGTGGTACTCCACTACGTACTGCTTTCTAGGAGGAGAGTTTCTAGTTGATCCTAACCCTCTGCCTCCTATCTATGAGGAATTCCCTGAGCCAGTTAGTAATCTGTCTTTGATACCAAGACTTTCCAACTTCATTAGTAGTCTTTTGTGAGGCACTTTATCAAAGGCTTTACTGAAGTCTATGAAGATGACGTCAACGGGTCTTCTGTCGTCCTTTGATTTGACCCGGCTTTCTCTTGCAGTGAGGAGATTTGGCAGGCATGAGGGGTTCCTCCAGAAGCCATGCTGTGCTCTAGATAACAAGCTGCTGTTTTTCAGATATCCCATGATACTTTCTTGATGACCCTTTCCAGTATCTTGATTAAAGTGCTGATGAGACTGATAGGCCTGTAATTTGAAGAGCTTTGTCTTGTTCCTCCTTTGTGGATTGGGGTTTGCTATTGTGTCTTTCCAGTCACGCGGTAACACTCCATTTAGGAGAGATGGCTTGAAGATCGTGGTCACTGGGCTGGCTATGTGAGCTAATAGCTCCTTGAGAAGCCTTGGATGAAGATTATCAGGACCCATTGATTTCCCTGCATCTAGTTTCATTAGGGAGTTTAGCTCGATGTCTTGGTCTACGTCAAAGGAGTCTATCCTGTGTTCCTCTGATGCAGCCAGAGCTGATACCATGGGGAGTGATGACTCCTCTGTAAAAACTTGGACAAGCAACTATCATGTGTTATTCAGTGGAGCAGTGTGTTCTCTGTCCCGAGACTTAGTCCTACTGAATGCATATTGGTGTCAACTATTGGCCGTCGGAAGGCTGGATGCTGGAAAGTGTGTATAGTGTAAGCTGAGGACTTTTTTTTACTTGAAGTAAAGTGTGTGTTAACGCTTAATTTGTGTATGCGTGTTCTACAAAGGTGGAATGCATGCATAACCAGGATATCAGAGTTGAGGTTATAGTGATACTTGTTGACCCTAATTGACATGGTACATGCAACGCTTAAAGCTGTGGTGTGGAGTCTGAAGCGCGTTTTCAGGAGACCAAATAAGTTAATAAGTATATGTTTGTATGTATATATTATTGAAGATCAGGTTCGAACCTTGCATAAAGGTGCTTCAGTTTAAGTTTACACACTTCGAAATAGCGCACAAACGCGAAATGGTCACAAACAAAATGCTCCTACAACTGACTAGTATGAGTGTGAAATAAGAGAGTCCAATGGAGTGAAGTTCAACAGAAGTGTTCAGAGATCTGAAGATGATGGAGTGTATATATATATATATTTACGTATATGCGCTATGTCGAACTATCTTGAGAGTGTCTGAGTGTCTGTAATAACTGGGTTTCTAAAATCCTCATGGTCTCAGTCAGTCGAGCAATCTACACCTTCTAACATGGCTTAGAGTAATAGTTGTTAGATACGTGATGGATTTGTGTCATCCTTTGGAGTGGCTATCCTAACTATTTTCCGACCTTATCGTACATCAAGCACGTTGTTCTTTCGGGTTGACGGCACCTTGTCTTAGCTTGCGTGTAACACATGTTCCATGGATGTCAGTTGGTGAACAGTCCCATATTCATCGATTGACTTGCTTTCATTACTTAACACTCCATTGTCTGTGTCTAATCTCATTAGTACTGACCGTATGGTTTCATCACACACAAGAAATACTACATAGACACGTGCGATCAAAATCCTGCAAGCCTTTGATATATTCTGCTGCGTAGTGCACACACTCTGTGATGTGTAGCCAGATATCTCTTTCGTGGCACAGATGACACGAGTTAACTATCATCGGACGGATCTTGTGCATCTTTAGTGAGGCTGTGTCACCAACCATTTAGTTAACTCTGATGATGATGATGTAACTTCCGAGATAAGTAGACTTGTCAATGCATTCAACCTCTTTCGACTGAGCATTAATTTGTGCAGACCTGTTCTGTTTCATCACCTTTGGCAGGAACGAATCACATGTCCAATGTGCTCCTATTTCCCTTGATGTTTTAATGGTCCAACGTTTTCCTCTAACATTACCGCCTGTAAGGCCGGTCGCTGAGAGGTTAGAGTTGAGCAGAGCCATCTGGGTCAGTTTGTCTATAATGGATGTAATGTAAAGAGTGATTAGAGTGAGCGTTTATGTCAGTTGGACACCAGTGATTGTTGTCCCTTCGTATGACAGACAAGCGTCCGTCAGCTTTTACACGGCTGCGTAGTCTCACATAGAGTGTCTCAACTAGCATAACACAGTTTATCGACACTGTATATACAGTGATAAATTCCCACAGTACCTCTGAATCGATGAAGCTGAATTCGGCCTTCAGTTGGCAGCATGTGACTAGTGTAGAAAGATGACGAGAATGTGTGTATTTCAGAGGCTGTTGAAGGGTGAAGACTGAATGAATGCACCTTGGTTGTGTCGTAGATTTTCCTGGTCTTGTAGGATTTGTTGTTTGTTTTCTTGACGATATGTGATCAGTCATCGAACGACTGTGTACCGTATAATTTAGTAGAGTGTGCTAGTCAAGTTGATTCGTCTGTGTTTATCACGAGATTGGTTCGTTGTTTCTTGTGAATTGGAATAGTCAGCGACGTTGACCAGTCTTAAATAAGTAACTGTGACTTCAATACACCAGCTAGTTATCGCGCAGTTGATCTATTCACTTCTTCCTGACAATCAGCCTTGAACACTCGTGGAGTCAAAACGCTTTAGACCAACATTGAATCCACACTGGGACTGGTCAACTTCCACGGTTTGGGAGCCGGAAAGAACAACCGCTCACACACTTCCAAGAACACACGAAACCTTCCCGAGCATCATTCTCCTTTACCCACATCACCATCATCTTACTCCCCTAATACATTTGGTACTATTCTTCAGGCTAACGAGTCATCTTCACTTCGCTCTGTGACCACAGACAACGATGAGAGCTATAGAAATACCCCCGATAGCCTCTTAAACCTACGTGTGAAGTGGTATAATAGGGTAAGCAATATTGAGGTTGGGCATCGGTCAAGTGTTAGGTAAGGAGGGGAAGTCAATAGACGAGGCTGTGAAGCTACATCGACTGAGATGGTTAGGAAATGTGTTACTCATGCCAGTAGTTCATCGCCTTCCCCAACTGGCAATGTCAGCTGACATAGAGTCATGTTGGAAAAGAGCCACTGGTGTTCAACCCAAAACATGGCACCAGTTAATGAAATCCACAGCAGTTAGTTTAAGCCGGCCACGTAGAAAGGTGTAGACTTCCTGGTTGGAGTCCCGGAACGGTAAGAACCAATGGAGGCTGGAGACAATCCCTGTCTAATATTTCTTTTTAGCATTTCTTCTACTTTCTTCTCTTGCTTTGTGTGCTACAAGGAGAGAGTGTGGCGACTTGAACTGGTGCACATCTGTGTAAAGTTCCATGTTGAAACCAGACAGTCTGTACTGGGACTGTATGGTGGACAGATAAGATAAGATAAGGTAAGCTTTATTCCAAATCAGTACTTGTGATACAGAATGGAATTCTCAGCATTTTACTACAATATTGCATCCAGTTAGTACATTAACAATAAATATAGTTCTACATAGATTAAGGTTATCTCAGTCAGTTTTGACAACAACATATTAGCATGTCGGTAGCAAAGCCAAAATTAAACAGAGTGTTTGAAGGTGTTAGAAAAGTAGATACTACTAGCATATTTACTGGCGTAAGCGATAGCAAAATGGTCGAGGTATACAGAGTGTGAAAGAACGAACAAGAATGTTTTAAGTAGAGTTTGTAAGGAAGAGAAACAAAACAGCACATAACAAAAATAAATACAGAAAAAAAAAAAGGTAGAGAGAAAACGTTGTACCTGTAAATGATGTGAGTTGGAAAGACGAGATCCATTGTTCTACTGACTATTTAATAAGTTAAAGGTTTCCCGCCTAATGCTTTCTTTATCGCACAGAACACGAGCTAGGTAGGGTATGGATGAGTTTTTGTACTTACTAGTGCGGGCATATAGTTTCCTATATAGGCTTCTGGTTTTCCCTGAAGAGATACATGGGGAGAGTTGTGAATGTAGAGGGTGTTGTGAGTCAGATAAAATGGATTTCGCCCATTTTTCACATGAGTCCATGTGCCTGTCCACCAGAATATTAACAAGCTGGCTAAGTGGCAAACTGCTTACCCTGCTGACAACCTTTAACATCCTACGTAATAAGGTATAGTCTTTCTTCAATAGCCCAGGAAAGACTAAGGGGGAACAATAGAGAATAATAGGCAGAATACGGGAGTTAACAAATTGTAGGAGTAAGGGTTGGGTTACACCAGAATGTCTTAACTTCTTGATGTAGAAGGTAAGACGGAATATTTTCTTGGAAATCGTCAAGATATGAGACGACCAGGAAAGATCAGAAGATAGAGTGACGCCTAGGTATTTAATTTCCGACTTGGTTTCAATTTCAGTGCCATCTATGTTGCACACCTCGTGAGTGCTAACCAGTTTGTTTAGGTCAGATTTGTGCCTAAAGGTGAAATTAACTGTTTGGCATTTGGAGGGGTTTAAGGTGAGACCGTTTTCCTTGGACCATTGGCTGATTTCTGATAAGAAGCCATTTAGTTTAGAGCAGTCACTTTGACATTTGACAGGTAAAGATACAGTTAGGTCATCAGCATATTTGACAAAGTTAATGTCATTTGAAGATGGTAGGTCATGTAGGAAGAATGAAAAGAGAAGTGGGGAGAGTACAGCACCTTGGGGGACACCAGCTTCAGTGAGCACAGCAGAGGAGGATTTGCCTTTGTATACGGTGTACTGCATTCTGTTTGAAAAGTAGGAATGCAACCAGTTAGTGACCCAGGACTCGGTTTGTGTCATGGAGAGCTTATTTAGCAAGAGACATCTAGGTACAGAGTCGAAAGCAGAAGTGAAGTCAAGAAACGTGCAGCGGACATATTTGGCACCTTTGTCTAATGATGAGACAATACTGTTGTGTAAGACGGCTGCAGCGTCTAAAGTACTCCTACCCTGTCTGTAGGCAAATTGTTTGGGGTCTTCGAAGCTTTTAAGGGAGGGTTCGAGTTTAAGAAGTACTAGTTTTTCCATGAGCTTTAGAAACGGGGAAGTGATGGCAATGGGTCTGAACTTTACGTTCTTGCTATTGCCAGGTTTAGGGACAGGGACTATTTTAATGTCTTTCCATGGAACAGGTACAACGTTTTCGGAGAAAGAAGCATTTAGGATATTAGTTAGAGGAGAACATAAAGCATCTGCACATTGTTTTAGAACATATGCAGGTATGCCATCAGGGCCAAGACTATGTGAGGGCTTAAGAGTTTTAAGACATTTCAAAACATCGAGAGTGTTAAAGTCCTGGAAGTTATCAGCTACAAGATTAGTAACGTTAGAAGTGGTTATAGTAGAAGGAGAGCGTATAAAAGACAGATTAAGAGCATTAACATCACAAGAGGGAAAAACATTACATCGCTTACTATTGCCAGTAATTTCATTGAAAAATTTCCACATGCTGATAGGAGATTTGCATGATAAAAGTGTTTGGTTAAGATTTTTGATTTCAGATTTGATTTGAGCATTAATCTTTTTAAGTCCTAACTTGTCTTTGCATTTATATAACATTTCTTTTTGCCTGCGAAACCAGTCAGTCTGTACTGGGACTGTATGGTGGACAGTTATAGTGTAACTGTGAGCCGGTTGAAACTCTGTCTCGGTTGGTTGGTTTATGTTACTATATGGCCTAATACTTGTATTTTTATTGAATCGTTGTAATATGTCGGCATTCCTTTTGTCTCTAGGACTTATTTATTGGGTTTTATAAGCTCGGTTTCTACGTGAAACCTTTCCTCGAGCTGTTGGTGTTCATGGTTCTTTTCTGTTGGCGAATGTTTTCTTGCTAATCTTCGTGTGGGAATTACAAGTAGTCATGGATGTGCATCTTTTTGTAGAATCAGCCAAATGGCAGTTTCGGAAATCGTACAAGTGTCAAACCGCGGCACACTTACGTGTCAAACAGAGATCAAAATGTCATTCGGCCTTCTAGGTCAGGTTTATTAACTTTTATATGACTTTCGATTACTATGACTATGAAATTTTTCTGCAGATGCTGCAACACTGTGAAGTGGAGAGGTGCATTCATCTACACAGGACATTCAGCAACTATTTATTGGAGTTTTATGTCAAGTATTTCACTATGTAAAGCTCAAATAAACGTTGAAGTCTGGTTGGGATCGAGACATGGCTGTCTACGAGGTGATGAAACACCTATCGAAGAACTACAAGTGGAAGTCACCATTATTTAGAAAAATCTAAGTGTAGTGATCGATTTTACTTATCTTAATAGCATAGTTTAAACTACAGGTGATAAGGATGGGGATTTCATGGTGAACCAGGATGGCACTTGGGAAGCAAGAGAGACGTTCACTAACGTCTGCCTTCTTTCCATCCTAAAGATGTGTTGTCGGGTGAGGAAGGATAGGCAACAAGGAACTCTATGGACGAACCAGCCAAGAACCTTTTTTTATTTCTATTCGTTCCCAGTGGAACATAAGGCTTCTAGCTAAGGGCTTAAAGTTCCAGTAACAGTGGTGTTTATTTTTGCGGGGTGAGGTTACTAGTCTCATGCCCAGCACAACCTTCCCTCTTTACTAGTCTTACCACTGGCTTAGGAGGTAAAGGAATGTATCGGCTGGGGATCGAACCCCGAACCACATTCGTGGTTGGCGAGCATCCTACCGTTGGACCACCGACGTACTTCTAGAGATCAGCCATGAACCTATTGCCCGAAAAATATGTGGAAGAGGATGCTATCACACACCCAGCACTCGAGTGGGATCCAAATGCGAAGCTACTGGTGGTTTGGCATCTGGTTGGTACATGGAGAAGTTCATGTGAGCGGAAAATGATGACCTGTATGCAGCCGCGGAGCGCCTAGAAAGCGATGGCAGATAACTAAGTGATATAAAGTCCTAAGCCATGTTCAGAATAAAGTAACAAATGGTAGTAATGATAAGATTGTGTCTCATCGTCTTACACTTTTTCCACTCATGTTTTGCGTCATTGTCGATGGGAATAATTTATAGCTGTTGACGGCTGTTTGGTTACTCATAAGTAGTAAAGTTTGTTTCAGCATATTTTCGGTTACTTTTGATAAGGTTGTATGCTTTAATTGGATAGTAAGTCATTCGTCTTCACCCTCGTTTGGTGCAGACAGCATTCTATCACTCAAGCCTGCAATAAGGCCACCAACTTAGGTGACCAGACGTCCTGCTGATTGCCACCAACTATCTAACATCAGGGCAAACTGTATTTTTCCTAACGGAACGCCTTTTCCATTTTGCCTTTTTTCTGACCTTCTTTAATCTAATTTTCTGGCGTTATCTGAACCCTATTGGTGCCTCTGGATACGACATAGCTCACCTTCTTTTTTACCGACCTTGCGTCATTCCCCTATTCTATTTTTGGTTGTGTCACTAACGTTGTTAAGTGTGTGGAAGCTAAGTTAGAAAATTTGAAACCCCACTTGTAACAAAATATACTAATTACAATCCGGACTTTGTCCAGAAGGCTGTCTAATTGCATGTAGTTTGTATTATGTGTTCAGATCATGATTACTGGGTACTTTTTAGACTTCGCTGAATACAGAATGAACACTGATGCATTCAGGCAGAAAACACACTTAAGACCATGCACCGGGATCCAGTCATGTAGGGATTTTTCTGGTGTAGTACTCGCTGCCTTCATTACACTTCCACGTCGTCTTAAACTACCCGAATAATCTCATGAAAACTGTTAAGTGAACTTTGTATATTCACCTAGGGAACTAGGTGGTGTTGAGAGAGTAACTACTCTCGGTTCTTGTATCCATTTGTCTCAAACACAACTAACGTTCATGGCTCGTGAATTTTGTTATCCGATTTAGCAAAGGGTCCTAACGTTAAATACTCTAACATGGAACTGTCAACGTGGTTTCAAAAGACTGTCAATAGTGTCATCCTTTACTGGCTTAATCTGTGTCGAAATTTTGCCTGATAAGTGAATAGTTGTTTGGTAGAGTGTAGTGAGGTCTCTCTTGCCTGCAGCTTGTTCTGCTTCACTTTCCATGGTTTCATGATATTTTCTTTTGTCTTCCCTGGCACTCTGCTTCACTCTTTTTTTCAGCATATTGTAGCTTCCATTCAACTCCTGTTTTTGTTCCTTGTCAGTGCACTGGATAATCTTTTGTTTCGCTATCCTTCTCTCTTCTATTAGTTTCCAAGTGTCCGCAGTGAGCCACTGTTTACCCTGCCTCTTCTTTATGACCAGAACTTCCATGCAGGTTTGACTCCACACCGTTTTCAAGTTGTCCCAGTGCTTTTCGACGCCGACCTCTTCGCTAGTGTTGATTTGTGTCTCGGCTTTATCCTTTGTGCTTGCAATGAAGATGTCCCTTGTATCTTGGTCCTTCAGTTTTTAAGTGTTGAACTTGGCTTGTGGTCTATCTGCAGCTCCTGTTTCCCTGAAAGCTTTTAATTTGATTTGGATTGTCCCTTGTACGAGATAGTGGTCTGAGCCAACGTCTGCTCCTCTTCTTGCTTTTGTGTCCAGTAGGCTGCGCCTCCACTTCCTTGAACAGCATTGAGATGAAGTCAATTTGGTTCTTGGTTCTCCCATCTGGTGACACCCATGTAGCCTTGTGGATATCTTTGTGTTTGTATACGCTACCACCAATCACTAGTTCGTTGAAGGCGCAGAAGTCGGCGGAGAGTTCTCCATTTTCATTCATTTCTCCGAGAGCTTCTCTATCCATGATGAGTTCCCTTCCTGTGTTGTCTGATCCGAGTTTGGCTTTCATGTCTCCCATTAGTATTTTAATGTCGCCAGCTGGAGTATTGTCCATTATTGCCTGCAATTGTTTGTAGAATTCTTCTTTCTTTTCGAGGTCTGCGTTGTTTGTGAGTGCATAACATTGTATGATTGACACTTTCCTTCCTTTGGAGTTGAATCTGGCGGTCATTATCCTGGACGAGATCGTCTCCCATTGCATCAGGGTCTTTGTTGCCGTTGGTGACATCATGATAGCCACACCCACGGTGTGCGTGTGGTTATCTTCTGGGTGACCGGAGTAGATCGCTCACTCGTAGCTAATAATGGCCACAAACTTAAGAGAAGCTGAGAGACCTTGCTTGCAGTACAGTATCAACACTGGGAGGATAGCAAGAAGATGAAGGTGGTGTAGATTGAGGTGAGGGATGATGAGGAAAGCTTTGTCTGCTTTTGGAAGTGTAGGGAACCTGAAAAAGAAAAGGTATTGTAGTGTCGTGTTACTTCGTAACTCAGGCGAAAACTGTTTGAAACTGGATACACATGGCCAGTTTAAGGCGGTTTTCAAAGTTGTGTCCTCATTGAGATCTCACTACCAACTAAGGACTACTTGGAGGTAAGTCAGGATGCTCACTTTCCGCGTTCTGTTTTTCTCTGACCCAGTCTCCAGAGTGGAGAGTGGACATAGGTGGTTTGTCAGTCGTCTGAGGAAAACACCTTGATGATTGACTGACCGAGTTTCAACATAGAACTTTGCACAGAGGTGCAGAAGGAGTTCAAGTTGTCCCACTCCATGAAGCACGTGAGGGCAGAAAAAGATGATTGAAAAGGAGTGTAATAAGCCGAAAATTGAGGGCGAATGAATAGTAACACGGAAAAACAATTAGGGTCTGATGAATTTGGCATATCTTTGCCATTGAGAACGATTTTGAACCATGCCATCAATTGTTTCAAGGCATTGGTTCATAGAATCCTAAGGACACCAACCCGGCAGTTTACACCTCCCTACGTGGTTGACTCAAAGTAACTGTTAAAGATTGTATGGACTGGTCCCAGTGGTTTGACCACTGATACCTCTTTCCCTATGTCAGCTGACATTGACCGTCGAGGAGGGCGATGGCTAGGTCTTCATGCATGCATGCGTAACATTCCCAAGCCATCTCAGTCGATGTAGTTTCACAACCTCATCGATGGATTTACCCTCCTTACCTGGCATTTGCTGACTTACATAAATATTACTCACTTTATTATACCAAGTAACACGGGAGATAGCATGGAGACACCTATGATGGATGACAGCTAGTTGGGCTTTTCATATCTTGCACTTTCAATGTCATGTCTCCCAGCCAGCCACAAAGGAGGACGGAGCGAACTACTGTTGTTTCTGCTGAGCAGTATACATGTCGTTTGATCGCAAGCCAGCTGGATACCACATCTACGCCGGAGATGATGCAGGTTGTCTAATCCCACACGATCCTTCTTTATTCGTTCTGAGACTTAGTCAGAGATCGGCCCATTGGGGCTAATGCAACATCTCAAATTAGTGAAATGATCAACGTACTCTACCACTTCACTCCTTCTCGCTTTAAGCTAGATGTTGATGTAGTCTAGCCGTAGTCATCTTACATCTGACAAGTGTGAATTGCGTCCCAGACGTTCGAATATTGATGCTCAACGTGTTTAGAAGACTGCATTTTGTCAGCGATTTAGCATAAAACTACACCGTCTGCACATTGTTTGTGAACAAGACTATCCTGAGTTACTGAAATCCGTTACGGTATATTCGAGTAAAGTTTGGTGTATTTTCTTGTCACTTCCTCCACGCTTAAACATTTCCATAATACCTCTCAGTCGATGGAGTGGAATCCCGCCTTCAAGTGAAGAAGTATATCGACTTTTGGACTCCGATAAGTATGTTGTATGTTCCAGAATCTGTCAAAGGGTGAAAATATGATTAGTACACTGTTGTCACAGTCTAAAGCCTGCCTGGTTTTCTCGCTTATGTTTTTGCCTAGCGCCCTTTTAATGTTCACACTTTTTGAGCCTACAACTTTAGATACCATATTAGTCAAGCTAATCCCCATGTGATTACCACAGGAAGACTTTCCTTCCCTCTTGTATACCGGGGTGATGAATAACTTACACCAGTCGAACCGGACTATCTCTGATTCTCAGACATTGTGTAGTGGCTTAGTTCACCCAGACAGGTGTGTGTGTGTGTGTGACTACTGTCCTTAAACACCTCTGTAGTCATTCCGTCATATTCGGCTGTTTTCACTCTCTTTCGGTTGGAGAAAGCCTTTGTAATATCGGTTATAGATGGAGGACTGGTATCTACAACCTGTTGAGGGTAGATGTTGGATGGTGGAGAAGTTGAACGAGACTGTAGACGAGTTAATTTGCTCCTCAAAAGTGTTCTTTCCAACGTTCCACTCACCTTTCCTGAGAGGTAACTAGACCACCTTTAATCTCATTATCATTTACGTTTCGTCACCTATTTCCCTGATAACCCTGGATAGTTGTATGGTGTTACCTATTGCCAATGTCTTTTCCATCCCTTTTCCTTTTGTCACCCACCACTGTTCACGGTCGTCGCGAAGACTTTTTATGTTTGATCAGCTTTCGCTCCGCCGCAATCAGCCTCCTTGTGTCTATCAGTTCGGATCCTGACCGACAGCTGCTACCTTGACGTGGTGGTCGGGCTTGCACATCGCGATGACCCAATAAGCTACACTGACTGGAACTATTGTTCTCGCAGGTCCTACCATGCCAAGACGATTGTTAGGATAACGACTAGACTAAAAGCAAGTTATCGGTATACTGTAGGAATTTTTTACACTATGCTGGGTGTCTATGCCCGAAGTCGAACTGATGGGGAACAGGGATGTAACAGCAGTTACGTGTTTCCCTCAGATGACCAGAATGCCAGCTATGCTGTCTCTCCCCTGTAGAAAGAGGGGATTAGAAAAGGTCAACCCCAGAAATTGTACATCCCGACTTACCCTACAGCGGTCCGTAACCGGTGGTAAGTTTACTAATACGGAACCAATCCCAGAAACCAGTTCATACAGGCCGTGTGTAACCGGCATCAAGCAGCTGTCTCCTGGGCTCTGCAGTCAAGCAGCACTAACCCTCTTTCTATTTCAGGTACCCAAAAATCCAACAAACTTCCACGGTGTGGGCAGCCGGGAAGTAACAACCGCCCACACACTTTCGAAAGCACACGAAGCCTTCCTGAGCATCGCTCTCCTTTACCCACATCACCATCATCTTACTCCCCTACTACAGTTAGAACTATTCTTCAGGCTAGTGAGTCATCTTCATTTCACTCTGTAACCAAAAACAATGATGACAGCCATAGAAACACCCCCAAAAGCCTTTTTTAACCACGTCGCCAACTCTAAGTAAGAGCGCTCAAAGTCAAGACCTTCTGCCAAATCGGACAACAAGCATCACTACCAAAAACTCTGGAATCTCGAACCATGGATGTGTGCTGTGTTTCGGAGACACGCATACAAGACCCGAGTGTGGTCATTCACTTAACCTCACCCGGTCAACAAAGTGAATCTGCGAAATTCACTTTAAGGGTGTCAGGAAACCCCTCAGCTAGCTCGCGAGGACTCGCAGGTGTAGGGATAGCACACAGAGTGTTAGGGCGGAAAAACCACTTCTTAACTGGATCCTAGTAGATACTCGTATGTGCGCGGCCCGTCTGAATGTGTTGGTGGCACAGCGGTTATGACGCTCGCCGATCATGCACATGGTCCGGAGTTCGATCCCCTGTCGACGCACACCCGATATCTATGGTGGGCCTGCAAAATTTGGGCTACCAATATCCCATGCTGAAAATTCCATACCTGTACCCAAAATACGGTGTGGAATCAAGCTGTAATAAAAAATAAAAATAAAAGAAGGAAAGATGGCGTTACCTGTAGTTGCGTTTCGGTAGTCTTCGCTTACGCCCCAACAGACTGCAGTTCAGATGAACTAAAGGACGACTTTTACCTGAAACTGTCTAATTTGCTGCAAAAAGCAAAGCATTCAGATACAGTTGTTTTAGCAGGCGACTTCAATGCTCAAGTAGGGAAGTTGTGACAGACTGAGAAGAATGTCTGTGGTACGTATGGAGTTTCCTGCCGACGAACCGACAACGGTGATCGTCTTCTACAGTTTTTCTCAGATAATCATCTGTTCCTAGTCAGCACTAACTTTAGGCACAAAGAGAGACATTGTGTAGCCTGGCGACCTCCATCACTAAATCAACGCTGGACTCAGATAGACCACATAGCGCCAGGGCATCAATGGCGAGGGTCAGTACTATTACGATGTATGGCCGTGAAGGGAATGCCGAGAAAATGCACTGTACTGATCAAGGCACTACTCTAATGCAGCCAACCACGTGAGAGCTTACGGCGAGTTGTCATCTAAACTCGTGACAACTAGTGGTATCCGTCAGGGATGCCCACTATCCCCATTTCTATTCAATGTCATCATAGATGTACTGATGGACTTAAACTTAAGTAACTTCAGCGAATCAGGGATTGGCTTGTTACCGTCAGGGAATAATCTCGTCGACTTAAAATATGCATGTAAATGATGTCGTCCTTCTAGGTGAAGCCGCTGACAAAATGCAGAGTCTCCTGAGCACCTTGAGCTGCAATCTGCGAATCTTTGTCATACAATTCGCTCCCGCCAAATGTAAGATTATGCTACAGGACTGGATTATACTGACTCCTAGCTCAGAAATAGGGAGTGAAGTAGTAGGGCAAGTTGACCACTTCACTTATTTGGGAAGTTGCATCAGCCAGTGCCAGCGGGTTGATCACTGACGAAATCTCAGCACGGATACAGAGGGCTAGTTTCGAATATGCCAGTTTACACCGTCTCTGGCGTAGACCTGATATCCGGCTGGCTATCGATCAAACGGCATGTGTACTGCTCAGCAGTCTGCTCCGTCCTCCTTTATGGCTGGCTGTGAAACCTGGTCATTGAGAGTGGAAGACATAAAAAGGCTGGCTAGCTGTCTTTGATCATAGGTGCCTGCTTTTTATCTCCTGTGTCAGGTGTTATAGTAGGGTAGGCAGTATTGAGGTGAGGCCTCGGTCGAGTTCTAGGTAAGGAGGGAGAATCCATAGACGAGGCTGTGAAGCTACATCGATTTAGATGGTTCAGACATGTGTTACGTATGCCCAGCCATCGCCTTCCTCGACTACGGGCAATGCTAACTAACATAGGATGAATTAGGTTGGAAAAGAGCCACTTGTGGTGGTCAAACCAAAACATGCCTTCATCAGTCAATGAAGAGATCCACAACAGTTAGTTTAAGCCAACCACGTAGGAAGGCGTATGTAGACTTCGTGGTTGGGGTCCTCAGGACGGTAAAAACCAATGGACGCTGGCGACAATTTATGATATGGCTCAAAATCGTTCTTGGTGATGGCTGGCGCCGATGCATCCACTCCTTCTGACTATGGTTTCCAATGAAACTATATTGTTCTTCGTTATTACTATTCCTATGTCTCATATCCCTGCTTACTGTCTCTATTATGCATTCCTTCCATTTTCTTGTGTTGCTTTGTGTACTACAAGGATGGAGTATGGCGACTTGAACCGCTGCACATCGGTGCAAGGTTCTATGTTGAAACCAGTCAGTCAGTCAGTCATTAGTTCGGATTCGGCAGCAGAAATTACCACTTCGCCGACAGATCACTCACATAGTTTAAAATACCTTACAGTACAGTGGTTAGTGATTTAAGTCTAACCACTATTCAAACCTCGTTCCTGGCGCAAGTGTTCCTGCAGAAATATTTATTCCAGTCAGTATAGCTTGTTGGGTCGTAGAGATATGCGAACTCGATAACCATGTCAGATTCTCTGCTTGATGCATAACAGAAAATGTTAGCGGAATACAGTAAATCTGGTTACCACTTAAATCACTGAATCCTTGTTTATTGTGTAAAAATGGCATAGTCGGTGGGACAGAAATGTTCCACTACTTGTCCCTGTATATGTGTAAAATACTGATATCAATGAAATTAAAATATCGAATTCACTATTACTGTATGATATATACTGTAACACGCAAGTCAGTGGTTTAGAACACGGAAAAATGCCCAATGTAAACAATACTGGATGATTGTTCACTATATTAAGTCACCTATTCAGTATACCAATTTTATGTGACTTTTCTATGAATTAATGTCAAATCTGTTGTTGTTTCTCCCCCCCCCCCACACACACAAACACACACTACCCTCTAATTCAATCAAGCGAAATTGTACCTCCATATGAATCGAGCACATTTATCCTACAACCATATTCAATAATGAAACAACGAGCTGATCCGGTGTATAGTCAGCCGTTGCATGTTAGCGGATTGAGCTGGCGCCTCAAAGTCTATCCAGACGGTAATGGTGTTGTACGTGGTAATTATCTTTCCGTATTTTTGGAATTATCTGCCGGTTTACTAGAAGCATCCAAGTAAGTAGTAGTATTTTAATTTTTAAACAACACTAATCTTTTCCACTTTTTTTTCTTCTTTCCTTCACATTCCCCAGGGGAACATAGGGGGGCTTCAAGCTAGAAGGCTTGAAGTTTCTGTAGCAGTGGTGATTATTTTTACAGGATGGCGCTGCTGGCTAGCCTCATGTCCAACCTTTCGTCTTTACCAGCATTATTTCTGGCTTAGGGAGGTAAAGGAGTGCCTCGTCGGTGGCCGGGGATAGAACCCCGAACCATGTGCATGGTCGGCGAGCATCCTAACTCCTATGCCGCCGACGCACAATCTTTTACATAAGTCATTGAAATAACTATCTCATAGAATTGAGGTTCAATGATTTCAATTATTTTCAGGTGTTAGAAGTTCTTAATGAATCGACATCAGTTAGAGAGAGACTACCGTAAACCAGCACACAGCATTTCATCCTGTTTCTAAACTCTTTACTAGTCCATACCAGCCCACAAACCCTCCAGGGATGCGACCCGAGTACTTCAGTTTACAAGACCAAGCTTTTCTTGATCATTCAGCTGCTTGAGCTGGCTCCTGGAATTCAGTGATACTCGGCAGCGCTGCTTTCAATTATGCTGTCAGTCAGCACCCACTTCACCATGGTATGGTGCCCCCCCCCTGGTCACGACTTACTATACTGCGGCTTCAGAAAATCGATCCGGTAGTAGCCTTCAGTGAGCTGGTGACTAATATTCAGATTATATGATTTCTTTGATAATGTTTCACGTTGGTTTCTTTTCTCCCCTAATTTCCACATTATTATTATTATTATTATTATTATTCCCTTTGGTCCGGAGTGGAACATAGGTCTTCAACAACACAACATCAACACTGTTCAATTTGATGCCGTCCTCTTCAGCTGGCTAGCTACACGACCGATTGCCCATAATCGTCTCTCGTCTCCTCCTCTTCCCCACACTATCTAATCCATGTCACCCTCGCACTGACGACCCACTCGTCGCCGCTTCCCATTCGGGTTCCACTCGAGTGATGGCCTGAATTGCACACGATGTCATTCGACGGTCTCCTCAACGTGTGCCCGATCCATCCATCTCCATTTTCTTCTGCATATTTGTTCACCAATCGGCTTGGCTTTTTGCCAGAGTTTCTCTTGTTGCTGATTATTTTCCGACCAGCCGGCTGGCCAATTGATCTTCAGTATATGGAGCCAGCCAGAGAAGTGGGCAACTGTTGATAAAAGTCTGTAACTGGCTGTCGTCAATCCTTTCTGTGACGCTCATTGTGCAAGTTTCTGACCCGTATAGAAGGACAGAATTGACATTTGTGTTGAACTGAATCCGAATCTCTTGTTCTTTATGCTTCGGTGGAGTGTAGAAGATTTCCAAACTGGTTTCATGTTCATGAAGGTGTGCGTATCTTGCCTTTCCTATTCTGGCTGGCTGGCTGACTTTCACATCCGTTTCGCCTGTTCTTGTTACTGATTCTTTCTAGCCATTCACTCTTCAGTGTAGAACGAAAGCAGATGTTAATTATAGTCTGCAACCTGTTGGAAATGCTTTCGGTGATGCGCTTGCCTAGTTTTCTGACTCGTATAGAAGAACTGACTGGCTTCACATTTGTGTTGAAAATCTGAATCGTATTCTTTGTGCTACGCGAAGTGCAGAAGATTTCCGCACTCAGTTTAGATTGATGAAGGTGTGTGTACCTTACCAATCCCATTTCAGCTTTGACATTCTCATCCACTCGGCTGCCTGTGGTTGAAACCGTTCTTCCTAGTCGGATAAGCGAAGGAAGTAACCTCAGTCAAATCGCTTCCGTTGATAGTTGTTGTTGTTGTCGCTGTTGGTTGGTTGGTTGGTTAGTTAGTTATCCTCATCACCTCCGTCTTCTCTATGTTCACTTGCAGCCCTGTCTTCGCTGCCTGCCAGCCAGCCAGCCAGCCTCTATTGTCACTTTTATGCTTTTCGTCTGTGAGTCTTCCATTTTGTGTGACATTATGCACAAATCATCCACAAGCCAGAAATCCAGATCTTCTAGAGTCTTCATATCGGTCAGTGCAGCGTTTTCCTGTCTTCTTGCTACCAACTACAGACCTTCACTAACAGCAGTCTTCGCTCAATACTCAAGACCAGATGGCTGGCCAGTAAAGTTCAGCAATGGGGTGGGATCTTTTAGAGCGAACCAACTCACCAGGAGCCAGTTGCATAAAATATGTAGGAAGAAATGTGGTGGATTGGCGATACTTTGAGAAAACAAACCATCAAGCGACATGACACGCCAGGCCATCGGTCGAGTGGGAAGCGGGGAGTTGGTTGTCAGTGCGAGGGTGATATGGAGAAAGTGATGTGAAGGGGAGATGATAGCATGCGGGCAGACTTGGAGCCAGGTAAAAACTCTAGCAGAGAACCGAACGTGGTGGCGACGCGCGGCTTAAGCCATATGTTCCTCTAGGAATTAAAGGAAATAATAATAATAATTTTGTACGTAAAGGATAGAAATATATATGACACCAAACCAGTACTGGCCTACAGAAGCAAGTCTTAAACTAATACTTGTTTGAATAAGCTTTATACTTGATTGAATGAAGATGTACAGCAATCACCGACACATAAGCCTAAACCTTTCTTAACATATCTAAGTTAGTTGTTTACGCCTTACGTTATTCTACACTACATTTGTGTGTGTGTGTGTGTGTGTGTTAAATAAAATCTCTCTGCTAAGCAAGGTGAATATTACCCTCACATGGAGTTTCTATTTTTGTGTTTGCCAAAGTTTTGCGTATTTTCTTCTTCTTTTTTTTCTGAACGGTGATTTTAAGGTCAGAAATGTGTACAACTCATGTGACATAGACACGGAGATTACTTTTAATGAGCTAAGTGAAATACTTCGCTACTAGCTTAACTTTTTTTTTGTTTAAAAGGCACAAAGTTTTTTAATCTATGATTAGATGGTACATAAGATCTTGTCCAGGACTACAAGGTCTCACTGTGTACACATTGGCGTTCTTGTCACCTACGTGTACACTAACGAAGCTTATTATTATTATTATGCGTTGGTGGCACCGCCGTTAGGACTCTCGCCGATCATGTACATGGTCCGGGGTTCGAGGCCACGCCGACGCACACCTGATATCTATGGTCGGCCTGCAAAATTTGGGTTACCATGCTGAAAGTTCCATACTTGTATCAAAAATACTGTGTGGAATCAAGCTATAATAAAATAAAAATAAATAAATTATTATTCCTTTGGGTCCCTAATGGAACACAAGGCTTTAGCAGTTCATCTCCAATTTACTATATAATCTTTTTCTAGTTAACTGCACAATTGCCTACAGACTTTCATTTCCTCCTGGTCCGTCATCGCAATCCTGTGTTGTTGATTCCTCCCTTATCAATCATCTGATCTTCAGTATGGAATGAAGACAGCTGTTGACGAAAGTCTTCAGTAGCCTGTTTGTAATGCTCCTGCGTGACACACACACACACACACACCAAATCTCTGAAGCATACAGAAGCATTGACTTGATATTAGGCGTAGAGAAGCTGAATCTTGCTCCTTGTGCTGACTGGGTGCGGCAGCAGATTTTCAGAGTAATGAATGCCTGTCTAACTTTTCCGATTCGCCTGCAGTTGAAATGATATTGCCGAGATAAGTGAGAGAAGTGAAGTGACCTCCTTCAAATTTCTCCCGTTGATTGGGACTAGCGCTTGTTTTCGCTGTTGTTAATATATGAAAAAGAGAAGACGTTCAGCGAAGAGACTTTTTTCGGCGAATTCATTCACATAGCTGTACAATTGCATTTATATATAATTATTTGTGTGTATGTGTGTACATGAGGTTTGTCAAGTTTAGATAATTGATCAGGTAATACAAGAATGATCTAATATAGAAACAAGGTTAATCAGACAGCAACTAAAGTAAGATTGAGTTAGTAAGTTAGATGACGACGTAATATAATTAACTAAAATGTTTCAACTTAGGTCAGGTAGCAACAGAGGTAATTATAAGTAGAGACTAAGTAAAAGTGGGGTGGAGAATAATGCCATTTAAATCAGAACTGATATTGAGCAAATAAGTTGGATGACGTGACATAAATGACTAGAAATTGAGCGTTGGTCAAGTCAGTAACAGTGGTAGTGAGGTGTAGAAATTAAATCGGGTGGGGTTAGAGAACAAGAAAGTTGAAAATGCAAAATATTACAATTGAAAGGACAAAATAATACTAAAATAATATAACTGGATATCTTCACTGCCTTTGTCTTCTCTTCTGCCAGCTTCTTGATTTTTGCCTGCTGGGCAGATCTTCAAGTTTCTCTTTGTCCTGAAATACGTAAATTGCACACAAACAACAACTGTACTACTCTGCTCATATTATGCATCCTAATGGACTGAGGCAGTGTCAGTCTACTGATTTGTGGTTGACTTGATCCTTTCACTAACATGGAAAAATAGTAATAGCAAGAATTTTTTCAAAACTTTTAGCCTTTTTGTTTGTCATGTCAATAACAACCTTGCAATTCGAAGCTACTGGGTTCGAACCCACTCCTGTGGTAGGTGCGCGTACTGCAGGACGAAACAGTAGCTGTCCAGTGTGTGTATACTGACTACTGGTTATCAATGGTGTTCTCTGACTCTGATGTCAATCTGGGTTCGAATTTGACTAATAAAACCACCTGTGTGTGTGTGTTAGTTATTTCTCTGAAATGGTTTAGCCCTCTTATACGAAGAGAAGTACATAATTCTGTTGTTTTTTTTTGTGTCATTTATAAGGTATTTAAAAAAATTTTCATTCTACAGCTATACTCTGATAATTATTTTGAACTAGAAATAGCCTCCATTATTATATGTTTTGTTTTTGCCATTATTACACCTTTTTTAAGTGAATTGTACTGAGAAACAACAAACATGAAATTAGTACTTTTTAGTACATTTTTGTTTATTCGACATAGCAGCGGTCAAATAAACAAAATTCCACTTATATTTACGCTACATAGTACACTCCCTTGGCGGTCTGTATGCAAATCACATGAGCATAGTAACAGGCAGTCCTAAGCATGCTTTAAAGATGTCGTCTAGAAAGACAATGTGAAAGCCTTGCAATCAAATCACTCGGTTGAAAGATATTTTCTTTCCTTCAAGTTCCCCAGAGGAACATAGGGCTTCAAGCTAGTGGCTTGAGGTTTCTGTAGCAGCGGTGTTTATTTTTACAGGATGAGGTTGCTAGCCTCATGCCCAACCTTTCGTCTTTACCAGCATTATTTCAGGCTTAGCGAGGTAAAGGAGTGCCTCGTCGGTGGCCTTGGGATCGAACCCCGACCATTTGTATGGTCGGCGAGTGTCCTAACCTCTATGGTACCGACGCAAAGATATACATAAATATATCAAAGACTATAACTATAATATTGAGATATGTTATCATTTTCAAGCGGTTTTGTTTGCAGAAATTTGATTTGCCCACAGATTGATATCAGTTTAATGAAGAACCATTGAAAACCAGTAGGCAGATGTTTCGTCCTTCTAGTTTGCGACTCGTTGTCAGTACATACTCACCACAGGAATGGGTTCGAACATAAGACAGACCTTCAGGTTACAAGGCAAACCAGTAGAGCAGTCAGCCGCTGGGACCCGACGCAACTGCCCATGAACTCCTAACTTCTACCAACTCACTACCAACTTCAGGAGTTCATTTGAAAAGTTGTGACCGGTAGGGTCCATAGTGTTGGGAGTGAGGACAAATACTCGCCGATGACATTGGCTGTGGTGGTCGTGCTTAAATCATGAACTGGTAGATGTTAAAATTCACGGTCTGGCGACTGAGTCGGGTCCCAGTGGCTAAATGGTCTACAAGCTCGCCTTGTAATAGGAAGGTCGTAGGTTCCAACCCCTGTGGTGGCGCGTACTGTCCTGCACTCTTAATATAATTTACAAAATGCCTTCCAATGACTGTGAGTTAAGTCAACTACATATGTTAAACTAGTAGATCGGGAGTAATCAGATTGTCAGAACATAAGAATTTAGCTAAGGTAGGAATGGTTGACCTCGAGAAGATAAGTAATTTAGAAAAAAGCTCTGCGCTACATTGCACTGCATGTATTTACACACAATCACACAATAGCATGGTGGGAGAAGGTTAAAATTCTAAGAAGTAATCCATGTAGGTGGGGAGAGAGAAAGAGGTTGATTACTGAATCCTGTCTGGTTCATTGAGTCTACCCTCAACAAATGCAACAGAAATGACTCAATGCAAATACCAGAGATATGGAAGATATTATTACCATCAGTCAGTCAGTCAGTGAAATCAGAGGAGGATAATAAATAATCTTAAATTGTATTCTATTTCAATTCAGTTCACGTACATCACAACATTCTAACAAGTTACTCACTTATTATGACTATAAAAACACTCGTCTTATCTCCCATCTGATTGTATTTGATGAATAACACTCATATTATTATTATTATTATTTCTGAATGAACATTATCTCCTATATTACTGATTTGTATTCACATATCTAATCATCAATTCCACACATGTATATAAATGAAGGAAACAAGAAAGTTGTGTGAGTGAGTGACTTGATATGATTATGAGCAGTAATAATTTGTTCTTGGCCGGGCTTACTGCCTGCCTACCAAGCTAAGCATAGAAGTGAGTCGGCCATGAACTGAACGCAGCCCACATGTGTACTGTCTGCAAGCATCCAACCATTGGACCACAGATGCACGTACTTGAATTTTTTCTCAGTCATTCCTGTTAGCTGCCAGAGAATATCTCTGTCGCATACACATTTGATGAATAATGCTAGTTGGAGGGCTAATTTTCAGTGTTGAGT
This sequence comes from Trichobilharzia regenti, assembly GCA_944472135.2. Taxonomy (NCBI): domain Eukaryota; kingdom Metazoa; phylum Platyhelminthes; class Trematoda; order Strigeidida; family Schistosomatidae; genus Trichobilharzia; species Trichobilharzia regenti. The sequence goes on from OX235270.1 coordinate 151,136,851, forward strand.
GTCAAGTAAACAAACGAACAAACTGTCTTAAGATTGAGACTAGATTAGCAATCGAATCTCAGTTATTCATGCAAACAGCTTAAATTTCTAATTAATATGATTCTGGGAGAACTGATCAACCTTTTTGCACTGATTCATGGAAAGCTGAAGCATAATGACCATTTCTTCGCTGAGAAAAATTTTACATCTCACTCTTTGAGACTTTTTAACTTAATGTGCATTTAGTAACACAGGGAGCGCGAGTGAATCGACGACATCTAAGCCCGAATATCCATCACTTCAAATTATGAAGTTTTGTCGATTAGACAGCATTGTGACTAGTCAGTTCACTCCGTAAAACAACAAAAGAAAGAAAGAAGAAATTCCATAATTTATTTTACAATAAGTAGTGGCCAAAATGCAATTATTGTAACTTTGCAAAGTATGCAGTTTAACAATAAACGATCCGTGCATTTGAATCTTAGCGGAAACACCAGTACTTATTCTGAGACACATCTACCTGATTAGTTCCAAGCAGAGTAGTGAGACTCGCTACTACTAGTAGCATAACAGCAGAAGGCAAGACACGGGAGTCAAGTTATATTTTTAATTGACCAAACTGCTGTTTATATATCTATACAGGTTTATATTCTTTAACCAATCACTGAGCGGGCGTGTGATTTCGGTTTACATTAAACAACATGAAATAGAATCTTCAAATATACACATATATAGTATTCCGCGGGATCACTAATACTACTTTCTGTCAAGTATATGGAGTAATATGTAGACGTTTGGATAAAAAAATCTACTATTCCAACCGGTTGATGGATAACAATGACATCTAGGACTGATCCATCATTTTACTGCTGTGCATATATGCCCCTTTTGTGATGATTAGGACGTGTACTAAATAAGTATGATGACTGCGCCTCCCTTCATGTGCGTCAGAAGATTAGATGGGAACAAGAGAAGGGATTTATCAGGGGAGCCAAAACACTCGGTCTTTGATTACACATCGGCTCCTGGCACAAACTTTTCGACGACAACCTACAGGATAACTGTGATGTTACTTCGGATGACAGTAACTGACAGTATAATCATGCTTGGGCATTTCGTCCCATGTGGAACTCGTCATCTGGATGTACCTGCATTCTCCAGTGAATGATGGTGATCCCACTGGGTATTGAACTCAGTACTCATAAAGTTTCAAATGCCAAAGCGTTCATTATCTACTAGACTATTCGGATCATCCCTCGTTGAACGGGTACTAGTGTTATTATTTAATTCGATTCAGACTTCCTCGGTGGTCGATTGAACTGAAGTGCTCGGCCTCAGTTGACATGTCTGCTTATTGTGCGGATGCTTCGACAATGTCTGAGGATTTAATCTGGTAGATGGTGACTAGCATTGAGATCCAAGATGTACATTTCGTCCTATTTGTGACTCGTCAACTGGATCTGCTTTCATTCTTCTAGTAGGTAGTGATTTTCCTACTGATATTATCGAATCCTCCACTGACATCATTTCAAACCCCAAAACATCATTCAACTGATGATAAATAAATCTAACTGTCAGCGACTTAAAATGTATACACCCTCTCCATCACTCTGTTATCTTCATTCTATGATGACATGATTTTCAATGTTTTTATTTCATCTATTTATCTGATTGTTCGTTTGTTTGCTTGCTTTTTAGAGTGCAGAACGAAACTCACAGTTGTTACTAAAACCCAAATGTGAACTTAGTTTAACAATGATCTGCTTGCATAAAAGTACATGGTCATCTATCTTACTAATACACCCTATTAATATTCACAAGTAGGGTTGATCTAAGCATGTAATATTCATGTTCAAACCTAGTTCACTTTTAACGGTTTGATAAAGCTATAATGAGCATTAGTGAAAAAAGTATATCATTTTGTTTTTCATTCATTGGGAAATAGAAAATCTTTTATAATAATAATTATATGTAATCATTCATATCTGATCTATGAATATATTTATGGTCAATAAATGATGAGATTTTAACTAGTGAATGCTTGTGTGCGCCACTAAAGTACCAGTGGATGGATGCACTTTAATGATAACTAGGTCAACAAGATCCTAATTTACGGCCAGTCATATCTTTTAGTCTGCATATATATATATATATGACCTTCACGTTATTGATTCATATTTCGTCTGCCATATCTACAACGTATATGACCTTGACTATTAATAGTGAACTGGGAGAAATAGAGTTAAAAGTCAGTCTGAGCAAAGTGTATTTTTTCTCACCACATTCTCTTTCTTCTACAGGTTTTTGCAGTTATAAAATGCAATGTTGTTTGTTGTTATCGTGACAATAATAACCAGTTACACGGTGGATACATGTGTATATAGAATGAATTTCAGATTAGATAGTGTGAAATATACCCATATTATGAATTAAAAGTCAATCTGAACGAAGAATATTCTTTTCAATTTCAGATTAGCAGTAGGGTGACAAAATAAATTATTGTGTGACAAAACATCGTGTACTAGGCTGAATTCACTTACAAAATATTGTGAGATGAGAGACGATGGTGGTGGTGGTGGTGATTAGTAGTCATATTGATTCATACAATATAGGGAAGGCAAATTGATGAGCCAGCTCAAGGTTGTAAAAGTGTCAGGTTAGTGGTTAGCGAAAAAATGCTATGCCTCAAAGATGAGATAGTCGGATTGCGATGAGAAGTTCATCATGAACTAATCAATATATGAAATAAAACAAGTGGAGGTATACATTGAGAACAGAGATAGTATCATTAATAATAATAATAAGTACGAATTGTATAAATGAAGAATTCGATGGTGCTGAAAGAAGGTTAAAATGAACAGCATAAATTTATAATCAGCAAAAGGATAAAAAGGAGTAACGGGGAAGAGAGGAGAGGTCTTGTTACAACGCCTTCAGCTATATATATAGGAGACGTAGGCGAACTATGCGTGATTATGACTTTGGATATGGTAGGAAGACTGGTAACCCATTGGGCCATATTGTTGACATTGTCACTGATAGACACTTGATGTCATGCAACAAATTTGCTTAAGGAATTTTGTCAGACGGTGAGCATCCACTGCAGCACCCACAGCTCCAATCTTGTGTCTCCTCCTCAGGTAAAACAAGAAGTCTTTCCAGAAGACCTTTACGCACATAGGTCTAAGTATAAAAATACCACGATACCATATTTGGCACGTACTTTTTGTGATGAAAATAGTTTTAGACATGAACTAACTAACTTTCTTTGCACTATTAAATAAACCATTTCCTCCACCCTTACACCATCAAACTTTATTGTTATTGTACTTCTTAAATCTATAATCCTCTCAATTATTTGTTTTTGTTTATTTTTTTTCATAAGTATGAACATCATTTAAGCTGTGTGAATAACTGTTAATTTTGTATTTCCTCTCACTATACTATATCAACAGAACATTAGATCCTATAATCCATGCTAAAGTTTCCAAACTGAATCGACAAAACTGTTTGAAACAAACCCACTGTTATTATTATTATCCAACCTTCTTTCTTTACTTGTCTTACTGCCGCCGTCTCAGTGAGGCTTAAGAGTGCGTCGGCCGAGACATTGCACCCTTGACCACTTGCATGATTGACGAGCAGTCTATCACTGAATCATTGACCACACCATTTATTCTGTTAATGTAGATACATCTTGCTGAAGAATGCTAAAAAGTTCAGATTTTATCATTTAAAAAAAAAAGAAGCCATTCGCTCATCAAATCTGTAAGCACACTCTTTTTTTGCCCAAATGGATTCATCACGCATATCCTGACTCACTGCTCATTCATTATTCATTCTTTCTGTAACACTTTTTTGTTGTTGTAATGATTGATCTCATTATTTTCGTGTGTTGTTTTTATTTTATAGTATCGAGATAGAAAAGCATTGTGGTTTTCTTACTTCTAAACTGACTATTAATTTTTCTTCTCACTGTAAACACCGTTTCGTCTTTACATTTCATACAGACACCAGTATATACATATATACGTCGCCTTGAACACACTAGGTTTCTGCCTGACCTATATGCATACATTATTATTATTATTGTGATTTTCTTTCACTTAGATTTTCTACCCTTCATAAAATCGATGTAAAATAATAAATAAGCTGCTAGCTAACCGGTTTGACTAACAATCAAGCCTCTATTTCTCTCTCTCTCTCCCTAAATAACCGGATGTTCAAGGTAAACACAGGGATTAGCCTTCAATTGAAGGTTACCACAGTTGTAAATATCCTAGATGTAAACGGTTAAAATGTGTTTTCAGTTCTCTTCCAGAGGTAATCTGGCAGGTGGGTAGGAGGTTTTCAAATGATTGTTCTTGTCCTACTTTATTTTTCTTTTTTCTTTCTTGGATGAGATGACTCATATGATGGATTAAAAACAAAATAGTACTGGACATCTGTTGTTTATAGAACTCGTTCAACAATTGGCTCCCACACTGACTGATATATTTGAAAATCGTTTACTGTAGTTGAGCTGCACAACATTGGACAGACTTTTCTCTTAACTCGTAACGTGTAAACGCCAATGAAAGTCAATCGAAAGTTCGATCCCCGGCAGACTCACTCCCTTACCTCTTTAAGCCAGAAATAATGCCGGTAAAGAGGAAGGTTGGGCATGACGCTAGCAACCCTAGAAACTTCAAGCCACTAGCTTGAAGCCCTATGTTCCACTGGGGAACGTGAAGGAAAAAAGAAAATTACTTCGTCATTTCAGTCTGTTCATTGATTATAATAAAGGTTCTTTTTGTATTTCCCAATGAATGAATGGAAAACAAAACGATATTGTCGCTTTTACTGAGGTTTCGCTATTTAATTCTGCTGCTAATAGCTTTATCAAAGTAGTAATATTAAACCAGAATTCGTAAAATCCACTGAGCTGATATATATAGCAACTTGATCATCGTTACTCAGCATGGGGTCATTTTTGCGTTGTTGCCAAGTCGGCCAATTGGTAAAGATAACAAAATCAGGTGTATATGACTGTTGGATTTGATAAGTGTGTAAAATTATAAAAGCAGAATGCGTCTACATAATGAAATTGCTTATCACATTCGTGTTGATTTTATCATTTCACGGGGGATGATGGGGGTGTTGTAACCAGGTCAAATTCTGTTTTAGTCCATCATCCCTATTCAGATAATTTGGATTCCACTTGATATGAAGTGTTTTTGATGATATGAGACGTTTGATTGGATACTAGTAACTAGTGCGATTTGTCTAGTCCTTACTTCGGTGAGACTGAATTCTATCATTCAGGTCCTATCGATTGCCTCCAACCATCTAATATCATCAAGTCAATGTGCACCGTGATGGTGGACTACGTAGAATGGTGGTCACATTGCGAACCTGACTGATCGAATTCAGCCTGTACCGAAGTAAGGACTAGACACATCGCAGTAATTACTAGTCTCCAATCAAATTATTCACTACATCCAGTCCCACAGAAGGTCAATCGGGAACCCGAATAGCTCAGTAGTAACATCTCCGACTGCAGCTTGGGTGACGAAGGTTCGAATCTCAGAAGGGACATGAGTGTTCCTTCAAGGTTGCAGATACGCCTTGCTGTGTGACTGGTGATTGGCAACTAGCACAAAACCTTGGTCAACCAAGGCTTCCTTTGGCCGATTGCCTCCAACCATCTGATATGAGACGTTCTTTGTGATTTCTGAAATTTTTCTGGGTGGTGATTTCAATATTGTCAAAATCAGTTTTGTGACCTGATTCTATAGCGTGTAGACGAGCTAGCGTAACCATCGCCTCCCCCGACAGGCTGATAAAGATGCAGGCTGGAAAAGAGTAAGTGGTGGCCAAACAAAAACATGGCATCAAACCATGAAATCCTTGACAGTTAAACTAAGTCAGGTAGGGAAATGCAGACTTCCGGGTTGGGGCCCTCAGGACTGACTCTAGGAATCAGTGGCTGGAGACAATAGGTGACATGGCTCAAAATCGTTGTCAATGGCCAGCGCAGATGTATTCAGTCTCTGTAATCTTTCATATTCCTTTCTACAATTACTCATTTTGTTTCACTCTTATGCTTGTGGAACTCTATTGATTCTCTCCACTCGTCTTCTGGTTTACCTTTGTGTGCTATTTGAAATGTGGCAACTGGAACTGCTGCACTTCGGTGCCAAGTTCTATTTTTTTTTTTGGTTACAGCTTGATTCCACACCGTATTTTTGGGACAAGTGTGGAATTTTCAGCGTGGATATCGGTAGCCCGAAATTCGCAGGCCAACCATAGATATCAGGTGTGCGTCGGCGTGGGCTCGAACCCCGGACCATGTGCATGGTCGGCGAGAGTCCCAACCACTGTGCCACCGACGCACATGTTGAATCCAGACAGAGACAAACAGACGAGCTGTGGCTGATGATTTTTTATGCTTTTCTAGTTCAACCGGATTTTTCGGTGGTCGAATACATATAGCGCCAGTGTTCATTTCTTCTGATTTCGATTCCTTACTAGCAGTGTTTGTCCGATGTATATCGCATCACATTCTAAGCATTTATAGATTTGGTCTATTATATGGACAAGGTTGTTTCTCAGTGTGTCTTATGTTTTTGAAGAAAACTCTGATGCTGCGCTTATTGAGTATTCTCCTGATATCGTCTGTTGTCTCCGCTCTATATGGAATGACAATTGTTGAGGTCCATGTTTTTGGAATACGTTTTTGACGACACTTAATGTCAGTGTTGATTTTGTTGTTTGGCTTATCTAACTTGGAAAATTAAATCCACTGCTAGTTTGATTGTTTTTGTAATTCATTGACCTTAGGTTAAGTTTCCTTTTTTGGATATTACTATTATTATCACTATTCCTTCATTATTCCTATACACACTTTCTGGTTAGCTTTATTTTGACTGCGCTAGGAAATTGGTACAAGGAATATTTCATCTCTTTCTCTCTCTCTCTCCCTCTCTCCCTTAGTTGTCTAGACATTTTACTCCTATCCTCCTCCTCAAGGCCAAAGGTTCAAATCCCCTCAAGCCTACCAACTACATAATAGTCTACTTCGCTTAGGGCACAGTCAGATAATGTCAATGAATATTTTAACATACATAACAGTCCCAAGCACATTAAAAAGTAAACATATGCAAATTTGTATTCATCACACCATCTCATTAATCGATTGCATTCCCTAATGTGGCCGATTGTTCATTCTCTTTTTATTTTTATTTCCTTTTTTCTTCTTCTTTCTGTTAGATATGAATATCGTGTTGAAATGGTTCATCAGTTGTCCCGTGATCCTAGTCGTAATATTGTGCGTGAATTCGCTTCACACTTTGAAGTCGGTGAATGTTGGGGCTATAATCGATTCTTTCGTTTGGATCTGTTAATTAGTGAAGGTTATTTGAATAGTGAAACAGACTCACTTGTATTAAAATTTCAGGTAGCTATATTATACTTTCAAAGTTGTTGTTGTTGTTGTTTATCCTTTTAAAAAAGGGTGTGTAAACATGACTACCATAAGTGGTTTCCCTCCCCCACCCCCCTCATATCGTGAATATTGCCTTTAACAACTAATTGAGATTACTGTTTGATAAATATGTTTAGAGGAACATTCATTCTAAACGCAAACCAGTAAGGAACGTCAGAGACCTTACGCGCAGATTTCTCAATGATGCTGGAATTAAGGTGGTATTTAAACCAACCAACCAACCAACTCTCTCTCTCTCTCTCAGAAATAAACTTTGTCGGCTTGAGGACACTCCCGATACATGTAATTAGGAGAAATGATATAATTTACCAAACACCATGTAATGGTGATTGTGAGGTCAATTACGTAGGTCAAACTAGTAGATCAGGATCAACTACATTAATGGAACACAAAAATTTAGCTAGACCTAGAATAACTGACCCTGCTAAGTAAGTCTGAAGCGTCTGCTGTATTTGCGCGACACATTTCGAACAATCTAATCACTCACTGACTGGTTATAGGAATATATATGAAATTAAAAATGATTTAAGAGGTGAGAAAATAGACTTAGGTCAAGTTCAAAGGACATATTAAAGGTAAAAGTAATAATGAAGACCACTAAACCAAATAAGAGAGGTAATAGTACATCTACTCTGGCTAGCATCAAAACAAAGTTTACCAAGGAAGGTGGTTTATTGTGATGACGAAATTCTTTTGAATGCATACAGGTGGTTTAAACTTCCTAATCGCTAGTTGGCGCTTCCACAAACTTTAGGATGCACCCTCCCCAAAACACGTTTTCTAGATAGGTTTAAGAGATGTGTAAACATCAATGTTACGTGTTTTGTTTAAAATATGTTTCGCGATAGAAGAGGTAGGTCTCCTATTTTCACCATTAATGGGTTCTGGGGATGCTATCTATCTCTGAAGCCATTTAGGAATATGCTCTGAAGGTAGCCCTTACTTGCAGAGATCGATGAGTCCTCCCTATGTGTGTATCCACACGTACATTCAAATTGCTAAATACGGTGGGATGTGACATCATTTTTCGTATATTCTAAATGCTCAGATGGATACACTGGCTTCCCATTCTCATGTATTATTCTTATATTAGCTGCATAGAAAGTTTTTTTCCTTTACCGCCCCAGCGTTCAATCTTTGTCTAGTTGTTAAGCTGCTATGATCCACCATATAGAGGGTACGCTTCTTCAAGAATTGAAAACATTTATTTCCCGATACGAATTTAAAACAAGCAATAAAGGTTAATAAAGTAGGATTTAATCAATTCATCAAATTTCGGTAGAACTCGTCAGCTCCTCAGTACTCTACATACATGGATAAATTTATATACTTTTGAAATTACATTGGGAGATATAAGACTGATAAGTGAGTAAATAAACTACATTGAATTAGTCATGCAGAAAGACGACAGGTGCGAATGTTTTCCAAGTCATGTTCAAATAGATAAGGGGAGGGCGAGGGAGTATGAGAGATAAAAATTAAGATAAATTGCATTACGCTTCAATTACATCACTTAGATAAACAATTAGTCATTAGAAAATATAACAAGAATTGCAAACAGACTAATATCAATAGTAATAGTTATAATAACAATAATAATAATAGTATTGAAGTGAGTTAAGATAGTCTTACTGATAAACCATAGTTTTACATGAATCAAGAATAATAATAATAATGATAATAACAAAAATAATAATAACGAGATGTATTCGTAGCTCTGATTTAACCCACCTTGATGATATAGTGAGCATAAAGTTGGTTTTAATGCAGTATTTAAAGTCATTTGTGTCATACCGACTAATATTAATTTTAAAACAAGCAATAAAGGTTAATAAAGCAGGATTTAATGAATTCATCAAATTTCGGTAGAACTCGTCAGCTGAATACTCTACATACACGAATATATATACTTTTGAAATTACATAGGGAGATATAAGACTGATAAGTAAACAAACTACATTGAATTAATCATACAGAGAGACAGGTGCGAATATTTTCCAGGTCATGTTCAAATAGATAAGGGGAGAGAGAGAGAGTATGAGAGATCAAAATTAAGATAAATTGCATTACGCTTCAATTACATCACTTAGATAAACAATTGGTCATTAGGGAATATAACGAGAATTGCAAACAGACTAATATCAATAGTAATAGTTTTAATAACAATAATAATAATAGTGTTGAAGTGAGTTAAGATAATCTTACGGATAAAGCATAGATTCAAATGAATCAAGAATAATAATAATAATGGTAGTAATAATAACAATAATAGTAAGAAGAAGAGGTAGAATAATAGTAATAACAAGTAGAGAATAATAAAACGTATTACCATGGTAGATTCAGAGTCACGACCATCCCCTTTTGTATACAGAGAGTTGGTTTATAAATTCGAATTACACAAACCTCTGCAATTGCAAGCAGTTTCTTGCTTCTTTGTTTGCTGACAATGGTGAATGACTTGACCGCGTCGATATCATGTCCGTAATCTACAAGATGTTTTGTTATTGAGGATTTTGGCACTTTGCACTCAGCTGTTTTCAACCAGTTTGGCAAATGCTCCATCATGCGAGTAGACAATCGCCTTTCCTTACGACCTATGTATTTGCTGCCACAAACACACTCAAATTGATATATGCAGTTTGAAGTGTCGAGGATTGGCGACTGGTCTTTCCCAGATTGTTGAATGTGACCTGGAAAACATTCGCACCTGTCGTCTTTCTGCATGACTAATTCAATGTAGTTTATTTACTCACTTATCAGTCTTATATCTCCCAATGTAATTTCAAAAGTATATAAATTTATCCATGTATGTAGAGTACTGAGGAGCTGACGAGTTCTACCGAAATTTGATGAATTGATTAAATCCTACTTTATTAACCTTTATTGCTTGTTTTAAATATAGAGGGTAGCTTGACGTACATGTCTTTCTTAGTTGCGAGTTGAAGAGTGGGTCTTGGTGTTCTGACAAATTTACATCGCCTAGTGAACTTGAATGGATAACTATTATCAGCCAGATTTTGTGTCAGCTTTCTTTCTTCCTCATCAAATGCATCTTCTTCTGTGCGTAGGTTTGCGTCATATATACTGAATGAAATTCGTTGAAGCCTTAGCTATAAAAAGACTTAAATATGTATTGAAAAATTACTTGTTATTACTCTGAACCTTTCGTGGTTCACTCTTATTTATTTTGTTACATGAAAAATATTAATTAATTATTTTATTCAAATTAAAAGGTGAGTAGAATCTGGGTGATATACTGTTTCACAGTGTGGAACATATATACACACACACACACACCCAACCCCCAAACTCATTTTGTTAACGCTTATCTATCTGAGGTCGTGACCTTTTAAAAAATCTGACCTATTTTACTAAAGTGTTGACCATCAATCAGTAACCCTTTTTTAGAGAGAACTATGCTTGACAAGTGCCTTTTTTGTTTGTTTGTGTGTGTGTGTGTGTGGTCAGGCTGCCCGAAATATGTCGGACAAATACACTACATTTTTTCAGATGAATGACATCATCTTATTGTTTATATAAATATTGAAATCCATATAAGGAGTTACCTGCTCCACTTTTTTTCTTTCTTCAATTTTTGCTTTGCCTGCTTTATTCACGTCTCAAATGAATTCAAGCTATTGGTTCTTATTGATGATGAATAATGCTTAGTTTTTAGTGGATGGGGGCGGGTGTGTGTGTGGCGGCGTGTATGTAGGTGAAATACAGAAATGATTGCATTAGATGATGACCAGTTAATTAAAGAATGATCAAAGTAATGTAAAATGCCTACTTTGTCTAGGGCAGTCTGACAATTTCGATGGGCAGACGACAGCTCAGTACATATATATATACACACACACAAATACAAAATTTGTAATGGGTTTTTTTTTTCATGTGTGACTATCACTCAAAATGTCTTGAAAAATGCGTGTTATGATTAATAACTAGGAAAAAAAATAATCATAATATTGAATTAAATAATGTTGTTTTAGCTGAAAAATGCTATTATCATTCTGTTGAACAACTAGATCGGTTTATAGGTTTCTTATTAAAAACTATCTGTGTTGAATGGTCGGAGGCAATCGGCCACATGAAGCCTTGCTTGACCTAGGTTTCGTGTAGATACGCTGTGTTGATGACTGGTGAGAGTGGCAACTAGCACGAAACCTAGGTTAAGCAAGGGTTTACGTGGGTTTACCATCTGACATTGACAATTCAAAGTGCACCGTGATGGTGAGCTACCTAGAATGGTGGCCACATTGCAAAGGTGACACTTATCAAATTCACTCTGCACCAAACAAATAAAGCACTAGCCAGGCACATCATACTACTAGATTCTAGTGTCCAATGAAATTATCTCTAAACTGCTTCTCGCCAACAAAAATACCCGGTTAATACTTAGTGTTCAGACACTTGACGCGTCATAAAGAGCATCTTAAACAAATTTCAGACCTTCACTAACAGTTGTCTTCGCTATATGCCACTTAAGATCAGATGGCCGGCCAGAAAAGATCAGCCACAGGGATCTCTTGGAGCAAACCAACCGAGCAGGAACCGATTGTGAAACAAATAGGCAGGAAGAAATGGAGATGGATTGGCTGGCCATACTCGGAGGAAATAAACCATCAAGTGACATCACTAGACAAGCTATTGCTCAAGTGGAACCCGAAAGGGAAGAGAGCGGCGAGTTGGTCATCAGTGCAAGGGTGGGTGACTTGGAGGAGGTCATGTGAAGAGGAGATGAAAGCATGTGGGCAGACGTGGAGCGGAGTGAAAAAGTTGGCAGAAAACCGAAGGCAATGGAGACGCGCGACTGAAGCCATATGTTTTTCTAGGAATTAAAGGAAATAATAGTAAATAATACTTAGTGTAGTGTCTAGAGTGAAACAAATAAATCTAAAATATGAAAGGGGCCTTATAGCTGATTTCTTCTTATTCGTCCACACGTCGAAGGTAGGGATCGAAGCTTGAATCCTTTGAGTTTTAGTAGGCATAATGTCGGTTTTACAGGGTGGAATTGCTAGCCTTCCCCTTAAACTTCCGTATTTCCCAGACTTACATATAAGTATAAAACTTGGACACTGTGCTAGAGCATAACTCCATTATGGATAAGATTTTATTTTGATAAATCACACCGTGTTACACAGTAATACTAACTGAATCAGAGACTGTGGGCCACGTGTGTCGTTGACGCGACTCCTCTACGATTGAAATCAGAGATTTAATGTTAATCCAGCTTTATTCTTCAAGCAATTCGCCTTTCAAATCACAAAGTGTCGCAATGAAGCTTTCGATGTGTCTAGCTAGGCGAAACGGATTCATAATGGTGTGATAATGATTGTAGTTGGCGACATGTATCCATAGTATTTTTCTACTACTTTGTGGGATATTTCCATTCAGTCAGGCCCCTATGATACCATGCAGAAGGGGTAAAAGTGTACCTGAGAGGGAACAGCAGCTCCATTTTTTAATAAGTGTGCTAAATTCCTAAGGTGCGATATTCTTTTAAATATTTTGTTTTAATTGCGTTCTCCAATGTTCGATAATAAAGTGAATTTATTGAATTTGAAACAGTTAGTTCCCTTTATGAAGGTAGACAAAGGAATGAGAAGACCTGATTTGTCGCCTAAGGGTCATTATTGCTTGTATCTAGAATAGTAGCTTTTTGTTGGACAACCCTTTATAATTCATTTTAAGTCTAAGGGATGAAAATCCCCTATCAAATATTCTAACGTTTTTATTCACTTTTTTGACATCTGTGCGTAATAAGAATGTCGTATCCGTTCGATAGGGAAAATTATAAATAGACTGGTTGTCATTATGTTTTGGTGGCTAAGAATTTGAGTAGCGATTTCCATTTCCAGCATTTTTGAGAGAGAACATCACTCTTAATGGGGTACGTCGGTGGCCATTGAGAGTGGAAGACATGAAAAGATTAGCTGTCTTAAATCATAGGTGCCTGTGCTCTGTCTCCCGTGTGAAGTGGTATAATAAAGTAAGCAATATTGAGGTTAGGGGTCGAGCGCTAGTTAAGGAGGGGAAATCAATCGACGAGGCTGTGAAATTACATCGACTGAGATGGTTAGGACATGTGTTACGTATGCCTTGTCATCGCCTTCCTCGATGGGAAATGTTAGCTGACATACGGTCATGTTGGAAAAGAGCCACTGGTGGTCGAACCAAAACATGCCTTCATCAGTTAATGAAGAGATCCACAACAGTTAGTTTAAGCCAGCCACGTAGGAAGGTGTATGTAGACTTCGTGGTTGGGGTTCTCGGGACGGTAAAAACCAATGGAGACTGGAGACAATTGGTAATATGGCTCAAAATCGTTCTTGGTGATGGCTGGCGCCGATGCATCCACTCCTTGTGACTTATGATTTCCAATGAAACTACATTGTTCTTCGTTACTTCTATTCCTTTGTCTGACACCTCAGTTTACTGTCTCTATTATGCATTTCTTCCACTTTCTTGTGTTGCTTTGTGTACTACAAGGATGGAGTGTGGCAACTTGAACTGGTGCACATCGGTGCAAAGTTCTATGTCGAAAACAGACAGACGTCAGTGCTGTAGCAGTAGAAGTGTTCACTGAACACGTATGTGGTTCGGGATTCGATCCCTGGCCACAGACTTACTCCTTTTTCTTTGTAAGCCTGTGAAAACACCGGTAAAGAGGGAAGAATGGGAATGAGGCTAGCAACCCCATCACGTTAAATATGAACAGCACTGCTACCGGAACTTCAAGTCTATAGCTTGAAGCCCCCCTATGTTCCACCGGGAACGTGAAGGAATAAAAAGAAATAACATGACTATGATCGACTTAGTTTCAACGAAACCATTACAGATATGCAAACAAATATACTCTGTGTGTGTGTGTGTGTGTGTGTGTGTGTGTGTGGTAAATTGTGTATACCTTCTAACGATAAGGAATACTCAGGGAATGTCGGTGAAGATGAGGTTCATCGGACTGAGTATTCCGTTTTCAACTAATGGATCATGGGTTCAAGTTCTGCTCCTTCTACTTCCACCTGTGCAGTTAGGTAGAACCATCTGCCCTTACATCATAAGTGCGTGACTCTCTACGAGGTATATGAATTATTTGTTCAGGGTAACTGAGTTTATTGACACCCTTTGTTAACATAAGAGTAGAATTTAGGCATTGTTGTTGGCCCGTAATACTGAGGTTAGACGTAGGAAGGGAATTCAAGTAAGTGTAGAACGATTAAACCCAGTAACATGAAGAGCTTAAAGAATTTCAATGCATATACTTACGCACACAGACACACACATACAATCGCTCAATAGAGTGTGGGACGGAGCTACATTGTCCTAAATAAGTAATATTCTTAGATGTTTATGTGTGTGTGGGGGGGGGAGGGAGAAATTGTTGTTAATCAGCAGGATGTATTTTGTACTGAAGTGGTACTTCATTATTATCTGCTGATGGCTGATCACACACACACTGCAAAGAAACTGCTAGATTATTGTCTCGATTATTGTAACCGTCACGATATTGTTTTGTTTCAATTGACAGTTGCAGCTGTAACATTCATATTTCATACAGTTAAAATTTAATTTAAGTACTAAAACCCAGCTGTATTAATTGATTGTTTATTTTGGTCCAGTCAGAGAGAAACTTTGGCATATTATGTACTCCAAATCATCTAGAGTAAATATCTTCTATGCAGTCAGAGTCATTTAGTGTTCAGAAATTTAACCACTGGGATATTCACCATAGAAAGAGTCTACAACAAGAATGGGATAAAAGTGTGCTGGTTGCTAGAGTAGCTGATTTTAAGTATTGGAAACTCATTAGTGCGTAATGACATGGTAGATTGGATATCTTTAAGTGATCTTTACACTGTCGCCCTCTTGTCCTTTTACTGGAAGCTTTTTTTTCTTCTTCAAGTATATTTTCTTACTCTTAAATTTATAGGTACGCGCGCCTACATACTTCCAGAAGTGTCGAGATCAAAACTGGCATATTTCACAACTTGAAGCAAATCAAGGTCATTGTTATGCCCAGTTAGCTGAATTAAAAGAACGCTTGTCGATTGAAGTTGCTAGGCAAGCGAATAGTGTTGTGTCGAACACCTCAACCTCGATTGGTTCTGTTGTTCCTGATTGTGGTAGTAGTAGTAGTAGTACTGCGTCTTGTGCATCAAATTCTACTACTATGGTCTGTCGTGAATCTAGCCAATCAACGAATTCTTTGACAGTGAAAACGCCAATGCCAACAACAACACCTAGTTCATTAAATAATCCTACTACAATTATGCCTATTACTGTGCCATGTTCACAAGCATCCACTAGTCATACAACAGAAGCAGTCACTTCTCAGTCATCTGCTCGTGTCTCTTCAATTAAAGCGGAGGATAACAATGAATGTAACACAAAAATGGAAAATCCTGTGACTACCACTACTACTACTTCTACTTCTGTTCATCATAATGATGATAATAATAACAGTAATACAATTGAGCCTATGAGTACAATATCTCTATGGCAAAATGCAGAGAATATTCCCGTTTCAGTTATTACAAGAATGCCGACATCGACAATATCATCGGCTAATCAGACTGAAAATATTATCAATGAAGGTGTTGAAGATAATTTGAATACTAGACCTGGTGAATCTGCAAGTGGATTTAATTCACAGGTTAGTTGATTATTATTATTATTATTATTATTATTATTATTATTATATCCTTTAATTCCTAGATGAACATATGGCTTCAGCTGCCCAAGTCTCCATTGCCTTCGGTTCTCTGCTAGAGTTTCCACCTGCTCCACGTTTGCCCATATACTTTCATCTCCTCTTCACATGACCTCCTCCAAGTCACCCACCCTTGCACTGACGAACAACTCGCCGCCCGCTTCCCTTTCGGGTTCCACTTGAGCAATAGCTTGTCTAGTGATGTCACTTGATGGTTTGTTTCCTCAGAGTATGGCCAGCCAATCCATCTCCATTTCTTCCTGCCTATTTGTTTCACAATCGGTTCCTGCTGGGTTGGTTCACTCATTGCCAGAGATCCCTCCCTGTGGCTGATCTTTTCTGGCCGGCCATCTGATGTTGAATAGTACTGAGCGAAGACAGCTGTTAATGAAATTCTGAAGTTTGTTTGAGATGCTCTTTATGAGGTGCAGTGCAAGTCTCTGACCCGTATAGTAAGTACCACTGACTTCACATCGGAGTTGAAAATCCGGATTTTATTATATTCATCCTGAGTGCTGTTGACCTCCACACAGACTTGAGAGTAATGCAAGCTTGTCTTGCTTTCCCGATCCTTGCTTTGATATCTTCGTCAGTTCCACCCGCCTGTAGTTGAAACGATGCTTCCCATGTAGGTAGGTAGGTAAAGGAGGTTGTTTCTTTCAGGTTCCTCCCATTTATGCTGGCTGATTGTTGTCTTTTGTTGTCGTTGCTGTTGTTGGTGGTGTTGGCCAGGAGTCTTCATCACCACCTCTCTTTTCTCTATGTTCACAGGTTAGTTGATATTTTTATATATTGTCTTCTCTCCCTGTCTCTCAGTATTATTCTATGCATTTTCTTTCTTTAAACAATTTTTTAAACTTTCATTTTCTTTGCTTTTCTCTTCTTTCTTCAATACATTATACATTTAGCCACAAATTCTACAGTCCAATTGTCCTACACAATTATCTATTGCTGTCTCTGAACCAATATTAAACTTTATTCTTACTACACATCAACCAACAAATTCATCAGTTCTGTCAAGTCTAGATGTAAGTCAATTAACCGCTTCATATAACAGTGAAGATGCATTATCGCCAAATTCATCATCAAGATATTTAAACACTACGCATGATGAACAATCAGTAGGGATTAGTTGTAACCGGAATACTCAACGGCAAGCAGATGCTGATATTGGATCAGTACGTTTCAGTGAAGCTGTATCATATGGTGATGATGAAGAGGACGAAGAAGAAGAAGAAGAAATAGTCGAGGAGGATGAGGAGGATGACGGCGGAGAAGTAGAAGAAGAGGAAATAGGAGAAGAAGACGACGATGATGATGATGTCGATGTTGATTCAAATTACGCTGATGAAGAGGTGATAGCACAGAATACAATCGGAGATGATGATTATGTTGGTGATGGTCGTGGCGGTGGTGGTGGTGTGGAAGACAATAATCTAACACATCAAAATTCACTGCCGAAATTTCGTTTATTCTCAGAGTCAAGTGATGCGGAGAATAGTTTAATTGGTGATTTCAGTGATGGTGAACAACAACAACACAATAGACAACGGGATGAAATTCACGACTATGATATAATATCACAGACAACATCAGAGATTCTTTCTGATCATGACAGCTTACGATCAAGTATTGATTATAATCTGGTATTATTACACCAACACTTAAGACAAAGTAAATTTTCTGATAAAGCTACCAACCCGGTGAATACAACAGATTCTGTTAGGACATGTGAAAATAGTAATAATAATAATTATAATTATAATAGGCAACTGATTACCTCAAATGTACAACAGACAAACTATGAAAATAACTTCAATAATGTAGACAATATCCTTGATTCCGAGGCTGGTGGCGACCTTAGCTGTGATTATGAATATCATTCTACTAGAAATGCTATAGAAGAATTATTGAAACTGCCTGATCCTCGACCTAGTTCCTCTACTAGTCGTGTCAATGAAATAATGCTGAACAGGAATACCACGTCTAGTAACAGTTTTAGTAGTTCTAGTAATAGTAATAACAATAATAATAAACATAAATCAAGTCAAATTTCACGTCATCCACTATGGTTTAAACTCTCCTCCTCGTCTAATACCGCTAATCCTATGAATAATAAGTCTCGCTTACAAATGATGAATCAGGCATCAACAAGTCGGTCTAATCAAAATTCAAGTTTTATTGAAGAAAGATTTAAACAGTTGAAATGTCAGTCATTAGAACAACAGAAATCCTTGCCAACTGTTCTACCAAATGTCGATGATATGCAGTACAGTAGTCGGACATCTGATCAAGAGTGTTCAGCCAAATCATTTGGTGTTAGTGAATGTTTAAATAACAAATTTATTAAAGCGTTATCAGAATCACATGAACCAACACAGCCGTCGAATTATCAGTCTGGATTAAATAGTGACTCACGTTGGGGAAGAAGAATAACCAGAGGCTCAAATGCTTGCAGGTAAGTAAGTTGTGTGTAAATGATTTAAAACTATGCCGGTTCATATTTAGTTTACCTTAGACTTGTGGTAGTTCTCAACGTTAAGTGACTATAAGTTTGACTATCTTTCTCACCTTATTTTGTTCACTTAACTTAGAATCGACAAAATCCCTATTAAAAATCAATATTTTAATAAAATGGAGTTTTTGAAACTCCAGTGAAAAGTCTTAACCTTGAGGGGCACAGCATGTACTTTTAAGGACAGATCACTCACCGACGACAATGACTGGAGATGGCTGTGTATCACGAATTGATAGAAGTTATCAATTCATATTGCAAAAGGCCTGGAAGAAGGGAAAGGTGCCTACTGACTGGAGGAAAGGTTACCTCGGGAAACTGCCAAAGAAGGGTGACTTAAGCCCCTCTCCGCAAGAACTGGCGAGGAATCATGCTCCTGTCGACGCCAAGTAAAATCCTGAGTCGCATCATCCTGGAGAGAATAAAGGACGCACTGGATACAGAACCCACTGGGACAAGCTGGATTCAGGAAAGGCAAATCATGTTCTGACCAAATTGCAACTCTACGCATCATCATCATCACAGAACAAAGCATGGAATGACTTTGAGAAGGCCTTCGACAGCGTTGGCCGCGAAGTAATTTGGAAATTACTCGAGTACTACGGCGTACCCCAAATACTCATCAACCTTGTTCAACAGCTGTACGACAACGGCACATGTCAAGTGATCCACAACGGAAAACTCAGCGAGGCGTTTGGAGTAAACACAGGAGTCAGACAAGGGTGCTTATCATCACCAATGAATGATATTCCTAATTGTGGTGGACTGACTGGATTATGCGTCAGACAGGGAGTGGGAGACGAGAAGAGAGGGATATCCTGGACCGACAGACGTGAAGAACCTAGAAGACCTGGATTTCGCGAGTGGATGATTTACGTTTGATGTCACACACACAAAATCGAAGAATTGCAGGTGAAAACCGACAAACTGGTCGAAGAAGCAGCCAGCGAAGACAGGACTCCAGGTGAACATACACAAGACGGAGGTTATGAAAATAACTAACCAACCAACAACAACTACGACAGCAGGAACATCCAGCGCCAACCACTATCAACAGGAGGGATTTGAAAGAGGTCACTTCATTCACTTATCTAGGGAGCATTGTCTCAACTACAGCCAGTAGGGACGGATGAGGATGTCAAATCGAGCGAGAATCGAGGAGGGGGGCGAGAAACACATTCATCAACCTGAAACAACCAATCTGGAAATCTTCGTCTCTCAGCCTCAACAACAAAATTCATTCGGATCTTCTATACAAACGTCAAGTCAGTCAGTTCTTCTATACGGATGAGAGACCTGGCGGGTGGGTGACAAAGAATATCTCCAACAGGCTATTGCAGACCTTTATCAACAACTAACTGTCTTCGCTGGCTCTATACTGGAGATCAGAGGGCTGGATCGAAAAGAATCACCAACAAGAAACTATGGGAACAAACAAACAAAACAAGAACCAATAGCCAACCAACAAATATGCAGGAGAAAGTGGAGATGGATAGAGATGGACACTCGCTGAGGAGGCCGCCGCTGGGTGACATCGCGTGTGCGTCGAGCCATTGCTCGAGTGGAACCAGGCCGAAAGGGAAGCAAGCGGCGAGTAGGATTTAAGTGCAAGGGTGACATGAAGGAGATCCTGTGAAGAGTTGAGGGGTTGAGATAGTATGGACTAACATGGATTCAGGTGAAAAGTACAGCAGAAGGAAGACAGAAGTGGCAAGTGGAGACGTGCAGTTGAAGCCCTATGTTCCACTAGGAACCCAAGGGAACAATAATAATAATAGTAATTCATAAGGTATTCCACCTGACCCAGTGGATAAATGCTTGCTGAAGGATGAATGGTCTGGGTTCAGTAACTAGAAAGTCTATGGATCTTCATTGGTAAAGTGTCCCAGACTGTGACACAACCTTTGTTCAATACTCTCTAATTTCAAATGATTGTCCAAGTGATGTCAGTTACCTTGAAGTGAACTTATAATAATCAAAATTCTTCAGATGATCATTTTTATCCAACGTAAGTAGTCGTAACATACTGTCGTATTTTGTACAGTTACTCGAACCCAGCACTCATCATCACTTCAGAGGCCAAAGCGAGAATACCATCAACCATCAGGAATGCAAGCGATGAGTTTCAAACAGGATGAATGACACTGATTGACTGTGTCAAATTATACCGACTAACAGATAATCATACTCTGTCAGTATCCAATTTCGACAGTGTTATGTGACATATACGCATAAGATAGGCGTTAACTAAATAACCATAGTTCATCACTTGATAAGGCTGTAAACAATGAACTAGGTGTGGCACATACATAATCGAACCTTAGTAATCAAAGTAAAAAATGACTTATCTGTTGAAGCAGTTAGCGTAGATTTGTGACGCTTTAAGTGTGTTTTATCATTCTCTGAAGATGTCTATGGATATGAACCTATATTCTAGGCAATATTATTGAGTTACTTAGTGGTTTATTAAAATGCCACCTTGTTGTCGTCCTATTACTATTATTATCATTCTCTATAGTTTGGTTTGTAAGAGTTAGTTTTGTTTTTACGAGTTGATCACAGATTGATATCAGCTAGAGAACCATTGAAAACCAGGGAGTACTGGACAGCTGCTGTTTCATCAGCCTAGTTTGGGAATCATCGGCAGTACGCATCCACTGGGATTGGAACGCAACCCCTTCCGTTTACAAGGCAAGTTCGTATACCATTCAGCCACTGGGACCCGATTCAATGGCTCTCTAGCTGATATCAATCCGTGATCAACTCGTAGAAACAAAACTATGCCTTACAAACCAACTATAGAATATTAATCTGATGCTCGCTAGTGACATGTTTTAGGATGTAGTTTCCTGGAGTTCTAGTGAGAAGTTATGACCAGTGAGGTCCATCCAGATGTCACGTGTGAGGATGGATGTCCCACCGATGGCATTGGTCGATGGTCACGCCATATCACGAATTAGTAGAAGTTAGAAATCATCAGCCGGGTCCCAGTGGCTGTAACCGGAAGGTGCTGAGTTCGAACCCCAGTGGGTGCGTAATGCCGATGATTGCCAAACTAGGCTGATGAAAGAGCTGTCCAGTACTCCCTGGTTTTCAATGGTTCTCCAGCTGATTATTGCTATTATTGTGATCAATGATTACTATTAGTAATAATGGTGTTTTCTGTGATTATTCTCATTTGACGGCGAAGAGAAAAGTACGGATAAGCCTTTTTTTAAAAAAAAAGTTTTACTCTACTTTTTTCCCCCAGTGACACTACTTTGATTTGTCCTAAATTGTGCGCTTCATCGTCTTCATCACGGTCGTCATCACAAGAGGAGACAATATCACTACGACGTTTACCTAAAGATAAAAGTTTTAACCTTCTATACGGTGCCCGTATACCTGAATTGGAACATAAACACCAACACCAACAGCAACAGCAGCAGCAGAAAAAACAACAGTGTAATAGCCCAAGACAACTACCTCATTGTCACAAAGAAGAAGGCGGTGTTAGTTCTGGTTATCCCTTAACACTGTTAACAACTAATCCAGTTGCATCAACATCATCGTGTAATCTTAGAAAAGAATTGTTGATGAATGGGGCTAATCTTCCAGTGGTTTGTAATAAGGATATCTCTTGGCATAGACCTTTGCAAAATACTAATTCTGGTCCTTCAACTCGTGTAAATTTAAATAAGCATTCTGATGGGTCATCAATTATGCCAACAACTAAGACGACCATAGCACCACCGGCATTGGTACCAGCGTTGAAATGTTCAAATCACTTCTCATCAGTCAAAGATACAGTGGAACCGTTGGCAACACCATCAACACAAAACATGAAAAATGCAGCGCAAAGTTTAGAAAATGATATTGATGAGGAGACAATGACAGGTGAATTATACATATATATGAAATGCCTTTTTACACATTTGCTAAAAGTTAACATTCTTGTTTGAAATTAGATATTTTTGATGTATCTAAGCTGTGAGACGCTTGCTACCCGGAAATTATTCCAGTTTTTACGCGAATATAAGGCAAATAACTGAGGAAAAAGTCCATTTTTTAACTGACTAATCGATCTGATGATATTAGATGGTTGGAGGCAGTCGACCACTGGAAGTCTTGGTCGACCTAGGTTTTGTGCTAGTTGCCACTCACCAGTCGTCAACAAGGCGTATCTGCAACCTTTGAAGTAACACTCATGTCCCTTCTGAGATTCGAACCCGCGTCACCCAGTGCTGCAGTCAGAGATGTTACAACTGGGCTGTTCGGGTTCGCTATTGACCTTCTCTGTGCGACTGACTGTAGTGAATAATTTGATTGGAGACTAGTAACTAGTGTGATGTGTCTAGTAGTTTCTTTGGTGCAGACTGAATTCTATCAGTCAGGTTTGCAATGTGGCCACCATTCTGGGTGGCTCGCCATCATGATGCACATCGACTTGATGATATTAGATGGTTGGAGGCAATCGGCCACAGGTAGCCTTGGTTGACCTATGTTTGGTGTTAGTTGGCAATCGACTAACTGATCTAATGCAAACCCAGTCAATATCATCTGTCGGCGATCAGTTTCAGTTTTATGAAGATGAAGGTTGGTGGTGAGCAGGAAGGCCTTGTGAGAGTTTTTTGGGAGGATATCGCCTCTCAGAGTAACTGAAAAAGAGAGATTATTAGCTTTGGGTGATTGCAGACCACAGCGGAAAGTTGTGTGAGACAGATCACACAATACCTGTTTGAAGTGGTTTTTCGAGTTGTGTTCGTATTGAGATTCCACAACCATAAGGTAAATTGCGAATTTAGAATTTCAAAGGTCGACCTTTTTCTAACCAAACCATCGTCCTCAGAGTTGCGAAGTAGGATAACTGACTTGCTGGTCATCTGAGGTGAAACACCTTACACTTATGTTATAATATCCCTACTCGTCAACGGTACAACTTCACTCATAGACCCCAAACATAATGTAAATCAACAATTTACAGTGCGGTGGGAACTGATTTCAGTCTAACCGTGCGATGAAAACGATGTTTCACGCAAGAACATTGATTCTAGCCTGCCTAGCTTGTTGGGTCATTGAGATATGCAATTTTGACCATAATGTCAGGGTAGCAGTGCTATCGTCCATTGGTGGTATTCTGGTTGTATAAGCACCGCCTCTGCTCTGCAGGATTACTGCATTTAAGTGGGAAGTAAAAGTATTTCAAGACATAAAAAGGTCAGAATCCATTGTCACTACTAGCAGTGGTTAAATGCTTTAACACTTGACATGATTCATCCCACAGTCTGTTTTGTTTCTGGATCTACGAGTAGTCGGTTATAATGAACCAGTGGTGAGTTATTTGTTCAGAATGTTATAACAATAATAATTTTTCCTTCACGTTCCCAGTGGAATATACGGCTTCAAGCTAGTGTCTTGAAGTTTCTGTAGCAGTGGTGTTTATTTTTAACAGGATGGGGTTGCTAACCTCATGCCCAACCTTTCCTCTTTACTAGGATTATTTCTGGCTTAGTGAGGTAAAGGAGTGCGTCGGCGGCCGGTGATCGAAACCCGGACCATGTGCATGGTCGGTAAGCGTTCTAACCACTGTGCCACCGACGCAGAATGTTATAGTAAACTGATATACTGCAGATTAACTTTCAGCAGGAGGAGTCGATGTTATTGTAGTTTGGTGTGAAATTAGTCTGATTTCCGTAAAGTCACAATTATTATTTTCATATAATATAAATAGTGTTGTGTAAATTCACCTTTAAAAAAAAATTCATATATCTTCCTTATTCACTGTAGGTGATCGTGACATAGGTGAACATGTGTTGAGTAATCGTCGTTTGTGGGAGGATACAAATCTTACTAATACAACCAACATGAATAGTGGTGCTTCTGCTACTATTAACACTAATACTATCACTGATAACCACTGCAAACCAACCAGTTCTTCGTTATTGTCTAATCTTGACAATAGAACACTTAATCAATCTAAACTTTTATCTGTCTCACCACGTTCACTATCCACGGTATCTAGCACAAAAATGAACGAATCAAGTGTTAATAATAATAATAATAAATCCAGTTCATCTACAATAGGCAATGCAACACGTAAACACTCAAAACCATCAGATGAAATCAATCCTCGTACAATGTGCAATAGACTCTGTTTCAAAGCGAAACGTATTCATGATGCCTTAGAATCTGGTAAATTTGTGAAATCAAATCATGGACCAATTATGCATAATAGCTGCAATTCTTCAGACAATATGCTTCAAAGTCAAGAGAAACTATCGAATTCTCATTCGAAGTGAGTCAGTATTATTATTATTGTTCACTTGGGTTCCTAGTGGAACATAGGGCTTCAACTGCACGTCTCCACTTGCCACTTCTGTCTTCCTTCTGCTGTACTTTTCACCTGAATCCATGTTAGTCCATACTATCTCAACCCCTCAACTCTTCACAGGATCTCCTTCATGTCACCCTTGCACTTAAATCCTACTCGCCGCTGGCTTCCCTTTCGGCCTGGTTCCACTCGAGCAATGGCTTGACGCACACGCGATGTCACCCAGCGGCGGCCTCCTCAGCGAGTGTCCATCTCTATCCATCTCCACTTTCTCCTGCATATTTGTTGGTTGGCGATTGATTCTTGTTTTGTTTGTTTGTTCCCATAGTTTCTTGTTGGTGATTCTTTCCCATCCAGCCCTCTGATCTCCAGTATAGAGCCAGAGAAGACAGTTAGTTGTTGATAAAGGTCTGCAATAGCCTGTTGGAGATATTCTTTGTCACCCACCCGCCAGGTCTCTCATCCGTATAGAAGAACTGACTGACTTGACGTTTGTATAGAAGATCCGAATGAATTTTGTTGTTGAGGCTGAGAGACGAAGATTTCCAGATTGGTTGTTTCAGGTTGATGAATGTGTTTCTCGCCCCCCTCCTCGATTCTCGCTCGATTTGACATCCTCATCCGTCCCTACTGGCTGTAGTTGAGACAATGCTCCCTAGATAAGTGAATGAAGTGACCTCTTTCAAATCCCTCCTGTTGATAGTGGTTGGCGCTGGATGTTCCTGCTGTCGTCGTAGTTGTTGTTGGTTGGTTAGTTATTTTCATAACCTCCGTCTTGTGTATGTTCACCTGGAGTCCTGTCTTCGCTGGCTGCTTCTTCGACCAGTTTGTCGGTTTTCACCTGCAATTCTTCGATTTTGTGTGTGTGACATCAAACGTAAATCATCCACTCGCGAAATCCAGGTCTTCTAGGTTCTTCACGTCTGTCGGTCCAGGATATCCCTCTCTTCTCGTCTCCCACACACTGTCTGACGCATAATCCAGTCAGTCCACCATAATTAGGAATATCATTCATTAGTCAGTCGTACAGCTTTATTATCACAGATTATGCATAGTATTTTGTGAATCAAATAAGTGATTAGACTGACTGACTAGTTTCAACTTAGAACTTAGCACAGATATGCAGCAGTTCGAGTTACCACACACACACCCTTTTTGGACGGGCAATGTTTGCTGATATAGGGTCAGGCTAGAAAAGAGCCAGCGGCGATTAAACCAAAACATGGCTTCATCAGTCGATAAAGAAATCCACAACCGTTAGTCTAAGCCAGCCACGTAGGAAGATGTAGACTTCCTGACTGGGTGGGGTCCTCAGGACGATAAAAACCAATGGAGGCTAGAGGCAATTGGTGATATAGCTGCAAGTGATAGTTCTCAATGGCTAGCAGCGATGCATCGGTGGCACAGTGGTTAGGACTCTCGCCGACCATCCACATGGTCCGGGGTTCGAGCCTACGCCGGCGCACACCTGATATCTATGGTCGGCCTGCAAAATTTGGGCTACCGATATCCATGCTGAAAATTCCATACTTGTACCAAAAATACAGTGTGGAATCAAGCTGTAAATCAAAAATTAAAAAAAATTAAAATTCCATTCCTTGTGACTTATAATAACCAATGAAACCATATTATTTATTATTATTATTGCTGCCTTGGGTTCCTAGTGGAACATAGGGCTTCAACTGCACGTCTCCACTTGCCACTTCTGTCTTCCTTCTGCTGTACTTTTCGCCTGAATCCATGTTAATCCATATTCTTTCAACTCCTCTTCACACGATCTCCTCCATGTCACCCTTGGACGTCCCACACGCCGCTTCCCTTTCGGGTTCCACTCGAGGGCTTGGTGCGCGATGTCACCCGGCGGTCTCCTCAGCGAGTGTCCGATCCATCTCCACTTTCTCCTGCATATTTGTTGGTTGGCTATTGGTTCTTGTTTTGTTTGTTTGTTCCCATAATTCCTTGTTGGTGATTCTTTCCGGCCATCTGATCTTCAGTATAGAGCCAGCGAAGACAGTTAGTTGTTGATAAAGGTCTGCAATAGCCTGTTGGAGATATTCTTTGTCACCCACCCGCCAGGTCTCTCATCCGTATAGAAGAACTGACTGACTTGACGTTTGTATAGAAGATCCGAATGAATTTTGTTGTTGAGGCTGAGTGACGAAGATTTCCAGATTGGTTGTTTCAGGTTGATGAATGTGTTTCTCGCCCCCCTCCTCGATTTGACATCCTCATCCGTTCCTACTGGCTGTAGTTGAGACAATGCTCCCTAGATAAGTGAATGAAGTGACCTCTTTCAAATCCCTCCCGTTGATGGTGACTGACATTGGCTGTTGTTGGTTGGTTATTTTCATAACTTATGAAACCATATTGTTCTTTCTTATTACTATTCCTTTGGCTCACACCTATGTTTACTGTCTCTATTATGCATTTCTTCTATTGTTCCGTGTGTGTGCTACAAGGAGAGAGTGTGGTGACTTGAACTGGTGCACATCGGTGCGAAATTCTATGTCGAAAACAGACACTCCCTCCACTTAGCACACACGGAAGAGAAGAGAGTAAAGAAAGTTTCAAAAATGTGAGACATAAGAAACAAAGGTGTGAGTGAGTAAATATAATAGTGTTATGGAAAAACAACAGCATTTTATTGGATAATGAAAATCAAAATTAGTGAATGCATCTGCGCCAGTCATTGACAAGAATTTCGAGTCATATCATTTTTTTTTTTTTTTGATTTACAGCTTGATTCCACATTGTATTTTCGGTACAAGTATGGAATTTTCAGCATGGATATCGGTAGCCCAAATTTTGCAGGCCGACCATAGATATCAGGTGTGCGTCAGTGCGGGCTCGAACCCCTGACCATGTGCATGGTCGGCGAGAGTCCTAACCACTGTGCCACCGACGCCATGCTTCGTAGGTTCTTACAATCCTGAGGACCCAAACCAGTCACGAAGTTTACACCTCCCTGCGTGGATGGCTTGAACTAACTGCTGTGGACCTTATTGACTGATGAGGCCATGTTTTCATTTGATCACCACTGGTTAGCTCTTTTCCAACATAATCTATCTTATGTCAGGTAACATTGCGCGTTGACGAGGAAGGTGATAGGTGGAAGGCATGCATGCATGCGTTACACGATGATACAACTGAGTATTTTACTTGGTGTGCGTGGACAAGAGCATGATTCCACGACAGTTCTTGCGGACAGAGGATTAAGTCGCCCTTCTTTATTAGCTTGACGAAGTAGCCTGCCTTTCTTCCAACCAGTAGGTGCCTTTCCTTCCTTCCAAACCTTTTGCAATAATGGCGTGAGAACATCTGCCGAAGTCTCTCAGTCCGTTCCCAGAGCTTCTCAGTGGCGAAATTTCGTCCGGACCTGCTGCCTTCCCAACCAACCTTCAGTAGCTTGATCGAATTCAGGATTTCTGATTTCGTTCGTTGGGGGATTGGTGTCCACTCGCTGACAGTTCTGTACACGCTGTTGCTAGTGGTGGTGGTATTTCTGAGTGAGTCGCGGGTGATGGTCGATACAAGAGTCCTTTGAAGTGATCATCCCAGTGTCCTATTTGTTTCTCCGCCTTGGTAATCAGGTCCCGTTGAACACATTTTATTGGTTCCATCATCTGGGTTGATATCTTCCCGGATAGCGAGCAGCCTGGTTATCTGATGTAATGTTCTGAGGTCTCTTCTACATGCAGCTGCCTGTTATGTCTCAGTTGACAGCCGGTGTGTCGTCTTTTGTGTGTGTCTTTTGTCTCTTCTAGCACCCCTCATCACTTCTTTCCTTATTCAGTGCAGTGTACATTGCTGTGAACTCAGCCTCTCCTTCTCTTCTCTTGTCCATATTTGCATCGACTCATCTTCTCTTTCACCGTACGCCCTCCTCTTCTCTCCTCACTTCTATCAGCTTCCAGGTAGGTGGCCGTTGTCAACCATTCCTTGTCTTATGTCTCTTCTTCCTTCTCCCTAGAACAGTTGTACACGTCTCCTTGGACATCACCTGCACAGAGTTAGTTCCAATGTTCCTCACCTCACACAGGTTGACTCAGCGAGGCCACGTAGTGTCTCCAACATTGCTCTGATCTCATCTGTAGTGAAAGTAGGTATCGCTTGTAGTTTTGTACTTCACTTTCTGAATGTTGAACTTGAGTTACAGTGATCTATCTCCAGTTGTTCTGAGGGATTTTGGCTTCAAGCTTGAAGGTTCCTCGAACTAGATGATGATGGTGATGATGATAATTGTCTGAATCCACATATACTCCCCTTCTTGACTTTGTGTTAATCATACTGCCTCGCCACTTCCTTGACCAACACTGAAATGAAATCTATCTGGTTTGTGGTGTGTCTGTGTCAGGGGAAATCTTCGCTATTGAGGATTTTGTCACTTTGCACTCATAGACGTTTTTCTACCAAAAATGAATGATGGCACAATCGAAATCTTTGTGTTGGTACACGCCTCCTCCGACTACCAGATCACTGAATGCGTAGAAGTTTGCGAATAGTTTTCCGTTCACATTAATTTATCCGGGCGAGAGCTTCTCCACGCATGGTGAGTTCTCTTCCTGTGTTATCCGCTCCCAGTTCGGCTTGCATTCATATTGCTCTCATGAGGATTTTGATGTCACCATTTGGCATGTTGTCCATAACTGTTTTTAGATGTCTGCAAAAGTCTTCCTTCTCGTCTTGTTCCACGTTGTTTGTGGCACTGTTCGTAACATTGGATAATTGTGACCTTCCTTCGGAAATGAATCTTGCTGTCATGATGCTGGATGATAATGGTTCCCACTGCACTAGGGCTCTGGCTGCCACTGGCAACATCATGGTAGCCACTTACTGTTTCAGCGTGCTAGCGGTTGTCGTCTGAGTGTCCACACCGGAGTAGATTACTGAATCTTCAGTTGACACTTTTGATAATTCGCATCCATCCCATGTGCTGTCATACATTCTCAGCACTTCTTTGCCATATCTTCGCATTTCTCTGGCTACCTAGGCAGCTTTCCCAGCCAGCGTCGTACGTTGTACGAGATTTTCACGTCGCCATTCTTATTCTTACTCTCATCGAGAGAGAGAGAAGACATTTTGGCTGACTGGCTCTCCAACGGCTTTCATGAGTCTACTGTGTCATTTCTCTTCGCCGATTCCAGGGAAGAATATGATTATTGTTATCTGAAGTTTTTGTATTTTCAGTATATTTTTTCTAAGCGTTGATGTTTCCCTAGCGGTTCGATAGGTTTAGTGGTGGGGAGTCGCTAGCCTCACCTTCACCTAGCCGTCCCTCTTTAACCGGGCTTGGTACCGCCTAGAAAACTAGTAAGCCAGTTAACTAGGCGAGGTTGAATTACTTGATACTCGCTGAATTTAAACCAGTACTTAAGATAATGCCAGGTTGTATTCTGAAATTATCTGTCTCCGATGTGTCGATGATTTCTATCACTAAACATTACAATATTAATGCATTACTTATATCTTGTGTTTGATTTTAATTTGTCATCGTTTCATTTATTAGGCTTGATGATTTAGACTCAGTGAATACAGACGGAGCTACAACAAGCCATTCAGGCTTAAATCTTCCACCGCCTCATTTAGGTGAGATTAATACTGAGTCTCAGGAATCCACTGCTGCACAGTATCCATTTGTTGAATGTAAGTAAATTATGAGTTAGATAATATTTAATGTTTGTATGATGGGAAGCTTTCTTTTCTTCCTTAATAATGTAATTGAAAAAAATATATAAAGAGAATTCAGCAAAGAGAAGTTTCTTTACGGACGAAATCATCTTCAATGGCTGTACTGTACAGTTGTATTTATATCTACCAAAAGGAGAAACAAGTCATGTATTGATCAAATCGCCACACTACGGATCATCATTGAACAAAGCTTGGAATGGCAGTCAGTCACCTCTCTATCTCAACTTCATCGACTTTGAAGAGGCCTTCAATAGCGCAATGTCGATCGAGAGGTAATTTGGCAACTACTTCGCTACTACGGGGTGCCATCGACAATTATACATCGCATCCAACAGTTGTACGACAATGCTGCATGCCAAGTAATCCACGACGGGAAACTTACGGAATCCTTCGAAGTGAAGATGAGAGTAAGACAAGCTGGCCGGCTGACTATTATCTTCAACGATTTTCTTGATTGCAGTAGATTGGATAATGCGATAGACAGATGGCGGGCAACAAGGAAACAGGCATAAAATGGACCCATACAAAAAAAGAACCTGGAGAATCTGGACTTCGCCGATGATATATTTCTGATTTCCCACAAACTGGGAAGCAATAAGTTGGCAGAAGAAGCATCCAGAAAAGATAGGACTTGGAGGAAGATAGAGAAAACAGATGTGGTGATGAAGATTCCTGGCCAACACCACCAACAACAGCAACGACAACAATCAGCCAGCATAAATGGGAGGAACCTGAAAGAAACAACCTCCTTTACCTACCTGCCTACCTACATGGGAAGCATCGTTTCAACTACAGGCGGGTGGAACTGACGAAGATATCAAAGCAAGGATCGGGAAAGCAAGACAAGCTTTCATTTCTCTCAAGTCTGTGTGTAGGTCAACAGCATTCACCATGAATGTAATAACATCCGGATTTTCAACTCCGATGTGAAGTCAGTGGTATTTACTATACGGACCAGAGACTTGCAGTGTGCGTCATGAAGGAGGGCACTTCGAACAAACTACAGACCTTCATCAGGAGCTGTCTTCGCTCAATACTACTCAAGATCAGATGGTTAGAAACGGTCAGCAGCGGGGATCTCTGTCAATGAGCGAACGAATCCAGCAGGAACCGACTGTGCAACAAATAGGCAGGAAGAAATTGAGGTGGATTGGCTGGCCATACTCTGAGGAAACCATCAAGTGACATCACTAGAGAAGCTATTGCTCAAGTGGAACCCGAAAGGGAAGCGGGCGGCGAGTTGGTCGTCAGTGCAAGGGTGACTTGGAGGAGGTCATGTAAAGAGGACATGAAAGTATGTGGGCAGACTGGGAGCCAGGTGAAAACTCTAACCGATAACCGAACGTAATGAAGACGCTTAGCTGAAGCCGTATGTTCCTCTAGGAATTAAAGGATATAATAATCAGTAAACAATATATAAAAGTATACAGTTACTCAGAAGTGGATTTAGAAGTAAAGACAAAAGTTGTAAACCACGTAATACTCAACAACAGCACAA
Organism: Trichobilharzia regenti; assembly: GCA_944472135.2. NCBI lineage: Eukaryota > Metazoa > Platyhelminthes > Trematoda > Strigeidida > Schistosomatidae > Trichobilharzia > Trichobilharzia regenti. The sequence goes on from OX235270.1 coordinate 151,169,043, forward strand.
AGGAAGAAAGGGTTAGAAATTTTTGATAAGGCTTAAAATTTTTATTGAGTGAGAAGAAAGGCAGTTGAATGTCCATTTAACAAGTGTGAAGAAGGTGTGAAAGTGTACAAAATTCAAATATGCGAGTGATAACAGTGAATTTATTATTAAAGTAGACGTCAACTGAAAGTAAAATTGAAAAATAAAAAATAAAATTTTTACAGGAAACAACTAGTGAAGAAGTTAAGACCATGGTAGAATAGGAAACTGGATAAAAGTTTTCTGTATACAGAGTTCACTGTTCTGGTGACCAACACCTCCGCCATACACAAAAGCCGAAACCTGAAGCACTTTGTACCATTTGGCCCCACATTGTAGGTAATCTTGAAAGACGACTCTGATGGAGCTATATGATTTGAGTTTGAGCAAGTGCTTATCAAGAATTAAGCTAGTAACTGTCTTGCATTAGCTTTCTTGCTAACCATGCGAGATAATGTTCAGAGATGCATTTTGAAAGTGTGTAGTTTGCGCTGCCAATACATCTAACTCCACACGAGCAGGTGAATTTATATATATATATATATATATATATATATATATATATATAGCGAAGGGCCCGTCCAAAGCGGCAGTTTATCCTTCACACACCCATCGATCACTTTGCTACTGTAGGGAATGGTTCGTAGCTCAGCAGCAAAGAGGACATTTTACAGTGATCTGGATGAGCAGCGGCTCTTCAGGATCTCAGTAGCGGTATCCACAATTATGCAGAAATCTTACTTTAACATTTAACTTCACCAGAGAATATCTTCCGAATAATAATAATAATAATTTACTTTATTCCAAACAGTACTTGTGGTAGAGAATGGAATTCTCAGCATTTTGATGTGATTTTGTTCTCTGAGCTGGATGGTTAATTTGCGAAGCTTTCATCACCCTACTGGGTGACATCTTCAGCGCATACTTCAATTTGAAGTGAGCTTTTAGATTTCTCCATGAGTTTATTAATCATCTCTCCTGGTGACCTTGGACATGATTGGTTGTTTATGTGTGCTTTTACATCTTCTAGGTTACTTGTATTGGAACTAACTGTTTCTTTGACTTGAACTTTGGCCTTTGTGTGTGAAGTTTCTGTCTTATTGGTTGATAAATTTTGTCTATCTCTATGTGTCTATTGATTGATGATTCACTGGAATGCCAAGCTTCTAAAAATTCTCTAGCATTCTTGTTGTTTCCTCTGTCTAATATTTGAACGTGGTCCCAGTCGAATTGATGTCCGTGGTTGTCTGTGTGTAGTGATATGAGGGAGTGGATATCGTTTCTTTTGACGGCTAACTTATGTTCGTGGATACGAAGACGAAGGGGACGTCCACTTTGGCCAATGTAGTGTTTTTCGCAGTTGTTGCAATTTATTTTGTAGATGATGTTGATTTTATCTTCTTTCGCTGTCGAGTCTTTTGGTTGACATAGAATTGAGTGAAGCGACTTTGTTGGTTTGTGTACGATGTCAATTCCTAAAGATTTGAAGAGTCTTGTAGTGATTTCTGAGATATGCTTTATGTATGGTAAGGCGATTTTCTTTGTGTTTTCCTTGGTGACTTTTGCTTTGGTAGGTTCACACACAAAGGGCCAAAGTTCAAGTCAAAGAAACAGTTAGTTCCAATACAAGTAACCTAGAAGATGTAAAAGCACACATAAACAATCAATCATGTCCAGGGTCACCAGGAGAGATGATTAATAAACTCATGGAGTAATCTAAAAGCTCACTTCAAATTGAAGTATGCGCTGAAGATGTCACCCAGTAGGGTGATGAAAGCTTCGCAAATTAACCATCCAGCTCAGAGAACAAAACCACATCAAAATCATCCACCTGAGCTACAAATCTTCTCTATCATATCTAATTCTCAGCATTTCACTGCAGTATTGCATCCAGTTAGTACATTAACAATAAATAAAATTCTACAGAGATTATGGGTAATCCCAGTTAGTGCGAGCATATAGTTTTCTATATCGGCTTCTGCTTTAGCCTGATGAGATGCAAGGGGAGAGTTGTGAATAAAGAGGGTGGTGTGAGTTAGATGAACAGAATGGATTTAGCCTATTTTTCATGAGTCCATTTGCCTGCCGACCAGAATATTAACAAGCTGGTTAAGTGGCACGTACCTCACCCTGCTGACAACCTTTAACATCCTGCGTAATAAGACATAGTCTTTCTTCAGTAGTCCTGGAATTACTAAGGGGGAACAATAGAGAATAATAGGTAGGATGCAAGAGGTAACGAATCTTAGGAGTAAGGGTTGAGTTGGGTTATTCCAGAATGTCTTAACTTCTTGATGTAGAAGGTAAGGCGGAATATTTTCTTAGAAATCATCAAGATATGAGACGACCAGGAAAGATCAGCAGATAGAATGACGCCTGGGTATTTAATTTCTGACTTGGTTTGTATTTCAGTGCCATGTATGTTGCACCCCTCGTGAGTGCTAACCACCAGTTCGATTAGGTCAGATTTATGCCTAAAGGTGAAATTGACTGTTTGACATTTAGAGGGATTTAAGGTTAGACCGTTTTCCTTGGACCACTGGCTGATTTATGATAAAAAGCTATTTATTTTGAAGCAGTCACTTTGACATTTGACGGGCAAGATACAGTCAGGTCGTCAGCATATTCAACAAAATTAATGTCATTTGGAGGTGGTAAGCCATGCAGAGAGAAAGAAAGAAAGAAAAGAGAATTGGGGAGAGTACAGCACCTTGGGGGACACCAGCTTCAGTGAGCACAGCAGAGGAGGATTTACCTTTGTATACAGTGTACTGCATTCTGTTTGAGAAGTAGGAATGCAACCAGTTAGTGACCCGGGACTCAGCTTGTGTCATCGAAAGCTTATTTAGCAAGAGACAACTAGGTACAGAGTCAAAAGCAGAAGTGAAGTCGAGAAACGTGCAGCGGACGTATTTGGCACCTTTATCTAATAGTGAGACGATACTGTTATGTAAGACGGCTGCAGGGTCCTACCTTGTCTGTAGGAAAATTGTTTGGAGTCTTAAAAGCTTTTAAGAAAGGTTTCGAGTTTAAGAAGTACTACTTTTTCCATAAGCTTTAGAAATGTTTGAATTATGATATGAAATGGTTTACTTCTATATATAAGCCTCCTTTTTTAAAGTTATCACTTTAACTAGAAACCGGTTTTTTTATATCCATTATAAAACCAGATTAAGAACAATTCTTTTCAAACCACAAAAAGGCTAGTATGCTGTTTGCCATATTACCTCATCTCTGGTATATATATATATATATATATATATATATATATATATATATATACAGCTATCTATCAAAAGATGTGTCCACTTCACAGCCATTTCCTTTATCTTTCTCTACGACCGTAAGATGTCGTTGTTGAAAGTGGACGATATGAAGAGGCTGCTTATCTTTGACCATAGGTGGTGTTTATCTTATACCTCTCGTGTTAATTGGCACAGTATTGTCAGTGATATTGACACAAAGGGGCAGATTAGCTTATGGTAGAATAACTGACCCTAGTAAGATGAATGGTTTAGAGAAAAACTCGGAAGTTTCAATGCATGCACTAACACGCAATCACACCATAGGATGCGACAAAGCTTTATTTCTAAAACGTAACGTATATAAACGGCGTGAGAGGTTGATCAGGGAATTTACGTTCATCGAACCTAAACCAGACACTTACAATAGCAATTAAGCTACACCAATACCGGCAATATGTCTCCTTTAATAACATATAAGATATAATACATCCAATGCAAGAACAACAAAAGAAAAAAGACTTTTGCAGACAACTAAAAACAGTTATGGACAAATGCCAAATGGTGACATCAAAATCCTCATGAGAGCAATATGAATACAAGCCGAACTGGGAGCGGATAACACAGGAAGAGAACTCACCATGCGTGGAGAAGCTCTCGCCCGGATAAATTAATGTGAACGGAAAACTATTCGCAAACTTCTACGCATTCAGTGATCTGGTAGTCGGAGGAGGCGTGTACCAACACAAAGATTTCGATTGTGCCATCACTCATTTTTGGTAGAAAAACGTCTATGAGTGCAAAGTGACAAAATCCTCAATAGCGAAGATTTCCCCTGACACAGACACACCACAAACCAGATAGATTTCATTTCAGTGTTGGTCAAGGAAGTGGCGAGGCAGTATGATTAACACAAAGTCAAGAAGGGGAGTATATGTGGATTCAGACAATTATCATCATCACCATCATCATCTAGTTCGAGGAACCTTCAAGTTGAAGCCAAAATCCCTCAGAACAACTGGAGATAGATCACTGTAACTCAAGTTCAACATTCAGAAAGTGAAGTACAAAACTACAAGCGATACCTACTTTCACTACAGATGAGATCAGAGCAATGTTGGAGACACTACGTGGCCTCGCTGAGTCAACCTGTGTGAGGTGAGGAACATTGGAACTAACTCTGTGCAGGTGATGTCCAAGGAGACGTGTACAACTGTTCTAGGGAGAAGGAAGAAGAGACATAAGACAAGGAATGGTTGACAACGGCCACCTACCTGGAAGCTGATAGAAGTGAGGAGAGAAGAGGAGGGCGTACGGTGAAAGAGAAGATGAGTCGATGCAAATATGGACAAGAGAAGAGAAGGAGAGGCTGAGTTCACAGCAATGTACACTGCACTGAATAAGGAAAGAAGTGATGAGGGGTGCTAGAAGAGACAAAAGACACACACAAAAGACGACACACCGGCTGTCAACTGAGACATAACAGGCAGCTGCATGTAGAAGAGACCTCAGAACATTACATCAGATAACCAGGCTGCTCGCTATCCGGGAAGATATCAACCCAGATGATGGAACCAATAAAATGTGTTCAACGGGACCTGATTACCAAGGCGGAGAAACAAATAGGACACTGGGATGATCACTTCAAAGGACTCTTGTATCGACCATCACCCGCGACTCACTCAGAAATACCACCACCACTAGCAACAGCGTGTACAGAACTGTCAGCGAGTGGACACCAATCCCCCAACGAACGAAATCAGAAATCCTGAATTCGATCAAGCTACTGAAGGTTGGTTGGGAAGGCAGCAGGTCCGGACGGAATTTCGCCACTGAGAAGCTCTGGGAACGGACTGAGAGACTTCGGCAGATGTTCTCACGCCATTATTGCAAAAGGTTTGGAAGGAAGGAAAGGCACCTACTGGTTGGAAGAAAGGCAGGCTACATCGTGAAGCTTGTAAAGAAGAGTGACATAAGCCTCTGTCCGCAAGAACTGTCGTGGAATCATGCTCTTGTCCATTCACGGCAAGTCAAATACTAAGTCCTATCATCCTACAGAAAATAAAAGTTGCACTGGATGCAGAACTTCACCAGCCCGAAACAAGGTGGATTCGGCAAAGGTAAATCATGTGAGGCTCATTGAAGTGCGAATCTCCACATCACCTTCGAGCGGAGCATAGAATGGCAATCGAAAAGGGTTTCACCAGAGGGCGTTGACCGACACGTACCCGAAATCTTTATCAACCTCATTCAATAGCTGGCTATACGACAATGCCACATATCAGGAGATCCACGACAGCAAACTCAGAGAAGCCTTTGAGGTGAAGACAGCAGTAACACAAACCTGCCTGTCTGCTATCACCGGCAATATTACCACTTGTGGCAGACTTGACCTTCCCGTTTACTATGGGGAGCGAGGTGACAGGAATAGGAATACGTCGAACCAACAAGAAGGCTCGAGAATATTTAAACTTCATGGGCAATTTATGTTTAGTGTCACAAAAGCTCAAAGATACACAGGTGAAAAGCAACAAATCGACAGAAGTGTCAGGCAGAGAAGACAGGATTTCAAGTGAACATAGACAGGACAGAGATGGTGAAGATACTGACTACCACCAACAACAACAACAACAACAAGCGCTAGTCATTATGAAGAGGAGAAATTTGAAGGAAGTCTCTTCATTCCCTTATACAGACAGCATCCTTTCAACTACACAAGCGGAACGGATGAAGATGTCTAAGCCACAATAGGAAAAGCAAAACGTACCTTCGTTAATCTGAAATCAGAGTGGAAATCTACTGCAGCATCCAGTCAGCATAAGGAACACAATTCGGATATTCAACACTAATGTCAAGTCAGCCAGTTCTTTTATGTGCTTCAGAAACTCGACACACACACACACACACAAACATCAACAAAACCATTTCTAACAGGCTTCAGACTTTCATCAGAGAGCTGAGCTGCATTCCGAGGATGAGATGACCAGAAAGAATTAGCAAGAAGAAACTCCGAGGACGAACTCGAACTAACCAAGAAGCTATTGCTTAACAAATATTCCAAAGGAAATGGAAACTGACTGAACACGCTCTGAGAAGATCGTCGGGTGACATCGGGTGCCAGGCTCTCGAGTGGAACTCGAACGGGGAACGGCCAGTTGGGCACCTGAGAGTGACATAGAGATCATGTGACGAGGAGGTGAGAGCTTATAGACCACCGTGAAGTCGTCTTAAGAGGACTGCAGAGAACAGGATGTAATTCGGACCTACTGAAGCCCTGTCCCAGTTCTTTAGGCTATTTTCTCTATCCATTTCAGTCAAAAACATTCACAATCTGTGCATGATTCAAGTATTTATCTTACAGACAGTGAGCTACGATGTCTATTTGTGCTCTACCTCCTGACCTGTGAACACTCACAACGGGATGAGCATACTTCAGTGAATTAATAAACATGCGTTTGTTTCATTGAATTTATAGTCCTATTATTATTTATTCTCACAATTGTGCGTGTGTGTATCCGTGTACGATATTGTGTTGTTTTTCTGTCTTCTTTTCACATTCTAGTGGTCCACAATAAAGAATCCAATTTCATGATTAGTCCCGAGAATATACTGGCTGAAACACAAGACTTTTCAGAACCTGCAGATATTAGCCTGGCTATGCTGTGTCATAGAATCAGTCGTCTACAAACTGAAGCTGAGGCTGTTGCTAAAGCGATTTCAGCTAATGGTGGTTCTATAAGAAATAAACAATCAATAAATATCCCTGTATCCAACCAGCACTACACTGAAAATAATAGCGTCACATACGAAGAACAATCAACCATCACTGATCTCAACACTTTAATCACCAGCAGTGACGACAACAACAACAACAATGTTAATCGAAACAACGAAATATGCACAAATGACAGTCGACAGTTATCACAGAAATCTCAGGAACAAAATAGTCATGCTCTCAGGTCAACTAATAAACAGGGACAACTGGATCAACCAAGTAATAGTCAAGAAAATGTTTGAACAATAGATAAGACAGTTAGGTGAGTTCTACCAGCACGAAATGTATGCACAACATTCCACTTTAAATTTTTCTCCGATTAATCGATTGAATCTGTAAGATATAATAACATAGGTCAATAAAAGGAAACCTATATTGTTATAATTACGTCAGGTTCCGAGTGTAACAAGGACTTCGGGAGCACTTCTCCATTTCATCCTGTTCTCTGAAGTCGTTTTCAGTTGGCTGGCTATACGATTACCCATAGTCTCTCATCTCCTACTCACACGATTCCCCCCTCCCGCGCATGACACCCTCGAATGACGAACTCCCCGTTCCCCATCCAGGTTCTACTCGACCGACTGGTTTATAATGTCACAGAACGGTCTCTTCAGTGTGTGTCCGACCCATCCCCATTCCCTTCAGCCTATTTGTTTGGGCCGAAGGTTCTTGGTTGGTCCGTTTCCAGAGTTTCTTGCTGCTTTATCCTTCCTTTATGGTTGATCTGATCACTGACCAGATTTTAAAAGTAGGCAAAATGATGCGTTTTACCGCCTAACGAACTTAGAGGTAGTTTGTTTGGGACCCAGTAATTTTGAACTTCTGCTTTTTAAGAACCAGTCGTGAAACACTATTCAATAAGATGGACACCACTAACACTTTAAGCTAGATCGATTGCTGTGTACCCTAAGTCTCACACCTATTGGGCTGCTTGTTTCATTGGTGGTTATTGTAGACGTCAACCAAAACAGGCCTAGATAGTTACAAAAAACTCACAGAGGTCTAGTATGCCAGGGGACTGTTCCTTTATGTTTGGATTGACTGAGTTTCGACGTAAAACTTTGCAAACATTTACGGCACTTCAATTCAATTTGTCACTTTCCATGTAGCAAACAACAGTAGAGAAAAGAGTAAAAGAGCAGAAATGTACGGAAACCAAAATAGTAACGTGGAGAAACATCAGGATTTAATGCATTTGGGATATTACAAAAAGTGAATGAATCTTCGCTACTGACAATAATAGTTCAACCTATGTAACCAACTATGCATCGGTGGGATAGCGGTTAGCACTCTTGCCGACCATGGACATGGTCCGGGGTTCAATCCCCGGCCGCCGACGCACTCCTATACCCCGCTAAGCCAGAAATAATGCTGGTAAAGAGGAAAGGTTAGGCATGAGGTCAGTAACCCCATCCTGTAAAAATAAACACCACTGCTACAGAAACTTCAAGACACTGGCTTGAAGCCCTATGTTCCACGTGATGGAAAAAAACCAACTATCCAAAATAGTCAGACAGCATCAAAACAAAGCAAGTTTCATCAATTGAATTAGTACTGATAAAATTCAGTCTGCGCCAAAGAAAGGACTAGAAACGTCACACTAGTTACTAGTGTCCAATCAAAAGATCCGAATCATGATGACTGGTAAGATATCACAAATCTTCAAAATTCCTTGAAATGAGTTGAACTTCAAAAGAGGTTTCACCAGCCACGTTTAAAGTATCTGCAGGAGCATTTTCAGCTACGTGGCACTTAGATGGTACTGGTGAGAATTCCTCCTTCTCCCCTGATATAGGAGAAACTGGAGTGACAATCTCTGCACTTGAGTTGATAATATCTCCTGGTTTTGAACAAATAGTGCCTTCACTAGATTTTGATACCTTATTGGAATTCAGATTATCTATCTAATTTTCATGGATTCATTGGAAACAAACTGTGCAAATAATCCATTGGAGAGTGGTAGGTAGCTCTGTACTTCTGTGTCTGATCACATGATAAAAGTAATACTCTCAGTATGTGAATGACTGCAAAGATAGATAACTAGTTATCACTTCGATCAGTTTCACATGAAAGTCTTCCTACTGCCTGTTGTAGCATTAACCGTCCTTGCTCAAAACAGAGAGTTAAATTGCTCCCTCCAATGTCCTAATCTTCTATTCTGATAAGTAATTAAAAATGCCATTCGTCTTGGAGATTGTTTAGTTTATCATTTGTCTTTTACAACCATTTTCCCTACTGAGACCAAATAGTTACCTGATGATGCCTACCTCCGTTGCCTTTTTTCATTCCTTTAACTTCTGTGGCCCACCACCGTCCGCCGTCGTGGTGAAGACTCGTGAGCTTGCGTACCACCACCTCCACTCCTCATCAAGCCTACAGTCCACTGGAATCGGTCTCCTTGAGTCTGTCACTCCGAATTAAGTGGCAGACACCCACTGGGATTCACTATCCTCCGGCTATAAGTTATTAATTGTTTTAATCACTTTTTTGTTTGGTTGTGTTCTGGTCGGATTAATTGAGAGACTTCCGTTGTCCTTCGAAACAACAACATGTTTAGCCCAGGCCACTATATGAAGGGAACTTGTATGGGTTCTCCACGAATGGAATAATTGTATCTCTTATCAACAAGCTCGGGAAACACAACCAAATAAAAATCGTCCAACTCAGCTACCATCAGTCTTTACCACCATTTCTGCAGCTGACTGGATATTAATAATAATTTTTCCTTCACGTTCCCAGTGGAACATAGGGCTTCAAGCTAGTGACTTGAAGTTTCTGTAGCAGTGTTTAATTTTACAGGATGGGGTTGCTAGCCCATGTCCAACCTTTCCTCTTCACCAGCTTTACTTCTGGCTGAGTGAGGTAAAGGAGTTTGTCGGCCGGAGATCGAACCCCAAACCATGTGCATGGTCGGCGAGCATCCTAACCGTTGCACCACCGACTGGATATTATTCATCCAGAATTACTTCAGAATGAGTCTTCCTGTCAAACTCAGGTATACGTGTAACTGTTTCTTCCTTAAATAAAGACTTTGTATTGTATTCAAGTTCCATACGTGATGGCTTCATCGCAGCCTGTTTTCTATGTCTGTTCAGTGGTGGGCATATACATACGTGCGCCGACTGGAGAGTAGTCGGAGACTACACAGGTGTTCCGTACGTTGTGACAGACTTCTACCAACCTTCGCCATCGGTTGCTTATCGCTACGTGATCTATTTAAATCCATCATCGATTTAATAAGGGAGTTCGACGGGCTAGACAATTTCTCTCTTCACGTTTAAAGTTAGCGCTGACCGGGAACAGATTATTATCTCAACAGAATTGTAGAACACGACCACTGCTGTCGGTTCGACAACACAGGACTCCATAGGTCCAGACAGCCTACTCTTCTCGCCGCTACAACTCTCCAATCTGCTAGGACAACTATATCTGAGCGTTTTGCTTTTCTCAGCGAACTAGACAGCTTTTCACAGAACTCATCATCTACTGCATGTGAACTGAAGTCTGTTGGAGATTAGGTAGAGATGGTGAAACGACACCAACGAGTATCACAATCTCTCCTTCTTCTGTTGAATGAGTTCAGCCGGACAGAACACATACGACTACCCACTGGATAGCAGTCAAGCAGGGATTATTCCATCCTAGCACTCAGTGCTATCCCTACACCCGGAAATCCTTGCGAGCCAGCTGAATAATCTCTTGACACTCGTCAGACGAATTTTGAAGATCCACCATGTGAGTCATGTGGGGTAGAGTGAGTAGCCACACTTCGGCCTTGTGTGTGTGTCTCTGAAACACAACACACATCCATGTCTTGAGGTGTCAGGATTCTGGTTAGTGGAGTATGTTTGCTGATTTAACAAAGGGTCCAAACACTAAATACTTAAATAGGAAGTTGTCAGCATGGTTTTAAGAGACTGTCAGTAGTGTTCTTCCAGCTCTTGCCGCTGCCTATCGTTTCAGAGTTAAGAGGTGAGGCACCTACCTGTGGGATAGCAATAGCAATGGGAAGAAAGCAAGAGCATGAAGGTGGGTGATGATCAGGAAAGCTGTGTGTATTTGTTACTCCCCGGCAGCCTTCACTGAGGAAGTTATTTTTTCTTGCAGTGCCCGATACAAAGGGAGCAACAGTGTTGCGTGGCCGAAGAACCTAGGTTAAAACTGTTTCTGGTCGGAAACACACGGCCTGTTTCAATTGGTTTTTGAGGTTGTGTCCATAATTAGGTTTTACCGTCAGAAGGTAAGTCATGATGTACAATTTCTCATGCTGACATTTTTATCCCACCACTGTTCGAGCAGCTTTGATGGTAACAAGTGGCTAACTCCTTGCTGCTATGACATCCACCAGCGGTACGCTTGGTTACTTATTCTTTCTGCTTTCCACCTAAAACAACAGTGCACAGAAGCTTAGTTTCCGCTGATATCAGCAAAGTCGCAGGATTCTGACAACAGTTCAGTATAACAACTACTCACAATTTGGATTTTTGTACTTCCTTGACAAAAATTTTTGGGTGACGTTTGCACATAACCTCAAATTCCAGTTATACGGGAAAAAGTGAAATTACAGTTTGACAAATTCACTGTCACTACCAATTTTGAATTATCATAATTATTATTACTCCGAACAGCTTAGACTTCATCCTAATGTTTACTTGAATGTATGCTAGGTCAGTTGACAAACGGATCGAGAAATGTTAACCGTAAGCTATCGAATATATTCTTAACGCTGTTATTTTCCACATTCTTTTTCTAGGTGAAAATTCATCCCTATCCGAATCCAAACAGTGCAAAATACGAGATTGCTTTTTGTCCCACTGTACTACAAATCCAGAAATCAATAATAAATACCATTATCAGTAATAATCAATACTAGTTTTATAACCCGTAAATGAGACACAAATACACCTTCGTACCTAATTCGAATCACTCCGAAATATATTTCAACCACCATGATGAGCAGTACTAACGGTGAAACCAAATATCCTTGAATCGAATCGCCAATAATTAATATTATTGCGAGTCTACCCAAAACTAAGTTCTTCTGATCGACTGCAAATTTGGGTTGAACACGATTACGTTAGTCGAGCCTAGTGGTCTGTCGCAGTCCCTTCAGAACCGAATGTGATACGTTCCGTGTTTGGCGAAGGGTGATGATTACTTGAACGTAAACCGAGGAAAAGCCTTTGCAATTAACACTGGCAACAGCTAGTGACGAGAGAGAAAGAAATGCAAGTGCCACTTCTAGGTAATACATCCCAAATATTTAGGTTTGTTATTGGGGATTGACTTGAAGTAATACACGTCTGTTCGATGTTCAACACTGATGCGTGAACCAGTCATTTAGCGTGTCGACCCACACACCCGATCAATACCTCGGATCCAGCCATGTACAGCTATGATCATCTGGAAATACCCTAATGTCCGCCGCTATAGCATTCTCTCAAGTCTTGAAGAGGTTGATCGACCTTGGTGGGCATGAATAGCGACGATAATGATTTGCGTATCTTGAGGCAATAGCGCTGAAGACCCTAGATATGATAATACAGGTCAGCTCTTTGATATGTACAGTGCAGTGTGTGCTTTTGAAGTAAATAACACGTGAGAAGTATAGCCAACAGCTATCTTACTCCCTGAAGGACTACGCCTTGGTCCTACCGACGCAGAAATGTGTAAAATGCTGCACATGGCGTGGGGTGGTCTCATCGTCAATTACAACGTTAACAGTCAGGACTGCGGAGGCCAGGAAACCAATCAGTCACCGACCGTGACATGTGAAAGAGAAGTGTAGTGATGAGGAAATTGAGAGGTCGAAAGTCTGGTGAGATCAACTAAGCTTGGAGGGGGCTTATGCACCAATTAAAACACTGGCAGCTTTAGTGACGCAAACCCTTGTCATGCCTTTCACACTACGCATGGAGCGACAGCAAACAGTTCGCCTGCTTCTACCGGAATAGTTAACGTCCACCATCAAATACACTACATGGACAACTCAGCGATGACAAAGAACAGAGCCAACCTAGTGATCACCGGTCTTCCTAGCCTATACAGGATGAGTTTCCCGGGACCCATGCTTATTCAACTCCTCTGTGGTCAAACAAAACCTCACCCCATCATCATAGTCTGTCCCTTATTCACTCACTGACTGACTCCGGTAGTGGTAGTGACTGTCATCAATTTCATAGGTCGTTTCGAACTTTCTCAGCGCTTCCCTTGTGCGCACTCCAGACACCTCGTCAGGGTCCTGAGAATGTTGATCATTTTTACTAGGACGGGAAAGAATATGCATTATATGTGGGACTTTGAGGTACTAACCGATTTCTTGATGCGAATCACATGCCACACCAGGACATCCAACGCCATCGTTGACCATGAACGTTGTTCATACACACTACTGATGAATGGACCCAACACTGGCATAACGGTATCGCAAGCTGTCTGAATCTCCAACCTCTACACAACTACTATAACGGCTGGAAACGAATAATAATCGCCCACCACCCCCGTTACGACTACACGAAAAGTCTGCTGAAGTGAAAATTTATATTGGACTACAACACCGATGGATTGTCAACATTAGACCACGAGCATTCACTTGTTTAGACTTCAATTTGCGAGTCGGTAAAAGAATTCACAAATGATGCATCCTTGGGGGAATTCTTACGAAGAGGATACTGGATGCCGCTCAGTCTTCGTCGGAAGAGGAGGACTCCGAGGGGCTGGCATTTCCTGGGCGGTGAATCACAGCTGATGTTATCCGTGGCCCTTTGGAACTACCATACCCACGGACAGGTTCTCCCCTAGCTGGACTGCGATCTCGTCTTTGATCCGACCGATCAAATCTGTCATTCCTTCCAAAATCACGAGGTCCGCCTCTGTTTCCTGACCCGCCTTGAAAACGATTCATATCTCTTTCTCCTCTCCCGGAATTGTAGTCAAACTGTCTCCCTACAAACAAGGAGAATTAGATTCAAAGCGTGCCACAAAATCGCGAGGAAATACGGCCAACTGTAAGAGTTACTGAACTTACCCTGTCTGTTGCTAAAGTCCCGTTGGCCGTAATCACGTTGGTTATTGTCTCTTTGACTGCCATTCTCACGCTGGTTGCTGTGGTCCCGGTTGTTGAAGTGGCGCTGATTATAATCTCGTTGGTTACGCTGACCATGTTCTCTTTGATCACGGTGGTAAGACCTCTGGTTGTTGTTGTTATTATTATTATAACTTGACTGCTGGGTGCTTTCCTGATCTGTAATGAACATCGTCACATACAATGTGTCTGAGCAGGCTATTACCTCTTTGAATACGTCCACGAACAGGTCTTCCCCCCATCATTTTATTGCCACAAGAGGTGAGAGCAGCGCTGCACTGTTCCGAGTTTGAAAATGTCACATGAGCAACACTACAAGTAATTAGACTTAAAACAGAATTACCCTCTTGAACGCCCCTGTTCATCGAGTGAGAGTGCAACTCGTAATGCCTCCGGAAACTCACGCATAATATCCCTTTCTGACGCAGAATATGGGAGATTCGACACAGTAAGCGTACAAGAAGTGCTGGACGAACCGTCACCATCAGCCCCATTATTGTCATAGGTTTGGTGACCGTAATCATTCTCTGAGTATGGACGTCTGAAATCCCTGGAATGTCCTCCGTACTGTTGGCTAGTGTGTAAGTTTTCTGATGAACTGTAGCGACGTTCTGGAAAAGTAAGGGGGCATACGAAATAATCACCGAATCACTTGTAATGGTTATCAACACTGAAAGAACCGACTTACCTCCGTTGAATTCTGCATGCAACAGCTGACCGTCGATTTCCTTGCCTTGAAGACATTCATCGTAGGCTTGTTGACAATCACGAGCATTGTTGAATTGCAAGATGCACATGCTGTTTCATATATGAAACAGAAAAAGAGAGCAAATAGGGAGCGGATTGGATCGTAAGTAATAAATGCATGTCGTTCTATGGGAAGCGAATAAGCTTTACAATAAGACCCCGTAGACAGATCTTTCGAATAACTCAGATTATTCCGTCAGTAGAGTCCGGGTCCCCCTTTCCGCATTTCACTCCCCCTGCAAATGGTACCACCTGCTCATATTACACGAATGGGTCAATATGGCACACCTATGTCACCAGTAACAAAAGGTAGAAAGGTAAAAGATCGAAGTCAGTTCTTAGAAACGTACTAACTGAACATCATTAAAATATCGAGGTTCACCACTGGACAGTTAACTTGCCAAACAAAAACAACGGGTACGAACTTTACTGAACCTACTGCTCGCAAAACGGAGTGAAACGGACACGAGTTACTTTCGGACTTAGCGGACTTTATACAGTACATAAACAACGAATCATGATATTCGGCTATTTCGACTCACCCTTTCGACTGTGGAGGCACTGAATGACTGCGTACGATGCTCACTGACTTAGCTGAGGGAAATATCGACTGGACCTCCGTTTCATTGGCTGAGCAGGGTAGATTGTATACAGCCAATGAGGTAGCCTGATTGGATTGGTATGCTTGTGAAACGGACATATTTTCGGTCTGAAACGGAAACCTCGTTTAGCAACTGAAAGCTATCTATAAGTAAAAAAGCAACTCATTTACGGAAATTTATTTGCAATTCAGATATACAAGAAATTTGTTTATTTTTCTTTGTTATGACTGCCTCGTTTGGACCAGCCTCCTCTATTACCGCCCCGACCACGGAAAGACTGACCACCCCGACCGCGCGGGGACTGACCACCACCATGACCACGGAAAGACTGACCACCTCGACCACGGAAAGACTGACCCCCACGACCACGTTGTGAATTATGCTTTGGGTTGCCACCGAATTTAGGACTGCCTCTGAAGTTAGCCCCACCTCCAGGGCGATTGTTCATCCTCTGGACATCACCAAATGGCTTTTTGTAGGACATATTTTGCGGTTTCTTATTCTTCTGGTCATTGGAT
Organism: Trichobilharzia regenti; assembly: GCA_944472135.2. NCBI lineage: Eukaryota > Metazoa > Platyhelminthes > Trematoda > Strigeidida > Schistosomatidae > Trichobilharzia > Trichobilharzia regenti. The sequence goes on from OX235270.1 coordinate 151,185,029, forward strand.
GACGTCATGCGAGCGTCTTCTTCACTCTCATCATCATCGTCGTCGTCGTCATCCTCCTCGTCCTCATCTTCATCGTCGTCGTCGTCATCTTCTTCCTCCTCTTCTTCTTCTTCCTCGCTGTCTTCTTCGTCACCCTCATCATCATCCTCGTCATCATCGTCCTCTTCAACTTCCTCATCACCAGCATCATCAATTTCTTTCGCCTTCAGAATCTTGTTAACTTTGAGTTTTAGCTTGTCTTCGTCACCGGTCTCCTCGGCAGCTGTAACGAGTAACAAGAAAGATTGTATAGTTACCAAGGGAAATAGCTAGCAACTGTCTGTAGAGAACTGAATGGGAACTAACCTTTGTTCTTTTTAGCAGGGGGTCCATCTTGTCGTGTGGATTTGATGCTTTCAATTTTTTTCTGGGGGACGTCATCGACGAATATGGCTGAAACGAAAAAATGTCGAGTTATAACTTGTTCGAAAAACGTCAACAAGACTCAAAGAGCACTCAGTAAGGGCAACAATCTGGCCGATTGAAAGGCGTGAGGAGATAGGTCACCTGCCACCAAACGTACCTTTGGGGAATATCAGCAGCTTTTGTCCCTTCAAAATCACAGGTGAAGAAAGAGCTTTGGAGAAGTCAGCAGCTGTTTTAAACTCAGCGATGATGGCTCTGAAACAAATGAAATGCATACTTAGTTACAAGGAGCTAGACAAGTGACGATCAAGTTGTTTGTTATTCAAGAAGCCTAATCAGTCTCGAACAGAAATTAACAGGCACACCGTAACAAACAAAAGCAAAGAGCAGCACAGAACTTACGGAGAGTTGTCTTTAGGGGACCTGGGTTGACGTGACAGTGAAACCACACCAGGGAATAGACTTTCGAGTTCCGAATCCTGTACACTGGCTGGTACACGTAAGATTACAGCCGTTTTTAGCTCTGGTCCACCTACAAGTCCAATTGACAGCTTTTTGCCATCAAAGAATTTAGGTTCTGAGATGGCAGCTTGTCTGACTTCCAGTGAGGGGAACTTGACATAGGCTTTCCTGGATTGGATGAAAAACAGAAGAATCATTCAATTAGCTAACTTCCTAACAAGGCAAAACCAATCAACTATGGGAAATTCACAAGTCCACCAAATGGTGAGACCCTCGGGTGGCCTCATTCGGTCCGAGAAAGGAACAGAAACCAGCGCTACTACTCACCTTCTCTCACGATCTAGTTGAACATCGATGGAAGTTGGGAATAACTGGCGTAAACGATCAGGATTAGCAGTGAAGTTGGGAACCACGATTGCTGGGTAGAGATCATAACTTTTTTCTAGAAAAAAACGTGTTAGTTACATGATGGACAAGTTGTGCGCTTACGTGCTATACAGTCAGTAAAGGAAACTCTCATATACCGACCTCCTAGCTTCCAAGAACGGAGCAGCTCACAGACCTTTGTGGCGGCTTCGATGGAGGAGAATGCCATAACCATGCTGTTGTAACGTGGATTCCTATCTAACAGTCTAAAGTCGATAGGCTGACAGTTATCAGGAAGATAACCTTTTAGTTGATCCTGTAGATGGTAGAGAAACTTAGGAAAAGTCAGAACTTACAATAGTAGTGGATTTAGGGATCCCAGTAATAAACAGGTTTTCAGTCATTCTAACATCGCTTGATTGGTCCACAGGTATTATCTCGAGCAGTTTTCCCTGGAACGTTAACTTCTCTGACTGCAGCCGGCTCTTTAGGATGTTCAAGTTTGCCACCGTAGCCAGTACAGGAGCAGGCTCCATCTTGTGTATGTCGGTAACGGGGTTATCTTGGAGAGAAACTCTCTCAAACCATCCAAGTTATCAGGTCCGTTCACTATTATTACAGATCCTGACATGCCACTCTCTGCCTTTGTCTCTGTAGCCTCCATCTTCGGAGGGGCAGCAGGGACGCTCGGAGTCGATTTCCCATTCTTTTGCTGGGGAGCTAGTTTTTGGGGAGCACTCTTCGGACCAGCACTCTTGGCTCCCACAACAATCCTGGTTGTGTCATCATCTTCCTGGTCTTCATCACTGTCTTCGTCATCTTCATCGTCGTCCCCCTCCTCCTCATCATCATCATCCTCCTCCTCGTCATCGTCTTCGTCCTCCTCATCATCATCCTCGTCATCGCTGTCATCTTCTTCATCGTCGTCCTCATCAACGTCAACATCTTCATCATCTTCCTCCTCGTCACTTTCAACGTCATCCTCTTCTGGATCCAGTGACCTGTCATCGGCAAGTTTCAGCTTCTGAGAAGTCAACCAAAAAGAAAAGATCGTGGAAAATACCCATTAGCACATCAGAATGAAAAGAACACGAAGTTCAGAAAAGATATCTTGTTGGAGATGACATTTCAGAAAGCTGTACAGTTGAATTCAAATACGTAAATTTACATGGATGCAATCCTTATCCGGTTCCACATATTTACGAGGGCTAAGAAAAGGTGACAATTTTCAACTTGACTTGGTCTGCGAGTGGCTTAGAAACAAAAGGGAATGCATTAGACTGTTCAGTAACGCGTCTTGTTCGTCTGAAAGTATCCTATGCTAGTGCGAGACAGCTGTTCACATATTTCGATCGTACTAATTGATAGAATTTTTGGAACGTCTCTTCACTTGTAGCATAAACATACGCACGCATGAACACCCCACACGCAGCAATGAAAACTAATGAAGTGGTGAACACACTGTACTTAGGTGGAACCCATATAATGCCAGAAAGACCGCCTCTTACTCACATCTAATCACAACCCGTACTACACGCCCCTGACAAGCCGGTGACCCTAGAGCCCACTGCTTTTCAGCAAGGATCTCAGTCTTACAGTTTTCTACCCAGGAGAAAAGAATTCGGTCGATGTTTTATACCCAGGGGTCGTGCGTACACTGTTTTCATCAATTAAGGTATCCAATATAGACAATGTTCATATCAATTGGTTGTTCGTGTTCACCCTCGACTCGCGCTGGTCATGCCGTTGCTCCTGAGCGATAAGTTACAGTGACTGTTCGGATTACTTGAGATTAACCACTCGTTATTGAGAGCACACTTCAGAATAAAAAGTCTATTACTTAGAGACGAAGAAGATATGCAGTATCGTCTAATAGCCACGTGCACGTCACCAGCCAGTGAGGCTACATAAGCTACAGGCAAATCAATATGCAAGAGTTCTAAAATATATCGTATTTGTCGTAACATGCAAAAATGTTGTCACATACCTTGTTTGATGCTTTCAAACTGGCAATGCGGTCATCTGACATGACAGTTTCGACATCTGATTCACTTTCCTCGCTACCGACCGGGACTGGTCGCTTGGAGCCAGGTCTCATTGGCGTTGTTTTGCCGTTCATAGGGCTCTTGATCTTAAATTCGGGAGTCGTTCCAGGTTTCGGAGACTTAACTGCAGAATTATTCACTAAAATTAAGACAATTTCTTAAGCAACATTGGGAAAAGGTACGCGACGAGCAGAATAAGAAGACGAGCACTCACGTGATTGTTTTGAACGACCCTGAAAGATGAACAATATGTTAGTTAATAAGGAGGAAAATCAGAAATCATGTTATCAAACAATCTGAATTAGTGTAAGGAGCCACTCACCATGTTTCACTGTGTACCGGACGTTGAATGAGGAACAACCGCTTAAACACGCCAAGAGATGGACTCGCCTGTTGAACATTAAACAATAAGCTCAACAGGTCCAATAATTGATGGAATGTTTCAAAATGAATCTTTCTAGACGGAGATTTGTCAGAAGACAGGCGTAAACTGTAGTGTATAAAGTGGAAAGATGAAAGTCATAGCACTTGCAGAAAAGATGCCAACGACTGGATATGAAAGCAATGAACACCACGGTTTCATTAATTTTCACGCTTCGTTCTCATTAATACCTGGAAAGGGAATTCCTATAGCACTATTCAAATGACTGATGATCTCGAACTCAGGCTCCTGGACCTTCATGGAACAATAATGTGAATGCATAAACGGTCGTCACAGATATGTATTTCCAGGGAGCAATTATTTTCCCCCCTCTCATGTCGTATATTTCATACATTTGGATCATCTCCTCTTAAGATTCCTGATAACAATGCAAATCACTGGGCATCAGAAACTGTAGTGGGGAGTTCAAATTCCAGCTCGAAACCAACTATTACTACGATGAATTCAGAATGATAATTAACGTCCTATTCTTATTCTCACAATCGTGCGTGTGTGTATCCGTGTACGATATTGTGTTGTTTTTCTGTCTTCTTTTCACATTCTAGTGGTCCACAATAAAGAATCCAATTTCATGATTAGTCCCGAGAATATACTGGCTGAAACACAAGACTTTTCAGAACCTGCAGATATTAGCCTGGCTATGCTGTGTCATAGAATCAGTCGTCTACAAACTGAAGCTGAGGCTGTTGCTAAAGCGATTTCAGCTAATGGTGGTTCTATAAGAAATAAACAATCAATAAATATGCCTGTATCCAATCAGAACTACACTGAAAATAATAGCGTCACATACGAAGAACAATCAACCATCACTGATCTCAACACTTTAATCACCAGCAGTGACGACAACAACAACAACAATGTTAATCGAAACAACGAAATATGCACAAATGACAGTCGACAGTTATCACAGAAATCTCAGGAACAAAATAGTCATGCTCTCAGGTCAACTAATAAACAGGGACAACTGGATCAACCAAGTAATAGTCAAGAAAATGTTTGAACAATAGATAAGACAGTTAGGTGAGTTCTACCAGCACGAAATGTATGCACAACATTCCACTTTAAATTTTTCTCCGATTAATCGATTGAATCTGTAAGATATAATAACATAGGTCAATAAAAGGAAACCTATATTGTTATAATTACGTCAGGTTCCGAGTGTAACAAGGACTTCGGGAGCACTTCTCCATTTCATCCTGTTCTCTGAAGTCGTTTTCAGTTGGCTGGCTATACGATTACCCATAGTCTCTCATCTCCTACTCACACGATTCCCCCCTCCCGCGCATGACACCCTCGAATGACGAACTCCCCGTTCCCCATCCAGGTTCTACTCGACCGACTGGTTTATAATGTCACAGAACGGTCTCTTCAGTGTGTGTCCGACCCATCCCCATTCCCTTCAGCCTATTTGTTTGGGCCGAAGGTTCTTGGTTGGTCCGTTTCCAGAGTTTCTTGCTGCTTTATCCTTCCTTTATGGTTGATCTGATCACTGACCAGATTTTAAAAGTAGGCAAAATGATGCGTTTTACCGCCTAACGAACTTAGAGGTAGTTTGTTTGGGACCCAGTAATTTTGAACTTCTGCTTTTTAAGAACCAGTCGTGAAACACTATTCAATAAGATGGACACCACTAACACTTTAAGCTAGATCGATTGCTGTGTACCCTAAGTCTCACACCTATTGGGCTGCTTGTTTCATTGGTGGTTATTGTAGACGTCAACCAAAACAGGCCTAGATAGTTACAAAAAACTCACAGAGGTCTAGTATGCCAGGGGACTGTTCCTTTATGTTTGGATTGACTGAGTTTCGACGTAAAACTTTGCAAACATTTACGGCACTTCAATTCAATTTGTCACTTTCCATGTAGCAAACAACAGTAGAGAAAAGAGTAAAAGAGCAGAAATGTACGGAAACCAAAATAGTAACGTGGAGAAACATCAGGATTTAATGCATTTGGGATATTACAAAAAGTGAATGAATCTTCGCTACTGACAATAATAGTTCAACCTATGTAACCAACTATGCATCGGTGGGATAGCGGTTAGCACTCTTGCCGACCATGGACATGGTCCGGGGTTCAATCCCCGGCCGCCGACGCACTCCTATACCCCGCTAAGCCAGAAATAATGCTGGTAAAGAGGAAAGGTTAGGCATGAGGTCAGTAACCCCATCCTGTAAAAATAAACACCACTGCTACAGAAACTTCAAGACACTGGCTTGAAGCCCTATGTTCCACGTGATGGAAAAAAACCAACTATCCAAAATAGTCAGACAGCATCAAAACAAAGCAAGTTTCATCAATTGAATTAGTACTGATAAAATTCAGTCTGCGCCAAAGAAAGGACTAGAAACGTCACACTAGTTACTAGTGTCCAATCAAAAGATCCGAATCATGATGACTGGTAAGATATCACAAATCTTCAAAATTCCTTGAAATGAGTTGAACTTCAAAAGAGGTTTCACCAGCCACGTTTAAAGTATCTGCAGGAGCATTTTCAGCTACGTGGCACTTAGATGGTACTGGTGAGAATTCCTCCTTCTCCCCTGATATAGGAGAAACTGGAGTGACAATCTCTGCACTTGAGTTGATAATATCTCCTGGTTTTGAACAAATAGTGCCTTCACTAGATTTTGATACCTTATTGGAATTCAGATTATCTATCTAATTTTCATGGATTCATTGGAAACAAACTGTGCAAATAATCCATTGGAGAGTGGTAGGTAGCTCTGTACTTCTGTGTCTGATCACATGATAAAAGTAATACTCTCAGTATGTGAATGACTGCAAAGATAGATAACTAGTTATCACTTCGATCAGTTTCACATGAAAGTCTTCCTACTGCCTGTTGTAGCATTAACCGTCCTTGCTCAAAACAGAGAGTTAAATTGCTCCCTCCAATGTCCTAATCTTCTATTCTGATAAGTAATTAAAAATGCCATTCGTCTTGGAGATTGTTTAGTTTATCATTTGTCTTTTACAACCATTTTCCCTACTGAGACCAAATAGTTACCTGATGATGCCTACCTCCGTTGCCTTTTTTCATTCCTTTAACTTCTGTGGCCCACCACCGTCCGCCGTCGTGGTGAAGACTCGTGAGCTTGCGTACCACCACCTCCACTCCTCATCAAGCCTACAGTCCACTGGAATCGGTCTCCTTGAGTCTGTCACTCCGAATTAAGTGGCAGACACCCACTGGGATTCACTATCCTCCGGCTATAAGTTATTAATTGTTTTAATCACTTTTTTGTTTGGTTGTGTTCTGGTCGGATTAATTGAGAGACTTCCGTTGTCCTTCGAAACAACAACATGTTTAGCCCAGGCCACTATATGAAGGGAACTTGTATGGGTTCTCCACGAATGGAATAATTGTATCTCTTATCAACAAGCTCGGGAAACACAACCAAATAAAAATCGTCCAACTCAGCTACCATCAGTCTTTACCACCATTTCTGCAGCTGACTGGATATTAATAATAATTTTTCCTTCACGTTCCCAGTGGAACATAGGGCTTCAAGCTAGTGACTTGAAGTTTCTGTAGCAGTGTTTAATTTTACAGGATGGGGTTGCTAGCCCATGTCCAACCTTTCCTCTTCACCAGCTTTACTTCTGGCTGAGTGAGGTAAAGGAGTTTGTCGGCCGGAGATCGAACCCCAAACCATGTGCATGGTCGGCGAGCATCCTAACCGTTGCACCACCGACTGGATATTATTCATCCAGAATTACTTCAGAATGAGTCTTCCTGTCAAACTCAGGTATACGTGTAACTGTTTCTTCCTTAAATAAAGACTTTGTATTGTATTCAAGTTCCATACGTGATGGCTTCATCGCAGCCTGTTTTCTATGTCTGTTCAGTGGTGGGCATATACATACGTGCGCCGACTGGAGAGTAGTCGGAGACTACACAGGTGTTCCGTACGTTGTGACAGACTTCTACCAACCTTCGCCATCGGTTGCTTATCGCTACGTGATCTATTTAAATCCATCATCGATTTAATAAGGGAGTTCGACGGGCTAGACAATTTCTCTCTTCACGTTTAAAGTTAGTGCTGACCGGGAACAGATTATTATCTCAACAGAATTGTAGAACACGACCACTGCTGTCGGTTCGACAACACAGGACTCCATAGGTCCAGACAGCCTACTCTTCTCGCCGTTACAACTCTCCAATCTGCTAGGACAACTATATCTGAGCGTTTTGCTTTTCTCAGCGAACTAGACAGCTTTTCACAGAACTCATCATCTACTGCATGTGAACTGAAGTCTGTTGGAGATTAGGTAGAGATGGTGAAACGACACCAACGAGTATCACAATCTCTCCTTCTTCTGTTGAATGAGTTCAGCCGGACAGAACACATACGACTACCCACTGGATAGCAGTCAAGCAGGGATTATTCCATCCTAGCACTCAGTGCTATCCCTACACCCGGAAATCCTTGCGAGCCAGCTGAATAATCTCTTGACACTCGTCAGACGAATTTTGAAGATCCACCATGTGAGTCATGTGGGGTAGAGTGAGTAGCCACACTTCGGCCTTGTGTGTGTGTCTCTGAAACACAACACACATCCATGTCTTGAGGTGTCAGGATTCTGGTTAGTGGAGTATGTTTGCTGATTTAACAAAGGGTCCAAACACTAAATACTTAAATAGGAAGTTGTCAGCATGGTTTTAAGAGACTGTCAGTAGTGTTCTTCCAGCTCTTGCCGCTGCCTATCGTTTCAGAGTTAAGAGGTGAGGCACCTACCTGTGGGATAGCAATAGCAATGGGAAGAAAGCAAGAGCATGAAGGTGGGTGATGATCAGGAAAGCTGTGTGTATTTGTTACTCCCCGGCAGCCTTCACTGAGGAAGTTATTTTTTCTTGCAGTGCCCGATACAAAGGGAGCAACAGTGTTGCGTGGCCGAAGAACCTAGGTTAAAACTGTTTCTGGTCGGAAACACACGGCCTGTTTCAATTGGTTTTTGAGGTTGTGTCCATAATTAGGTTTTACCGTCAGAAGGTAAGTCATGATGTACAATTTCTCATGCTGACATTTTTATCCCACCACTGTTCGAGCAGCTTTGATGGTAACAAGTGGCTAACTCCTTGCTGCTATGACATCCACCAGCGGTACGCTTGGTTACTTATTCTTTCTGCTTTCCACCTAAAACAACAGTGCACAGAAGCTTAGTTTCCGCTGATATCAGCAAAGTCGCAGGATTCTGACAACAGTTCAGTATAACAACTACTCACAATTTGGATTTTTGTACTTCCTTGACAAAAATTTTTGGGTGACGTTTGCACATAACCTCAAATTCCAGTTATACGGGAAAAAGTGAAATTACAGTTTGACAAATTCACTGTCACTACCAATTTTGAATTATCATAATTATTATTACTCCGAACAGCTTAGACTTCATCCTAATGTTTACTTGAATGTATGCTAGGTCAGTTGACAAACGGATCGAGAAATGTTAACCGTAAGCTATCGAATATATTCTTAACGCTGTTATTTTCCACATTCTTTTTCTAGGTGAAAATTCATCCCTATCCGAATCCAAACAGTGCAAAATACGAGATTGCTTTTTGTCCCACTGTACTACAAATCCAGAAATCAATAATAAATACCATTATCAGTAATAATCAATACTAGTTTTATAACCCGTAAATGAGACACAAATACACCTTCGTACCTAATTCGAATCACTCCGAAATATATTTCAACCACCATGATGAGCAGTACTAACGGTGAAACCAAATATCCTTGAATCGAATCGCCAATAATTAATATTATTGCGAGTCTACCCAAAACTAAGTTCTTCTGATCGACTGCAAATTTGGGTTGAACACGATTACGTTAGTCGAGCCTAGTGGTCTGTCGCAGTCCCTTCAGAACCGAATGTGATACGTTCCGTGTTTGGCGAAGGGTGATGATTACTTGAACGTAAACCGAGGAAAAGCCTTTGCAATTAACACTGGCAACAGCTAGTGACGAGAGAGAAAGAAATGCAAGTGCCACTTCTAGGTAATACATCCCAAATATTTAGGTTTGTTATTGGGGATTGACTTGAAGTAATACACGTCTGTTCGATGTTCAACACTGATGCGTGAACCAGTCATTTAGCGTGTCGACCCACACACCCGATCAATACCTCGGATCCAGCCATGTACAGCTATGATCATCTGGAAATACCCTAATGTCCGCCGCTATAGCATTCTCTCAAGTCTTGAAGAGGTTGATCGACCTTGGTGGGCATGAATAGCGACGATAATGATTTGCGTATCTTGAGGCAATAGCGCTGAAGACCCTAGATATGATAATACAGGTCAGCTCTTTGATATGTACAGTGCAGTGTGTGCTTTTGAAGTAAATAACACGTGAGAAGTATAGCCAACAGCTATCTTACTCCCTGAAGGACTACGCCTTGGTCCTACCGACGCAGAAATGTGTAAAATGCTGCACATGGCGTGGGGTGGTCTCATCGTCAATTACAACGTTAACAGTCAGGACTGCGGAGGCCAGGAAACCAATCAGTCACCGACCGTGACATGTGAAAGAGAAGTGTAGTGATGAGGAAATTGAGAGGTCGAAAGTCTGGTGAGATCAACTAAGCTTGGAGGGGGCTTATGCACCAATTAAAACACTGGCAGCTTTAGTGACGCAAACCCTTGTCATGCCTTTCACACTACGCATGGAGCGACAGCAAACAGTTCGCCTGCTTCTACCGGAATAGTTAACGTCCACCATCAAATACACTACATGGACAACTCAGCGATGACAAAGAACAGAGCCAACCTAGTGATCACCGGTCTTCCTAGCCTATACAGGATGAGTTTCCCGGGACCCATGCTTATTCAACTCCTCTGTGGTCAAACAAAACCTCACCCCATCATCATAGTCTGTCCCTTATTCACTCACTGACTGACTCCGGTAGTGGTAGTGACTGTCATCAATTTCATAGGTCGTTTCGAACTTTCTCAGCGCTTCCCTTGTGCGCACTCCAGACACCTCGTCAGGGTCCTGAGAATGTTGATCATTTTTACTAGGACGGGAAAGAATATGCATTATATGTGGGACTTTGAGGTACTAACCGATTTCTTGATGCGAATCACATGCCACACCAGGACATCCAACGCCATCGTTGACCATGAACGTTGTTCATACACACTACTGATGAATGGACCCAACACTGGCATAACGGTATCGCAAGCTGTCTGAATCTCCAACCTCTACACAACTACTATAACGGCTGGAAACGAATAATAATCGCCCACCACCCCCGTTACGACTACACGAAAAGTCTGCTGAAGTGAAAATTTATATTGGACTACAACACCGATGGATTGTCAACATTAGACCACGAGCATTCACTTGTTTAGACTTCAATTTGCGAGTCGGTAAAAGAATTCACAAATGATGCATCCTTGGGGGAATTCTTACGAAGAGGATACTGGATGCCGCTCAGTCTTCGTCGGAAGAGGAGGACTCCGAGGGGCTGGCATTTCCTGGGCGGTGAATCACAGCTGATGTTATCCGTGGCCCTTTGGAACTACCATACCCACGGACAGGTTCTCCCCTAGCTGGACTGCGATCTCGTCTTTGATCCGACCGATCAAATCTGTCATTCCTTCCAAAATCACGAGGTCCGCCTCTGTTTCCTGACCCGCCTTGAAAACGATTCATATCTCTTTCTCCTCTCCCGGAATTGTAGTCAAACTGTCTCCCTACAAACAAGGAGAATTAGATTCAAAGCGTGCCACAAAATCGCGAGGAAATACGGCCAACTGTAAGAGTTACTGAACTTACCCTGTCTGTTGCTAAAGTCCCGTTGGCCGTAATCACGTTGGTTATTGTCTCTTTGACTGCCATTCTCACGCTGGTTGCTGTGGTCCCGGTTGTTGAAGTGGCGCTGATTATAATCTCGTTGGTTACGCTGACCATGTTCTCTTTGATCACGGTGGTAAGACCTCTGGTTGTTGTTGTTATTATTATTATAACTTGACTGCTGGGTGCTTTCCTGATCTGTAATGAACATCGTCACATACAATGTGTCTGAGCAGGCTATTACCTCTTTGAATACGTCCACGAACAGGTCTTCCCCCATCATTTTATTGCCACAAGAGGTGAGAGCAGCGCTGCACTGTTCCGAGTTTGAAAATGTCACATGAGCAACACTACAAGTAATTAGACTTAAAACAGAATTACCCTCTTGAACGCCCCTGTTCATCGAGTGAGAGTGCAACTCGTAATGCCTCCGGAAACTCACGCATAATATCCCTTTCTGACGCAGAATATGGGAGATTCGACACAGTAAGCGTACAAGAAGTGCTGGACGAACCGTCACCATCAGCCCCATTATTGTCATAGGTTTGGTGACCGTAATCATTCTCTGAGTATGGACGTCTGAAATCCCTGGAATGTCCTCCGTACTGTTGGCTAGTGTGTAAGTTTTCTGATGAACTGTAGCGACGTTCTGGAAAAGTAAGGGGGCATACGAAATAATCACCGAATCACTTGTAATGGTTATCAACACTGAAAGAACCGACTTACCTCCGTTGAATTCTGCATGCAACAGCTGACCGTCGATTTCCTTGCCTTGAAGACATTCATCGTAGGCTTGTTGACAATCACGAGCATTGTTGAATTGCAAGATGCACATGCTGTTTCATATATGAAACAGAAAAAGAGAGCAAATAGGGAGCGGATTGGATCGTAAGTAATAAATGCATGTCGTTCTATGGGAAGCGAATAAGCTTTACAATAAGACCCCGTAGACAGATCTTTCGAATAACTCAGATTATTCCCGTCAGTAGAGTCCGGGTCCCCCTTTCCGCATTTCACTCCCCCTGCAAATGGTACCACCTGCTCATATTACACGAATGGGTCAATATGGCACACCTATGTCACCAGTAACAAAAGGTAGAAAGGTAAAAGATCGAAGTCAGTTCTTAGAAACGTACTAACTGAACATCATTAAAATATCGAGGTTCACCACTGGACAGTTAACTTGCCAAACAAAAACAACGGGTACGAACTTTACTGAACCTACTGCTCGCAAAACGGAGTGAAACGGACACGAGTTACTTTCGGACTTAGCGGACTTTATACAGTACATAAACAACGAATCATGATATTCGGCTATTTCGACTCACCCTTTCGACTGTGGAGGCACTGAATGACTGCGTACGATGCTCACTGACTTAGCTGAGGGAAATATCGACTGGACCTCCGTTTCATTGGCTGAGCAGGGTAGATTGTATACAGCCAATGAGGTAGCCTGATTGGATTGGTATGCTTGTGAAACGGACATATTTTCGGTCTGAAACGGAAACCTCGTTTAGCAACTGAAAGCTATCTATAAGTAAAAAAGCAACTCATTTACGGAAATTTATTTGCAATTCAGATATACAAGAAATTTGTTTATTTTTCTTTGTTATGACTGCCTCGTTTGGACCAGCCTCCTCTATTACCGCCCCGACCACGGAAAGACTGACCACCCCGACCGCGCGGGGACTGACCACCACCATGACCACGGAAAGACTGACCACCTCGACCACGGAAAGACTGACCCCCACGACCACGTTGTGAATTATGCTTTGGGTTGCCACCGAATTTAGGACTGCCTCTGAAGTTAGCCCCACCTCCAGGGCGATTGTTCATCCTCTGGACATCACCAAATGGCTTTTTGTAGGACATATTTTGCGGTTTCTTATTCTTCTGGTCATTGGATGACGTCATGCGAGCGTCTTCTTCACTCTCATCATCATCGTCGTCGTCGTCATCCTCCTCGTCCTCATCTTCATCGTCGTCGTCGTCATCTTCTTCCTCCTCTTCTTCTTCTTCCTCGCTGTCTTCTTCGTCACCCTCATCATCATCCTCGTCATCATCGTCCTCTTCAACTTCCTCATCACCAGCATCATCAATTTCTTTCGCCTTCAGAATCTTGTTAACTTTGAGTTTTAGCTTGTCTTCGTCACCGGTCTCCTCGGCAGCTGTAACGAGTAACAAGAAAGATTGTATAGTTACCAAGGGAAATAGCTAGCAACTGTCTGTAGAGAACTGAATGGGAACTAACCTTTGTTCTTTTTAGCAGGGGGTCCATCTTGTCGTGTGGATTTGATGCTTTCAATTTTTTTCTGGGGGACGTCATCGACGAATATGGCTGAAACGAAAAAATGTCGAGTTATAACTTGTTCGAAAAACGTCAACAAGACTCAAAGAGCACTCAGTAAGGGCAACAATCTGGCCGATTGAAAGGCGTGAGGAGATAGGTCACCTGCCACCAAACGTACCTTTGGGGAATATCAGCAGCTTTTGTCCCTTCAAAATCACAGGTGAAGAAAGAGCTTTGGAGAAGTCAGCAGCTGTTTTAAACTCAGCGATGATGGCTCTGAAACAAATGAAATGCATACTTAGTTACAAGGAGCTAGACAAGTGACGATCAAGTTGTTTGTTATTCAAGAAGCCTAATCAGTCTCGAACAGAAATTAACAGGCACACCGTAACAAACAAAAGCAAAGAGCAGCACAGAACTTACGGAGAGTTGTCTTTAGGGGACCTGGGTTGACGTGACAGTGAAACCACACCAGGGAATAGACTTTCGAGTTCCGAATCCTGTACACTGGCTGGTACACGTAAGATTACAGCCGTTTTTAGCTCTGGTCCACCTACAAGTCCAATTGACAGCTTTTTGCCATCAAAGAATTTAGGTTCTGAGATGGCAGCTTGTCTGACTTCCAGTGAGGGGAACTTGACATAGGCTTTCCTGGATTGGATGAAAAACAGAAGAATCATTCAATTAGCTAACTTCCTAACAAGGCAAAACCAATCAACTATGGGAAATTCACAAGTCCACCAAATGGTGAGACCCTCGGGTGGCCTCATTCGGTCCGAGAAAGGAACAGAAACCAGCGCTACTACTCACCTTCTCTCACGATCTAGTTGAACATCGATGGAAGTTGGGAATAACTGGCGTAAACGATCAGGATTAGCAGTGAAGTTGGGAACCACGATTGCTGGGTAGAGATCATAACTTTTTTCTAGAAAAAAACGTGTTAGTTACATGATGGACAAGTTGTGCGCTTACGTGCTATACAGTCAGTAAAGGAAACTCTCATATACCGACCTCCTAGCTTCCAAGAACGGAGCAGCTCACAGACCTTTGTGGCGGCTTCGATGGAGGAGAATGCCATAACCATGCTGTTGTAACGTGGATTCCTATCTAACAGTCTAAAGTCGATAGGCTGACAGTTATCAGGAAGATAACCTTTTAGTTGATCCTGTAGATGGTAGAGAAACTTAGGAAAAGTCAGAACTTACAATAGTAGTGGATTTAGGGATCCCAGTAATAAACAGGTTTTCAGTCATTCTAACATCGCTTGATTGGTCCACAGGTATTATCTCGAGCAGTTTTCCCTGGAACGTTAACTTCTCTGACTGCAGCCGGCTCTTTAGGATGTTCAAGTTTGCCACCGTAGCCAGTACAGGAGCAGGCTCCATCTTGTGTATGTCGGTAACGGGGGTTATCTTGGAGAGAAACTCTCTCAAACCATCCAAGTTATCAGGTCCGTTCACTATTATTACAGATCCTGACATGCCACTCTCTGCCTTATTCTCTGGTTTAACTGAAAGCATTGCGTTGTTAAGCCTGCTGACGTATAAAGGGTGATCTACCACTGGTGGGAAGCTCGAGGGAGAAACAAATTCACCAGGCGTTTGTAGTGTCGTGCCATATACTGGCTCGGCGCCAGTACAACCAGCATCGGTTTTCAGGGCGTTTCGTATCCCTAGGATAACTAACGGAAGTGATTCAGTCCAACGGGTGTTGTTCGCAGCTGACAGACCAGCTTTCAACTGTCTGTGTAGACGTCCTACCATACCATTAGCTTGAGGATGGTAGGCTGTTGTTCGAAAACGCATGCGACCTATGATTTTATTCAGGCCGAAGAATAAGCCAGTTCCGAATTGCCGCCCGCGATCAGTTGTTATGGAAGATGGGCACCCAAAGTTAGCGATCCATCTTTCTACAAGGACGCGTGGACTGTTTCAGCAGATACGTCTGTCAGTTAAGTCTCATAAACTGTCAATGTCCAGCTCTCGCTACGCTGGACCTCACGCTGTCCCTTGAAGACCTTCAGAAACGCTTCGTATTAAGCAGCGCGAAAACCAAAACACTGTTTGGCGACTCAAGAATTCTTTATTCTTACGCCAACATATAACCAACGATAATGTTTCATATTAGTTTTTTTATTAGATGTATCACACAGTGAAACAGTATTATATGCTAGATGACGTTTCGAACTCAATTTATTGTTCATAATCATATCAATTTCGATCACACGACTTTGAAATTTTAGTTTTATAGTTTTTCTTTATCTTATCTTATTTGTTGTAATCTAACAACGATAATGTTATTACAGAAGAAGGTCTAAGAACAAATATTACAACAATAAATTACGATATTACTTCTGACAGATTTTCAATCTTCCTTCTGAACGGCGAACGATGAGACGATGACTGTCGGATTGATGACCCACATAAATTATGGGGAAGTTGGGTTTGAGCAAACAACCATGAATTGATCGTTCAATCTTCAACTACATTGACAACGTCCTTGATGGGTACTGCTTCCGGCCATCGTGTGAATCGATCGATGCAGGTTAAAATATAGGTATATCCATAGGATTCAGGAAGGGGTCCAACTAAATCTATATGGATGTGTTCAAAACGAGCGTCAGGGAGAAGAAAGGTGCCAAGTGGGCTTTTGGTTTGTCTTATCACCTTGTACTTTAGACAGACTAAGCACGTGTGTGCCCATTCCCTTAATTCTTTATTAATGCCAGGCCAACAAAACCGACTAGTTATGAGCTTGACAGTAGTTCGAATACCTGGGTGAGATAAGCCATGCAACGTACTTAGGACGTTACGGCGATAACTTTTAGGAACGATTGGGCGAGGAGTACTCGTGGAAATGTCGCATGGAATAGTGTCTCTTCCCATACCTGAGGGTTTCTCAGATAATTGTAGAGTTGTTTTCGACAACTCATATTGAAGCTCGATATCTTCTTTCTGAAAACGAGTCAGTTTTACAAGGTCTATGTCAACTACTTGAGTGAGGGAACAAATGCGCGACGAGGCATCTGCCACAGTGTTGTTCACTCCGAACATTTGATGAATATCCATTGTAAACTGTGAAACGTAGTACAGTTGTCGTGATTTTCTAATAATAATAATAATGTATATTTTCATATAAACATAAATTTACATGAAAATGCATGCCATTTTTACAGGCACGATCAAGTATGTTAAAATTTCAAATCGTAGATTGTCTACAAGTTAGTAATATTTCGACAGTTAAATATTTGATATATATATATACTGATTGTCTGAACCAGGCCGTATAGTTATTGAAATGTACAATTGTCCTCCAGGTTGAGCGGGAAAATCGACTTCGTTTCGTTTTCATCCCGTGGTTGTCGGCATACGATAACCAACCAATATTGAGGTAAGTACAACTTTAACAAGGGATTGAAAGCTGTTTTAGAAGAATTAAAGTGCTAAGGTGAATCATTAAATTGTAATGAAATAGGTAAGTGCAAGTATCACTAATAAATGCATTAATAAGGGAAACTCTAGATGAATCCTTATCTGAAGTTGGGTTCAGAGAGTGCGTCAGAGGTTTGTGGTCGGGGAAAATTATATACTCACGACCCTCCATTGAATGTCGAAAATGACATATAGCACAGTACGTAACCAGAAGTCCTCTGCCGAATGTGCTGTACTTCGTTTCAGCTAATTGAAGGCGCCTGGGGAAAAAGGCGAGTGGTTACCACTCTTTGTTAACCAGCTGTTGTAGAACCGCACCGATTGCAGTGTCTGATGCACCGACCGAGATACTTAACGGTGTCATTGGATCCTGAAATATAAGAAGTGTGGTATCCGCAATGGCTTTTTAACCTGAGCGAAAGCATTTTGAGCAGCCGCGTCGAGTTCGATGGAACTGTTACTCCCTAGAAGAAGGTCTCTTAGTCGCTGAATGAGAGAAGTACGGTTGGGAATAAGCCGTCGGTAAGAACTTACCAAGCCGTTGAAAGCGCGGAGACTTTTCACTGTCTATGGCTCTAGAAAGTTCGGCATCGCCTCAACTTTACTAGCCAGTGGACGGTTGACCTTGCAGGCAATAATGTGGCCCAGAAAGTGGAGTTAGTCAACGCCTATCTGAAAATTTCGGATATTGATGGTGACACCATGTCGGCGTAACCTTTCGAATGCCAAGTTCAAGTGTCTGAGGTGAGTTTCCTTGTCTGGACTGGCAAGGAGGCAGTCGTCTAAGTATGCGTATACAAATTTGAGACGGCAAAATACTTCATCGATGAAGCGTTGGAATGTTTGGGCTGCATTCAGGAGACGGAATGGCATACGTAGAAATTCAAAAAGTTCGAAAGGCGCAACGATAGCCTGTTTCAGAATATCTTCTGTTGCCATCGGGATCTGCTTATACGCTTTAACCAAGTCGATTTTAGAAAATATAGCCCCACCAGATAATGTTGCCGTCAAGCCGTGTATATGGGGCAACGGGTAGCAATCAGGGGTTGTTTTGGCATTCACTCGCCGGTAATCACCATTGGGTCGACAATCATTGCTATCCTTTTCGATACCATATGAAGTTGGGATGCCCATGGGTTATTCGAAGGTCGAATGATACCAAGGGTAAGCGTATGGTCAAACTCATTCCTAGCGATTCTAAGTTTGTCAGGAGCCAGTCGTCGTCCTCTAGATGTCACAGGCTGTCCTGAGGTAGTGATGTGGTGCACAACATCGCTGGTTATGCACGGTAGGTCGTTAGACGGGCAATTAAGTTCCGGATATTTGTCAACAATAGGTTGAAAAGTTGGATCAAGGATTGCTGTCAGCCACGTCTCGTAAACCGTTAATGCCCAGCTCTTGCTACGCTCGGGCTCACGCTGTTCCTTGAAGTTTCTCAGAAACGCTCAGTAATAACGGACGAAATAACCAAAACACCGATTGGCCACTCGAGGATTCTTTATTGTAACACCAACATATAAAAAATGTGTCCACTAAGGTTTCTGACGGCTTACTGCTGACTTCTTTCTGAACAGCGACCGATGAGACGATGACTGTCGTATTGATGCCTCCGCGAAAATTGGGGAAGTTGGTTTTGAGCAAACAACCATGAATTGATCGTTCAATCTTCAACTCCATTGACACTCCCAGGCAAAAATGGGTCCAACCCCTTTTTTCCATCACGACCACTACACGTTGACTTGGATGCCATTGCGAGAACCTGGGTCACACGGACAGAGCTGAAATGGAAAACAAACAGAAAAGCCAACACACCACAAGCATACCCACAGCACAATCTCACACATCGCTGACGACCTGCGCCTTCCAGTTAAAGGCATCCTCTTCCAACACAATCGCCACTTGCTAGAATGACTCTTGCAGAGTGCAACGTGACCATGGCACCACCTCACGATACTCAACGCTCATTCTCTTATCTACTCACTACCAATTACCACTGAAATCGCTTGTCACTCATTCTGCCTCAATTCTAGTAACGATGACGTATGCGAGCCTCAGTCGTATACACTTTCTCCTCGGCGTGTGGGACCACAGCTAACAATTATCTCCGTGTGCATGTCATTCTCAGCAATAGCCTAGCCTCCCCGGCGTATACAACCCATCTGCTGTCTCTAAGATCAATCAATTCATTCACGGATGTAGAATACTCGAAACAACTTCAGAAGTAATCACGACGAAGTTTAACAAAATTATGTAATAACAACAAGGCACGAAAACGACAAGTAAACACAATGGATCCAAAATACACCAATTGATATGACACACCACACATATATACAAACAGTACACACAAACTCGCCGATCATGTCTTGGTGGAATTCTTTTGAAGAATCGCGAGACTTACACCAGTACACCTGCAACCCTTCACAGTTTGACGATTGTAATTTGTGGAATGTCCGGACACAAACAAGATTAACCGACAATTACATCAATTGGAACTCACACAATTATTTAACACAAACATATGTACAATCAACACATCAAATGTTGTGGATTCTGGCTTGACGAACTACCCTTGAAGAATTGTGGGACTTACAGCAGTACGCCTACATTCCTTCTCAGGTTGATGATCCAAGTGGAAGACGTCCGTACACAAACAAAATTATCAACAGACAGATGAAAGATGATATCAATTCAGTATATGCAATATTAACAATATGAACAAATTGTGGAAGTTGGTTTTGAGCAAACAACCATGAATTGGTCGTTCAATCTTCAACTACATTGACAATTGCCTTTATCTTAACGGGTGACAAACTGGGGCCTATGTAGGTAGTGCCTTTGTTAGACAGACTAGTAGTATTGTCAATCAGTCGTTTTCGGCGGACGTCTACGAGTAAATCATGTTGATTAATTAAGTCCGTGCCAATGATGGGCATTGCGACGTCAACGTGAAGGAAAATCCATCGAATAGGTTTGCGTAAACCTACGTTCAGATAGACGTATTTCCTACCAAAGTTTGCGACTGGTTTTCCATTTGCAGCCTGTAAGTTGAAGGTAGGTTCCTTCTGTCGATCTGCTGCTGTAGCAGGAGGGAAGCTGACTTCGGCGCCTGTATCGGCTAAATATCGAGTCTGGCTGATCACAACATGGATGTAAAGAAGGCGGCTAGTGCCACCGGCGACGGTTGTCGCTAACGCGTGCCGGAGGGATAGTTTCCCACAGACTTTGAGACATTTCCGAAGTTACAAGGCTTACGGCAACACTTCGCTTCTTGACCATAGGTGTTGTGGTACCAGCACCAGTCGGGGTTTTTCAGAGAACGTGGCTTGGACTTAGATCGACCATGTGAGTTTTGGCGTTGGGTAGGTTTAGGACGACGGTCGGAGGAGTTAGAAGGCATGTTTGACCTAAACATCTGCTGGATGGAGCTGCATAACTCCATCACTGCAGTATCCTTAATCGAATTCTGCTCGGCCACCGAACATATTTCAGGAACTGACCGTTTAGTTATTTCTAAAATCTTTTCTGCAGAAATAGCTAAATCATCTACAATAACACCCTGAAGTGTCAGAAGTACAGTCTGCATGGACTGTGGCAGCCTGGATAAGAAGAGTTCTCTAAAAAGTCCTTCGTCGAACTGACTTTGGACTATAGCCTCTCTCATTCTTGTCAGCATGCTCACGGCTGACTGATCCCCTAACTCGACGTTACAGAATAATTCATCCAGACGTTGTCGGTCCGTGAGGACGTTTCTCCTGAGGAGGGATGCTTTGAGCAACTCGTACGAGTTACTTACCTCGGGACTCGACATCTGCAAAGTTAAGCACTTGCTCAATTCCCGCGGTAGGGCGCGAATAACTGCAAGGAACTGTGAACGTTGATCGGTTATCCCATGCTCACAAAAATCTACTTCAGCTATCTGAAACCAGGTCTCAGCATTATCTGGCCAGTATGTTACGAGCTGAATTGTTTTAGGGGTTGAGCGAATACAAATGACCTTGGGACTAAGATCATTCATGAGGAAAAGTATGTCGAACAAGATATAGTACAGGAACAAATACAAAAAGGAACGAACTCACCAGAATTATCTGCGTATTTATTGAAGATGAAGTTCGCAGTTGGGCTCACCAGTTTAAAGGTTGACGAGATATACGTTCGCGAACAGTCCTGGGTATATTAATGCAAGATCTTATACCAACAACTTCTGACATATTTTATTCTCGCGTACCAAAGGCAAAGCAAAAGACCACAATCGGTTTTTCATATTACGATATATATTTCGGAACCAAATCGCGGAGTGAAGCGGAAACTAAGCTAGATAGTTATCGTGCAAGAGAGTGACACGACGGAGTACCAAATTGTAGGGATGCTTGACCTAAAGCCTTCAGCTAAACAAGTCGACTTAAACTCTAAGAGTCAGCATCCAATGTTCACTGGTGATTCTTACGGTCAATAATTTTGGGGAATAATTTACCGCAACAGAATCATTCGATTAGCTAACTTCCTAACAAGGCAAAACCAATCAACTATGGGAAATTCACAAGTCCATCAAATGGTGAGACCCTCGGGTGGCCTCATTCGGTCCGAGAAAGGAACAGAAACCAGCGCTACTACTCACCTTCTCTCACGATCTAGTCGAACATCGATGGAAGTTGGGAATAACTGGCGTAAACGATCAGGATTAGCAGTGAAGTTGGGAACCACGATTGTTGGGTAGAGATCATAACTTTTTTCTAGAAAAAAACGTGTTAGTTACATGATGGACAAGTTGTGCGCTTACGTGCTATATAGTCAGTAAAGGAAACCCTCATATACTGATCTCCTAGCTTCAAAGAACGGAGCAGCTCACAGACCTTTGTGGCGGCTTCGATGGAGGAGAATGCAATAGACAACCTGTTAATAATAAAAATTAATATTTTCATATAAACATAAATTTACATGAAAATGCATGCCATTTTTACAGGCACGATCAAGTATGTTATAATGTCAAATCTTAAATTGTCTACAAGTTAATAATGTTTCAACAGTTAAATATTTGATACATATATTTAATTACACTGATTGTCTGAACCAGGCCGTATAGTTATTGAATTGTACAGTTGTCCTCCAGGTTGAGCGGGAAAACAGATTTCGTTTCGTTTACGTCCCGTGGTTGTAGGCATACGATAACCAACCAATATTGAGGTAAGTACAACTTTAACAAGGGATTGGAAGCTGTTTTAGAAAAGTTAAAGTGCTTAGGTGAATCATTAAGGTGTAATAAATTAGGCAAGTGCAATATATCATTAATAAATACATTTATATAGGAAACAGAATGGGGAAGTAATTAATCCTTAGGCCGGCAACGTTCATTTGCAATGTGCAATAATACCCAGATACTTCGTACTATCATGATGTCCACTTTTGGCTCTAATACAACTATTTTCAAGCCAGTTGTTTTTATTTCATGCCTTCTTTTCCATTGGGTGCACAACCGTACCCTACAGAGAATGGGAATAGAATAAGTCGAATCAAATTCATAAAGAGCTATAAAATGTTAGGTTTAATGGAATATAATGAGGATCAAGTAAAGACATTATTAGAAAATGAATGAGATATGAAATTATGAAGTGATATTCAAAGATCCGACAATGGATAGCAAGTTAATTTAGAAGATGCCCCATAAATCTGCAGAGCTCACGTGGTCGCATCTCAACAATAGGCTGAGCGAATGGTATATATTTAAAGGAAGAAGCATGATCTGTCAAGGCGTTCATTATTATCTTTTTCAAGATAAATATCTAAGCCCTCATAAAAATCAGAAATATCTCGAGCCGTCAAATCGCATATTGCTGTTCCTGCAGAATGGGGCGATTCACCTTAGTGACCCCCACCATATCTACTGATCAGCTAGCGCCATCCTCCCTCCTGTTTTGATGTTAGGCTCTGAGACTATGATTATTATGGCTACCGCAAATATATTGCTTGGTACCAGACATGTTCGTACCTCATATTCCATCTCCCTAGCTTTCTTAATGAGTGCTTCTAATAGGTCTCCACGTATATCTTTATGAACATATTATATATGTGTGCGTGCATCCTAGTGAACAGATTACTTTATAAGGAGTTAAAAACTTAAAGAGTAAAAAGAATAGGTTTTGTGAATAGTGGAGCAAGATTCAGCAGAACACTATAGTTGGTTCAATGTAGGTAGTATGAACTGAGGGTAAGGTCGGTTAGCAGGACCTAGTGTACTTATATATAGTAAACATCTGACATTGCAAAGTAACGTGTCTAGACATATTATAAATAGATATTAACACAGAACCAACAAAATTTTGGCATTTGGTTAACAATACTGCAGTGTGTGCATACTGAAGAAGGGTAGTTAGTCTACAGGGAGCCGTAGAGTAAATCAAACCATATATGATAAGAGCATAGTCAATAATATAATGCGTATATCAAATAATACACTATGCTCAATAATTGAGTGTTATAAGGGAAACAAGCATGGTAAAGCAAGAGAACATTTGATGCATAAATATTTCAATCATTTTAAGTATTTTAATAACAATCTAATTTTAAGAACTGAACGTGCATGATTAGTAAGTATTATTATATTAGTATGTACATATATAGAATGTTAAAAGGTGTGGATGCTATTATAATTATTTCCAGTGTTACTTTTACCAACACAACTTGGTGAAAATTATAGAGAATAGAAGTCAGTAAATTAGTTAACGTTCGCTGCGTGAGTATTACAGTCGAGTTATACGTATGTGACTATACTGAAGACTGGACTGGCCTTCAATTTCCGTTCTACCAACAGTTGTGGTCTTTTAGATGAGCTAGAGTGGACATGTTAAAGTGTCTTTCTAGGCTCCGTTTGAACCCATCAGGGTTTTCACAACATCTTATTTCAGGTGGTAGTTGGTTCCAAAGAGTGCAATATTTTATGGTGAAAGAGTTTGCCCTAATGGATTTTCTGTGGGTAGCCACCTTGACAAGGTAGTCGCGGTTTCGCAGCTGATATGATTTAATATTTTCTCACGTTATGGATGAGTTACTGTAGCAATGTTTCCTAATGACTTTGAAGAGTAGAAATAAGTTGCACTTCACTCTCCTTAACCACAGAGGCTCTAATTTCAGACGTACACACCTGTCAACATATTCCACTTGTTGGTCGAACCCTATTATGCGTTTCGTGAGGAATCTCTGGACACTTTCGATTTGTTTTTCTGTCTGCAGACCAGAGGTTACTAAATAGGAGAGCACAATATTCAAGTTTGGGAGGGATACATGTCCTACTTCAGGAGGACATCTAACTGTATAAATCAGAACAACAGCATAAATCAGTATTACTATACTTCCTCTTTTCTTTTAAATAACTTATGTACTTTGGCATTTGGATTTCACTTCTTCAGTTACTATTCCCAACATTACCCTATATAAGAGTGAAAACCATAATTCGTTTCGCCCTAATTTTTACTTTATATTTTATTGATATTCTATACTTCAGTTGTTGTTTACTACTATAAACTTAAACTAACCGTTGGTATGTAACATTATAAAACTCAATGACTAGAAATTCCTAGTAATAAAAAAAGGAGAATAAACACTGCGGTTATCGCATATTGTTTACTTAAATTATCATTATCTGCTGGCTGCTTCTGTTTTCTTCACTTCTCGAAGGTATTGCACTGAAGCACTGCTAATGAACAGTAATCCTGCTTTCTACATCCGTATTACTCGAGCGGTATCCAGAATATAGTTAGCACTTACGATGAACAACGGAACAAATTCCATTCTGAATTCTGTTCAACATCGCAAAGTTAACTTTGCGACCAATTTGTCCCTTCTATCTGCTAATACCAATATAATGCTGTACTTACCATCTGATGTGGATTTTTATAAACTTTCGAACTCTTATTGATTGATAAAATGATAAAAATAACGGTCTGGATCCAGTGTGGCTTTCTCCAGCACATGTACATCACCTCTCTTCTTACATTCCATTAACGCAAAATTTCATAATTCCCGCATGAATCTGACTCACCATGAGTGCATTAAATATTATAATTTAGAATTAAACCAAAACCTTATATTCTATTCTTGTAAAGTTTTCTATTCATTTTCCAAATTTTAATTTCATAAAAGTGTTCAATTTCAGACTGCACTTGTCAAATATGATCATGCCTGTACAAACGGTATGTGAATCATGTAAATGCTTAATTTATGTGAAATATATATATATATAATACATAAATACTGTTGCAATTAAGGTCTGTGAACAAATATTACAATAATAAATCACGAGATTACTTCTGACGGTTGTCTCCTGACTTCTTTCTGAACAGCGACCGATGAGACGATGACCGTCGTATTGATGCCTCCGCGAAAATTGGGGAAGTTGGTTTTGAGCAAACAACCATGAATTGATCGTTCAATCTTCAACTACATTGACAGTAGTTGTTGACATCAGCTATAGGCCCGTATTTATGGATAGGTACAACATAAGACTTCTTCCAGCAGGGAGGGTATTTTCCATCGCTCATTGAAATTCAGTATAACTTGAGTAAGAGTAAACACATGTCATTACCACCGTTTTTCAGCAGAACAGAAGATATACCGTCTGGACCAGTAGTGTTACTAAGCTTAAGATTTGCGACAGCTTTATCGATCTCATGTGTGGTGAAAATTATGTCACTTAAACATTCATCTGTTTTACGTGGGAAATCCACGACTTCATCGTTCTCTAAGGTGTATAATCTGGCGAAGTGCTTGCTAAACAGTTCACGTATCGCCTCAGTATTTTCATAAGCAATGCCGTCTAAGTATATTATTTTCGGATAGGGTGTTTTGGAGTTCGTCAACCTACTTTTAAAGAGTTTGGCTATTCCTCCTGAGTTATGCGGTGCATGAATGGCCTGCATTTCTTTGTTTCTGAGGCCTATATTTCTCAACTCTTCAATTCTATCGAGAAGGGACGTAATGGCAATTAATGACGATAAGTCATGATATCTGTAGTATTTTATTGAGTGTTTTCGTAGACTCCTCTTCAATGATATCGGAATATAATCACTTTGGGGGAATCTGAAGCTAAGAATCTTCTCGGGTGCAATGACGTCGTGAATTGAGTTAATATTCTGATAAAAGTTGTTGGGTATTGCATCTAAGGAGTGGTTCGAAAAGTACGAGTCCCAATTAGAACATCTAATTAGGTGCTGATACAAGTCCCAGTCAGCATGTGTGTACAATCTCATAGGTATCTGGCCAGCTTCATCTCTGCGTTTTCTTTTAGGAAAGATGTCAAAAGAACAAACTACTATTTTATGGTCACTACCTGGAAATTCATGTCCAACATGTACTGCAGATGGTGTTATGTTGTTCGTGAAAATAAGCTCTAGGATATTTTCGGATCTAGTTGGTGAATTTATGTGTTGTGTCCACCCTCCTGTGAGGATGGAATTCATGAGATCATCATACCTTCGGGGTCCTCGGAGTGAAGACCATGATACTTCTGGCATGTTGAAATCGCCTCCAATAATTTTATAACTGAAAGGAAGATTGGCTGTAACATTAAAGATATCGCTGAGCATATCATCATATCCCCTGCTGGATGAAGGGGGTCGTAACACACAACCCACAAGTATAGGTTTACTTCTGACAACTTTTATTTCGACCCAGATCGAGTCATTGAGTTGTGACAGAATTGGGTTACTAAACTGGGTTGCACACATGGATTGTTCACAGTAAATTAGTGTTCCACCCCCACGACCTGTCCGTCTGTCCCCTCGAAAAAGGTTGTATTTATCAATCCTTAGGCTGTCATTGGAGATTTCACTTGTGCACCAGGCTTCGGTGATCATAATCAATGACGGTCTGCATAGAGAAGCTAATGTACTTAGTGTTGTACTAAGTACTAAGTGCTGTTTAGAACTGATCTCGTATTTACTAGGATAATAGATAAACACTGGCTATGTGGTTTCAGTGAGCGGACAACATCTTGGTAAAATAATCCGTGAGTATCCTCTATATACATGTTATCAGACTCATTTACCAATATCTTTGGATCGTAGGAAGACTTCAGGTAGATTTTTGAGGTGGTAGTCAGGGATGGGCTTACGTTTGGATATGGTATGCAGTGAGAGACACCTGTGTGATAATCAGATATTAATATTTTAGAGATATTAGCATCCACGTTTTGTGTCGACACTGTGTCAGCTATCTCCCGGGAAATATGCCTTGCCCTAGCTGTAGACTGTTCGCTATGCCAGCAAGGAATTGATCCGATATCATGCGTGCTATATGCATGATTCCAGGTGTTTCTGTTAACTGACGCTGGGGAAAATCCTGCCCTAAGGTATAACCGATATGTGTATTCGGTAATTTGTTGCCAGTATAAGAATGAATTGTTGGTATCTGTTTCTGGTATTCGTCAGACCATGGCAAGTTTTGTGCAGAAATCGGCACATGCTCCCCACTAGACACATAAGATATATGAATGGGTTCTGTTGGCTTGCTAACTGTGGTCTGTGGCCGATGTTTGGGGTATTTTCTATAACTTTCAGTCGACAGAATATTAGAAGTGGGCTGGTTGACAAGGGGTTTACGTAGTGGATGTGCAGAATAATGCCTACTACCTTGCTGTGCCATTTGTCTAGAATTAGGGATTGGATAAAATTGGCCTTCCACTTGACACCAATTAGGCCTACCCCTAGGAGCTTCGTCTACCATATTTGACTTTCTCTTAGAAAGAAGGCCTACAGGTGCTTTCGTCTCTTTCATATCAAAGGGCTTTCTTGCTCCGGGTCTAGTATTTAATTTATTTACTTCTTTTTCCCTTATCTTATGATCAACTGGCTGATGATGGCTAACAGGGCAGCCAGCACATGCTATGTAGGGTTTCTGTGGCTTGGACACCTCATGAGCTTTAGTTTTCTTAATGGAAATGGGACGTTTGTCATAACGCCTAGAAAACTTGCCAACTTGGGTAGCTACATTCGACTGGTGCTTCACAGAGTGTGGATTGTCAGACTGAGGAGTAACTGAATTATAAGGCGATGGTTGTAACACCGGTGGGATGGGTTTTGATGGTTTCGGTGTCTTGACTTTTGCGTCAGTGTGAAAACGATGTATTTCAACATTATTTCCCGTTGACTCATCTATATCCACCATTTCAGTGTCGGCATCAATATTGTTATATAATGCTTGGCTAACATTAGCCAGTGCCTGCGAAAATGTCTGTTGCATGCCGTGATCAGGTATTTCACTAGACGGAATAACGCACGGAACATCATCTACAGTTATCCTATTAGAGTTATCAGCGTTCAGTGTTCCTGAGCGGCATCGCCTTTGGCATGGTGTTAAATCAGGTGCAACCATAATGTTAGAGTATGGTGTTGAAGAGCCTATTGTTTTACCCGATTTCAGAAAATTCCTGGCTTCTTCAGTAGACCTAAACTTGAAAAGCACCGGACACGGGTGGTCTGCAGATTTCTTACGAAGACGCAAAACCTGACATTCTGTCAACGACATATTACAAGCCTTTAGACATGAATTCTTAAATTTGGTAATCGGCTCTCTGTCTGGAATGTAATGGGCCAAGGCGTTATGTGAAGACATAATTCTCTTATCAGCTTCTTCAGCCAAATAGTCAATTATGCGCTCGGGTTTGATTAGTGATTCAAGACATATGTTTGGTGATGGGTCACACAGTTGCGTGAGAGGCATAATGTTGTCAAACTTGCTCTGTAGTTCTACTATTGACTTCTGAAGTGTCAGTAAATCATTTTTGCTACAAGCCGCATTCTCTGTCAATTCCTCCATGATATCAGATACCATATCTCTAGGTGTGGCTTGTGTAAAAAGTGTAGAATCGTCAACGGAGCTGAGGCCTCCGGGTGGTTGACTAGTATTAGATCTCAGTCTCTTAACGGTACTTACACGTTTGATAGA
Source organism: Trichobilharzia regenti (assembly GCA_944472135.2). Classification (NCBI taxonomy): domain Eukaryota; kingdom Metazoa; phylum Platyhelminthes; class Trematoda; order Strigeidida; family Schistosomatidae; genus Trichobilharzia; species Trichobilharzia regenti. The sequence continues at coordinate 151,214,210 of OX235270.1, forward strand.
CTTAACCATTACAGAAATGAGAAACTTCACAATTTCCGGGAAAGAAAGTCTTGAGGATATAAAAATAAGATAGCTGTATTATCGAAGTATCAAAACAACAACGATAAACAGATGTATATCCTCTTATCTGCTCACTATCAATTACCACTGCGATCACTTGTCACTCATTGTGCCTCAGTTTTAGTAACGGTGACGTATGCAAGCCTCAGTCGTCTACACTCTCGCTCCACGGCGTATGCGACCCATCTGCTGTCTTTAACATCAGTCAATTCATTGACGGATGTAAAAGACTCGAAACAACTTTGGAAGTAAGCAAGACGTAAAATTTAACAAAATTTTGCAGTACAACAGGATATGAAAACAACAAGTAAACACAATGAATCCAAAAAACACCAAGTGATATGACACACCACATATATACACAGAGTTCACATAACCTCGCTGATCATGTCTTGATAGAATCATTTTGAAGAATTGCAGGACTCACACCAGTACGCCTGCAACCCTTCTCACGTTGACGATTATAGGTTGTAGAATGTCCGGACACAAACAAGATTAACCAACAATCACAATAATTGGAACCCACACGATTATTAAACACAAACATATGTACAATCGACACATCAAGTGTTGTGGATTCTGCCATGACGAACTACCCTTGAAGAACTGTAGGACTTACAGCAGTACACCTACATTCCTTCTCAGGTTGATGATCCAAGTTTTTGATATGGATTTGTTCTCTGAGCTCAGAGTAAAATGAGTGACAAGTGATCGCAGTGGTAATTGATAGTGAGCAGATAAGAGGATATACATCTGTTTATCGTTGTTGTTTTGATACTTCGATAATACAGCTATCTTATTTTTATATCCTCAAGACTTTCTTTCCCGGAAATTGTGAAGTTTCTCATTTCTGTAATGGTTAAGTCTATCAAACGTGTAAGTGTAACAACAGAAGACAAGGGCGAAGCAACAGATCGTTTTATTATGAAAATCAACACGCATTTATACATATTTCACATACATTATTATAGACAAGCGCAGTCATCTGATTGGTTGTTTATCAGAAGTTAGGCAGACAAACGCAGGCTTCTGATTGGTTGTTTCAGGATTCCTCGACAAATAGAGTTCTCTATCTGCGAATCATATTTTGCCACGTTAACTTTGCTGTGATTGGTTGTTGAATCAGCCTTGTTCATATTTTCTCACGGCCCATATTAACGTAGATTAGTGTCAACCAATCGGCTAGCAGCCTGCTCTCACCACACTCGTCCCCCCGTCAAATAGCTTTGTGCGCAGACGTTCCGACCTTCTGGGTGCTACATCCCCTGGTTGAGGATTGGTACTGCTAGGCTTGTCCCACTGTACCCATCTTTGGAGCTGACTGGCGTTAACTCGTTTCTGTTTATCACCTCTTCGGATGGTTTATACTTGACCCCGTCTTTTTGTAATTGTGTACGGTCCTTCCTACTTTGGAAGGAGTTTTCGTGAACCTGGCCCGCATCCAACTTATTTCTTTTGTCTCTACACTTCACTTGGTCCCCGACTGCAAAGATTTTGCACTGAGTCTTTCTTTTCAGCTGAGACTTCGCGACATCACTCCGCTGCTTCTTCATTACATTCTTGACTGCTTCTTTCCGCTCTGCTTTGAATTTCGTCGTACTGTTGAGTACGTAACAATGTGATTGTACACTTTTTGGTTACTTGTATAAATTCGAGATATTGTACATAATTTTTGTTTAAAACGCTTCTTGTTGAAATATACATAACTTCCGTGTACAATTGAAAAATACACTCTGCTGTTGGAGACTTCGTCTTCTCCCTGGTCACTTCTGCTTACTTGCTCCACTCACACCGTGTTGTATACTTCGGATTTATTGTAGGAGCCTACTACTCTCAACCGAAGACATTTCTACAACCGGAACACAGCAGCTACAGCAGACGCAGTCCAAACAGTTAACGTGCCTGTGGATTATATAATTAATTTGTAGCCGAGGACTTATACTTTATAACCAAGTAATCCTTTTTGTTGCTATAACTCGTCACTGTATTTTTGGTAATATATTGTGATTTAACACTCCACTGACTTGGATTATTACTTTTATATTTGGAATGTTAGTGAACTCTAATATTAGTCCCCTACAAATTAATTGGTGAGCCCGATAAGAACACGGATTATTTTGGCATATTCATATTCTTATTTTTGCTATTTTGTATATTCATTGTGATTTTGTGTGTGGTTTATATTTGTATCCTAATTTGTACCAATAACCCCATATTCATAATGTCATCACCTCAGTCCGGTACATCAAATGAGCAGACAACTAATAGCGAGACAAACGCCACAATAAATGCCATCACTGATTTTCGTTTACCCCAATACGGTTTCGCAGAACCAAGGATTTGGTTTGCGGTAATTGAACCGTTGCTAGAAGCACGGGGCATTAAGTCCCAAATAGCCAAATATGGTATGGTGCTGGCAGAACTCCCTCCGTCAGTATTGACAGAAATCAGCGATTTCATCGAAGATCCTCCGACGGAACATCAATTTGATAAACTTAAAGCCCTCCTCATACAACGTACCAGTTTGTCGGATGAGAAAAGAATCCAACAATTGCTCACAGGCTGTGAACTAGGCCCACGTAAACCATCCCAGCTGCTCAGGCACATGCGCCAGTTAATCGGACATCATAAAGTAGACGAGGTAGTGCTGAAACAGATGTGGTTGCAACGTTTACCTAGAAATGTCCAGCAAATTTTAATCATCTCAGGAAAGTCGTATGACTTAGACCAACTAAGTGACATGGCAGATAGTATTATGGATGTTTTATCTGATAACACCATAAGTCACGTAGCATCTGATAGTGCCACACCGTGTCATTCCACACCCACGGCAGACACACCGATACTCGCCGCCATTGCAGACTTAGCGGCAAGGATTGACAAGTTGGAAACTAATAGGTCGGATCGACAAGTCCGGAGGCGGAGCTCACAGAGAAGGTCACCATCACGACGACGATCCTTCTCACGACAGCGTTCTTACACGTCTTCTCGGGATAGCAATATATGCTGGTATCACTGGAAGTTTGGACGTCATGCCCTGAAATGTGTAAAACCGTGCAGCTTTAGCGAAGCCAACCAGGCTCAGGGAAACGCCTCAGCCAGACAGTGATGGCGACAGCTGTTACTGGCAATCACCACAGTCGCCTTTTTTATGTGAGGGATTTGACTACCGGCACATTATTCCTGGTAGATACAGGCGCCGAGGTCAGTGTTATCCCCCCCTCACTATCCAGGCGATCAGCCAAAATACCTGGAAAACTTTCACTCCGTGCTGCCAACCAAACCAACATACAGACGTATGGCGAACAGTCAATGATTTTAAATTTGGGACTACGCCGACGTTTCACATGGATCTTCATAGTAGCTGACGTACGTCACGCTATACTAGGTGCAGACTTTCTAAGTCACTTCAATCTGTTGGTTGATATCAGCAAGAAAAAACTGGTTGACAATTGCACCCAACTCAAGATCCATGGTATTACATGCGACTACTCTGTTCATAGCATCTGCATAGAAAAGCCGGAGAGTGAAATGTTCTCTGCTTTATTGCAACGATTTCCTAAAATCCTTAAACCATCATACAATGTCGAAGATATATCTCATACAGTTACGCATAAAATCATCACAACAGGACAACCTGTGAAGGCACGTCCACGACGGTTACCACCCGATAAACTAGCAGCAGCTAAGTCGGAATTTGAACATATGATGCAGTTAGGTATCATACGACCATCTAACAGCCCATGGTCTTCACCTCTGCACATGGTACCTAAAACTAATCATGACTGGCGACCATGTGGAGATTATCGCGCTTTGAATAACGCTACGGTCCCAGATCGTTATCCTATACCTCATCTCCACGACTTCTCCTTGACCTTACATGGAAAGACCATTTTTACTAAAGTTGACTTGGTGAGGGCATATCATCAAATACCAGTCGCTCCAGAAGACATTGCAAAAACAGCAATTATTACGCCTTTTGGATTATTCGAATTCTTGAGAATGCCTTTCGGACTAAAGAATGCTGCTCAAACATTTCAGCGTTTTATGGACCAAGTTACCCAAGGTCTTGATTTCGTCTTTGTATATATCGACGATGTCTTAATTGCCAGCTCATCGACGGAAGAACATATGCAACACTTAAGCTTGTTATTTCAAAGGTTTGAACAATTTGGAGTTGTTATCAATCCAAAGAAATGTATTTTTGGTTCCCCTTCCATTGAATTCTTAGGACATCGAATAACTGCCGAAGGCATCAGACCTACCGAAGATAAGATAGAAACTATTAAGAACTTTCCCGAACCTGATTCCTTAAAGAAACTTAGACGTTTTCTCGGGATGTTCAACTTCTACCGACGTTTTATTCCATCATGTGCCTCCATAGTTCAGCCACTGACCGACCTACTTAGATGCAATTCGAAGAAATTTCAGTGGTCTGAAGAAGCAAAAGCAGCATTTAATAATGCAAAAGATGCCTTATCCAACGTCGTAATGTTATCTCACATCAACCCAGAAGCTTCACTCATTTTATGTACAGATGCATCACAGGTAGCAGTGGGAGCAGTTTTACAACAAAAGTTCAATAATGACATCACTCCACTTGCTTTCTTCTCCAAGAAATTGGAACCTGCGCAAACTCGTTACAGTACCTTTGGCAGAGAACTGTTAGCCATCTACCTAGCAGTGAAACATTTCAGCTTCTTACTACAAGGTCGACATTTTACTATCTTAACCGACCATAAGCCTCTTTGTTATGCTTTCACCACTTCGTTGGACAGACACTCTCCGAGAGAAGCCAGACAGTTGGATTATATCTCCCAATTCTCAACCGACATTCAGTACATCAAAGGGGATGCGAACGTGGTAGCCGATTCTCTTTCAAGAAGTGACATTAACCAGCTCCAAACGTCGGTAGACATCAGTCTTGATCGTATGGCTCAATTACAAAAAGATGACGTTGAACTCCAAACCTGCCGCAGAAACTCTTCCTTACAACTCAAAGATGTGCCTATCCCCTTATCGGATGCAACCATAGTCTGCGATGTATCTACCGGCACTAATCGTCCATTTGTCCCTCTCAGTTGCCGAAAAGCATTGTTCGAACATTTACATTCGCTTTCCCACCCTGGAGTACGCGCCACGGTCAGACTGATCAGCGAACGCTTCGTGTGGCCTAAAATGAACTCTGACATTCGGAGATGGGCACGAGAATGTATCCAATGCCAATGCTCCAAAGTACACCGCCACACTATTACCACCCCGAAGACGTTTAAATTACCCGAAAGGAGATTTCAGCATATCCATATAGATATCGTGGGACCATTGCCAACATCAAGGGGATATACACATATCCTGACAGCGATTGATAGATTTACTCGTTGGGCTATTGCATGCCCCTTAAACGACATATCTGCTGAAAACGTTGCTTTAGTTTTTCTCGACCGTTGGGTGTCAAACTACGGTGTACCAACTACTATTACATCCGACCGCGGTCCTCAATTCCAATCGACACTCTTTCGCGAACTGACGAGACTTCTGGGAGTGAAACATATCTCCACAACAGCCTATCATCCGGCAGCGAATGGTCTAGTGGAAAGATTCCACAGACAACTGAAAAGCTCCCTGATGGCGCAGAATGATACATCTAAGTGGAGTGAATACTTACCTTTGATTTTACTTGGTATCCGTTCTACTATCAAAGAAGATTTAGGATGTACACCGGCTCAACTTGTCTATGGCACCAACCTAACCTTGCCTGGACAGCTAGTCCCCTCAGCCGATTCCACAGACGTGAACATTGCCGACTTCACTAACCGATTAACTAGACAAATGCTTCAACTTCAACCAACAGCACCTCGACAATCTCCCCGAAGAGATCAGATCAACAAACATCTACAAACTTGCAAATTCGTCTTCATTCGAGTCGACGCCATCAGAAAAGGATTGCAACCTCCATACGAAGGACCCTTTCAAGTTATTAAACGTTCAGACAAACACTTTACAGTGAACAAGAATGGAAGACGAGAGACTGTTTCAATTGATCGAATCAAACCCGCATACACCGACAACGACTTCGAATCTACATCGGCAGCTGCGCAATCAAATAATCAAACATCCGAATCCCCTCCACCGGCACCAAGTCTTATCCTCCCTCCATATCACACACGTAGTGGTCGGCAAATCAGTAAACCGGCTCGCTACGTTCATTTTGAGGACTAACAAAAGAAAAATAATTAAAAATTATTATTATCTTTTTCGTTTAGACATTATCATCATGACGGTTAGTATTTCGTCGTAAACTTTGATGTTACTATCACTATTATTTATTTATATGTACCTCACCGAAAAAACAGGTAGTGTCCTTTCCAAAAACTATTGATCTTTAATCCATATTTTTTTAAATGTTTCTTTCCCCTCCTTAATTACTGTGTATTTACATATTTTTCTTTATACATTAAAAATCTATGTTCATGGTTAGTGCAAATTTAAGTGACATGACTTTCTCTTTCAATTTTTATTGCTGAACCAATTGTATATGCTTTCAGACTTTACATGACTCACATACCTTCTCGCGTTTATGCATGTTGTAATATATCCCTATTTTTATCCAAAAGTTGCTATTACTATTATTATTTACTTCATAGTTTTACTTATCATTTCCCGGTTGTCTCTCCGGACCTCTAGGGGGGAGCCGTGTTGAGTACGTAACAATGTGATTGTACACTTTTTGGTTACTTGTATAAATTCGAGATATTGTACATAATTTTTGTTTAAAACGCTTCTTGTTGAAATATACATAACTTCCGTGTACAATTGAAAAATACACTCTGCTGTTGGAGACTTCGTCTTCTCCCTGGTCACTTCTGCTTACTTGCTCCACTCACACCGTGTTGTATACTTCGGATTTATTGTAGGAGCCTACTACTTTCAACCGAAGACATTTCTACAACCGGAACACAGCAGCTACAGCAGACGCAGTCCAAACAGTTAACGTGCCTGTGGATTATATAATTAATTTGTAGCCGAGGACTTATACTTTATAACCAAGTAATCCTTTTTGTTGCTATAACTCGTCACTGTATTTTTGGTAATATATTGTGATTTAACACTCCACTGACTTGGATTATTACTTTTATATTTGGAATGTTAGTGAACTCTAATATTAGTCCCCTACAAATTAATTGGTGAGCCCGATAAGAACACGGATTATTTTGGCATATTCATATTCTTATTTTTGCTATTTTGTATATTCATTGTGATTTTGTGTGTGGTTTATATTTGTATCCTAATTTGTACCAATAACCCCATATTCATAATGTCATCACCTCAGTCCGGTACATCAAATGAGCAGACAACTAATAGCGAGACAAACGCCACAATAAATGCCATCACTGATTTTCGTTTACCCCAATACGGTTTCGCAGAACCAAGGATTTGGTTTGCGGTAATTGAACCGTTGCTAGAAGCACGGGGCATTAAGTCCCAAATAGCCAAATATGGTATGGTGCTGGCAGAACTCCCTCCGTCAGTATTGACAGAAATCAGCGATTTCATCGAAGATCCTCCGACGGAACATCAATTTGATAAACTTAAAGCCCTCCTCATACAACGTACCAGTTTGTCGGATGAGAAAAGAATCCAACAATTGCTCACAGGCTGTGAACTAGGCCCACGTAAACCATCCCAGCTGCTCAGGCACATGCGCCAGTTAATCGGACATCATAAAGTAGACGAGGTAGTGCTGAAACAGATGTGGTTGCAACGTTTACCTAGAAATGTCCAGCAAATTTTAATCATCTCAGGAAAGTCGTATGACTTAGACCAACTAAGTGACATGGCAGATAGTATTATGGATGTTTTATCTGATAACACCATAAGTCACGTAGCATCTGATAGTGCCACACCGTGTCATTCCACACCCACGGCAGACACACCGATACTCGCCGCCATTGCAGACTTAGCGGCAAGGATTGACAAGTTGGAAACTAATAGGTCGGATCGACAAGTCCGGAGGCGGAGCTCACAGAGAAGGTCACCATCACGACGACGATCCTTCTCACGACAGCGTTCTTACACGTCTTCTCGGGATAGCAATATATGCTGGTATCACTGGAAGTTTGGACGTCATGCCCTGAAATGTGTAAAACCGTGCAGCTTTAGCGAAGCCAACCAGGCTCAGGGAAACGCCTCAGCCAGACAGTGATGGCGACAGCTGTTACTGGCAATCACCACAGTCGCCTTTTTTATGTGAGGGATTTGACTACCGGCACATTATTCCTGGTAGATACAGGCGCCGAGGTCAGTGTTATCCCCCCCTCACTATCCAGGCGATCAGCCAAAATACCTGGAAAACTTTCACTCCGTGCTGCCAACCAAACCAACATACAGACGTATGGCGAACAGTCAATGATTTTAAATTTGGGACTACGCCGACGTTTCACATGGATCTTCATAGTAGCTGACGTACGTCACGCTATACTAGGTGCAGACTTTCTAAGTCACTTCAATCTGTTGGTTGATATCAGCAAGAAAAAACTGGTTGACAATTGCACCCAACTCAAGATCCATGGTATTACATGCGACTACTCTGTTCATAGCATCTGCATAGAAAAGCCGGAGAGTGAAATGTTCTCTGCTTTATTGCAACGATTTCCTAAAATCCTTAAACCATCATACAATGTCGAAGATATATCTCATACAGTTACGCATAAAATCATCACAACAGGACAACCTGTGAAGGCACGTCCACGACGGTTACCACCCGATAAACTAGCAGCAGCTAAGTCGGAATTTGAACATATGATGCAGTTAGGTATCATACGACCATCTAACAGCCCATGGTCTTCACCTCTGCACATGGTACCTAAAACTAATCATGACTGGCGACCATGTGGAGATTATCGCGCTTTGAATAACGCTACGGTCCCAGATCGTTATCCTATACCTCATCTCCACGACTTCTCCTTGACCTTACATGGAAAGACCATTTTTACTAAAGTTGACTTGGTGAGGGCATATCATCAAATACCAGTCGCTCCAGAAGACATTGCAAAAACAGCAATTATTACGCCTTTTGGATTATTCGAATTCTTGAGAATGCCTTTCGGACTAAAGAATGCTGCTCAAACATTTCAGCGTTTTATGGACCAAGTTACCCAAGGTCTTGATTTCGTCTTTGTATATATCGACGATGTCTTAATTGCCAGCTCATCGACGGAAGAACATATGCAACACTTAAGCTTGTTATTTCAAAGGTTTGAACAATTTGGAGTTGTTATCAATCCAAAGAAATGTATTTTTGGTTCCCCTTCCATTGAATTCTTAGGACATCGAATAACTGCCGAAGGCATCAGACCTACCGAAGATAAGATAGAAACTATTAAGAACTTTCCCGAACCTGATTCCTTAAAGAAACTTAGACGTTTTCTCGGGATGTTCAACTTCTACCGACGTTTTATTCCATCATGTGCCTCCATAGTTCAGCCACTGACCGACCTACTTAGATGCAATTCGAAGAAATTTCAGTGGTCTGAAGAAGCAAAAGCAGCATTTAATAATGCAAAAGATGCCTTATCCAACGTCGTAATGTTATCTCACATCAACCCAGAAGCTTCACTCATTTTATGTACAGATGCATCACAGGTAGCAGTGGGAGCAGTTTTACAACAAAAGTTCAATAATGACATCACTCCACTTGCTTTCTTCTCCAAGAAATTGGAACCTGCGCAAACTCGTTACAGTACCTTTGGCAGAGAACTGTTAGCCATCTACCTAGCAGTGAAACATTTCAGCTTCTTACTACAAGGTCGACATTTTACTATCTTAACCGACCATAAGCCTCTTTGTTATGCTTTCACCACTTCGTTGGACAGACACTCTCCGAGAGAAGCCAGACAGTTGGATTATATCTCCCAATTCTCAACCGACATTCAGTACATCAAAGGGGATGCGAACGTGGTAGCCGATTCTCTTTCAAGAAGTGACATTAACCAGCTCCAAACGTCGGTAGACATCAGTCTTGATCGTATGGCTCAATTACAAAAAGATGACGTTGAACTCCAAACCTGCCGCAGAAACTCTTCCTTACAACTCAAAGATGTGCCTATCCCCTTATCGGATGCAACCATAGTCTGCGATGTATCTACCGGCACTAATCGTCCATTTGTCCCTCTCAGTTGCCGAAAAGCATTGTTCGAACATTTACATTCGCTTTCCCACCCTGGAGTACGCGCCACGGTCAGACTGATCAGCGAACGCTTCGTGTGGCCTAAAATGAACTCTGACATTCGGAGATGGGCACGAGAATGTATCCAATGCCAATGCTCCAAAGTACACCGCCACACTATTACCACCCCGAAGACGTTTAAATTACCCGAAAGGAGATTTCAGCATATCCATATAGATATCGTGGGACCATTGCCAACATCAAGGGGATATACACATATCCTGACAGCGATTGATAGATTTACTCGTTGGGCTATTGCATGCCCCTTAAACGACATATCTGCCGAAAACGTTGCTTTAGTTTTTCTCGACCGTTGGGTGTCAAACTACGGTGTACCAACTACTATTACATCCGACCGCGGTCCTCAATTCCAATCGACACTCTTTCGCGAACTGACGAGACTTCTGGGAGTGAAACATATCTCCACAACAGCCTATCATCCGGCAGCGAATGGTCTAGTGGAAAGATTCCACAGACAACTGAAAAGCTCCCTGATGGCGCAGAATGATACATCTAAGTGGAGTGAATACTTACCTTTGATTTTACTTGGTATCCGTTCTACTATCAAAGAAGATTTAGGATGTACACCGGCTCAACTTGTCTATGGCACCAACCTAACCTTGCCTGGACAGCTAGTCCCCTCAGCCGATTCCACAGACGTGAACATTGCCGACTGGGGTAGGAGCCAACAAAGTAATCCTTTCAAAGCATATGTATACTTCAAATGGGCACGAAGACTCTGTAAAATACGTCATAATCCAAACCACTGCCTATACAGCGCCAATAAACCTGGATATTTATGATATAACGAAAACATGCTGAAAGCTGCATCTCAGATCAAGTTGATTCATTCGATGGTGATGATCTGCTCCTGCATGCCTTATTCGACATATTTAATGGAATGGTCCGCGGTTATTCTGATACCAGATCGAAAAGAATATAAAATTCACCGGTTGCTGAATCAAAAGTACTTCTCGGCATGTTTAACTGTATTCTAACTGCTATGATTAATCCCAAACCTTTTATCTCATAATCGAATTCCAGGAACGATCCAATTCTACCATTTGAAGACGCTGGCGAACATGCCGTAAATGAGTATTCATGATCTGAAATGAAGAAGCAACTGGTTCTCAAATAGTTTTTCAACATCTTACTCAACTTACGAGTACAGTCCGCCATGCAGACACAAATGGAGCAAATGGAGAATTCTGGAATCGACCTCGGGACCATTTGATGCAGTAAAACAACTTAGCATGACTTTATCTAATTTTCGCCTCCACGATCAAATTTCTTTCCTGTTATGAAACTACGATAAGACTGCTGAAAAATGGAATAAATATATCACTGATCTCAATATAATACATCAATAATCTTTAAGCCAAGGGTGCTGTTCACAACAAAGTTATGTAGGAGAATTGACTTCAAGCTTTATTTTTCCCAGATATCTGTATTACATTCATGTGATTTCTGGGTTTTTTGTTAATGCGAAGACAATATCTCTATATCTCTTTATGTGCTACACAAACAGACTTTATAGCGGACTGTTCCGACTGACTCTAATGTCAGAAAGAACAACCAAACTGTAAGTCCATTATACATCAAATTATGTGTAATTTATATAATAACTTATCCATGCCTGTACAATAGGTATGTTCCTGCATAAACAGGAAGGAATATATTATTATTATTAAAACAATATTTATGCATGCCTATACAATTGGTGTACCCTACATAGCTAGGGAAAAAAATGTACTTTATTATATTAACTTTACTAAATTTGCTTATTAATATTATGTGTAAATTATCGAATTGATGATGCCTGTAAACTGGCGTCCCTCATGTAAAAAATGAGAATATATATTATTATTATTATTATTAACCGATTAACTAGGCAAATGCTTCAACTTCAACCAACAGCACCTCGACAATCCCCCCGAAGAGATCAGATCAACAAACATCTACAAACTTGCAAATTCGTCTTCATTCGAGTCGACGCCATCAGAAAAGGATTGCAACCTCCATACGAAGGACCCTTTCAAGTTATTAAACGTTCAGACAAACACTTTACAGTGAACAAGAATGGAAGACGAGAGACTGTTTCAATTGATCGAATCAAACCCGCATACACCGACAACGACTTCGAATCTACATCGGCAGCTGCGCAATCAAATAATCAAACATCCGAATCCCCTCCACCGGCACCAAGTCTTATCCTCCCTCCATATCACACACGTAGTGGTCGGCAAATCAGTAAACCGGCTCGCTACGTTCATTTTGAGGACTAACAAAAGAAAAATAATTAAAAATTATTATTATCTTTTTCGTTTAGACATTATCATCATGACGGTTAGTATTTCGTCGTAAACTTTGATGTTACTATCACTATTATTTATTTATATGTACCTCACCGAAAAAACAGGTAGTGTCCTTTCCAAAAACTATTGATCTTTAATCCATATTTTTTTAAATGTTTCTTTCCCCTCCTTAATTACTGTGTATTTACATATTTTTCTTTATACATTAAAAATCTATGTTCATGGTTAGTGCAAATTTAAGTGACATGACTTTCTCTTTCAATTTTTATTGCTGAACCAATTGTATATGCTTTCAGACTTTACATGACTCACATACCTTCTCGCGTTTATGCATGTTGTAATATATCCCTATTTTTATCCAGAAGTTGCTATTACTATTATTATTTACTTCATAGTTTTACTTATCATTTCCCGGTTGTCTCTCCGGACCTCTAGGGGGGAGCCGTGTTGAGTACGTAACAATGTGATTGTACACTTTTTGGTTACTTGTATAAATTCGAGATATTGTACATAATTTTTGTTTAAAACGCTTCTTGTTGAAATATACATAACTTCCGTGGACAATTGAAAAATACACTCTGCTGTTGGAGACTTCGTCTTCTCCCTGGTCACTTCTGCTTACTTGCTCCACTCACACCGTGTTGTATACTTCGAATTTATTGTAGGAGCCTACTACTTTCAACCGAAGACATTTCTACAACCGGAACACAGCAGCTACAGCAGACGCAGTCCAAACAGTTAACGTGCCTGTGGATTATATAATTAATTTGTAGCCGAGGACTTATACTTTATAACCAAGTAATCCTTTTTGTTGCTATAACTCGTCACTGTATTTTTGGTAATATATTGTGATTTAACACTCCACTGACTTGGATTATTACTTTTATATTTGGAATGTTAGTGGACTCTAATATTAGTCCCCTACAGTACTCCATTTTTGGTGACGGGGCCAGGTCTCGTTGTGTATTGGTAATTGTGGTTTTCTACCATACATCAGTGGGAAAGGTGACTTCTTCGTTGTTTCCTGAGTGGTAGCACGATGTGTCAGTAAAATCAGTGGAAGTTCCGTTTCCCAGTTACCGCCCTTCGAGGCCAGCCACTCCTTCAGTGTACGGTTGTTTCTCTCCGTTAGGCCATTCGTTTGTGGATGGTATGGGGTCGTTCTGATCCTCTTGATGCCCAGCTGTTGCAAACGGGAAGTAAACTCTTCACTCTCGAAACAGGGACCTTGGTCTGTCAGTATTGTCTTCGGTACGCCGTGGTCTGCAACAATGTGTCTAACTACTGCATCTGTCACGGTTCTTGCACGTTGGTCTGGGATTGCTACGGCGTCTACCCATCGTGTCGCGTGTTCCGTCATCACCAAGAGGTACTGATTACCATTGGATGTCTGAGGAAATGGACCCATGACATCTACGGACCACAAGTCACCTATCGCGGTAACTGGAATCGACTGAAGTGGTGGTCGTATGCACCGGTCACCTTTCATCAGCTGGCACCGTGGACATCCAAGTACGTATCTTGCTACGTCTTCTCTCATACCTGGCCAGTACATACTTTGTCTTAGGAGGTCGGTCGTTCTGGCCACGCCTGTATGCGCTAGCTGGTGACATTCTTCTATCATGTCGTGGCGCGACGATTGAGGTATGACAGCCAGCCAGCTTCCGTCGTTCTCTCGCCAGGTCAGAGTCCCGTAGGCATTCACTCTGAGTCGATCCCTCTGTCTGAGTAGTGTGGTTAGCTCCTTACTCGCCGTAGTTTGATCCACTTCTATTCCGTTGGTGATCACCTGTATTACTGTATTCAGCGTATCGTCCAACCTCTGCCTACGTGCAAGTCTTAGTGGGTCTTGTTCTACTGCATGCACTCCGTAAGCGACCTCGGGCAACTCAGACTCATCTTCTGGTCTCGATAACAAATCTGCCAAGACATTTTCACTTCCAGGAACGTGTGAGATCGTAAAATCGTACTCCTGAAGACGCAACATCCACCGTGACAACTTCCCCCGTGGGTCTCTCGCTGTCTTCAAAAATTGTAGCGGCTTATGATCAGTTTCGATGTGGAACCGCCGGCCGAGTAAATAAGGTCTCCATTTGTCGACTGCCCATACCATTGCTAAACATTCTTTCTCTATCGTTGAATACTTTCTCTCTGTAGTGTCAAAACCCTACTGGCATACTCAACGATTCCCTCGTCCTGTCTTAGGACCGCACCTATAGCGTAGTCACTGGCATCTGTGCACACTGTGAACTGTCTTCCTGGCACAGGTAGTTTTAGCGTCATTTGTTGGTGGTCGAGCAGCTGTTTAATTCTGTCGAATGTCCTCTGCGATTCTTCCGACCAAACAAACTTTGGCTCACCTAGTAGCCTGTATAGAGGGGCTGCTATCTCATTGAAGTTCTTCACGAAGCGACTATAAAACGCTGCTCTACCCAAGAATTGTCTCAGTTTTCTCTTTGAATTCGGGGCTGGAATCGTTTTAATCGTCAAAATTTTCTCCGGCAGTGGTTTAATCTCACCATTTCCCACTTTATGTCCCAACAGAGTAACATTCTTTTTGGCTATCTGGGACTTGGTTTTGTTGACGCGTAGTCCAAACTCTTCGATGCGTCGCAGCACGGCTTCTACATGGTTGACGTGATCGTTTTCGTTTTGACTGTATATGACGAGATCATCACCATAAACCTCCACGTTTTTCAAGTTCCTAAGTAATAGCTTCATCAGTCGTCTGAACGTAAACGGTGCACCTGCTAGTCCAAACGGCATGCGTTTAAATCGATATTGTGTCTGACCCACGATGAAAGCCGTCTTATCTCTATCACCTTGTTTTATCGGTATCTGCCAGTATCCTGAGCGAAGATCGAGAACCGAAAACACATTCGCACCTTGTAGGCGATCTAAAGTTTCTACCACTGTTGGCATGGCACACGGTCTTAACTCTGTCATACTGTTTAACTGTCGAAAATCAACACAGAATCTATACTTCCCATTCGCTTTTTTTACTAACAGCACTGGAGAGTTGTACGGGCTATCAGCTTCCTCAATAATATCATCTTTTAACATCTCTTGCACTTGTCGCTCCACTTCGCCTTCCAGATGACATGGAACTCTTCGCGTTAGAAATGACCTTACTTTCGGATCACTTAACGGAATTTCATGATTCACCTTATCGCAATAACCGTATGGGTCCCCATCTCCAGTGAACAGATGATCGTATTTATTAATTAACTCTGTCACATTGTGTACCGTCGACAGCTTAATCGCTGCTATCTCGCTGGTCTCATACATGTTGATATGCCCGTATTTCGTGACCACCACGTTCGCTTGCGTGTCGATTATTGCACCAATCTCACGCAGAAAATCCGCTCCTAATATCGTTCGCTGTAGTTCGGGTACAACAATGAAAGGAAACGTCACCTCGCAGCCACCAACAACGACCGTACAGTTCGATCTACCCGTTATACGCAACACATACCCGCCTACTGTTTGTACTGTCAATGAACACGGACTAACACTCTTACATAAATTCTTATCTATTAACGACACGGCCGCTCCTGTATCTATCAAACATACTACTTCTCGATCATTCACTCGCAACTTCGAATACAGAGCCCCTTTCTCAATAGCCCCCACTAAATCTAGGTTCATACGAAAGAAAGAACAAGCATTATACCGTCTGAAATTTTTTCTTTTTCGCCTTTCTGGGCAGTATCTTCTCCAGTGTCCCGGCTTACCGCATTCAAAACACCGGTCTTTTCTATCAGCCAACTTTAACGCCGCCACTTCCCGCTGCAATGCTTCAATTTTTTGCTCATATTCGTTTGGTTTTGGTTGGTCTATAGCGGCTACCGTTGTGCTCAGCAGCTGTCTGGTCACCTTCGCCAGCTCACTAATATCCATCGGCTGCGTTGCGTTAACCAGTTTTAATCGCTGAGAAATGTGGTCTGGGACACTCTCGATGAATTGGGAAGACAGTAACTGCGCTTCTGATTCTTCATCTAAAGTGGGAAGCGCGCGTCGAAGTAGATTAGTCAGTTTCACCGCCAACACTAGCGGGTCTCCATCAGGTCCAAGCTTCATTGACCGGAACTGCTGCATTGCTAGCTGTCTGTCTGTTTCGCTGTCAAACTCGGACACTAGTCGTTCAACCAATTTCTTCCAAGACGCTGTGCCATTTGACCTGTCTACGCTGTCATATGCAGCCTTCGCTCGGCCTCTCAACAGCGTCCCCAGGACAACTGCCTTCGCCGCCTGCTCCTTGACACCCACCAGCTCAGCAACAGCCTCGAAGTCACGTAAGAAGCTCCGTATGTCTCCTTCTTCAAACGCAGCTGGCCACGGGATCTTCATTTTCTGGAGGCAGCGACACCAAATGTAACAACAGAAGACAAGGGCGAAGCAACAGATCGTTTTATTATGAAAATCAACACGTATTTATACATATTTCACATACATTATTATAGACAAGCGCAGTCATCTGATTGGTTGTTTATCAGAAGTTAAGCAGACAAACGCAGGCTTCTGATTGGTTGTTTCGGGATTCCTCGACAAATAGAGTTCTCTATCTGCGAATCATATTTTGCCACGTTAACTTTGCTGTGATTGGTTGTTGAATCAGCCTTGTTCATATTTTCTCACGGCCCATATTAACGTAGATTAGTGTCAACCAATCGGCTAGCAGCCTGCTCTCACCACATAAGTACCGTTAAGAGACTGAGATCTAATACTAGTTAACCACCTGAAGGCCTCAGCTCCGTTGACGATTCTACACTTTTTACACAAGCCACACCTAGAGATATGGTATCTGATATCATGGAGGAATTGACAGAGAATGCGGCTTGTAGCAAAAATGATTTACTGACACTTCAGAAGTCAATAGTAGAACTACAGAGCAAGTTTGACGACATTATGCCTCTCACGCAACTGTGTGACCCATCACAAAATATCTGTCTTCAATCACATCAAAATCATCCACCCGAGCTACAAATCTTCTCTGTCATATCTGATGATCCAGGTGGAAGCCGTCCAGACACAAATAGAATTACCAACACATAGATGAAAGATGATACCAATTCAGTATATACAACATGAACATATGTACAAAATCACACATCAAGCACGTTAGGCTGCTTATTGATGCGCTACCCCTTGAAGAATTGTAGGACTTACAACACTACGCATACAACCCTTCTCAGATTGACGCTCTAGGTTGGAAAATCGTTGCAGAGTTCATTTGCTGACTTCCTTCTATCAGCTATATCCTCAAATCTGAACGGTAACACGCCCATGTCATTGTATCGTAAAATATAGATGACGAACAAACACACGACGTATCTGATCAACCAAGCGTAGACGCAGAGTAATTTACACCGAAGATAATAGCATTCAAATAGTAACTTGGAACTTGAAAAACCTTTATTCATGCAAGTCAATTTAACAGTTACCCTCTAGTACACACTTGGCTTATCCTCACTAAACTGAGCAATATCTTTCGTCCTTTCAAATGCCCCAATACTATCACAGTCATTGCACAAGATACTTGAGTTGATGGGCGTCTTTTTCATTGTGGATGACAACACCAACGACGACTGATTGATACCAGTTGATGAAGTTAGCGGTGGATCAGAAGCTGTTGTTGTTCGGTTTTCAGAAAGTTGTCTAAGTGCGAGATTACCACCACTGCTGTCTTTTACTGTTAGCTCCGGTTTAGCACTATCATCTGATGATAGGTGGGTTACACGCTGATCAATTACACTGACGGTCTCACAAGTATCCATGCCTTCTGCAACTGCATCTGCATTTATTTCTACTTCACCTTCAAGTTGTACAGAACCTTTAATTAACTTAGCAGTAGTAGGCATTCCCCTCATTTCCTCATGGTCAACCAAAGACAACTGTGAAGTATCATGATCATTATCACGATTATGCACTTTACTGTCAATTTCATCATTTTCAAACTCTTTAATAACATAAGTAGACAATTTTGGTTCCCCCTCACAAATCCTTAAAGGTTCTATATCTTCACTCTGGCTAGTAATACCTTGTAAACTTGTGAGGTCAGAACTGCACTCTGAAACTGTAACTCCCTTCTACTGCAAAATCCGCAGTGTCGTTTGCGACACTCTATTCAGTAATGGCTTAACAGTTGCAACTGCAGGCTTCTTCACCGCACCATTATCGTCACACAATTCGGAGTCAGACCTTGATGATGCTGAGTTCACATTTAGCTTACCATGAAAGTTGGTCAGTGATTCGCAGTTCACCTTTGCATGCACTTCTTGCAAACGTGTAAGACACAACCGTTTTTGTCTCGTAACTTTTAACCTATCTGTTGGGGATGTCCCACGAAAGCTGTTACACTCAATAAGTTTATATGGATTACTAGACACCGTAAAGCTTTCTCGATATCCACTTCTCCGAGACCCTTTCGTCGTAAATGATTGCGTTTTGCTCTCAGACTACTCTATTTTAGGTGTGGGATGCAATATACTGGCAAACTTGCTCATAGATAGATTGACACTTCTTTTACCAGTTTCAGAATGTCATCAAACTTTGGCTCAATACCTTCATCCTCTATACTGAAGCTTATCTTCGCCCACTTCCTTTGAAGTCGAGTAGGTAGGCGTCTCGCTATTATCTCTAGGACTGAACTTGAGTTCAGAACACACATACAATTCATCGAAATCAATGCATTCTTGTAAGTCAACAGATTATCCAAAAACTCAGTGAGTGCCTTGGAGTCATCTTGTATTTGACTACCACTACCTTTAACAGCCTCGAATAATTTCCTTACAATCATCGAATTTCTTCCGAATCTTTGACGTAGTATATTCATAGCCTCAGAGTATCCTTCATTAGCGGGCATGAACTTGCAGCACTGTATAGCTCTTGAAGCAACTCCGGTGCAATACCTCATCAAATACATCAACTTCAATTCATCATTTAATAAATAACTACTCAACATGATTTCAAACTCCTTTACAAACTGTGAATAATCAGCTGGGTTTCCGTCGAAACACCGAAGTTCGTACTTAGGAAGCTTGATATTCCTATTACCCCCAGAGGGCGAAACATTAACATCAACGTTAGCGTTTCTAGATGTCTGAGATTATCTGAAAAATGTGATGTATTTGCATCATACATTTCTAAAAATCTGATCACACATTTGCTTGTCAAGTCGATATATATGAAAAAATTAAGGGTAGTTAAATTAAACAAAGTGAGAAGAAAGGATTTAATGATGATTAACACAACGTTTGGTAATCCAATCAAATAAGGATTACCAAGGTAGATTAAGAGTAATAATAAACTGCTTTCGAATACTCAGGAGGAGGGGCTTAGGTTTATGAATGGCTATAGTCTCAGTGTATTTCACTAAGTCCCCTTGACCAAGCTTAATTTTAAAGTTGGCTGTATGTTGGTGTTACAATAAAGAATTCTCGAGTAGCCAATTGGTGTTTTGGTGTTTGCGTCCGTTATTACTAGGCGTTTCTGAGAAACTTCAAGGAACAGCGTGAGCCCGAGCGTAGCAAGGGCTGGGCATTGACGGTTCACGAGACGTGGCTGACACAGGTCGTGTAGGAAGAAAGAAAAATGAGAAGGAGAGAGGACGGAACCTTGAGGAACACCGGAATTTGTAAGCGGGGTAGAAGAAGATTTGCCATTCTATAAAGTATACTGCATTCTATCAGAAAAATAGGAATGCAACCAACTCTCAGCCCAGGATCCCGTTTGTGTCAACGATAGTTTATTTAATAAAAGGCCCCTAGGTACAGAGTCAAAAGCAGATGTGTGGTCTAAGAAAGCACTACGGATATATTTGGCACCTTTGTCTTAACAAGAAACAACATTGTGATATAAGACAACCTCAGCATCCAAGATGCTTCTACCATGCTTGTATGCAAATTGTTTAGGATCATTAAAAGGTTTTAATGAGGGTTCATGACGAAGTAAAAGTAATTTTTCCATCAATTTTAAAAAGTGAGAAGTAATTGCAATAGGCCTAAATTTAATATCAGTACCAGAAGATTTCATTATAGATAAGATTTTATTTTGATAAATCGCACAGTGTTTACAGTTATATGAACTGATGACGTTTCGAGCACAAACTATTGCTCATAATCATATCAAGTTTTGGTATGGGGATAATTTTAATGTTTTTCCATGCAAAAGGTAGAACGTTACCGGAAAAAGAAGCATTAAAAATGTTAGTAAGAGGGTAACACAAAATATCAGCACAATTCCTGAGGATAATGGCAGCTACGCCATCAGGACCAAGGCTTCGGGAAGGCTTAAGAGACCGGAGAAATCTAAGCGCATCGAGGGTATTAAAACCGCTAAAATTATTGTCACTATGATTTTTACCATTAGGAAGAATATCAACAGAAGAGCGTATAAAAGGCTTATTAAGAGTGTCGACGTTAAGAGATGGGACAGAAGTACATCGCTTATCGCTAGCAATTTCTTTGAAAAGTTTCCACAAATTGGAAGGGGTTTTACATGACAAAAATCTTTGATTACATAAAACATTTAATCTTTGCATTTCTAGTTTTATCAGAGTATTTAGCTTTTTTACAAATTAATTATCGTTTGTTTTGAACAACCGTTGTTTATCTCTACGTAGCTTTTTGAGATATGGTGAAGAGAAACGGTCAAATCGAATGAATAATGTTTCTTTAGGACAACATATTTCGAAACAGAATTTAATATAATCAGTAGTGTTTATGATTGTGTCATCTAATGTTTATTCTGTAAATAAGTCCCAGTTAGTGTCTTTCAACATGCACCTGAGCTTGTTTAGGCTGCCTTGTGAGTAGCATCTCCGTTGAAGTTTATTGTAGAAGTGAGAGAGGACACCTTTGTGTGATTTTTGGAATACATTTTAGGCAGTACACGTATGATGCAGTGGTCATAATTAAGTAAGGGAGCACCAACATCATTGATAAATACTAGATCCAGTGTTTCACCAAGACGAGTAGCAAAGTTAACAATATTGTCATGACCAAGTGATATAAGGAAGGAGTGATCGCATGCATTAAAGTCACCAGTTACTACAGATAAAGAGTTGTCGAAGCAAGCTGCAGCAAAAGCGGTGAATTCATCAGCAAACATAGATAAATCCAATATGGTACAGCCAGGAGAGACATAAACATTAGAAATATAAATTAATTTGTATTTTGACAGGTGTTGTTAGAAATGGACCATTTTGAGTGAATAAAAGTTGCAACACCTCCGCCACAGTTTTTCTTGGAACAAACACGGTCTTGTCGGATATAAATGTGATATAAATGTGAATATGTTCTGGGTATCTTAGGTTTTGTCCAGAACGCGTTTTGATTGAGGGCTCGACAGAAGGTTGGTGGATTTCGCCGTGCTGGTGATTTCTTCGAGAACCAAAGGATATTCTGTAACTTTTGTATTACTGGGAATGCTCAGTTCTAGGCTCATGGGACTGACTTCTAAGTAGGCCGGTTTCAGACTGCCGATGTTCACAATCTTTGTGGCATTTTTTGTTTAGGACAAAACGTTTATTCATAAGTTAAATAACTTTAAATGTTCTGTCGTAAAGTGTTTCCAGAGGGCGATGAACAGAGTCACGACAAACAAATACATGTGTAGAAGTTTCCAAACTTGGTTGAACAAAGACGTCAATGGACTGTGGTCAAAGGGGAGCACGTTTAACTGAACGCATCGCTTTTGAAGCCTGCTGACGTAATTTAATATTACTGTATAACACTGTGAGATTTATCGAAATAAAATCTTACCTATAATGAAGTTATACTCTACCATAGTGCCCACGTTTGTATACTTATGTCAGGATATACGTTTCATAGTGTACTTGAAGTGCCCAAACTATCAATACAAGTCGTGTAAGTAGAGAACCTGTGCTTGCCAGGTTATATTTCGTTATCAGAGTACCAGCGCATGTTTAACGGCTATTTTCTGAGCAACAATGAATGCTAACATTAAATGCAACCGAAATAAACGTAACTGAAACACTTTATGCAAGGCTTGACGACGCATTGAGGAAATAATAACAGTTTAAGACTGACGCGTTAGACATAAGTATTACAACGTTCCCTATCATTCTCGTTAACTCTTCAGTGTCCTCAAAATGATGTGTAAAAGAGACGAAGTTAGTCCACATAAATGCATTTATTGGCAAGTAAACAATAATCAATCAAGTAAAAAATAATTCAGTATGAAAGAGTACATATCGACAATAAAAAGATTTAATAACAATTCAGTGAAAAAAATCACAGCTGTAAAGTTTTTTATAGCTGCGTCATAGTCATCATAAAATACACTAAACGCCATATCCGCAACTTCTGTTTCAGTCTGGCTCCGTTGGTAGTGGTTTTGGACCAGTCTTAGCAGTTTTCATCACCACCAGATCCGTTCGGATAAAATGGATATGATCTTTTCAAGCAGAGATTGAGATTGTATTCCTTCGAATACCCTTGGCTGCATTGATAAATATCTGAGGATATATACATATCAGGCGAACTTATCTCTGGTGTACAATTCCTCATCTCAGGCACACTGAATATGTTAACAAGGGAGGAAACTATCATAGAGTTGGTGAAATTCTATATAGTCCTCCATATATTTCACGACAAATACGAAAAATTGTAGAACTACTGAAATATCTTTCACACTTTCTCTCCTGTAAAAAGCAAACATTATACAAGTGACTCTTTTTTCCATCCACTGCAACTAACTGTAAGAGATCAAACCTTCAAACTTTATACTTCTTTGATTAACTTTAAGCGAAGGCTGGACAACCATGCAGCGACACAAGGACTGTATCCAAATGGTCTATCCCCTTAAAATCGAATACACTATTCAGAGGCAGACAATTAAACTTGTCGTTTTACTTCTTTACATTCTCTCCCGTCTCACTCTCCCGACAACTTTAACTGCACCTATTATTATAGGTTTCCAGACCATAGGTGTTACGAATTTCCTGGAATGATTTGAGCGCCAAGTCAGATTGATTCATTATAAATTATTTAAATTAATCCCAGCGTGTTAAGAAAATCAAAACAAGATTTTTCTGAACGTTTCTTGTTCTGATTTTCTTAACACGCTGGGATTAATTTAAATAATTTATAATGCACCTATTATTATTATCATCATTATTACCATTATTATTACGAGCTACGCAGAAGTTTACCAAAGATCAGGGACCTATTCCTCACAATCAAGAGGAGAGCACAAAGAAACCTAATTGGTTTTTACTAGCTCGTAAAAACGACATTGGAACTTACCCGGTAACATTCTTCTCGTAAGTGGAGTAGGCAAAGTTTAAGAATGGAGTCCCAAGAGATGCGAACGCACAATGACCTTGAGCCGACCAATCAGAAAATAGGAGGAATTTTGAATAAAATTAACGTATAGTTATACAAAAATGCATGAAAAAAAACATTAAACGGATTATATTTCTCTGAAATGACTTAAAAATACGTTGCAGTTGCGATGAAGAGTATCAGTTGCTAATTTGGACTAGTTTCTATAGATGTATTCACCAAAGAGACTGAAGGTGTGCTGTTTTGGGAATGGTTCATCTCTCTTCTCTTGCTGTGTAGTCCTCTCCTCAGCCCTCGGTTTAGTTACTATGGTTCCAGTAAGAGCATTGGCAACTACATGCAAGGAAAATAAGGATAACAAAAGAACTTGAAATAAACGAAAAATCTATTCCTAATCGCTACCCTATAGGGTTTAGGGTTATAACCCTAAACCCTAACCCTAACCCTAACCTAACCCTAACCCTAACCCTAACCCTAACCCTAAACCCTAACCCTAACCCATAACCCTAACCCTAAACCCTAACCCTAAACCCAAACCCTAACCCTAAACCCTAACCCTAAACCTAACCCTAAACCCTAAACCTAACCATAACCCTAACCACAATACTCGCCTTAACCCCTATCCTAACCCTAACGAGATGTTAACACATTGTCCAAACAGTAATAAAAGTGTTATCTAGGTGAAACTTGCTCCTTATTTGATGAATAGGGTTCATATTTCAGCTATGATAATGACAGGAACCGTTAGCCAACGACTAGCATGCGTTCAAGGTCATTTGAGCGTTGAAGGTTTTGGGACGCTATTCTTAAACTTCGCCGTGGAGTAATGTTTATCACATGTAAACTTGTTTCCTTAAGCTAAAAAATAATGTCTATCTGATTTTGTTATTGCTATTTCAAAGCCTGCCTCAGTAACGGACAATACGTATTAGCCGCAACGATTATGTTAAGGAAAATCTACCAATCACAGTGTGCATAAGTGACCTTCAAGTGCTCAGCCTCTCCGTAAGCCGTTTGTGCGTCTATTTTCTGCGGGTTAAAATCCACCATTTGTAGGGCCTGTAGGTGACGTTTAGTTGCTCTGCATCTCTACAGACAGTGAGTGACTCTGTCCACTGAATCAAGGTTAAAACATAAGTTACCGTACGCATTTTTGGCACATCATGGTTAATGACTCAAGAGATATAACTTCTGTAGAAGCCGACAAAACTATGTACCCATAAATAGCGACAACACCAATGACTTTAGGACACTCAGTCGGCCGGTTAGTGAATACAGGCAAACAAAATTATAACCACGAATACGCATATTAATGTGCTAAACGAAGCGTCATGATAAGTTCTCGTAACCGCGGGCAAAAATAGATAATTCAGATTTAGATTCAGATTTATTGGTTGAGGATAGAAGGCTTGCAGCCTATGTTAATCCTTTTCTAGTTAATTTCTGTGGTTGTCCAAACCCTTCTTGAACGAATCAGTTGAGGTTGCAGACACCACTTCTACTGGGAGTCGGTTCCAAGAGTTTATGACTCCGTGTGAGAACCAGTACTCAACAGCAATATCATTTCTTCTTGGCTTTTGAACTCTCCTGATATGGCCTCGAAGGTGTTCCGACCTGGTGGGAAGGAAAAGAGAGAATGGGTCAGGTCCGTAGTCATTATCTAACATTTTAAACATTGTGATTAAATCTCCTCTCTGCCTACGGTATGACAGTGAGAAGAGATTTAAACTGTCTAGTCCTTCCTCGTATGATAAGTTAGCCATGCTGAAAACCATATGTGTTGCCCTGCTTTGAACTCTTTCTAGAATGTGTGAGTCCGCTTTTACATAACGACTGGCTGTCTGGATGCAGTTTTCCAGTCTTGACCTCACCAGAGATGTATATAAGGAGGTGGACATATCTCTGATGATTCTGGTGAAGGCTTTGCGAATTTCCCATAAGGCTGTGAAACTACGTGCAACCACTGCGCGACAGTGTTCTGTAGTTTTTAAGTCGTGGCTAACTATGACACCTAAGTCCAAGTGAGTCTGGACTGATGGAAGTGTTATTCCCTCTAGTTCGTAGGAGCTGATGCTTGCCTGTCTGATAAGTATGGTTGCACATTTTGCTACATTTATCGGGAGCATCCATTCTATGGACCACTCTGACAATCTTTTGAGGTCTTTTTTCAACATGAGTGTATCACTGTTGCCCTTCAGCTCTCTCCAAATTTTTAAGTCATATACGTATAGGATCATAGGGGAGTCGGTGAGTTGAGATAACTCATTGATATAAAAAATAAATAGGAGAGGTCCGAGTACCGTGCCTTGTGGTACTCCACTACGTACTGCTGTCCAGGAGGAGAGTTTCTAGTTGATCCTAACCCTCTGCCTCCTATCTGTGAGGAATTCCCTGAGCCAGTCTAGTAATCTGCCTTTGATACCAAGACTTTCCAACTTCATGAGTAGTCTTTTGTGAGGTACTTTATCAAAGGCTTTGCTGAAGTCTATGAATATGACATCAACGGGTCTTCTGTTGTCCATTGATTTGACCCAGCTTTCTCTTGCAGTGAGGAGATTTGACAGGCATGAGAAGTTCCTCCAGAAGCCATGCTGTGCTCTAGATAACAAGTTGCTGTTTTCCAGGTGAGGGCTTACGGCGAGCTGTCATCTGAACTGATGACGACCAGTGGTGTCCGTCAAGGATGCCCATTATCTCCTTTCCTATTCAACTTCATCATAGATGTGTTAATGGACTTAACCCTAGGTGACTTCAGTGACTCAGGGATTGACTTGCTACCGGGGAATAATCTCGTTGACTTGGAATATGCAGACGATATAGTCCTTCTAGGCGAAGACGCTGACGAAATGCAGAGTCTTCTAAACACCTTGAGCCGCAATCTACGAATGTTTGGCATGCGATTCGCTCCCGCCAAATGCAAGATGATGATACAGGACTGGACTACATTGACGCCTAGTTTAAAAATAGGAAGTGAAGTGGTTGGTGGAGCACGTTGACCGCTTCACTTATTTGGGAAGTACCGTCAGCCAGTGCCGACGGGCTGATCTCTGACGAAATCTCAGCACGAATACAGGGAGCTCGTTCCGCATTTGCCGGTTTACGCCGACTCTGGCGTAGACGAGATGTTCGACTATCGACCAAAGGGCGGGTGTACTGCTCATCAGTCCGCTCCGTCCTCCTTTATGGTTGTGAGACCTGGCCACTGAGAGTGGAAGACATGAAAGGACTAGCTGTCTTTGACCATGGGTGCCTGCGTTCTATTTCCCGTGTAAAGTGGCATAATAAGGTGAGCAACATGGAGGTTAGGCGTAGAGTTCTAGGTAAACAGGGGAAATCAATCGACGAAGTCGTGAAGCTACAAAGACTGAGATGGTTAGGACATGTGTTACGTATGCCAAGCCATCGCCTGCCTCAACGAGCAATGTTAGCGGATATAGGGTCAGGCTGGAAAAAAGCTAGCGGCGGTCAAACAAAAACTTGGCATCAGTCAATGAAATCCACAACAGTTGGTCTAAGCCACGTAGAAAGGTGTAGACTTCCAGGCTGGGGTCCTCGGGACGGTAGAAATCTATGGTTGGAAACAACTGGTGACATGGCTCAAAACCGTTCTCAGTGGCGCAGATGCATCCACTCCCTGTGACTTATGATCTTCAATGAAACTGTTTTGTATTTCTTTATTACTCCTTTGCCTCACACCTCTGCTCACTGTTTCTATTATGCTTTTCTTGTACTTTCTTCTCTTGCTTCGCGTGCTACACGGAATGTGGCGACTTGAACTTCCGCACATTTGTGCAAAGTTCTATGTCGAAAACAGACAGACAGAACAGACAGGTATGCCATGATGCTTTTCTTGATGGTTCTTTCCCGTTTCTTGATTAAAGTGCTGATGAGACTGATAGGCCTGTAATTTGAAAAGCTTTGTCTTGTTCCTCCTTTGTGGATTGGGGTTTGCTATTGTGTCTTTCCAGTCACGCGGCAACACTCCATTTAGGAGAGATGGTTTGAAGATCGTGGTCAATGGGCTGGCTATGTGAGCTGATAGCTCCTTGAGAAGCCCTGGATGGAGACCCATTGATTTCCCTGCATCTAGTTTCATAAGGCAGTTGAGCACGATGCCTTGGTCGATGTCGACGGGATCTATTCCGTATTCCTCTGATGCAGCCAGAGCTGATCCTATAGAGAGTGATGACTCCTGAGTGAAGACGGGAGAAGTAGTCTGCCATTGCTTCTGCTTTTTCTTGATCTTCTTCGATTGTATCATTGTCAATAATCAGGTTTGGTACACCATTGGATGTTTTATTCCTGAAGTTCATGTGCGAGAAAATTTTGAGCCACATTATCCCATTTCGTCCACTATTCAGCCAAGATTTGTCATTATATTACCATTACTACCATTTTGTCAATATCATGCCTATTTTAACCATTATTTAACCGTTGTTTGCCTTCTGTCTGACTTAATTAGTTTAGGTTTGGAAAAGATTAAGTTATGGTTTAGGCTAGGGGTTGGTTAGAATTAGGTTAACCTAATAAGAGAGATATTAACGTTCGTTCGAATTAGAATAAAGTTAGTTTAGGGATAGGTTCACGTTAGGATTAGGTTAAAAGAGGATTGAATGAAGTTGAAAGACGAGATGGATACATGTACAGAATGTGACTCGATTTCTCTACTGGAACAATTGCAAGACTGGGAGGTATTTTTGTCACACATGTAAGGTACCCTACTAAACGGTTTCATGCTTTTTTATTCATTGTCCTCATAAATATGTGTGTTTTATCCGTGGAAATAGTCTTTTTCATGTGACTTGGGCGTCTGAGGTCATTCGTGCTCAAAGTTTAACTTCGTCCTATAAATGTATGTAGCTGGGGTAATATACCCCGCACACCGCGGAAATAAGTCATGTACCCTTATGCGCGCCCAACATTTCATGCCTTTTGCTCCACATTTCTGTAATGTTCCCGAAGTCTGCTGGCAGATCTGCCATTTAGCTACAGGCTTACTGGCAGATTAAAGTACGCCCCTAATGTAGACCTAGAGCAGCCTTTCTGTATACACCGCATTTTAATACAAAAATATTACATTAATGGAAGGCTCCCACATTTTTGATTTTAATAATGGGTGCTTGTTTGCCATTCTAAAGTTGAAAAATAACGGACTGAACTGTAGCTCGAGCTCCTGTCAGTTCCAGGGCTGAATGGATCCATACTTCAGGAGGATTTGTTTGAATGTTTATCTGAGCGTGGAATTCATTTTGAAGCCTTTCATTACACATCTATCAAACCTATTTACCCTCCCATAGCGAGTAGACCTCAGACATCTTATTGGGCATTCGACTTGCAATCAGTTCAAACCTGAATTTTGGGCGGCTGGATATGGTGTTATCAGTTTATTGCCAAGTGCACCGAAGTATATGTAATTGTTGAATATTATATCTTTTTATGGGACAGAAAAACAGGCATCGTGACTGTTTCATAATAAGTTGAATTATTTTATCACATTTCTTTTATACTCTATAAACGGTTATTTTGCGTCGTATTTCATATTGTTCTTTATTTTTAGGTCTCTGTTTTATCTCAGTTGAAGTGCACATCAATCATCAGCTAGAACTCGTATTGTAACCAACCACATTGTAAAGACGGACAAATGTTTTTCACTCGATCCTTAAGAACTTTAGTTGTGAAATCATTACCTCAATCTCCTAAGTCACACATCTTTTTCCCATCCAGGAGTTTGTTTATTTCACCCAAATTACCAGCGGTATCCATGCCTGTTGACAAATCAGTCTACCGTCCTGCACTGACTGTAGGTAGATGGTTGTTGAGTCTTTCTGGAATGACTTTTGGTGCTATTATGCTTGGTGGAGTTACAAGGTTTTTTCCCGTTTCATTGTTAAAATTTGTTTCAAAGGTTGACTGAATCTGGTCTTTCGATGGTAGAGTGGCATCCATTTAAAGAATTGCCGCCTTATACTGAAGAGCACTGGCAACTAGAATTCGAGAAATATAAGAAGTTTCCAGAACATCAACAGAAAGTTTGCTTTCATATATTTATCTCTGCCTTAGTTATGTGAAGGAAAATGGGGAAATGTCCATCACTCGGTTTAAGTTTATATGGTACATGGAATTCATCCATCGAATGTGGGGCCGATCAATTGGTGCTGCTTTCTTCTTCCCAGCTGCTTACTTTTTGTATAAAGGTTATTTTTCTCCAGCAATGAAACCCCGCGTTCTTATTTATGGAGGACTGCTCGGATTTCAGGTATTTAGTCACCATTCCTGGTGTTACTGTTTTGTATGTTTACATGTGAATTTTAACGTGTGCTACGAATATTTTGTTCCTTGTGAAAAATAAATCTCATCAAATGTTACCTTTTGAAAGATATCGTTAGGTTGTGTATCTAACGCGCATAGCTTGTTTAGATCCGTCATACATTTCAATCTCGTATGAGCAAAGGTTACACGAGGTGAGTTTGCGTTGTCGTAAGGCGACGTAGAAGGTGAACACCTAATTGACACTTTTGATTCAGCCCTAGTTAGTAACTGGTGTAATGTGTTTAGTCCTCTGTTTGGTGCAGACTGAATTCTATCAGTGACGTTTGCAATGTGGCCACCATTCGAGGTGGTTCACCATCACTGGGCACTTTGAATTGTCTTATAGGAGGTCATTCACAAGCCCGAGTAGCTTAGTGGTAACGCCTCTGACCGCAGCACTAGGTGATGCGGGTTTGAGTCTGAGAAGGCGCATGACTTCCATCATGTTTACAGATATACACCACGCTGACGAGTGCCATGTAGCACGAAACCTAGGTCCAAGACTTCTTGCCCATTGACTACAACCATCTAATATTAACATTTACTTTATTAGTGTTAGGAAAAAGTAGCAACTCATTCAACTCCTTTTCAACTTGAAAACCAGTGAAACACCATAAATCAGCGCAGAAAATTGTACCGGTATACATTAGCTAAAGTTATCACACTTCAGAAGGAATTATGCAAGAATGTTTTGATGAAGAGTGGAGACGTTCAGAATTCCGAAGGTAAGAAACAGCGTTTATATTTGCACTATTAAGTAAAGTCTTGTTTCTTTGTCAACGGGACTAACTGGTTTCAATGTAGAACTTTCCACAGATGTACAACAGTTCGAGTTGCCACACACTCCCTACTTGTAGAACACAAGGAAAAAGAAGAAAGTAAAAAGAAATACAAAACAAAGACAATAAACACACATACTAGGCAAAAACAATAGTAATATGCAAGAACCATATAGTTTTATTGGGTATTATAAGTCACAAGGAGTGGAGGCATCTGAGCCCAGCCATTGAGAAGGATTTCGAGCCATATCACCGACAGTAGTCTCCAGCCTCCATTGGTCCTCACCATCCCGAGAACTCCAACCAGTCAGGCGGTCTACACCTCCCTACGTGACTCGCTGACTGGCTGGCTTAAACTAACTGTTGTGGATTTCTCCATTGACTGATGAAGCCATGTTTTCGTCTGACCACCACTACTGGTTAGCTCTATTCCAGCCTGATCCATCCTATGTCAGCTGCCATTGGCTGCCGAGCAAGGCGACCGATGACCAGGAATGCATGCATGCGTTACACGTGTCCTAGCCATCTCTCTCCCCCCCCCTCAATCGATGAAACTTCATAACTTCGACGATTGCACTGTGTGTTATTTTTCTGTAACTTTTAAGATCACCGATCTCTATGATCCATGTTAAGTTATATGACACTAAGAGTTTTGTAAAACATTTCCTCAGAAATCTCTGACCTAATGAGTATACCACTTAATTTGCCTACCGCATCTAAGTTTAGTAATATTCTACTTTGATAGAGAAAAATATAGAGGAATTCTCCAAGTTGACTAGTTTCATTTAAATGAGTGGACATTCTAACAAAAATAATTTTTCGAACTGTTCGCATTCTGCTTTCCAGTTTTCATTGTTTTTCACTGTCTACCTTCATGTAAGAGTTGCATTGATAGTGAAGAAGGGATCGATTCAGTTAATGAAAACGTGTGTCTATTAACACAAGAAAGATAATGAAATTATAATCAGCTTTTCGTTTCTTTTATTACGTATCAGTAGTATTCCTAAATGAGCTTTGAAAAGTTGACTTAACTCTAACTGACTTCAGCGACTCAGGGATTGACTTGTTACCACCAGGGAATGATCTCGTTGACTTAGAATATGCAGATGATATAGTCCTCCTCCCTTCTAGGCGAAGACGCTGACAAAAGAAAGCAGAGTATGCTCTGGACACCTTGAGGAGCAGGAATCTTCGAATGTTTGGCATGTGATTCATTCCCTTTGTCAGATGTAAGATGATGGTACTGGACTGGACCATGTTGACTTCTAGCTTGAATATAGATAGGGAGTGAAATGGTGACTGAGTGTGTCGACCACAACTTCACTTATTTGTGAAGTTGCATCAGCCAGTTTCAATGGGTTGATCGCCGAGGAAATCCCAGCGCAGATACGGATAGAGAAGGCTCGTCTGGCATTTATTAGCCGACTTACGCCATCTCCATCTTAGTAGACGTGGCACCCGTCTGTCTGTCGACTAAAGGGTGTGTGTACTGGTCAACAGCATCGTCAGTGGCAGCAGCACTTCGTTCGATCCTGCTATATGACTGGCTGTGAGTGGGACATGGCTATTGATAGTGGAAGAGATGAAAAGCCTGGCTAGCTGTCGTTGCATGTACTGTGTTAGATGGTGGCATAATAGGGTAAACAACATAGGAATGAAACCTCGATCGAGTGGTAGGTAAGAAGCAGAGGGGAAATCAGTCGACGAGATTGTGAAGTTTCATCGATTGAGGGGGGGGGAGAGATGGCTAGGACACGTGTAACGCATGCATGCATTCCTGGTCATCGGTCGCCTTGCTCGGCAGCCAATGGCAGCTGACATAGGATGGATCAGGCTGGAATAGAGCTAACCAGTAGTGGTGGTCAGACGAAAACATGGCTTCATCAGTCAATGGAGAAATCCACAACAGTTAGTTTAAGCCAGCCAGTCAGCGAGTCACGTAGGGAGGTGTAGACCGCCTGACTGGTTGGAGTTCTCGGGATGGTGAGGACCAATGGAGGCTGGAGACTACTGTCGGTGATATGGCTCGAAATCCTTCTCAATGGCTGGGCTCAGATGCCTCCACTCCTTGTGACTTATAATACCCAATAAAACTATATGGTTCTTGCATATTACTATTGTTTTTGCCTAGTATGTGTGTTTATTGTCTTTGTTTTGTATTTCTTTTTACTTTCTTCTTTTTCCTTGTGTTCTACAAGTAGGGAGTGTGTGGCAACTCGAACTGTTGTACATCTGTGGAAAGTTCTACATTGAAGCCAGTCAGTCAATCCCTTTGTGAGTAGATAGTCAGCTGCTAGGACTTTGGAATTAAACATGGTCACCTCCACCAGCAAATCTGTTACCAGGATTGCTGGGTGAGTGTTTCTCAGCAAAACACGAGTAACCGTTTGTTCAGTTTTCATAGTGATTATTAGTGTGAGCTCTTAGTCCTAATTCTTGATATTGTTGTCTATAGATTTAATAACAGATATTCATATTTCTCGATAGTAAAGCATTTTTTCTCCACTTCATACTTTATGATTTAATAGATTTTTTTTGTATTCTAGGGTGTTCTAGGCTGGCTTATGGTACGCAGTGGACTAAGGGAACCTAAACGGCCAGCAGGCATTTCATCAAAAGAAGAATATGTCGGTGTACCGCGTGTGGGTCATTACTGGCTGTGTGCTCATCTGATTTCAGCTGTTGTTTTATATTCGTTACTTTTATGGGGTAGCTTCAACCACTTGATATCTCATTCTTCGGTGAGTGATTTTATTTTGCTTTGTTTTTCAGAACCAGACTTCAATTACTAGTTTTAAGGGATGTTTGTTGAGTGTAAATAAAACGGCTTAGAAATAGGGAGTGATGTGGTAGAGAATGTTGATCGCTTCACTTATTTGGAAAGTACCATCGGCCACCTCCAACTCCATATATCCCGCTGGCTATCGATCAAAGGGCGGCCGTACTGCTCAGCAGTTCGCTCCGTCCTCCTTTATGTCTGTGAGACTTGGCCATTGAGAGTGGAAGGCATGAAAAGATCAGCTGTCTTGGATCATAGGTTCCTGCGTTCTATCTCCCGTGTGTAGTGGTATAAGAGGGTGAGCGAAATTGACATTAGGCGTCGAGTGCTAGGTAAGGAGGGGAAATCAATCGACGAGGCTATAAAACTACATCGACTGAGAGAGATGGTTAGGACATGTGTTACATATGCCTAGTCATCGCCTTCTTCGATGGTTAATGTTAGCTTACATAGGGTCAGGCTGGAAAAGAGCTAGCGGTGGTCAAACCAAAACATGGTTTCACCAGTCAATGAAATCCACAAAAGTTAGTTTAAGCCAGTCACGTAGGAAGGTGGAGAATTCCTGGTCGGGATCCCCGGGACGGTAAAAACCAATGGTTGAAAACAATCAGTGATTTATTATTATTATTTTATTATTATTTAAACGCATAAAAACTTGGTACAATATGGCACCGAAAAAGATGCGCCATACAATAATAATAAAACAACATAGATCAAAAGAAAAAAAATATATAAGTAGAGAACAGATAATGAACTTCATCTGGAAGGAAAACAGTCATGCTTAACAAGTTCAAACAGTATTCGTTAACTCTCATCGGGAAGGGGAGAAAGAAGGGAATTGCAACACGTTCGCCATTGATTACGATTCTTGGCCATATCCGATAACGTTTCGAGCCATCGATTTGAGCTATCTCTCGGACCCCAACCAGGGAGTCGTGACACACCAACTGATGCTAATCTAGCACAAAAATCTTTCATCCCACGACGCCACGTCATGGACTGACCACCCAAACCGCCTTTTCCATCCCGTCCTAGGGCTGGCCAGCGAACAGAGACCTGTACGGAAGCCTCTGGGATGACATTCTCAGCACATGTCCAAGCCACCGGAGTCGGTGTTTCCAGATGACGACACTCAATGAATGGTGATCTCCACTGTGTTCAAACACACGCCGCCGAACCTCAGAATTACTCACGCGATGATGCTATCGAACGCAAACAATCCTACGGAGACAGCGACGATCGAACAAGCAGAGTCGCCCCACATCCTCAGCTCGGAGAGGCCAGGTTTCACAGGCGTAGAGCAGCGCAGCCCGCACCGAAGCATTGTATACCCGACCTTTGACAGCCAGGCTAACATCGCGACGGCGCCATAGGTGGCTCAAGTTGGTGTATGCCATCCTAGCCTTCATTATACGGTTGGAAATCTCATCCGTCACCCCCCCCCGCCAACACTCACACAACTATCCAGGTACACAAACTTATCAACAACTTCAAGCGGTTCACCCGCAACAGTGAGTGCAGGTACAGGCTCCTGCCAATCTTGTAACAGTACTTTGCACTTAGACGGCGCAAAGCACATACCATACAGACACTGATCGTCAAGTGATTAAGTGCGACTTGAGCAGCCTGCATGCTATCGCACAGTAAGACGTTATCGTTTTCATACTCGAGGTGGAAAAGTCTGTCTACAGGTAGCAGATCTACACCACCATCACACACATCCTTCAGAGCTGACTCCAGAATGTCATCGATGGCAAAGTTAAAGAGAAATGGAGAAATTGGGCAACGCTGTCTAACCCCACTGTTGGTTGGGAACAGTGGTGATAGTTGGCTGTGTGCCCTCACTCTACCCGAGGTGTTTCTGTGTAGGGCTTTCAAGATGTTAACAAATTTCTCAGGTACACCTCTCTCTAACAGACAAATCCAGAGCGCAGTTCTGTCCAACGAATCAAAGGCAGCCCTAATATCAAGAAACACAACGATCGTTG
Source organism: Trichobilharzia regenti (assembly GCA_944472135.2). Lineage (NCBI taxonomy): Eukaryota > Metazoa > Platyhelminthes > Trematoda > Strigeidida > Schistosomatidae > Trichobilharzia > Trichobilharzia regenti. Next base: position 151,249,974 of record OX235270.1, read on the forward strand.
ACGGTGTTCCAACAACTGACGAAGGGTGAACACATGATCAATGCATCCATGACCTGAACGAAACCCAGCCTGCTCTTCGCGAATCAATCCCTCACGTATTTTGCACAGCCTGCGAAGCAAGACAGCAGCCAATATTTTAGACGTGACTGGTAGCAGACTGATACCCCTATGATTTTGAACAAAGCAAAGGGGAATAAATGTATGAAACCCCTATGATTGTCACACGAATTACGTCGACTCTTTTTAAAGATAGGGACGATAATGTCTTCGTTCCACATTGATGGCACACTCTCTCCCATACCTTCCTGAACAACCTAGGTAAATTGTCTGGGCCGGCGCCTCATGGCGTTTCAACACTTGGAGTCCCTTACGGACCTCCGCTTCGGTGGGTGGGTCGGTACTAACCGACCAAGGAGCACTCGGGCTAATGATAGTAGACACTGAAGCTGGTGGCCAGCTGAACTGCTTCCCGAAGTGCTCTGCCCAGCGTTCCAGGCGTCTTTTCAGGCTGGTAATTGGAGTGCCATCTGCCTCACAGACCGTCTCGCTGACACCTTGTTTCTTGCTGCCGGTGGCTCGTATGAGTTGGAACAGCTTCCGATGCAGCAGCTGACTCCATCTCACACGCACGTTCTGACCACCAGGCTTCGCGGTCCTTACGTAAACACTGTCTAATCTTGCGCGTGAGCGCCTTTCGCTGATTGTTGTATTCGCTGCCAGCCGGAATGGACCGGCGTTCATCCATGAGTTGCAAGGAACTCGCAGTGGTTGTTAGCGGAGCATTCTTTCAAGCCGCAAGCGGCTACACTCGCCTTTTGCATGGCACCTTGCACATGAAGCCAATGTTCATCTATACTACTTGGGGGTTGCTGGCAAGCATTGTTTTTAACTCATTCTGATATTTCAAAGAAGTAGCAGGTGCTACTAGTTTGCTCACATCAACGCTTAGACGACGGCTTTTATGAACCCCACCAAATCGCAAGACGAACTTGGCACACACTAACGCATGATCGGAGTCCAGGCATGTGCTCCAGAAGGAGCGACAGTCTTGTATGCATCCTCGCCACCGGAAACTGACCGCAATATGATCAATCTGAGTCCAAGCTTGCTTCGCAGAGGGAGGACGCCAGGTAGCGCTACGGCGATGGCTGTGCCGGAAGTTGGTGCTGGCTAGAAATAGGTTGTGATCCGCGCAAAGCTGCAGAAGACGGTCCCCATTATCTGACCTGCGACCATGTAGTCCCCACTGACCACCTAGACGATTCTCCTCTGAGCTTAGACGCCCGACCTGTGCATTCAAGTCCCCAGCCAGCACTACGATATCCCTCCGACCCGCCTGTTTCAAGAGATCGCTCAGTTGGTAGTAAAACTCATCCTTCATTGCATCCGGGCTGCAATCCGTCGGTGCATAGGCAGAGACAACAAATAGACACCGCCTATCTGGCCTACTACTCCTTACTTTCGTATAACCTTCCAGCCTCACAGCACATAAACGACTGTTAATGGGAATCCAGTCGAGCAGTGCAGCTTCGGCTCTAGCGCTCAGTGCGACACCGACACCAGCTACGCCGGATGCCGACGCCACAGGGTCCCCGGATAAGCGCAGGTGGTACATATTACTAGAACTTCCAGATGGAGAGGATAGTCGAAGCACTTCACTGGGATCTTGAATGCGGGTCTCCGAAATGCAGCAGACATCGATAGCGAGGCTTTCCAAAGTTCTTGCCAACCCTGCCTGTTGTCCGATTTGCATCAGCGTCCGAACATTGTAGGTAGCCAGCTTGAACACGGCACGCGGTTTCAGGATATCTGTGTTAGATGTCACATTGGGAACAACCATTTTGAGGACTACTCACTAACATCTCGAAACGACACGGATAGGCTGGGAATCTCGACAAAGGCGAAAGGCTGTCGAAGGTTAAGAAGTCAAGGTTAGCAAAGGTAAAATACAGGAAACTATGTATAAAAATAAAAGTAAGGTAGGAAGGATACAAGTTACTTGAGGCATCAATATTGCTTGAAACCATTGTGTAATAGCACGCGATAAGTTTCATTGTTTGTTTGTTGCTTCATTTGATTTATTGTCTGAGGGCTGAGGTACTTCCCGGGTGCCCAGACAGAAGCAGGTGCTTTTATTAAGGGACCACCCCCGGGCCTTTGACTTGGAGTCTAATCCGCAAGGCAGCGGAGCAGCGTCAGGAGCTGCATTCCCATGGTTGTCGGTGACCCATATGGGTTCATACGCCATTTGATCCGATTGGATACTGGAGCCCTTGTACCCCATGGTAACTGCTTTTAGTTTAGCCGCTATCCAAACAACCTTCCTGACATGGTAGGACCTGCAGGGACAGAGTCCCAGTCAGTTTAGCATGTTGGGTCATTACGGTATTCAAGCTCGACCACCACGGCAAGGTAACAGTAATCGGCCGGGGGCTCAAAGTGATCGTTCTCAGTGTCTGGCGCCGATGCATCCACTGCTTGTGACTTATGATTTCCAATAAAACTATATTGTTTTTCGTTATTACTACTCTTTTGTCTCACACCTCTGTTTACTGTCTCTAGTATGCATTTCTTCTACCTTCTTCTCTTGCTTTGTGTGGTACAAGGAGGGAGTGTGGCGACTTGAACTGCCGCATATCGGTGCAAAGTTCTATGTCGAAAACAGACAAAACAGCTCCACAATGACGTGTGGAAGCCGAATTCCCAAAGATTATTGAACTGCTTCAGTGATTAGCTTGAACTAGTTATTTGCTTTCTCATGCAAGAATGCTTACCGTTTTCTTGTGTCCTGGATTTCGTAAAGTAATATAGTTTATTAGCCAGTCCTAAGCTCGGAAAAAAAGAAAGCTAGGCATGTGGCCAGCGATCCTAATCGACACTATAACTTTAAATGGGCTTATTAGATGGCCTGCCAGTACTAGTAGTTCTTTATAGAATGAAGATACGTGGTCTTGTATTAGCGTCATTCTTTGTTAACCGTTTTTAGTAATGAGTGTACTGAGGTGTGCACTACTGTTTCACTTTGATTAAATTGGATGTGACATCGCTCTTATACTTGAAAGAAAATACTATCTGCCGAAGTGTTTTCGGTTTAGGAAGTTAAACAATGGGCGCTTTAGTCAGTGAATCCCACTTGACCTATTTTTCTATACTTGGGCTTGTCTGTCAAGGAGTAGCATCAATTGCGATTTTAGTGTATGCGCGGAAGAATATTGCCAAGTTATTGCTTATTCAACAGCACATCTTTTAATCCCGTTTTCCCCAGTCCTCTTTAGTCTATGAGTCCTCATCTCATATAATCTCCATGTCACTCTCAGGCGCCCAACTGACCGTTCTCAAACAAACTACCTCCAACTTTCTGAACTGAGAGCAAGTTCCATCGTCTGTAAAACGCATCATTTTGCCTACTTTTAAAATCTGGTCTGTGATCAGATCAACCATAAAGGAAGGATAAAGCAGCAAGAAACTCTGGAAACGGACCAACCAAGAACCTTCGGCCCAAACAAATAGGCTGAAGGGAATGGGGATGGGTCGGACACACACTGAAGAGACCGTTCTGTGACATTATAAACCAGTCGGTCGAGTAGAACCTGGATGGGGAACGGGGAGTTCGTCATTCGAGGGTGTCATGCGCGGGAGGGGGGAATCGTGTGAGTAGGAGATGAGAGACTATGGGTAATCGTATAGCCAGCCAACTGAAAACGACTTCAGAGAACAGGATGAAATGGAGAAGTGCTCCCGAAGTCCTTGTTACACTCGGAACCTGACGTAATTATAACAATATAGGTTTCCTTTTATTGACCTATGTTATTATATCTTACAGATTCAATCGATTAATCGGAGAAAAATTTAAAGTGGAATGTTGTGCATACATTTCGTGCTGGTAGAACTCACCTAACTGTCTTATCTGTTGTTCAAACATTTTCTTGACTATTACTTGGTTGATCCAGTTGTCCCTGTTTATCAGTTGACCTGAGAGCATGACCATTTTGTTCCTGAGATTTCTGTGATAACTGTCGACTGTCATTTGTGCATATTTCGTTGTTTCGATTGACATTGTTGTTGTTGTTGTCGTCACTGCTGGTGATTAAAGTGTTGAGATCAGTGATGGTTGATTGTTCTTCGTATGTGACGCTATTATTTTCAGTGTAGTTCTGATTGGATACAGGCATATTTATTGATTGTTTATTTCTTATAGAACCACCATTAGCTGAAATCGCTTTAGCAACAGCCTCAGCTTCAGTTTGTAGACGACTGATTCTATGACACAGCATAGCCAGGCTAATATCTGCAGGTTCTGAAAAGTCTTGTGTTTCAGCCAGTATATTCTCGGGACTAATCATGAAATTGGATTCTTTACTGTGGACCACTAGAATGTGAAAAGAAGACAGAAAAACAACACAATATCGTACACGGATACACACACGCACAATTGTGAGAATAAATAATAATAGGACTATAAATTCAATGAAACAAACGCATGTTTATTAATTCACTGAAGTATGCTCATCCCGTTGTGAGTGTTCACAGGTCAGGAGGTAGAGCATAAATAGACATCGTAGCTCACTGTCTGTAAGATAAATCCTTGAATCATGCACAAGATTGTGAATGTTTTTGACTGAAATGGATAGAGAAAATAGCCTAAAGAACTGGGACAGGGCTTCAGTAGGTCCGAATTACATCCTGTTCTCTGCAGTCCTCTTAAGACGACTTCACGGTGGTCTATAAGCTCTCACCTCCTCGTCACATGATCTCTATGTCACTCTCAGGTGCCCAACTGGCCGTTCCCCGTTCGAGTTCCACTCGAGAGCCTGGCACCCGATGTCACCCGACGATCTTCTCAGAGCGTGTTCAGTCAGTTTCCATTTCCTTTGGAATATTTGTTAAGCAATAGCTTCTTGGTTAGTTCGAGTTCGTCCTCGGAGTTTCTTCTTGCTAATTCTTTCTGGTCATCTCATCCTCGGAATGCAGCTCAGCTCTCTGATGAAAGTCTGAAGCCTGTTAGAAATGGTTTTGTTGATGTTTGTGTGTGTGTGTGTGTGTCGAGTTTCTGAAGCACATAAAAGAACTGGCTGACTTGACATTAGTGTTGAATATCCGAATTGTGTTCCTTATGCTGACTGGATGCTGCAGTAGATTTCCACTCTGATTTCAGATTAACGAAGGTACGTTTTGCTTTTCCTATTGTGGCTTAGACATCTTCATCCGTTCCGCTTGTGTAGTTGAAAGGATGCTGTCTGTATAAGGGAATGAAGAGACTTCCTTCAAATTTCTCCTCTTCATAATGACTAGCGCTTGTTGTTGTTGTTGTTGTTGGTGGTGGTAGTCAGTATCTTCACCATCTCTGTCCTGTCTATGTTCACTTGAAATCCTGTCTTCTCTGCCTGACACTTCTGTCGATTTGTTGCTTTTCACCTGTGTATCTTTGAGCTTTTGTGACACTAAACATAAATTGCCCATGAAGTTTAAATATTCTCGAGCCTTCTTGTTGGTTCGACGTATTCCTATTCCTGTCACCTCGCTCCCCATAGTAAACGGGAAGGTCAAGTCTGCCACAAGTGGTAATATTGCCGGTGATAGCAGACAGGCAGGTTTGTGTTACTGGTGTCTTCACCTCAAAGGCTTCTCTGAGTTTGCTGTCGTGGATCTCCTGATATGTGGCATTGTCGTATAGCCAGCTATTGAATGAGGTTGATAAAGATTTCGGGTACGTGTCGGTCAACGCCCTCTGGTGAAACCCTTTTCGAAGTCGGTAAAACTGACGTAGAATGAAGTTCGATTGCCATTCTATGCGCTGCTCGAAGGTGATGTGGAGACTTGCAGTTCGATGAGCCTCACATGATTTACCTTTCCCGAATCCACCTTGTTTCGGGCTGGGGAAGTTCTGCATCCAGTGCAACTTTTATTTTCTGTAGGATGATAGGACTTAGTATTTGACTTGCCGTAAATGGACAAGAGCATGATTCCACGACAGTTCTTGTGGAGAGAGGCTAAATTCTCCCTTTGGCAGTTTGACTAAGTAGCCTGCCTTTTTTCCAATCAGTAGGTACCTTCCTTTACTTCCAAAAGTTTTGTAATAGTGGCGGTCTCTGGTCCTGCTTTCAGTGCTACAGATTGAATTCCGTTTTCATCCTGCTGTTTCTCCTGCTTTTAGTGGCGTTCCGGCATTCAAGACTTCTACTTTTGTTGGAGTACTGGTGTTCACTGACAGTTCTGTGGAGGTTGGTGGTATTTCTGGACGAGTTGTAGGTATTGGTCGGTTCATGAGTCTTTTGGTGTGATCATCCCATTGTTTACTTAGGACCACCGATATTAGTATTAGTGGCGATTTGCAATTCCCTGGAGTTCTTTAGTAGTAAGCTTTCAGACATATATACGAAAATTTCTCACAAAACTGATACGTAGCTGCCTAGTTAACCTCACTACCTCAACCAGTCATTCCCTAGTAACATTATTTCTCATACACCTTTATGTGTTCCTTTAATTATATATAGGTGAAACCATTCAAACAAGTACGGAAGCTTAAAGCTCTTGGTCATTTGGGTAAAGCGCTAACTTTTACAACTATGATTTATGGTGAGTGTACTATTCATTTTGTTTATTTTATCAGTGTATTCTTTTCTCAACTTTTTCATTATTGTCTTTGTGATTATAAAAAAGTAACCGATGATTAGGCTTTTTAGTATGCAGGCATATATGCACTTTTTTTGTGGTTAGTTATCATTTCACCTAACTAAAAACTGCACTTTACGTATGCCCAGTCATCGCCTTCCTCGACGGGCAGTGCCAGCTGACCTAGGATGGATCAGGCTGGAATAGAGCTAACCAGTGGTGGTGGTCAGACGAAAACATGGCTTCATCAGTCAATGGAGAAATCCACAACAGTTAGTTTAAGCCAGCCAGTCAGCGAGTCACGTAGGGAGGTGTAGACCACCTGACTGGTTGGAGTTCTCGGGATGGTGAGGACCAATGGAGGCTGGAGACTACTGTCGGTGATATGGCTCGAAATCCTTCTCAATGGCTGGCTCAGATGCCTCCACTCCTTGTGACTTATAATATCCAATAAAACTATATGTTTCTCGCATATTACTATTGTTTTTGCCTAGTATGTGTGTTTATTGTCTTTGTTTTGTATTTCGTTTTACTTTCTTCTTTTTCCTTGTGTTCTACAAGTAGGGAGTGTGTGGCAACTCGAACTGTTGTACATCTGTGGAAAGTTCTACATTGAAACCAGTCAGTCACTCAGTTAACAAATTGTGAAAGTAGAGGTTGAGTTATTCCAGATTGTCTTAACTTCTTGTTGTAGTAGTTAAGTCGGAACATTTCCTCAGAAGTCGATTAAGCATGGAATGACCAAGTAAGGTGGTGGGGGTGGGGGTAGAACTATGAGAAGGTATTTTGTGTTACACCTAGTTTCTTACACAGTTCCCTCTATGCTACGAGCATCGTGTGTATCAACCAGTCGTTGTAGATCACTTTTACGTCTAAAGGAGAAGTCAGTTGTCTGGTATTTTAAGGGATTTAACGTTAGACCACTTTAGTTTTGACCACTGACTGATGTCGGACAAAAAGCTATCAAGTTTGCAACAGTCTGGTTGGGACGTGACAGAAGGCGTGATGGTCAGATCATCAACGTATTTGGCGAAGTTAATGTCATTAGAAAGAAGTAAGTCATGTAAGAAAAATGAAAAGAGAAATGCAGAGAGAACAGCTCCTTGAGGAACGCCAGCTTCCTGTAATCATGACAGAGGAATATTCACCCTTATACACAGTATACTGCATTCTATTTAAGAAATAAGAATGCAACCAGTTAACAGGCGAGGACTTGGTTTGCGTAAGGGAAAGCTAATTTCAAAGAAGGCATCTAGGTGCTGTGTAAAAAGCAGATGTTTAATCGAGGAAGTTATAACGAACATATATATGACCCCTTTGTCTAAGGGGGAGACAATACTATGATGTAGTACAGTGGGCAGCATCTAAAGCACTTCTGCCCTGCCTATAAGCAAATTATTTGGGATCATTAAAGCTCTTTAGATAGGATACAAGGCTAAGTAAGAGTACTTACTTTACTTCGGCTATCTCCTACGGGAGGATAAGCCGGCTTCATGAACATCTCGAATCATCGCTGCCCAGGTGCGGTGATCTGATGCAAGGTTTTGAGACAGGGTTATCCAATTCTTGTTCCACAGATGGAGTCCGTAGACGGTTTGTAGCCCCAGGGACTCCATATCAGTCTTGACTGTAACAAGCCATGTTTTCAGCTGTCCACCTCTGCGACATCGCCAAGATGGAAATGGCGAGGGATTTAGAACTGATTTGACCAGATCGTCATCTGGTCGGCGCAGAACATGGCCAAACCACCGAAGGCGATGTTGTTGAACCAGTACTGGAATTTGGTTGATGTTGTTTGTAAGAGAGTTCATGAAGTTTCATGGGAATTAGGTACTAGTGATGTCCCCAGCATCTCTTGGCCTTTTTTTTGAGAGTGCAGCTCTAGCCTTTACACAAGCAAGTGTGACCTACAAGGCAGTAGGAGTGGAGTAGGGAGTCCACTATCCATTGGCAGCCGGTGACCGCCTTTTTGAATGGGGCCAGACATCCAGGGCATCCAATAAGCCCTTTGTCCATACGTCTGCCGGTGAGCTTCATACACCAGTCGTTGGAGGTTTGGAATCAGGGTTTAGCCATCTCCCCTAGACTGTCATCCAATGGACAGTCAACCCGGTGAAGAGTAAGAGTAGTAATAATAGAACTACATATTTCTTCGGTAGAGTGTACGTTGTCTTTTCACCCACTTACATATATTATATATTTCATCTTTGTCAGCTTATCTTTTGTTTTTCCTTTCTTTTGTATCAAGGTGCTTTTGTGGCTGGTCTTGATGCAGGATTAGTATATAATTCTTGGCCAAAAATGGCTGATAGATGGATTCCTGATGATTTGATTGTTTCTCGTTATGGTTCACGGATAAGAAACTTCCTTGACAACCCAACTGCTGTTCAATTCACGCATAGACTGCTGGCGTATGCCACAGTCTTATCAACCGGTGTATTATGGGCGAATGTAATGCGTTTGGGTGTAGCGTGTACTGGACCACGTATTCGAAATGCTGCACATATAATTCTTGCTGCTACATTAGGTCAGTCAGCACTCGGTATAACAACTCTATTGTATTATGTACCAGTTACATTGGCTTCCCTACATCAATGTGGCAGTGTTGTTCTTCTTTCATCTTTACTTTGGTTCACTCATTGTTTACGGGCTGTTCCAAAATGATGAAATATTGTAATAAGAACAATGACTTATATTTTTTTTTCATTGTCGCTTTCTGAAAAAAACTTCATTGTAATAAATATTTCCACTGGGTAAAATAGGTTTTTTTCATATGGCTTTTGTGTGCATAATGGGTGGGACGAGGTGGGAGTAAATCCTCGTCATTTTCGCCGTACATCGTTGTAATTTTTCTTATGTGGGAAAATACTATCACGACTGACTTTCATGTTTGACAATAATATATATATATATATATATATATATATATATATATTATTCCTTTACGTTCCCAGTGGAACATAGAGCTTCAGGCTGGAGCTTTGAAATTTCGTTAGTAGTGGTGTTTATTTTTATGAGTGAGGTTGCTAGTATCATGCGCAATCTTCCCTCTTTGGCAGTCTTATTACTGGCTTAGGGAGGTCAAGGAGTGCGCCCGTGGCCGCGGATCGAATCCCAAACCATATGAGGCTTGTTTGGCGAGCATTTTACCGCTGTGCCACAGACGCACATATTATTATTGTTCCCTTGGGTTCCTAGTGAAACATAGGGCTTCAACTGCACGTCTCCACTTGCTTCCGTCTTCTGTTTCATTTTTCACCTGGATCCATGTTAGTCCATACTGTTTCAACTCCTCAACTCTTCATACACACGATCTCCTCCATGTCTCCCTTGCACTGACGTCCCGCTCGCCACGTGCTTCCCTTTCGGCCTGGTTCCACTCGGACAATGGCCTGATGGCCGCCCGATGTCACCCAACGGTGACCTCCTCAGTGACTGTCCAATCAGTCCATCTCCACTTTCTTCCGCATATTTGTTGGTTGGCTATTGGTTCCTGCTTTGTTTGTTTGTTCCCTTAGTTTCTTGTTTTTGGTGATTGTTTCCGGCCCGGCCCGGCCTGGCCATCTGATCTTGATTATAGAGCCAGCGAAGACAGTAGTTGATAAAGGTCTGGTGTACAATAGCCTGTTGGAAATATTCTTTGTCACCCGCTCGCCAAGTTTCTGATCCGTATAGAAGAACTGACTGACTTGACGTTTGTATTAAAAATCCGAGCGAATTTAGTTTTTTTGATTCCGAGTGACGAAGATTTCCAGATTGGTGTCAGGTTAATTGGTGAATATGTTTCTCGTCTTCCCGATTCTCGCTCGATTTGACATCCTCGTCCGTTTCGACTTCCTGTAGTTGAGACAATGCTCCCTAGATAAGTGAAGTGAATGAAGTAACTTCTTTCAAATCCCTCCCGTTGATGGCGATTGGCGCTGGATGTTCCTGCTGTCGTTGTTGTTGGTTGGTTGGTTAATTTCATAACCTTCGTCTTGTGTATGTCCACCTGGAGTCCTGTCTTCGCTGGCTGCTTCTTCGACCAGTTTGTTGGTTTTCACCTGTAAGTCTTCAATTTTGTGTGTTTGTGTGACATCAAACATAAATCATCCACTCGCGAAACCCAGGTCTTCTAGGTTCTTCGCGTCGGTCCAGGATATCGCTGTCTTCTCGTTTCCCACTGTCTGAAGCATAATCCAGCCCGACGAAATATATATATGTATATTTGCATCCTGGATTTTTATGCTTAACTCATAAGATTCACAGTGAAGTAAAAATGAAAAATTAATGGGGCAGGCGGGAGAAAGTCTTTCAATCTTTGATAAAAAATACTGCAAACGTTTGTTGCCATTGTGAAAGACTATTAGGATACCGAAAATTCCCATAGTAAAATTTAGAACAAGACATTTCAGCAAACAATATTGTGGTTTCAATAAGATCTCATCAAGCCTAACTCTACTATAAATTCAAATATAAACCAATCATGGTGTTTTGTCTATGGGATAATAAGATTGTGCAGTTATTCATAATAATAATAATAACGGTTCTATCAATAACAAGGATGAGAAAGTGAGTCTGTCTGTGATAACAAGAATCAGGAATAACAGCATGATTAAACAAACAGATGTTCAGGTAGAAGTAGTCGATAAAGGCCAGGAAAAACAAATGAACTGATTAAGTAATGCTAGATTGTTAGGGAAGTAAATAAAATACCTTTTAGAGATGTGATAAGATTTAAGGATGATAAGAGAGAGGGGTTGAAAAATATTAGTAAGGAGTGGTGGTGATTGTGGAGAAGTCATCAGTTGGTTGGGTCTTGACAGGCCAACAAAAGAGACATAATGGCCGTGTACGAACTTCTTTTGAATGCATAGTTTAGGCTTAAATAGTTCAAATGCCTGTCGCCTCAGCTGTGTGCAGTGGGCAAGTACGAAGTCTATTGTAAAGATTCGATGAGATGTGATGAATAGTTACCTTGAAAACTTTTGTTTTCTCCACTACATGACCACGAAAGCTTCTAGTAACACCCACAATAGGGTGGGTGAGCCTGGGTTAAGAGAGTATTGCAAAGTAATATAGTCAGGTGGAGAGAGAGAGACAGGTTGTTCACTGAATATTTGTTTATAGAGTTAACACTGCATAGGTGCAATTGAACTGACGCAACATGAACAATAAGGAATCTATATCATTGATAGTACTTCCATACAAGGAAGGAACGTCGAAAACCTTACGCAGAATTCTTAACAAGGTAGAATAAAAGTGGCTGGCATTCAATTTCTCACAAATTTAATTAGAGCTTTTAAAACATATCAATTTAGTTTACCTAATACCCTGATGGAATGATCGTCAGGTCAAATACATAGATCAAAGTAGTAGGACGATGTTAGTCAGCCAGACTAGCGGAGCAGCCCAAAAGCCTAGCAAATTTTAGATTGGTTGACCCGAATAAGATAAGAAATCTGGAGAATACCACTCACTATATGCACTTACACACAACCATACAATAGGATGGATGGGATAAGATGACAATTTCAAAATCTAATGTCACAGGGTGGAGGGAGGCAGAGATTGATAACAGAAGCTTTGTTTATCGAATCAACTGCAAATACGTGTAATAGGAATGATTCAACACCTGTCCATCCGGATATCTGGAAAGTTCTACTACCCTAAAGACGACAAGTAGGAGAGAACAAAGAAAACTATAAGACTCAAGTTTTGAAGTGGTGTGATTACAATTGTTGAAATGATTATGAACAATAAATTTTCTTTTGAAACCTTGTCATCCAGTTGTTAATATTGCATCACTGTGTGATAATTAAAATAAACTTATCCGATACGGAATTACATTCTACCAAAGTGCCCAAGGTTACACTTACATTCTTATGATTCTATCAAAATTCACAAAGGAAATTAATTGCTTTAGGTGTACTGAAGGCAACCTTGTAATGCAAACATCAAGTCAAACTTGATATTGAATTAGAATAGGTGTTGTAAGATGTCACCAGATAGTAACTAGTGTTTTTCCGTCTCCAGGTGGTGGTGTCGCTCCATCGATTAACTCTGCGTTTCGGTTATCAGTGTGTAGGACCTAACATCCGGGGATTGTTTCCCTCTTCCTAACAAAAGTTAATGGTAGTGCAAATAGAAACTGCTAACACAAGATACGGAATCATTAAATGGTGATCGCAGTTGTTATATATCCCACGTAGTAGTAGATAATAAGATTGAATATGTAGACGTAAACCTGAATTCCCAGAAAACAGTGATGTAAAGGAATAAGTCTGACACCTTGATATTATACATCTCACTAAACAGTTGTACGACAATGCTGCATGCCAAGTAATCCACAACGGGAAACTTACGAAATCCGTAGAAGTAAAGACGGAAGTAAGACAAACTGGCTGCGTAATATTTCCAATGATTTTCCTGATTGCGGTAGACTGGATAATGTGACAAACAGATGGCGGGTAACGAGGAAACAGGCATAAAATGAACCCACACAAAAAAGAACTTGAAAGATCTGGACTTCGCCGATGATATATGTCAAATTTAATAATAATAATAATAATAACAGCTTTATTCCAAACGGTATTTGTGGTACAGGTATGGAATTTTCAGCGTGCATTACAGTATATTGCATCTAATTACCTCATAAATTATATAAGATTTTTAAAAATCAAAGATAAATAAATAAAAATAAAATAAATAAGTTATAAATAATTAAAATAATTAAAAATTAAGAAAAAACAGCGTAGAGTATTACATTTCAAACAATGCACTACAGGATTTGAAATATAAAGTTGATGTGTGGTAGAAGATGAGAACAACAGTGTAATAGTAACGAGGAAAGGAAAACAAAAACTAATGGGACTATTTGTTAGAGTGCCGCAGTAAGTTTATCGTGTCATACCTAACGGATTTCTCATCACATAACAGCTGTGCCAGATATGGTATTGTGGAGTTTTTGTATTTGGTAGTCCTAGCATATAGCCTCCTATAGCTGCTTCTAGTTCTACCAGATGAAATGCAAGGAGATAGATGCGTATAGAGAGGATGCTCGGGGTCCGACAATATTGTATTCGCTAGTTTCTTACATGACATAATATGTCTATCTACAATAGTGTTCACCAGTTGGTTTAACGATATCCCACTTGCCCTACTAACAGCTTTTAGTGCCCTTCTCAGCGAAGCAAAGTCTTTCTTAAGTAGTCCAGGAAAGACTAATGGGGAGCAGTAAAGGAGGATGGGTAGAATACAAGAATTTACAAATTGAGAAAGTAAAGACTGCTTTATACCAGACTGCCTAAATTTCCTAATGTAGAACGTTAAGCGAAACATCTTTCTAGTAACTAGCAAGATGTGGGAAGACCAGGAAAGATCGGTGGAAAAACTCAGCCCAAGGTACTTGACATTAGATGTATTTTCAACCTCTGTGCCGTCAATGAGAGTGGGGCCATGTGAGCTAACTAGTTGCTGTAGGTCACATTTACGTCTGAAAGTGAAATTGACTACCTGACATTTAGACGGATTAAGCTTAAGTCCGTTTGAAGAGGACCACTGACTAATTTCCGACAGAAAGTTATTTAATTTGGAACAATCTGACTGAGAGTTGACAGGCATAGAAATAGAGAGGTCATCGGCATACTTAACAAAAGTGGCTACATCAGAATGAGGCAAGTCATGTAAGAAAAACGAGAACAGAAAGGGAGAAAGAACAGCACCTTGAGGAACACCAGCTAAAGTAAGTGAGGTAGTGGAGGATTTTCCATTGTAGACGGTTTACTGCTTCCTTTCAGAAAAATAGGAATGCAACCACTTATTTGTCCAGCTTTCAGCCTGTGTTGCAGCAAGCTTACTTAGCAAGAGAGACCTGGGAACAGAGTCAAATGCAGATGTGTAATCAAGGAAGGCACAGCGAACGTATTTAGCTCCTTTATCTAAACTAGAGACTATGCTATGGTGGAGGACAACAGCGGCATCTAACGTACTCCTACTATGTTTATAAGCAAACTGGTAAGGGTCGTTGAAAGGTTTTAAAGAGGGATCAAGATTAAGTAAAATAAGTCTTTCCATAACTTTCCACAAACTGAAGGATATGCAAGTGAAAAGCAACAAGGTAGCAGAAGAAGCATCCAGAGAAGATGGAACTTCAGGTGAACATAGAGAAAACAGATGTGGTGATGAAGATTCCTGGCCAACAGCAACACCACCACCAACAACAACAGACAACAATCAGCCAGCATAAATGGGAGGAACCTGAAAGAAACAACCTCCTTTACCTACCGACATGGGAAGCATCGTTTCAACTACAGGCGGGTGGAACTGACGAGGATATCAAAGCAAGGATTGGGAAAGCAAGGCAAGTTCTCATTTCTCTCAAGTCTGTGTGGATGTCAACAGCACTACTCAGCATCAATGATAAGATCCGGGTTTTCCAATCTAATGTGAACTCAGTGCTACTTTATGGATCAGAGACTTGGCGTGTCATAAAGAGCATCTCCAAAAAACTTCACACCTTCATAAATAGCTGTCTTCGCTCAATACTCAAGATCAGATGGCCAGCCAGAAAAGGTCTGCAACAGGGATCTCTGTCAATGAGCGAACAAACCCAGCAGGAACCGACTGTGCAACAAATAAGCAGGAAGAAATGGAGGTGGATTGGTCATACTTTGAGGAAATCATCAAGTGACATCACTAGACAAGCCATTGCTCGAGTGGAACCCGAAGGGGGCTTTTCTGAGTAGCACAGGAAAGAACACTAGGTAAGACGGAAGGGTTAGTCAGTTGTAAAGATAGAGGTTGAGTGATTACTAAGCGTCTTAACTTCATGATGTAGTAGGTTAGACGGAACATTTTCTCAGAAATCGACAAGATATGGGATGACTGACCAAGAAAGGTGAGTGGATAGAACTACTCCAAATTATTCTATGCTTGACTCCGTTTCTACTTCACTGCCCTCTATGCTATGCTACAAGCATCATGTGAACAGACCACTTCGCGTAGACCTCCTTTATGCCTGAAGGTGAAGTTAACTTTGTGAAATTTATGGAGATTTAAGGTAAAACTATTTAGCTTTGACCACTCACTGGCTTGTGTTCAACAAAAAGCTTTTCAGTTTGAAATTGTCAGATCGAGACATGACGGGAAGTGAGACAGTCACCATCATCATCATCGACCCATTTAATGAAGTTGATTTCCTCCCCCAAGAGGTAAATAATGAAAGAAGAAAGAAAAAGAAGCGTTGGAGAGAGGACAGCACGTTGAGAGATCCCAGTTTCAGCAAACAGGGCAGAGGAAGATTCGCCTTTTTATATACAGCATACTGTATTCTGTTCGAGAAATAAGAATGCAACCAACTAACAGCCCACGACCAGATTTGAGTAAGAGAAAGCTTATTTGATGAAAAGCATGTGAGTACACAGTCAGAAGTGGATGTGGCTCCTTTAACCAAACAGGAAACAATATTATGGTGAAAGACAGTAACAGCATCTAAATTACTTCTGCCCGTTCATATACAAACTGTATATACAGTTTACAGTTTACAATTTATTTAGGATAGTAGGCTATATGCCTGTGTTAATCCTTTCGATTTATTGCACACAGTAGGTCCAATCTCGCCTTGAATGAATCAACGGATGGTGCTGATACGACGTGTTCCGGTAGGGAGTTCCAATGGTTCACAATTCGATGCGAAAAACGGATCTCCAGACGCAGACGATTCGACCGTGGTTTTTGAACCTTGAGGTGATGTCCTCGTCCTTGAAATTCAGGTGTTCGAGGGTCTTTTTCCGTCCAACGTATACCAGTCATTTGACATCATATGGTATTCAACATGCTCTAGTCTGCGACAGTGAGGAGGTTCGTTGGTGAGCCAGATGTCATCGCTATATAACAGTTGAATACGGCATATAAGTGTTTGATGCTCTGCACTGCTTATTGGGGAGACAATTACCAAATTAATTCACAGTCGACGCTGTGGACGGCCTTCGTAAAGTCAGTGAAGCTGAGATGGAGAGTCTACTGTCATTGTTGGTATTAGATGGCTGGAGACAATCGACCACAGGAAGCCTTGGACCTAGGTTGCGTTCTAGTTGCCACTCACCAGTCATCAACAAGGCGTATCAGCAACCTTGAAGGAACTTACTTACTCAGACCAGCGTCAGCCAGTGCTATCAGCACTCTGAGACGTTACCGCTGAGCTTACTATTCGGGCCCGCGATTGACTCCCTGTAGGATTGTATTGGATATTTTTGATGGGACACTAGTCAGCAACTATAGTTTAATGTGTGTGTCTAGTCGTATTTTCGGTGCAGATTGAATTCTATCAGTCAAGTTAGCAATGTGCCCACTATTCTAGGTGACTCGCCATCATGAGTTACTGTGAATTGTTGGTAATAGGTGGTGTTTCTGGTCTACTGTCATTCTAGAATCTCTTCGGTGATGATTTGTGGTGTTGCCCTTTTTTCCTGAAGCCTCCCACTTAGTTCACTTTTTAATAGTTCCAAGATGATTCAGCTTAATATTTTGCATGGGATGGACAGGCACATGATTCTGTGCGAGTTCTTGCGTAGAGCTAAATCACCACTCCTCGACAGTTTGACAAGTTAAACCTTCAGGGACACATAAGTCAGCAAGGAGACCTCTTCACTTCAAAGCTGTAAAGTTATTCAGGGGGTTTATACATACAGTGGTAATTGAAAACAGAGGACACAGGTTATTGCCAGCTGGTAAAAAAGTAAATCATACCTTGAAGTTAGCCTTTCCGTCAACAGGCGGCTACCTTTTCCTCCATCCATATCTTTTGAAACAGTGGCTTGAGCATATTCTCTGAAGCTTCTGGATTCATTTTCAGTGCTTCCTGTGGAATTCCATCTGGTTTTGTTACTTTTCAGGCTTTCAGTACCTTGATAATCTTTAGGATTTCTGATTTTGTCAAACAGTTGGTATTCACTGACAGTTCTATGTCTATTTGAGGATGAGTTACATGTGGTGGTATGCTCAAGAGTCCTTTAAGAGACCATATCAATAGTTCCTCTGCTTTACCACTTTAGTGATTGGGTTTCCTTCACTATCTTTCACTAACCTCATCATCATTCATTTGTTTTCAGATAGTACCCTGGCTGTTTCATGTAGTGTTCTGAGGTCTATCTTAACTGAAGCATGTTAACCTTAAGTTCCCAGTGTCATAAAAGAGTCTTTTGTTTTTCCTAGCACTCTTCATTAGTTTGTTAAGTGCTCGGTAGACGATACTCAACTTCTACTTCGCGCTTGTTCATAAGCTTCACGATTCTCCTCACTTATACTAGCTTCTAAGGGCCAATGGATAGCTACTCCTTGTCTCACTTTTTCTTCTGATCTAAGGTGTTTAGTTCCACGTAGCTTTCATAGAATTCCAGCGTTCTTCCAAGCAGGCTTCCTTGTTGATGTTGCTTAATGTCTCCGATATTCTATGTTGCTACGTCCATGAGATTATGAGAACCGAGCTTCAATGATAATCTAGCTTCAACTTCTCTGAAGGCCTTCGGCTTAATCTTGAGGGTTCCTTGTACTGGGTAGATAACTTAACAAAGATCTGCTCCTCATCTCTATTTCATACCCCGTAAGCTGCGTCTCCCTTTTCTTCAGTCTGCTTCCTGGTGTATTCATCTAGTGAAATCCTTGTCACTCTCTGGATATCCCCGGGTTTGTGCATGCTGTTCCCAGTCACTAAGTCACTGAAACTGAGGAGTTCTGTAAACATTGACAGCCTATATATCCATGATGAGTTCTATTCGTGTGTTGTCTAACCCCAGTTTGGGTGGAGTCTCGTCCATTAATATTTGTACTTATCTGCAGAGTTCTCCCTTCTTCTCTTCATCTGCGTGGTTTGTAGAAGCCCAACATTCGATTATTATAACTTTCATTCCTTTTGAATTGAATCTTGCTGTCATCGTCGTGGATGAGATTGATTCCCATTGTACAAAAGTCTTCGCTTTTATTCGTGATGTCATGTTAGCCAGTCTGTCAGTGTGCTTGTGGTTGTCTGTGTCTATGTGACTAGAGTTGATTATTGACTCTGCAGATAACAATTTGGGGATTCCACTTCGATTTCATCTACTTTAACAGATTCCTAGCAGTTCTGCACCACATCTCCTGTTCTGTGATCTATGTAGACTTCACAACCAGCTTCAAACATAGTGCGTACATTCCATTTCCTCAAGCTTACTTTTCGTTTCATCGAAAGAACACATATTGGTCTACTGGTTTCTTGAAAGGCATAAATCCACTGGCGTCATCCATTCACAAGCTGAGGAGCCTTCAGGATTTCATAGTGATTAGGCTGATTTTTCGGGTGTAGTTGCTAAGCCTTACAACCACCCTTCCCTCTATTTTCAGGCCTGGGACCAATTAGTAAACTAGCTTAGAGTACTGCTTCTCGCTACCTAGTAATTAGTACGCACAAGTTGTATTGCAATTTATTAAAGTTCTTAAATCAATGGTATTGCCAGTCTTCATATGATGATATTTTGAATATCACACCCAAAGATAATTGACACATACATAATCCATTTCAGGTACTTATTATTATTATATTCCTTCACGTTCCCATTGGAACATAGGGCTTCATGCAGGAACTTTGGAATTTTAGAAGTATTGATGTTTATTTTTACGATATGGGGTTGCTAGCCTCATGCCCAACCTTCCCTCTTTAGTCGTCTTACTACTGCCTTATCGGGGTAAAGGGTGCATCAGCCGCCTGGTTGGAGAGAATTCTACGGCTATACCACCGACACAGTCACAGATATCTGGAATACCTAAAAGTCATATTTCCTATGGCGTAAATGAAAATGGCCAAGCTCGTACTTCCTTTAAATAATGAAAATGTTATCAGGAGCCAGTAGAATTGAAGGTTCGGGATGAATTCCTGAAGCTCAGCGTTAAACTCTGTGAGACAAAAACTATGTTGAATTCCACTAATACTGCATCAAACCAAACTATTATCTCAAAGTGTACTACAGGTTTCTGCGTTGAAGCAGAGTTCATCCGAATCAAAAAACGTCAGGTGACTGATATATATTCAATCAAGTAGACTCTTTGTCCACTTATGTACAGCAGGATGAACTAAACATCGTTCACAGACAGTATTCAATAGACTGGCTATCGGTAAATCCAAGGACCTCTTTTAAGGAATGTGACACACAAGTTACTGAAAGAAGAGCGGAAAAGGAGCACACTGTATTGATCAAAGGGTTTGAAGGCAAGTTAGCAGCTAGCAATTTCCCGGTATACCCTAAACTGTACGTGCATAATTATAGTAGTACTGAATTAAAAATGACACTTACGCCGCACAGCAAGAAAGCCACGGAAAGCAAACCTGATCACTCTGACAGGTAGCTCATTTTCCACAAAGTAGAAGAGTCACTGGCTCCCGATCCCAAGGCCAGATTCGAGCATGATCTTAACTTGGTTAAGCCCCTTTTAGACAAGCTGCTGCCACAAAACAGTATCAGGCATTACTATACACAGCGTATATAGAATAGGCCAAACGCCTGACCCTACAGTAAGTCAGCCTGTACGTCTCCTCAAAGTCGTACTAAACTTGAAAGAAGAGAGGGATGCTATTCTAAGCCACTCTCAAACTCTTAAAGGATCAGAGATATATGTCTGCGCCGACTTAAGCCAAGCAGACCGTGTCAAAAGACAGTCTGCGGCCCTAGAATTAAGCGAGCGATGCCGAAACGGAGAGAAGGACCTTAAGATTAAGGGTTTTCGGGTTGTTCGAGTTCGCAGTTTAATGATCCCGAAACCTCTGTGGGTAGGCCGGGGAAGCACCAAACTGAATTAACAGTCTGCTACACAAACGCCCGCAATCTGTTGAATAAACGGACTGAGCTGGTTAAAATGATAGACTCCGGGAACCTGAATGTAATTATCATCACATAGACATGGCTCACAGCCGATGTCACTGGCAACGAAGTTAACCTGCCAAACTTCGAAGTGCATAGGGTGGACCGACTAAACCGCAAAGGAGGTGGCGTAGTCATCTACCTCAAGAAATGCTTAACCGTGCGTAGTATCGAAGCACTCGCTCACGAAAGTGAGTCGTGCGAACTTCTACGCTGCAGACTTAAATGCATAGGCCAAGACATTGACCTCATTGCTGTGTACCGCAGTCCTGACTGCAGTGCAGATGACTTCCTAATAGAGAAGCTAGGCTCCTGGACTTCGAAATGTCGAAGTCTCGTAGTCGGCGACTTCAACGCCCCAACAGTTGACTGGACGAGCCTAACAACTCCATCTTCAGTCAACTCCTTTGATCATAAACTGCTGGAATCTAGTATATCGCTAGCTCTAGTCCAACATATCATTAAGCCCACGCGCTATGACTCACAGCACTCCTCCTCAACTCTGGACCTAGTGTTCTCCCACGGTGAGGATGTGGATCTCATACAACATCTTCCTCCTTTAGGAAGAAGTGACCATGCTGTGCTCACTTTCAAGTTCACAGCAACGGCAGCAAGGGCCAAAACCCCAGCTCGACCAAACGTTTGGAAAGCTGATATAAATGCGATCGTCTCAGCAACCAACTCAGTAAACTGGTACATCGACCCAGAGTCCCAAGTAGAAGCTGCATGGAACCAATTTAAACAACTTTACGCCCAAGTAACTGAACCTTTCATCCCTTGGTCTGTCCCAAAGGGTCGGAAACATTCCCCCCTTGGATAAACCGAGAGATTCGTAAGTTACTCAGACGTAAACACAAATGTTGGAACCTGTTTGCCACACTTGAGACTTCTGAGACCAGGGAATTATATAACACTGCTAGAAATAAAGCTATTGCAGAAATCCGCCAATCAAGGATGAAGTTCGAGGCACATCTGGCTCAAAATGCAAAGGCACAACCTAAGAAAATTTTCTCGTACTTGAACTTCAGGAATAAAACATCCAATGGTGTCCCAAACCTGATTATTGACAATGATACAATCGAAGAAGATCAAGAAAAAGCAGAAGCAATGGCAGACTACTTCTCCCAAGTCTTCACTCAGGAGTCATCACTCCCTATAGGATCAGCTCTGGCTGCATCAGAAGAATACGGGATAGATTCCGTTGACATCGACCAAGGCATCGTGCTCAACTGCCTAATGAAACTAGATGCAGGGAAATCAATGGGTCTCCATCCAAGGCTTCTCAAGGAGCTATCAGCTCACATAGCCGGCCCCTTGACCACGATCTTCAAGCTATCTCTCCTAAATGGAGTGTTGCCACGTGACTGGAAAGACGCCATAGTAACCCCCATCCACAAAGGAGGATCAAGACAAAGCCCTTCAAATTACAGGCCTATCAGTCTCACCAGCACTTTAATCAAGACACTGGAAAGAATCATCAAGAAAAGCATCATGGCATATCTGGAAAACAGCAGCTTGTTATCTAGAGCACAGCATGGCTTCCGGAGGAACCTCTCATGCCTGTCAAATCTCCTGACTGCAAGAGAAAGCTGGGTCAAATCAAAGGACAACAGAAGACCCGTTGACGTCGTCTTCATAGACTTCAGTAAAGCCTTTGATAAAGTACCTCACAAAAGACTACTCATGAAGTTGGAAAGTCTTGGTATCAAAGGCAGATTACTAGACTGGCTCAGGGAATTCCTCACAGATAGGAGGCAGAGGGTTAGGATCAACTAGAAACTCTCCTCCTGGACAGCAGTACGTAGTGGAGTACCACAAGGCACGGTACTCGGACCTCTCCTATTTATTTTGTATATCAATGAGTTATCTCAACTCACCGACTCCCCTATGATCCTATACGCATATGACTTAAAAATTTGGAGAGAGCTGAAGGGCAACAGTGATACACTCATGTTGAAAAAAGACCTCAAAAGATTGTCAGAGTGGTCCATAGAATGGATGCTCCCGATAAATGTAGCAAAATGTGCAACCATGCGCATTGGACAGGCAAGCATCAGCTCCTACGAACTAGAGGGAATAACACTTCCATCAGTTCAGACTCACTTGGACTTAGGTGTCATAGTTAGCCACGACTTAAAAACTACAGAACACTGTCGCGCAGTGGTTGCACGTAGTTTCACAGCCTTATGGGAAATTCGCAAAGCCTTCACCAGAATAATCAGAGATATGTTCACCTCCTTATATACATCTCTGGTGAGGTCAAGACTGGAAAACTGCATCCAGACAGCCAGTCGTTATGTAAAAGCGGACTCACACATTCTAGAAAGGGTCTAAAGGGAGGCAACACGTATGGTTCACGGCATGACTAACTTATCATACGAGGAAAGACTAGGCAGTTTAAATCCTTTCTCCCTGTCATACCGTAGGCAGAGAGGAGATTTAATCACAATGTTTAAAATGTTAGATAATGACTACGGACCTGACCCATTCTCTCTTTTCCTTCCCACCAGGTCGGAACACCTTCGAGGCCATATCAGGAGAGTTCAAAAGCCAAGAAGAAATGATATTGCTGTTGAGTACTGGTTCTCACATCGAGTCATAAACTCTTGGGACCGACTCCCAGTAGAAGTGGTATCTGCAACCTCAACTGATTCATTCAAGAAGGGTTTGGACAACCAGAGAAATTTACTAGAAAGCCTATCCTCAAGCAATAAACCTGAAATTTGGTCCAATAACTGTTCAGCTTTCTCAAATTTGTAGTTTATTAGCTCTTTCTGGACGTCTAATTATCAATAAGACCTGAAAGTTTAGAAGATGTATTGGTCAGTGTCACGCCTTTGCAACTGTTAGAAGAGACGTTTCTTCTCAAGTAATCAGCAGGAGTTGAAACCGGTTGAAGTGAATCGCAACCGAATTTTACACCTTGTTTACCCAACACTTGTGTCCCAATATGTTAGCAGCACTGGAAGCATTGGGTGACTAGATCAAAACCATCATCATGACCCCACACTTAAAACTCATAAGATGCTCAATTAGGGTTTAAGTAGTTGCATAGATCTGTGGTTAAGGTCTAGATTATGTGGCTTAGAACTGAATTGGTTAGTAGAAAAGCATTAATGCTTTTTCATCTTGAATGAAGTGTCGCACCAATTTATTATTATTATTATTATCACCAATGAGCAATACTAGCTTCTTTGTCTGTTTTTATCTACCTGTAATATGTCATTCCACAACCTTCGTTGTAGGTTCCAGAGCTGAAAACCACTTGAATTCCCTTCAAACTGTATTTATCATCATTTCAATTGTAAGTCACGTGGCTAAGTTTCTGTCTTAGTTAAAGCATCATTTACTCTTGACTTCTAACGTCAACCTATGTAAAACTAAATAAGTAAACTGTTTTTACTTATCACATCTGCCTCTCTCATACATTCGGTTTTCTTTATCCATCATTGTTGAGGATTACCACATCACCTCTATGCTCATCTGTTTTTGAATGAGTCCGTTAATCGCTCTAGACGTTTTTGGGTGGTATGTTTTTGTGCCTGCTAAGATTTTGCCTCCTTAAAAATTCTCATTGAAGAACAACACTGTTTCCACTTTGCGTTGCTTCTAGTTTCTTCATGTCGACGGAAGATTAGATTATTTCCCCTATGAAAAGCCACCATACCATAAGCCTTACCTAATTCATCTCGCTGTATATCCGTGAATTAAGCTTGCCTAAATGTGTAAGCAATCTAACTGATTACTTGTACAACGAAATGAAATAGGTATGATAAATATCACTACTCAGGAACTTTCTATAATAATTCTCCCGACATACATTAGAAAATAATTAGTAATATAAAGGCTGAAACTGGTGATTCTGTACACTGTGTGGAATCGCCGAACGGTCTCCTCTACATAAGTCTAATCCACTTCCATTTCGTTCAGCATAATTGTCGGGTAATAAGTCCTAGTTAGTTTACAGCCAGGGTTCCTTGTTGCCTGTCCTTTCTGGCCATATGACCTTCAGTATCTGTCCAAGGTAGCTTTTTGTGATGAACCAATTTTCTGAATCATATAGAAAAAGTCAGACGTTTTCCCCTCTATATGAGTGCGTGAAAGATTTCTCCCAGTGACAATGATTGCTGATTTTGTTGGCCATTGAACTTCTACATCATCTCTCCTATTCCTGCCTTCTCTGCTCCTTCCGCCAACTTGTTAGTTTCATCTTGCATATCTTCGAGTTTGCACAACTTGAAACACAAATCGTCCTTGAAATTCAGGTGTTCGAGGGTCTTTTTCCGTCCAACGTATACCAGTCATTTGACATCATATGGTATTCAACATGCTCTAGTCTGCAACAGTGAGGAGGTTCGTTGGTGAGCCAGTGTCATCACTATATAACAGTTGAATACGGCATATAAGTGTTTGATGCTCTGCACTGCTTATTGGGGAGACAATTACCAAATTAATTCACAGTCGACACTGTGGACGGCCTTCGTAAAGTCAGTGAAGCTGAGATGGAGAGTCTACTGTCATTGTTGGTATTAGATGGCTGGAGACAATCGACCACAGGAAGCCTTGGACCTAGGTTGCGTTCTAGTTGCCACTCACCAGTCATCAACAAGGCGTATCAGCAACCTTGAAGGAACTTACTTACTCAGACCAGCGTCAGCCAGTGCTATCAGCACTCTGAGACGTTACCGCTGAGCTTACTATTCGGGCCCGCGATTGACTCCCTGTAGGATTGTATTGGATATTTTTGATGGGACACTAGTCAGCAACTATAGTTTAATGTGTGTGTCTAGTCGTATTTTCGGTGCAGATTGAATTCTATCAGTCAAGTTAGCAATGTGCCCACTATTCTAGGTGACTCGCCATCATGAGTTACTGTGAATTGTTGGTAATAGGTGGTGTTTCTGGTCTACTGTCATTCTAGAATCTCTTCGGTGATGATTTGTGGTGTTGCCCTTTTTTCCTGAAGCCTCCCACTTAGTTCACTTTTTAATAGTTCCAAGATGATTCAGCTTAATATTTTGCATGGGATGGACAGGCACATGATTCTGTGCGAGTTCTTGCGTAGAGCTAAATCACCATTCCTCGACAGTTTGACAAGTTAAACCTTCAGGGACACATAAGTCAGCAAGGAGACCTCTTCACTTCAAAGCTGTAAAGTTATTCAGGGGGTTTATACATACAGTGGTAATTGAAAACAGAGGACACAGGTTATTGCCAGCTGGTAAAAAAGTAAATCATACCTTGAAGTTAGCCTTTCCGTCAACAGGCGGCTACCTTTTCCTCCATCCATATCTTTTGAAACAGTGGCTTGAGCATATTCTCTGAAGCTTCTGGATTCATTTTCAGTGCTTCCTGTGGAATTCCATCTGGTTTTGTTACTTTTCAGGCTTTCAGTACCTTGATAATCTTTAGGATTTCTGATTTTGTCAAACAGTTGGTATTCACTGACAGTTCTATGTCTATTTGAGGATGAGTTACATGTGGTGGTATGCTCAAGAGTCCTTTAAGAGACCATATCAATGTTCCTCTGCTTTACCACTTTAGTGATTGGGTTTCCTTCACTATCTTTCACTAACCTCATCATCATTCATTTGTTTTCAGATAGTACCCTGGCTGTTTCATGTAGTGTTCTGAGGTCTATCTTAACTGAAGCATGTTAACCTTAAGTTCCCAGTGTCATAAAAGAGTCTTTTGTTTTTCCTAGCACTCTTCATTACTTTGTTAAGTGCTCGTAGACGATACTCAACTTCTACTTCGCGCTTGTTCATAAGCTTCACGATTCTCCTCACTTATACTAGCTTCTAAGGGCCAATGGATAGCTACTCCTTGTCTCACTTTTTCTTCTGATCTAAGGTGTTTAGTTCCACGTAGCTTTCATAGAATTCCAGCGTTCTTCCAAGCAGGCTTCCTTGTTGATGTTGCTTAATGTCTCCGATATTCTATGTTGCTACGTCCATGAGATTATGAGAACCGAGCTTCAATGATAATCTAGCTTCAACTTCTCTGAAGGCCTTCAGCTTAATCTTGAGGGTTCCTTGCACTGGGTAGATAACTTAACAAAGATCTGCTCCTCATCTCTATTTCATACCCCGTAAGCTGCGTCTCCCTTTTCTTCAGTCTGCTTCCTGGTGTATTCATCTAGTGAAATCCTTGTCACTCTCTGGATATCCCCGGGTTTGTGCATGCTGTTCCCAGTCACTAAGTCACTGAAACTGAGGAGTTCTGTAAACATTGACAGCCTATATATCCATGATGAGTTCTATTCGTGTGTTGTCTAACCCCAGTTTGGGTGGAGTCTCGTCCATTAATATTTGTACTTATCTGCAGAGTTCTCCCTTCTTCTCTTCATCTGCGTGGTTTGTAGAAGCCCAACATTCGATTATTATAACTTTCATTCCTTTTGAATTGAATCTTGCTGTCATCGTCGTGGATGAGATTGATTCCCATTGTACAAAAGTCTTCGCTTTTATTCGTGATGTCATGTTAGCCAGTCTGTCAGTGTGCTTGTGGTTGTCTGTGTCTATGTGACTAGAGTTGATTATTGACTCTGCAGATAACAATTTGGGGATTCCACTTCGATTTCATCTACTTTAACAGATTCCTAGCAGTTCTGCACCACATCTCCTGTTCTGTGATCTATGTAGACTTCACAACCAGCTTCAAACATAGTGCGTACATTCCATTTCCTCAAGCTTACTTTTCGTTTCATCGAAAGAACACATATTGGTCTACTGGTTTCTTGAAAGGCATAAATCCACTGGCGTCATCCATTCACAAGCTGAGGAGCCTTCAGGATTTCATAGTGATTAGGCTGATTTTTCGGGTGTAGTTGCTAAGCCTTACAACCACCCTTCCCTCTGTTTTCAGGCCTGGGACCAATTAGTAAACTAGCTTAGAGTACTGCTTCTCGCTACCTAGTAATTAGTACGCACAAGTTGTATTGCAATTTATTAAAGTTCTTAAATCAATGGTATTGCCAGTCTTCATATGATGATATTTTGAATATCACACCCAAAGATAATTGACACATACATAATCCATTTCAGGTACTTATTATTATTATATTCCTTCACGTTCCCATTGGAACATAGGGCTTCATGCAGGAACTTTGGAATTTTAGAAGTATTGATGTTTATTTTTACGATATGGGGTTGCTAGCCTCATGCCCAACCTTCCCTCTTTAGTCGTCTTACTACTGCCTTATCGGGGTAAAGGGTGCATCGGCCGCCTGGTTGGAGAGAATTCTACGGCTATACCACCGACACAGTCACAGATATCTGGAATACCTAAAAGTCATATTTCCTATGGCGTAAATGAAAATGGCCAAGCTCGTACTTCCTTTAAATAATGAAAATGTTATCAGGAGCCAGTAGAATTGAAGGTTCGGGATGAATTCCTGAAGCTCAGCGTTAAACTCTGTGAGACAAAAACTATGTTGAATTCCACTAATACTGCATCAAACCAAACTATTATCTCAAAGTGTACTACAGGTTTCTGCGTTGAAGCAGAGTTCATCCGAATCAAAAAACGTCAGGTGACTGATATATATTAAATCAAGTAGACTCTTTGTCCACTTATGTACAGCAGGATGAACTAAACATCGTCCACAGACAGTATTCAATAGACTGGCTATCGGTAAATCCAAGGACCTCTTTTAAGGAATGTGACACACAAGTTACTGAAAGAAGAGCGGAAAAGGAGCACACTGTATTGATAAAGGGTTTGAAGGCAAGTTAGCAGCTAGCAATTTCCCGGTATACCCTAAACTGTACGTGCATAATTATAGTGGTACTGAATTAAAAATGACACTTACGCCGCAGAGCAAGAAAGCCACGGAAAGCAAACCTGATCACTCTGACAGGTAGCTCATTTTCCACAAAGTAGAAGAGTCACTGGCTCCCGATCCCAAGGCCAGATTCGAGCATGATCTTAACTTGGTTAAGCCCCTTTTAGACAAGCTGCTGCCACAAAACAGTATCAGGCATTACTATACACAGCGTATATAGAATAGGCCAAACGCCTGACCCTACAGTAAGTCAGCCTGTACGTCTCCTCAAAGTCGTACTAAACTTGAAAGAAGAGAGGGATGCTATTCTAAGCCACTCTCAAACTCTTAAAGGATCAGAGATATATGTCTGCGCCGACTTAAGCCAAGCAGACCGTGTCAAAAGACAGTCTGCGGCCCTAGAATTAAGCGAGCGATGCCGAAACGGAGAGAAGGACCTTAAGATTAAGGGTTTTCGGGTTGTTCGAGTTCGCAGTTTAATGATCCCGAAACCTCTGTGGGTAGGCCGGGGAAGCACCAAACTGAATTAACAGTCTGCTACACAAACGCCCGCAATCTGTTGAATAAACGGACTGAGCTGGTTAAAATGATAGACTCCGGGAACCTGAATGTAATTATCATCACAGAGACATGGCTGACAGCCGATGTCACTGGCAACGAAGTTAACCTGCCAAACTTCGAAGTGCATAGGGTGGACCGACTAAACCGCAAAGGAGGTGGCGTAGTCATCTACCTCAAGAAATGCTTAACCGTGCGTAGTATCGAAGCACTCGCTCACGAAAGTGAGTCGTGCGAACTTCTACGCTGCAGACTTAAATGCATAGGCCAAGACATTGACCTCATTGCTGTGTACCGCAGTCCTGACTGCAGTGCAGACGACTTCCTAATAGAGAAGCTAGGCTCCTGGACTTCAAAATGTCGAAGTCTCGTAGTCGGCGACTTCAACGCCCCAACAGTTGACTGGTCGAGCCTAACAACTCCATCTTCAGTCAACTCCTTTGATCATAAACTGCTAGAATCTAGTATATCGCTAGCCCTAGTCCAACATATCATTAAGCCCACGCGCTATGACTCACAGCACTCCTCCTCAACTCTGGACCTAGTGTTCTCCCACGGTGAGGATGTGGATCTCATACAACATCTTCCTCCGTTAGGAAGAAGTGACCATGCTGTGCTCACTTTCAAGTTCACAGCAACGGCAGCAAGGGCCAAAACCCCAGCTCGACCAAACGTTTGGAAAGCTGATAAAAATGCGATCGTCTCAGCAGCCAACTCAGTAAACTGGTACATCGACCCAGAGTCCCAAGTAGAAGCCGCATGGAACCAATTTAAGCAACTTTACGCCCAAGTAACTGTACCTTTCATCCCTTGGTCTGTTCCAAAGGGTCGGAAACATTCCCCCCTTGGATAAACCGGGAGATTCGTAAGTTACTCAGACGTAAACGCAAATGTTGGAACCTGTTTGCCACACTTGAGACTTCTGAGACCAGGGAATTATATAACACTGCTAGAAATAAAGCTCTTGCAGAAATCCGCCAATCAAGGATGAAGTTCGAGACACACCTGGCTCAAAATGCAAAGGCACAACCTAAGAAAATTTTCTCGTACTTGAATTTCAGGAATAAAACATCCAATGGTGTCCCAAACCTGATTATTGACAAAGATACAATCGAAGAAGATCAAGAAAAAGCAGAAGCAATGGCAAACTACTTCTCCCGTCTTCACTCAGGAGTCATCACTGCCTATAGGATCAGCTCTGGCTGCATCAGAAGAATACGGGATAGATTCCGTTGACATCGACCAAGGCATCGTGCTCAACTGCTTAATGAAACTAGATGCAGGGAAATCAATGGGTCTCCATCCAGGGCTTCTCAAGGAGCTATCAGCCCACATAGCCGGCCCCTTGACCACGATCTTCAAGCTATCTCTCCTAAATGGAGTGTTGCCACGTGATTGGAAAGACGCCATAGTAACCCCATCCACAAAGGAGGATCAAGACAAAGCCCTTCAAATTACAGGCCTATCAGTCTCACCAGCACTTTAATCAAGACACTGGAAAGAATTATCAAGAAAAGCATCATGGCTTATCTGGAAAATAGCAGCTTGTTATCTGGAGCACAGCATGGCTTCCGGAGGAACCTCTCATGCCTGTCAAATCTCCTGACTGCAAGAGAAAGCTGGGTCAAATCAAAGGACAACAGAAGACCCGTTGACGTCGTCTTCATAGACTTCAGTAAAGCCTTTGATAAAGTACCTCACAAAAGACTACTCATGAAATTGGAAAGTCTTGGTATCAAAGGCAGATTACTAGACTGGCTCAGGGAATTCCTCATAGATAGGAGGCAGAGGGTTAGGATCAACTAAAAACTCTCCTCCTGGACAGCAGTAAGTAGCGGAGTGCCACAAGGCACGGTTCTCGGTCCTCTCCTATTTATTTTGTATATCAATGAGTTATCTCAACTCACCGACTCCCCTATGGTCCTATACGCAGATGACTTAAAAATTTGGAGAGAGCTGAAGGGCAACAGTGATACACTCATGTTGAAAAAAGACCTCAAAAGATTGTCAGAGTGGTCCATTGAATGGATGCTCCCGATCAATGTAGCAAAATGTGCAACCATGCGCATTGGAAATGCAAGCACGAGCTCCTACGAACTAGAGGGAATAACACTTCCATCAGTTCAGACTCACTTGGACTTAGGTGTCATAGTTAGCCACGACTTAAAAACTACAGCACACTGTCGCGCGGTGGTTGCACGTAGTTTCACAGCCTTATGGGAAATTCGCAAAGCCTTTACAAGAATCACCAGAGATATGTTCACCTCCTTATATACATCTCTGGTGAGGTCAAGACTGGAAAACTGCATCCAGACCGCCAGTCGTTATGTAAAAGCGGACTCACATTCTAGAAAGGGTCTAAAGGGAGGCAACACGTATGGTTCACGGCATGACTAACTTATCATACGAGGAAAGACTAGGCAGTTTAAATCCTTTCTCCCTGTCATACCGTAGGCAGAGAGGAGATTTAATCACAATGTTTAAAATGTTAGATAATGACTACGGACCTGACCCATTCTCTCTTTTCCTTCCCACCAGGTCGGAACACCTTCGAGGCCATATCAGGAGAGTTCAAAAGCCAAGAAGAAATGATATTGCTGTTGAGTACTGGTTCTCACATCGAGTCATAAACTCTTGGAACCGACTCCCAGTAGAAGTGGTGTCTGCAACCTCAACTGATTCATTCAAGAAGGGTTTGGACAACCACAGAAATTAACTAGAAAAGGATTAACATAGGCTGCAAGCTTTCTATCCTTAACCAATAAATCTGAAATCTGAATCTGAAAGCTAAATGCAGAGCGACTTCTATTACTTTGTCTTGGGCAACGACTTCGCGACAGACATAGACAAATCAACTGTATAGATAAAGAAATAGGGTGTTAAAACCCAAGCAGTTAAACATGGGATCTAGTTGCATCCTCAGGTTTGGAGCTAGAACGTTTCAATTCTAGTCTATTACATAAAAACACCAAATACAACTGTAAAATTATCCTAAAAGTCAAGCACAGAGAATCACCATGTAGATCAGTGAATGATAAAAGTGATAATATTAAAAAGACCAATAGTAAAATGAGAGAGAGAGGCAGAAATCTCAAAAAGTGGGAGAGAAAAGATCTAAATAGTAGAACAGAAAATGAAATAACCGCATATTTTATGAATCTAAAGGCACCAAAAATTCTCCTAGAGAGTTTGTACAATGGAATCAGACCCATGGGCACATACATGTTTTATTTTTGATTACAGCTTGATTCCACACCGTATTTTTGGTACAAGTATGGAATTTTCAGAATGGATATCAGTAGCCCAAATTTTGCAGGCCGATCATAGATATCAGGTGTGCGTCGGCGGGGGATCGAACCTCGGACTATGTGCATGGTCGGCGAGTGTCCTAACCACTGTGCCAAGATTACTCGGCTTATCCAAAGTGCATAAGCCTGAAGTGCCAATAAGATTGATTCTAGACATGCTGAGTCTCCCTTAGAATGCTTTAGCTAGGTGTTTTGTAATTATTCTAAAACGCTTACATGAACAGCTAGTGAAATATGTGTTTGAATTCTTAGACAGAATTAAAGATATTAACATCAAAGAAAAAACTATGATATATTTGGATGTAATATCTCTGTTCACAAGTGTACCATTAATTGAAAGGGTTAACTGGACATTATGAAAGCACAAATAACAAGTCAATACAAATGACCTCAGAGAACCATTGGAAAACCACCTGAGAGTATAGGACGGCTGTCAGCTCATGATGACATCCTGTAACCAATCGAACAAAATCCCTACAAAAACTAACCCTTGAACAAATATAAGCATCTCACTTAGTATTATTATTGTTCCTTTGGGTTCCGAGGGGAAAATAGGGCTTCGAAAACAAATCTCCACTATACAATTGGTGGATCTGCACAAGAAGCCGACATGTCAACCTGAGACCGAGCGCTTCGGTCCAATCAGTCGACGGGAAAATCAAAAATTCAATTCAATAAATCACTATGTTCTTTTTTCTGCCCTCCTCTTCAGGTGGGCTTATAATTGCCCATGGCCTCGTCTCCTTCACACACGATCTTCTCCATGTCATCCTTTAGCCGATCACTCACTAGTCGCTTCCTATTGAGATTCCACTCAAACAATGGTCTGCAACGAGCGCTATATAATTTGACGGCCTCCTCAATGTACACCCTATCCATCTCCATTTTCTCCTACATATCTGCTGAGCTACTAGTTATTGGTTGGTTGGTTTGTCGTCCGCCAGCCAGAGTTTCTTCTTGCTAACCGATTCTGGCAATCTCATCTCCAATATGGGGCTACAGAAGGCGGCAGCTGTTGATACAAGTCTACAACTTGTTGAAAATCTTCTGGTGACACACCCACTAAGTTTCTGACTCGTATGCAAGAACTGAATCTAGATTGATGCTAAAAATCTGAATCCTAATCTTTATCCTGAGAAGCACATCAGATTTAAACATTGACTTCAGATTGAAGAAGGTTCGAATCATATCGCCGACTCTCGCTGGTTGGATGTATTTTACATCAACACCCGATTTCCTATTGATAAAACAATGCTTCCTAGATATATGAAGGAAGCGAACACTCTCAAATTTCTCTAGTTGACGGTGATTGATGCCGGTTGTTGTTGTTGTTGTGTGTTGTTGGTTGGTTGGTTGGTTGGCTATCATTACCTCCATCGGCTCTGTCTTCCCAAGACCTCCTGTCTTCCCTGCCAACCATTTTCTTCCTTTCCACCTGCAAGTCTTCGAGCTTGTCTGACATTAAGCACAAATCATCCACCCACGAAATCCAGATATTTTACAGTCATCTTATCGGTCGTCCAGCGTATTCCTGTCTCCTCACTTCCCACTCACGTTCTCACGTATAATCCATTGCTGGTGATAATAGACAAGTAGCCTGGTCTTACTACTCTATTCGCTTCAGAAAATTTGCTGAGTTTTCTGTTGTACATAACATGAGATGGGACACTGTCATGTAGCTGTTGAATGAGGTTGATGAAGATTTGGGCAATACACACCGTAGTGTTGAATCAGTTTCCGGATCACTTTTCGGTCAACGCTGTCTGCTGAGGACTTTTCGAAGTCAGTAGCAACAGAACCTGATGAAGAATTAATAGAAAGGAATATTCTTTGTTCTGCAATCATTCGTTTGGAATGATAAAAATTAATTGTGTCTGTGTGGAAGACGCATTAATTCAAAAATTACTCTTACAAACCCTGTGCCTCATTTGTGCTCCCGGGGAACATATCCTAGTTGGTATTAAGTGCAGAAATTATTTGTTATTTGTAACCGGAAGGTCCTGGGTTCGAATCCCAGTGGGTGCGTACTGCCGATGTTTCCCAAACTAGGATGAAACAGCAGCTGTCCAGTACTCCCTGGTTTTCAATGGTTCTCTAACTGATATCAATCCGTGATCAACTCGTAAAAACATAACTAACCCTTACAAACCAAACTATAGAAAATATTTGAATTTAGAAAATATCATGCTTCAAATGCACATAATCACTCGGTGCGACTAAGCTTAATGATCTAAAATACTGCATTTAAAGGTCTGAACTGGATAAAACATCCAACAAGTACTGGTCTTCGTGATCGCCTTTCGTTATATGGAGGTTTGCGTTTCAGCTGTAAAACATGGCAACAATGATAACAAAGGTCACAAATGAGTAGTGTCGGTCATCCTGTATCTGTTCTGATAACCTGACTTCGAGCCAACTTCTGTCTCCATGAAACTTTCCTCCATTTTTCCCTTTAAGCGTGAATGCTTTTATTATTATTTTCAAAAAGTATTTTATTCTTTTGAATCCCCAGTGAAACATAGGGCTCTAGGCTAGAGATTCGGATTATCACTAACAGCGGTGTTTTTCTCAAGGAGGAGGGTTGCTAGAACCCCGCTAGCCCAGCCTTCTCTCTTTACAGACCGCAATACTGGTTAGGCGATGTAAAGGAGTGCGTCGGCTGGGGATCAAACTCCGGACCCTGTGTATGGTCGTCGAGCGTCCTAGCCCCTATAGCACCAACGCACATAAATGGAGGACCGTAAGGCCAACCCAATGATAAAAACTACAGTCCCGAGCGCACCCGATTAACGTAGAACCGAAAGCATTGGAAATGTGCAACTGGAGTCGTATGTTCCTCTAGGAATTAAAGGAGATAACAATAATAAATAAGAAAAATAATACAGAATTCATGAATTTACAGGTTAAGCAGCAGTCCAAGGTGGTAATAGTAGCTAGACCTGTTTCTTTTGTACACAGAGCTCTCGTCACTTTGAACGAATTGCAATGGCTTCTGGAGTTTGGAGTATTTGTTACCTAGGCACCTTCGGCAATTTATCTGCTACACGATAGATGACAGAGAAATATCCATCAATGCCGACTTTGTGGACCAGGTTATTTAATATCAGAATGTCAAAAACTTTTGCCACACTTTTGTTTAGGCATACTGGTAGGTGTTCCTGAATACGAGGAATCAAGTGCCTAGAACAAAGGCCAACCTAAGTGGTTCCAAAGGATCAAATGAATTGGTGGTAGATACAAAAACAGGTCATTCTGTTTCGGCATCACAACCAGCTGTATCGAGAATATGAGCCTCAAATTACCTGCACTGGGAGCTTTTTAGATTGATTTTCTCAACTTGTTGATTGTTTCTTCACTTGGTATGGCAAGCTTAAATTTCACTCTCATATAGAAGGATCTCTTGTTTAAGATGCAGAAAATTCCTATCCAACCTTCGTGAACATGCGTTTCTCTATGGACTTTCCTGAACAGCCGTCTTCAATTATAGTGTCACATACAGTCTTAATTGCATCTACAATAACATCTTACGCATCCAGACGTCTAACCTGTTAGCTGAGTGTTCTTACCAAAGTTTTTTTTGTACTGAAGAAGGGAAAAGCTATAGAAATGTGTATATTGTACTGTCCATGTGGTTTTCTTGAGTAAATTTCTTTTTATGTTGCCGTCTGATCTCCTTGTCAGACCATCCAAGACGCCGATTTTCCATTGGAATTTTTCCTCAAATGTGAATCTAATGACTGCATATACCTCATTTAGCTGAGCTACCACTGAGAGCCTAATCGCCATCACTAAGATCTTCTAAAGCACCATTCTCTAGTTAAAACAGCACCCAACAGGAATCCCACTGACACCTCATCCACTTGTCAGTAGAGTTCGCTACCATATTTAAAATTGACGTTCATCGTATGTCATAGTATCAATCCTTTAGGGACTTCTATTTGGATGTCAATCGCCTCGCCTAGTTCATTACCTCGCTAGTTTCCTAGCAGGTCCGGAGCCCGGTTAAAGAGGGGAGGGCTAGCAAACTTACATCACAAAACCAGTCAAACTGCTCCATAGATTTCCATGCAAAACAAATATATTAAAAATACAAGGGCGAACTTGTTCTTTGCTAGAATTGGAGAGGCGAGTTGAGACAGCGGGCTCGTGAAAGCCTTCGGGAAACCAGTCAGTCAACAAATGTGTCGTCGCTCTTTCGATGAAAGCAAGAATAAGATTGAATATGTGGAATGCTTGTACAATGTACGAGACTGGAAAGCTACCCAGGTAGCCAAGATATGAGAAGATTTGGCATAGAAGTGCTGGAAATTTGATGAAAGCAACAGCTAAGCATGGAGACGTGTATGTTCGTACATTGTACAAAGTGGGCTGAGAAGGCTGCCCAGGTGACTGAAGGAATGCAAAGATGTGGCATAGAAGTGCTGGGAATCTGTAACAGAAGTGGAATGGATGCGGAATGTCAAAAATTGTCAACTGGAGAGTCAGTAATCCACTCCGGTATGGTCATCCCCGAAGACGACAAACACGAGCACACTGAGGCAGTGAATGGCTATCATGATGTCACCAGTGGCAGCCAGAACCCTAATACAGTGAGAACTAATGTCATCCTGCAGGATCACGACAGCAAGATTCAACTGAGAATGAAGGAAGCAGTGTTACAATCATCCAATGCTACTCACAATGCTACAAACAACGCCGAATAAGAGGAGAAGAATGGCCTGTACAGACAACTACAAACAGTAATGGACAACATCTCGATTGGTGACATCAAAATCCTCATGAGCAATATGAATGTCTGCCGACTGGGACCAGACAATACAGGAAGAGAACTCATCATGGGTGGAGAGGCTTTTGCTCAGCGGAATGAATGAAAGTGGAGAACTCCTAGCCGACCTTTGAGGTTTCAGGTATCTGGTGATTGGAGGCAGCATGTACAACCACAAGGATATACACAAAGCCAGCCACATGGATTTCACCTGATGGACACACCACAAACCAGATAGACTTCATCTCAATGTCACTCAAGGAATTGGAGATGCAGCCTTTCTGATGAACACAAAGTCGAGAAGGGGAGCACATGTGAGCACAGACCACCATCATCATCATCATCTAGTTCGAGGAAGATTCAAGGGGAAGCTTAAATCCTTCAGAACAACTGGAGACAGGGCACTGTGATTCAAGTTCAACATTCAGGAAGTGAAGTACAAGACTACAAGGGATACCCTACCCACCTTCACCGCAGATGAGATCATAGTAGAGTCGGAGACACTACGTGGCATCACTGAGGAAACCTGTGTGAGGGGAGGAACATTGGAACTAACTGTCTGCATGTGATGTCCAAGGAAACGTGTACAACTGTTCTGGGAAGAAGGAAGAAGAGACACAAGACAAGGAATATCTTTCAATGGACGCCTACCTGGAAGCTCATAGAAGAGAGGAGAGGCTGAGTTCACAGCAATGTACACTGCACCGAATAAATAAAGAGGTGAGTAGGAGTACCAGGAGAGACAAAAGACAATTCTGCGACACACTGACTGTCAACTGAGGCATAACAGGCAGGTGCATATAGGAAAGAACTCAGAACATTACATCAGATAACCAGGCTGCTTGCTATCCCGGAAGAGATCTACCCAGATGACGAAACCAATAAAAGATGCTCAAGGGAACCTTATTACCAAGGCGGAGAAACAAATAAAACACTGGCATGATCACTTCAAAAGACTCTTGGATCGACTGTCACCGGCGACTCACTCAGAAATACCACCACCACCACTAACAACAACAACAACAACAACAGAGACAGAAGTGCCTCGCAGTGGACACCAACCCTCCAGCTAACGAAATCAGAAATCCTGAATGCGATGTAGCTACTGAACGCTGGCCGGGAAGGCATCAGGTTCAGACGGAATCCCCACCCCAACTCTGGTGCACTGAAAACAGACCCAGAGACGGCAACAGACATGCCCACTTCATTGTCACCGAGTGTTTCGAAGTAAAGGAAGGTATGTGCTGATTGGAATAAATGCTATCTACCTAATCAACCTACAAAAGAATGGTGGGTGACTTACGCCTCACTCTGTAAGAACAGACGTGGAATAATGCTCTTGTCCACCCACGCCAAGGAAAATGCTAAGTCGCATCTTTCTAGGGGGGAATAAAAGATGCATTGGATGCAGAACTCCACCATCCGCCCGTACAAGCTGACTGGATTCAGGAAAGGCAAATCATGTGCTGATCCAAGTGCATATCTACAAATCATCATCATCTCTGAACAAGCATAGAATGGTAGTCAAACCTCCCTCTACTTCAACTTTTTCGACTTCGGAAAGGGCTTCAGCAGACAGCGTTGACCGAAAAGTGATCCGGAAACTGATTCAACACTACGGTGTGTATTGCCCAAATCTTCATCAACCTCATTCAACAGCTACATGACAGTGTCCCATCTCATGTTATGTACAACAGAAAACTCAGCAAATTTTCTGAAGCGAATAGAGTAGTAAGACCAGGCTACTTGTCTATTATCACCAGCAATGGATTATACGTGAGAACGTGAGTGGGAAGTGAGGAGACAGGAATACGCTGGACGACCGATAAGAAGACTGTAAAATATCTGGATTTCGTGGGTGGATGATTTGTGCTTAATGTCAGACAAGCTCGAAGACTTGCAGGTGGAAAGGAAGAAAATGGTTGGCAGGGAAGACAGGAGGTCTTGGGAAGACAGAGCCGATGGAGGTAATGATAGCCAACCAACCAACCAACCAACAACAACAGCAACAACAACAACAACCGGCATCAATCACCGTCAACTAGAGAGATTTGAGAGTGTTCGCTTCCTTCATATATCTAGGAAGCATTGTTTCAACCACTTGCAGTCGTCACTGATGAAAATGTTCAAGTTATAATCGGAAACGCAGTATATACATTGATCAACCTGATACTAGTTTGGAGATTTTCTGCATTTATAACAGTGTGCATGATTCTCATTTGAAACACCAATGCCAAGTATTGCCTTCTATATGGCTCAGAAATTTTGCCGGTGTCTAACGAAGACTGTTATCAGCAGCTGCCTTGTCCTGCTCCATACTGAAGATCAGATGGCCGGCCGGAAAGCATTAGTAACTAGAAACTCCGAGAACAAAACAAACATGAAGCTACTGCTGAACAAATATGTAGTAGAAAATGGAGATGAATCGGACATACATTGAGAAAACCCTCGAATGACGTGGCGGGCAGTGCAGGCCATCGCTCCAATGGTATCCAAATGTGAAGCGACGAGTGGGTCGTCAGTGAGGAGATGACATGAAAGAGAACGTGCGAGGTGCAACAGATGAGGGATGAGATAATGGGCGATGGTGGACCCGGCTGAAGAGGATAGCAGTAAACAGAACGAAGTGGAGATGTATTGTTGAAGCCCTTTGTTTCACTGGAAACTCAAGGGGACTATATTATTATTATTATTGTATCCTTTAGTTCCTAGAGGAACATAGGGCTTCAGCTGCGCACCTCCATTGACTTCGGTTTTCTGACAACTTTTTCACCTGCTCCAGGTCTGTCCACATGCTTTCATCTCCTCCTCGCATGACCTCCTCCAAGCCACCCTCACCCATGCACTGACGACCAACTCGCCACCCGCTTCCCTTTCGGCCTGGTTCCACTCGAGCAATGGCTTGTCTAGTGATGTCACTTGATGGTTTCCTCAGCGTATGGCCAATCCATCTCCATTTCTTTCTGCCTATTTGTTTCACAATCGGTTCCTGATTGGTTCGCTCCCAGAGATCCCTGTTGCTGATCTTTTCTGGCCATCTGATCTTGAGTATTGAGCGGAGACAGTTGTTAATGAAGGTTTGAAGTTTGTTTGAGATGCTCTTTATGACTCGCCAAGTCTCTGATCCGTATAGTAGCACTGACTTCACATTGGAGTTGAAAATCCGGATCTTATTTTTGATGCTGATTGCTGTTGACCTCCACACAGATTTGAGTAATATTAATATACCTAAGCCAAGTGTAGCTTGCTTTCATCTTGCCTAGGCCCAATTCGTGGTATCAGTACAGTGTGCATCTAACGCTTAAGCACCGGGGTTGCGCGATTCGTCAGATGATCTGTTACATGCTCTCTTTAGGGATTTATGACTTCTCTGACCATCGTCACACTGTCTGCACCAACCAACACCTGTTGTAGTATCTCATGAGTGCTGCTTTAAGCACCAATTTAGCACAGAACTTTAGACAAATCACACCGAGATCAGTCAGAAATCAGAGATATTTGATAAAATCGCCATAGAGATGACATTGCACCCATTGTCTGTATCTTTATTCCATCACATTTCACTATCCTATTTGTCTTGTTCGCCTTTATTTTTGTAGCGTTATACAACTTCTAACAACTTTGTCTTTCCATGTTTTCTTCTCAACTCCTATCTCTTATGGTTTTGCTGGAGCTTTTGTTTGTGCAGACCCTCAAATAGGTGGATATTCGGTACATCATATCTGTATCTTTTTGACATGACTTCTCAAACATACCAAGTACTAGTCATGTTTAGATAGTTGGGGGCAATCGGCCACAGGAAGCCTTGGACCCAGGTTTCGTGCTAGTTGCCACTCACCAGTCAGTCATAAAGGAGTATCTGCAACCTTGAAGGAACTCATGCCCTTCTGGGATTCAAACCCGCGTCACTAAGTGCTAACAGGAGTCAGAGACGTTACCACTGAGCTATTCAGGCCCGCGATTAACCTCCTGTAGGACTGTGGTGGGTTTTTTTGATTGGACATTAGTAACTAGTGTGCTGACTGCCTCCAACTATCTAATATCATCGAATAAATGTGCAGCGTGATGACCAGCTACCTAGAATGGTGGCCACATTGCAAAACCTAATTGATAGAATTCAGTCTGCACCAAAGACAGGACTAGACACGTCACACTACTAGTCATGTTTATTTTAATAAACATTTGTATACAAGAATCCTTTACACTATATAAATCCAGTCGTTTTCCCCTCAGATTTTTTTTAAATATCTGAATTTAAAATCTACCAAGTTCAGACTACGTAGTGAATAGTCGTCAGTGTATGTTTCCTCTTCCTTTTTCCAGTTCACAGTCAATGATTTGTGAACAAATTTCGCATTTCTTTCAGTGTTCTGTTAACACCTTCTGAGTGCTTGAATTTATGCGTTTTTAACTGACCGGCAACTTCTTTAATACCACGATGTAGCGTAGACAAGGGTCGACTAACCAACGTTCTATACATTGTTTTCAATGTATCCATATACACGCCATAATCTCCGGGGATTGTCTTCTCCTGAACTGATGATATCATGCATCTGTTCAGAGTGTCACTGGATTTATCTAAATCCTGATAAATATCACCTTCCGTTTCACGTGATGGTTTAGAATCTCTAACCAGTTGCTTAGCTATAAATTCTGCATTTACACAACGCCATTTTTCCACCCATTGTATGAATGCCTGTTTTTCAGTAGGTGTTTGCTTCATCTCATTGTCAGAGTTACAATTAGTTTCATTTTTTGATGAACTGAAATTATCGCTCACTAACCCTGAACACATTGAATTCTTATATTTATTCCCAGTGATACTGATTGTTTGTTTTAATTGTCCACCGAGTAATTTGTGCATTTCAGCTTTACTACTGCGTAGTTGTAGATTTTTCAGTGATAAATACTGTTGACTGTTTACTTTTAGACTTGACAAATAATTCTGTTCTTCAAGGGAACACAAATATAAACAGGATTTTTTCCACATTTCGATGGATTTCAGTATACTGTTAGCATGTGGATATTTTAAATCGTCAATTAGTGTAATGAATAAATTCGATTGATCATTTGTAGAATCCCAGAGTGTATGTCGTTCAAGTGTTTCAGACAGAGCTGTTAACCAGTCGGTTAAATTGTTTACTGACTTTTTTGATGTTTCTCTAATGTAAGCTGAACCATTGTCAGCAATCTGTATATTTCCTAAGGTGGGATAGCATAGATTTTCTAATGCAATGATATTTTTATGAAACTTTTTTTCGTTTTTTTGTGCAACAAGTTGACTTTCCAGTTGATCTAATAATTGATAACATAGCGCACTTGATTCATTCACATACAATGATCGATTCAAAGTGAATTTAGCTAAAATCTCTGCAAGACTTATAGAATTTGTTTTAATGCTGCTCTTCTCTTTGACATCATTAGAAATCATACAGATTATATTTAATGCATTGACTTAATTAAGTAAGACAAGTGAATGCATCATAATATCGAGTGGTTATTTCGTTTTCTAAATGAAAATCGATCGATACGTGTTAATCGTCGTTAATTAAACTAAAGTAGATTAGTTGAGACTGAGGCTTAAAACGCTTAATTCTTAATTTAGACTTGAGTTATTCTTTTCTTTTATCTATTTGTTCAGTTGACCATGGCTAATCTAATGGAAAATTGTATTGTTTGGCAACTCTTTGTTTTGTCTAGACTTTGGATATAATTTATTGTTGAACTCTGGTTTTTGAGTATGATAGAAATCCTTCAGACGGCAATTAGACAAACTGGCTGCCAACTATCTCCAATTATTTGCTCCATTGCGGTAGACTGGAAAGTGAGACAGACAGACGGCGGCCAGCGAGGAAACAGGTATAAAACGGACCTATACAAAAGCTTGGAGGATCTGAACTTCGCCGATGATATATATCTGATTTCCCACAAACTGGAAGATATGCAAGTGAAAAGCAACAAGTTGGCAGAAGAAGTGTCCAGAGAAGATAAGACTCCAGGTGAACATAGAGGAAACATACGTAGGTGATGAATATTCCTGACCAACACCAACAGCAACACCAACAGTAACAACAACAGAAAACAATCAGCCAGCATAAATGGGAGAAATCTGAGAGAAGCAACTTCCTTTACCTACCTAAATACCTACCTACCTGGAAAGCATCGTTTCAACTACAGGCGGGTGAAACTGATGAGGATATCAAAGCGATAATCGGGAAAGCAAGGCGAGCTTTCATTACTCTCAAGTCTGTGTGGAGGTCAACAGCACTCACCATGAATATAATAAGATCCGGATTTTCAACTCCAATGTGAAGTCAGTGCTGCGAACCATACGGACCAGAGACTTGCTCTTCGCGTCACGAAGAGTACGTGGAACAAACTACAGACCTTCCTCAACAGTTGTCTTCGCTCAATACTTCGTTCAAGATCAGATGGCGAGCAGGAAATAATCAGCAACAGGGAGGGATTTCTGGCAATGAGTGAACCAACCCAGCAGGAGCCAACTGTGCAAGAAATATGCAGAAAGAAATGGAGGTGGATTGGTCATACTCTGAGAAAACAAACCATCAAGTGACATCACAGGTCATTGCTAGAGTGAGGTCCAAATGGTAAGTGGCGAATTGGTTGGTCGTCAGTGCGAGGGTGACATGGAATAGGAAGAGGTGATGTGAAGAGGAGATGAAAGCACGTGGGCAGACGTGGAGCCAGGTGAAAACGTTGGCAGAGAACCGAACGTAATAGAGGGGTGTGGCTGAAACCCTGTTTTCCACTAGGAACTAAAGAAAATAATAATATAATAATCATTTCTCGCCTTCCACTGAACAAAGAAGCCTAAAGAAGTTTGTGATCTTTATTTCTATTTATGATATAGAAAGTTAAAGGAGCATAGAAGAGAAGGTATCATTATTTAAAATTTCACATTAATAACGACTCAGGAGATTAAAGATGATAATAATTTTCAACTTGTTGTTTTACGAATGCAAGTGTAGACGAGATGAGAATGGGAACAATTTTAAATAAAATCTTTTTATAATTGAAATGAAAAGAAAATACGAAGAGAATGAAAAGAAAGAAAAAGAAGGGACGAAAAGTATGGAGTTGGACCGAACTAGATCCATGGTAAATATACACGTTGGACTAGTTTCTTTTGTGAACACATAGCTCCAGCTTTTCGATGTATATAGCGAGGGCTTCTGCAGGACAAAGAAGTCAGAAGTGCTCTGCTTTTGGTAGATTTTTTCCTACCTTGTAAATGACTCTGAATGACGAGTCAGTTGAGATGTGCTTTGGCAGATGTTGACGAGGTGTTCAATTATGGTGCCTCATCTTATATTTGCAGCTGTGCGGGATAATATTCTCTAACACGTTTTGATTAGACCCGCATGGAACTATCTGTGTGCCCAGCTCCGCACTAGCGGGAGATT
The DNA here is from genome assembly GCA_944472135.2 of Trichobilharzia regenti. NCBI lineage: Eukaryota > Metazoa > Platyhelminthes > Trematoda > Strigeidida > Schistosomatidae > Trichobilharzia > Trichobilharzia regenti. The sequence continues at coordinate 151,294,295 of OX235270.1, forward strand.
ACGACGTATGACCTGCTTGATACTATGAATGACAATCACTTAAACAAGTATAAATGCATTGTGCTATATACTACTACCTGACTGAGTTCCCTGAGGTGAATCAAACGGCTGATGACCTCTCATCCCCAAACGAGAAAAATGGTCGTCTGGTATTTAGACCTCCTCAATTTGGCTAGCAAATGATTTGAGTAGTATCCAACCAACAGAGAGCGAATAAGAAATATAAAATTTGTCTTAAAGTGAGTTTATGACTAAGGAGTAGTGAGAATTAGCTTGATGAATAACTGCTTTCTGCTGGTGTGTTTGTTTGAAAAATGACCACAATTATATCACCCCATATCTGCGTAAAATCACACACTACTAAATGATTGCGATTAATAGTTATGTGTCACTCTCGTCAACCAGTAGTGCTTGTTAATCATATTATCCAAGTGATCTAAGTACCATACGGTGTCCGGCTGTTCCAGTTGAGTGACAGCGAGTACACTGATGCTGAGCAAGGCTCCAGCCTAGCAAAACGGCTGTCCAGTGTTTAGATATTTTCAACTTAGCTAGCAAACACTAGTGGTTTATGTGAGTGATGTAATACTACTCATCCTAAACAATAAGTAGTACACAGTTCTACGCATTTTTTTATTACAGCTTGATTCCACACCGTATTTTTGCTACAAGTATGGAATTTTTAGAATGGATATCGGTAGCCCAAATTTTGCAGGCCGACCATAGATATCAGGTGTTAGTCGGCAGACGATCGGACTCTGTGCATGGTCAGAGAGAGTCCTAACTACTGTGCCACATTTTGTGATCTGTGGTAACATTTTACAACGATGTATGTATCTCCAGCAGCCAGTTTACTTCGGAAGTAGAATCAGACATTGGTGAACTACAATTTCTAGACTGCCTAGTTAAGAGGAGGGAAAACGGACGTTTTAGTATATCCATATTCAGGAAGAAAACCCACTCCAACAAATATTTAGACTTCAGATCATCACACCCATCAGCGCAAAGGTATCAGTTGTTTCAAGTCTTCTTAGACGAGCACACTCTCTGATAACGGATAAAAAATTAAAAAAAGAAGAGGAAATAAAAACATTACTGAAACTCTCAAGCAAAACAACTACCCAAGGAACTTAATCAACAAAATCAACACTGACACTAAGTATGGTCAAAAACGCATTCCGAAAACATGGACATCAACAGTAGTCATTCCATATAGATCAGAGACGTCAGATGATATCACAAGAGTACTCAATAAGCTCGACATGAGAGTTTTGTTCAAAACATCAGACACACCACGAAACAACCTTGTCCATATAAAAGACAAAAATCATCAGTCATTGCTCGTCGACACGCTATACAATCAGGTCACAAAACTGATTTTCACATTATTGAAATAATCCAGAAAAACTCCGAAATCATAAAGAACGTCTCACTTCATCAAAAACACTTCATATCAAGTGGAATCCAAATTGTCTGAACAGGAATGATGGACTAAAACAGAATCTAACCTGGTTACAACACCTCCCTCCCCTCCCCCATGAAGTGGCAAAATCAACACGAATATGATAAGCAAGTTCACTACGTAAACACACACTACTTTCATAATTTTACACACTGATCGAATCCAACAATCTACACTTGATTTTGTTACCTTGACCAAATGACCAACTTGACAGCGAGAAATGAACCTAGACTGACTAACGATGATCAAGTCAATAAACTTTGTTTTGATATCATAACAGACGTACTATTTCCTTTGTTGTTCGGCTTTAGTGATCTTCATTTTTATTTTGACTTTCGATGTGTCCCTTTAACTTGACCTTAGTTGTCTATTTTCTCACCCGTTAACTCTTCGTTATATATGCTAAGATTTTGTAAGCTATTAGAATTAAATAGCGAAAAGTCAGCAATTCGAGAGAACAATCCTAGTCTTTGCATACAACGTGAGAAGTTTGTTCAACCTTTGTCTCTCCTTTGCTTGCCTAGGTGAATTCTATTCAAAACTCTCCCACCCTTTCTTATTTTCCATTTCCGTAGTACTTTTATGATATTTATTTAAACTATGATTACCTATCCACTCACCCTTAGTATTACCTAACATTTGGGATTTGACCTAATTTATTTATTTATTGAATTGTCTACATATACACATATATGCATATACTACCTTTGTTATTCTTATCGCCACCTGCATAAACCCTATTATCAATATTTTGTTATCATCATAATCATCGTTATTAACTACGTTCAAAACACTTACCACATTATTATTATTATTATTATTATTATTATTATTATTATTATTATTATTATTATTTGATCCACAAAATCACCGTCATTGGTTAAAATTTTTATATATAAATCTGAGTAAAGCCTGAAGAAGATCTAATTGGAAACAGCAATATTGTTCGCTTATATGTCTTGTTCTAATATTAAAAATGGGAATATTTAAAGACTTCATTTAATTCAATTGCCTTAATTTTTCCATATACATCGACTTGACAAGTAAATGTGTGAGGGATCAGATTGTTCGAAATGTATAGCACAAATACATCACACTGCTTTTCAGACAATCTCCGTCTTCTAATCACAACACTATCCAAATTTATAAAAGCGACTAATTGTTTTAAACACCAGAGTAGAAAATATTTTTGGTATTGTATTGGGAATGCAAAATGCTCTAGAGCAGTCATAGATGAGAATTTAACTGAAAAGTAAATATTTTTTTCGCTCAAGTAGACTGTCCACACAACCAGGACTTTGATGTTTGGTTGGTTCTGTCTCAGAACATTCCACTCAATACTGATTTCGACTTTTACTCACTGAGTTGATTTCACTATTAAGGTTCCAAATCTACTAAATTAAATTATTTTATCTATTTTATAATTACTATTCACCCCCACCTACCCATCCTGAACTCTCCACCTTAATATGCATAAATTAACTCTCTTTTTCTATAAGTTTCCACAGCGTAGGTGTTATAATTAGAGCACCAAATCAGATTAATTCATTATAAATTATTTGAATTAATCCCAGCGTGTTTAAGAAGATCAAACTAAGATTTTTTCTGAACGTTTCGCTGTGTAAGCAACAGCTTCTTCAGCAGATTTTATTCGGATTTTTATTAATCATCAAAATATATAGTCAAAATGTTGTTTTTTTTACACAAAATGAAGTCAGTTAATTTGAAGGTCATTTGTTCATGGACAATTGTTTACCAGTGGAAATATGTAAGCAGTCCTCACATATATTTGTAATGACTAATGTCAAATTGTTGTTATGTATATTTTCCTATAGTTGATTTGCAAGGATTAGTTCTGTATGAGTGTGTGTGTGTGTGAGTGTATGTTATTTGTCATATGGAAAATACGTGAATTCATATGTGATAAACATGACAATACACTTATTGAATTGAATTTTTGATTTTCCCGTCGATTGATTGGACCGAAGTGCTCGGTCTCAGGTTGACATGTCGGCTTCTTGTGCAGATGCTTCGACGATGATGTCTGGGTATTTAATTAGTATACAATTGGTGGATGGTGGCTAGCAGTGGAATCCAGGATAAAGCGCATTTCGTCCTATTTGGGACTCGTCATCTGGATGTACCTGCAGTGGGAACATCATCACTCACTGAGAAATGCAGGTACATCCAGATGACGAATCCCAAATAGGACGAAATGCGCATCCTGGATTCCACTGCTAGCCGCCATCCACTAATTGAATGACAATACACTTTTTAAAAAGTCATGGAGGCTCATAGAGTGTTTGTTGTTTTTCATCTGTCTTGCTTCATTAGAGTTTGTCATATAGAGTTGATAAGTCTATACCTTCTTTCCTATTTACTGCATTCGCTGTGGTTAAAATGTATAAGGCTTCAGAGGTCAGCCTTTCTCTATGTGAAGGAAATCCTCTTCCAAGAATTTCGACATTGGCGAAATCAGTCTTTTGTCCGATGTCCACTGTGAGCATGCAATGCAATAGCGCATTTCAGGTTGACTTATTGGCTCCTTGTGCAGATGCTTCGACGATGTCTGTTCATGCAACCTGAAGTCAGTTGGTAGATGGTGACAAGTGGTGGAATATAGGATGCGCGTTTCGTCCGATTTGGGATTTTGCAGGTGTATGCACCAGTTGGTCGACGGGAAAATCTAAAACTGAAGTAAGTAATTAATACCACCGGTTGCATAAGCGGTGGCGCTCATGGTCCAAGTAGCCTAGTGAATAACGCTTTGGCGTTTGAAACTATAGGCATTGGATTCGAGCCTTGATGGGAACACCATCACTCATTGGGGAATGCAGGTGCATCTAACTGACGAATCCCGAACAGGACGAAATACGCATTCTAGATTACACTGCTAGTCATCATCAGTCAGTTCAGTTGTGTTTCCGTCTCTGGGAGGCTGAGAAAATTTGAGAGTATATTCTTCATTTTTTCCTTATGGTATTTCTGGTCCAAAAGAATTGCACCAGCACTCTTGTTAAGACGAGTTATTACTAATGTGTTCATTATAAAATTTCATAGAGCAACAAAACTTCGAAGCATCTTTTCGTTGGTTTCAGTATAAAATTTCTAAAACAATAATCCAGAATTTTGAGGAAGCCAAAATAAGATTTTTCTGAAAGTTTCTCTGTATAAGCCACAATTGCTTCGGTCGAATTACTCCGATTTTATAAACTATCCCTAGCAGCTGTTATGTGCTTTCTTTTGTACACTTTCAAACACAAGCGTGACTTACATGAACCGTTTCGTTCGCATGTTTCTAGTATCATAGATGACATAGACGCTGAGACTAAATCTTAGTTAAATACCTTGGATTGTGTATTTACTTTGATCTTTCCTGGTCTTCAGACATCATGTTATTTCTTAGGGGTGATATTTCGTTTAACTTTCTATGTAAAGAATTTAAGACAGTCTGGGCTCACTCAGTCTCTACTTTTTAAGTTTGTTAATTCTTGTATTCTACCTATCCTTCTTTATTACTCCCTCACAACTTAATTTTTCTTGATCTATTTAGGAATGACTTTGTTACGCTGCGAAAGGCACTAAAAACTGTCAGTAGGGCGAGTGGCGTGTCACAAAACCCGATCGTTAATACTGTTGTATACAGACAAACAAGTTGATGCCAGAAATTATCTTGTCAGACCCTAAGCGTGCTCTCTATACACACAACTCTCTCCTTGCATCTATCTCATCGGATAGGATAGATGAACTAAAAGCAATTAGCAAAGACTGTATGCTCGGACGGCGAAGTATTGAAACTCCAGAATACTTTATTTGTCAGGCACACATTTTATGTGATGGGAAAAGTGTGTAAGGGATGGCACTATTAGGTTACTGTGATATACTAAGTGAACGGCCCTCTTTATCCTTTCTCTCATTGTTGTTAATAATTTCACTCAAATTTTAATTTTATATTCATATTCTTATTCGATAATATAATCAGTGTAAACCCCCTGTTCAATTATTTCCCCCCTTCCCTGTGCTATTGTGGCAGTGTGATACAGACAGTGTGTTCCAACGGATATTATTCCCACAGTTCAATACGACATTAGTAACAGAATACGAGATATGTGTATTTGAACATTCTTTTTCATGTTGTTTAATGTAAACCAAAATCACACGCTCGCTCAATGATTGGTTAACCAATATAAACTGTTAGATAGTTGGAGGCAATCGACAGGAAGCCTTGGACCTAACTTTCGTGCTGGTTGGCACAAGTCAGCAAGGCGTATCTGCAACCATGATGGCGAGCTACCTAGAATGATGGCCACACTGCATAACTGACTGATAGAATTCAGTTTGCACCAAAGAAAGGACTAGACACGTCACACTAGTTACTAGTGTCCAATCACGATATAAATAGCGGTTTGATTAATGAAAAATGTACCTTGGCTTCCGTGTCTTGCCTTCTGTTGTTACACTGTGTAATGTAAAGAGTGAATTAGATGCATTATTGTATCACATTCTGAAAATCTCACGTTATGCTAGACTTGCCCTTTGAAACCAGTAACAACTGTTTTGATGAATATTATTCACTTAATAGGGACGTTAACAGATAATCACTAACCACTTAAAGATCACATATTTGTCGAAATTAACACTTATTTGTTGTAACAACATTTCTTTGTATATATGTTTCACGTTCGATTACGGACTAACATCAGCTATTTCGTCCTTGTTTGGGAATAATCATCAGCTTTACGCACCCATCGACGGAGGTTCAAACCCATTCCTGTTACATATCAAGCCCATAGATCATTCAGCCACTGGGATCCGATTTAATGGCCAACCTATGAATTTTAGCTTCTAAGGATTCGTGATTTTAGCGCGACTTTCACCAGCCAATAGGTGCGTACAGCTAATGTGTCCTAAACTAGGACGAAACAGTTGTCCAGTTCTCCCTGGTAATTTCCAGTGGTTTTCTAACTTAAATATCACTCCGTAGTCAAACTTGAAACGAATCTGATCCCAGCAAACAAACTTATAAAAAATTTTTTTTATGCTTTTTTTTATTCCTTGGCGTTCCCAGTGGAACACAGAGCTTCAAGCTCACGGTTTATATGTTATTATTATTATTATCATTATTAAAAGTTAGCATATTTACGTGTTACTTAAATGAACATAGTAAAAATCCCCATCTCTGTCTTATCCCACTATTTTCATCATGTCCATTCAAACAGTACGTGTAATATTGACATATTGTAGAACGAAAATGCATAAAAATTGCGTCAACACAGTTCTTTGGGAAGGAACAACCGAAACCATATCTGCCAAACTTCAGAAATTAGTCAACACAATATTCATCGAAACAGCTTATCAACCAGGTATAGTTTTCTACTTAATTCATCTCGATTTCATCACGTCCACATCAATACTAATTGATGTCTTAAAATCTCCTATAAAAGTAACTGGCATGCCCAGGATATTGTATTAGTCAGCTATATAAGAGACATAGAAAGTCGTTTTTCATATGATTGGCTGATGTCTTGTTGTTGTCTTTTTCTAGCAAGCATACAAAGACAGTTAATCGATACGTTACTTACCAATCATATACAAGGTCAATGTGAAAAATCCTAATCTCTGAATTTTAGCCTCTTTCAGGCATTGTTTGAAAATGTCTCTAGGCTTTGGAACTAGTGCTAAATCAGGCAACGAAAATATTAATACACGTTTTCTGAAGGTATCCTTCTATCCTTTCGACTAATTCCTCTTTTAATAATAAAAGACATATGAACAAATTGAATTATTATTGTCTCAAACAAAGCCCCAGCCAGTATCATTATGCGCAAAAGCTGCTGCCATCGAGGTGATAATTTATTATAACATTCTTTATCTACTTTTCCTTTGTGAAGGCTTATGATCATTTAAGATGTCATCATTATATAAGTGAAGCAGAACAGTTAGTGAATTTACTGGCCAAACCACATATTAAGGTGAGTGACCTAGAAAGAATAACTTATTGTGTATTGACTCTTTTGTGTAGTCTTTATTACTTTGTCATGATGGGATAGCGAATAAAGCCTATGGACCAGTTCTGCCACAAATATCACCAGAGGTGGACGAAGATGACATCAGCATTAAAGTAGATTGATTTATTTGTTCTCCTTTTCAAAAAAATTTTTTTTATAAATTAAAGATTGTAAATTTAATTAAGAAACACGAACCACTTGGTGTCACAATGAAAATCAACGAAAGAAATGGAGCCGTATTGGTTGCTCGTGTTATGCATGGTGGAGCTGCGGATCGTACAGGTGATGAGCTTTATTGTCTCTTTTATCTGAAGATTCACTACTCTGTGTGTAACTTTTAATTAGTAATGAATAAATTGCATGGAGGACTTCACCATGAGCTGACATCAATAACTCATCGAAGAAGACATTGCGAAGTGGTCGCGCTATGTCGTGAATTAGCAGAAGTTAGAATTCAAGGACCATTGGATCGGGTCCCAGTGGCCTAATGGTATACGAGCTCGCCTTGTAACCAGAAGGTCCTGGGTTCTAACCCAGGCGGTGGGTGCGTACTGATGAAGAGTCCCAAACTAGGACAATGGAAACAGCTATCCAGTACTCCCAGGTTCTCCAATGGTTCTCTAACTGATGTCAACTCATGGTGAAATCCTCCATGCAATCAAACAAAATCCCTACAAAACCAATACTTGAGAATAGTAATAAATAAGAAAATATGCATCTAAAGCTTGAAACGAGTGACCACATTGAGGTTGGTGAAACAAACTGCACTTTACAATTGGCTTTGAGAATGGTAATTGCATCTGTGAAAGACTTTGACAGTAACCTCCAGCGTAGGTTGTGAATACTGTTTATCCTTTAGGGCTGGAGCTAAGGTTAGATTAGGGTTAGGAGTTAGGTTAAGGATAGGTTCGGAGGTCGCGGTAAACTCAGAATTCGTGAAAAATACCCATATGGACATTAGAAAGAAGAGAACACGAAGTTCAGCAAAGATATCTTTTCGGCGATTTCATTCTCAAAAGCTGTACAATCGCATTTATATAGATTACTTTACATGGATACAATTATTATTTGTTTAATTTCACATAGTAACGAAGGTGATAATAATTTTCAACTTGATATGATAGTATGAAGGTACGAATATAGATTACAAGGGGCTTAGAGACAAGATTTCATAGGATTAGAAAATAGTTACAACGTATGCAAAAAATTAATATTTGATAACTGGAGAAATAATTTGAAACTCAGAATTCTCCCATCATATAGTCGCAACATTTAAATTTACAATTTGCAAACAAACTATGGGAGTGTTACAGTCCTTCAGTCTGAATGGTTGGTAAAAGTCACTCGGTAACTGTCCTTAGTTCATCTTGACTGCACATGTTAGTATGGATTCATTTCTAATGAATACATATTTCTTTGTTAGAAATTATGGTAAGCATAGTAATAACCAACCATCATTTTACATTAGTGTCTGATTTCTTAGGCGTTTTCACACTATCTATTATCTCTAAGCTGAATTTGTTGTAAACCTGTCGTACTTACGAGGCATACATAACCTATAGTTTTTCCAATGAGTTAACGGCAATCATCGTGTTTGTATTAAATATTTTAAAGGATAATGAATAAGTGAATTTGTTCCCACTGTGGTTCAATTTGTGCATTTGACATCCTGAATGCTTTTCTTGAGCCTTTTGTAGATGTAAGAAAGGTTATCATTGAGTTACTATCCCTCCCCGCTTCCCGCTTAATGGTGGTAGGATTATATTGTATAGAAATATTTTTTTTCTTCACGTTCCCAGTGAAACATAGGGCTTAAAGCTAGTGGTTTGAAGTTTCTGTAGCAGTGTTTACTTTTACAGAATGGGTTGCTAGCCTCATGCCCAACCTTTCCTCTCTACCAGCATCATTTCTGGCTTAGCGAGGTAAAGGAGTGAGTCAGTGGCCGGGAATGGAACCCCGGACCATGTGCATGGTCGGCGAGCGTCCTAACCGCTGTGCCGCCGACGCACTGAAATACCGATTAGTGATTGAAATAAGATAGGTATATTCCTCGTGTATTGTTATCGTTTTACTTGTCATTGTTCTATCAGTCTAGGTATTTCTGTATTATTCTGACTTAGAATTCATTATTCATCGTGATTTTTTCTGAGTAGTACTTTAAGTTTGATTAACTTGGAATTATTTATATATTTGTATTATGCATTATTCCCTTGTTAATATATGTGTGAAACTTGGGCTGTGTGGTAGTAAGCAATTCCATATTAGTCTTACTTATTAGATATATCACACAGTGAGTGGAACAGTATTATTATTTACTGGATAACAATGTTTCGAACAAAATTTATTGTTCATAATCATTTCATGAATTATAATCACACGACTTCGAGATTTGAGTTTTATTGTTTTCCTTGTCCATTCCTATTTGTCGTCGTCATTGGGGTAGTAGAATTTTCCAGATATCTAGGTGGATAGGTGTTGAATCATTCCTAATACACGTTTTCTCTCTCAGTTGATTCGATAAACAAAGCTTCTGTTATCCAGCTCTCCCTCCACCGTGTGAAATTAGATTTTAAAACTGTCATCCTAGCCCATCTACTCTACTGTATGGTTGTGGGTAATTGCATGTAGTGAGTGGTATAGCTGAACTATTCTCTAGATTTCTTATCTTATTTGGGTCAACCAATCTAGATTTTACTAGGTTTTTATGTTCGGCTAGTCTGACTGACTGACGCCGTTCTACTATAGTTTGACCTATGTATTTGAGCTGACAATCACTGCAGACAGGGTATTAGATAAACTAAATTGTTTCCGTTCAATTGAATACCAGCCATTTTTATTTCTGCCTTGTTAAGAATTCTGCGTAAGGTTTCCGAGGTTCCTTCCTTGTATGGAATTACTACTGATGATTTAGATTCCTTATTGTTAATGTCGTCATTAATATTAAATATTATTATTATTACCATCATTATTGTTATCGTTATTATTATTATTATCACTATCGCTACTATCATTATTTTTAGTTTTATATTTACCTACATATTTCTTGACTAATTTATCCGGGTAATTATTAAGTTTCAAGGCTTCTTTTATGTATATCACTTCTTGTCTTATATTTTCCTTGGTACTACTTAGTTTTGGTGCTCTGTTGTCACTTAAACATTTCACCAGTCCTATTTTTACTGACTAACTTGGGTTCCAAGTGGAACATAACACTTCAACGACATGTCTCCACTTTGTTCTATTTCCTGCTATCCTCTCCTATATATTTGTATAGCAATCGGCTCGTGGTTGTTTTGTTTCCAATCAGCCAGGGTTTCTTGTTGCTAATTCTCTCTGACAAGCTAGCTGGCCATTTGAATCTTTAGTATGGAGCCAGCCAACGAAGGGGGCAGTTGTTGATAAAAGTCTGTAACTGGCTGTTGGGAATCCTTTTTCTTGACACTCCGGCCAAGTTTCTGAGACCTATATTTTTTGGGGTGGGGTGGGGTGGGGGTTAAAGAGAAAATGCTTTTACTTAAATTGGACAGGTATCTTCAGCTTGAATGTTGACTATCGTTATGAATCGCTTTGATGCGATGTTGTATTCATGCTACAATGCTTGCTGAGTTTCACTTCCATTTCGAAAACCAGGTATCTTATTTAACTGCAGTATGATTTGTATACGCTTTACAATCACATCAGCTTCCTCTGTCAGTTCAAATCGTCTTTCGTGAATTTTTTTTAACTTACATCTTTTCGACATCGATGCATGAAATGCTAATGGGGACTAATTTTATATCATGTATAAACTAGGAAGTTTAGAGGCAGTTCATAATTGGTCGTCCTTACTGACTGACATAAGCCAGAGAATTACTTACTTAAAAGCTTAGAGTACTATTGGACAACATGTGTTTCGTCTTGGTTAGGGTTTTTCTTCAGTCTTTCGCCCGTGTAATCCCATGCACAACTGAATCTAGGACCGTTTTTTGACCCACAAAAAATAGGCTATGCGAATAATATGCATCTTTTTAAACTGTTATTAATTTTTTTTCCAGATGCTATTGATGTCGGAGATGAAATTCAAGAAATTAACGGTGTCACTGTACACGGTCGAGATCCGATGGAGGTGATAAGGATGTTGGTGAGTAACTTTATGATTTTCATTTTGTGTTCTACAGTTTATGCAGTTTATTTGCACACTAAACTCTGTTATCACTATCGGCAGTTGCAGACTTTGTGTATTCCTCATATACTAGTTAATCATAGTGTTCAAATTCACTAAGGAAACGACTTCCACCCCTATCATCACTGAAGTCACTGGATCACTTTGTGATGATAGACTGCAAGACTTCTAGATTAGTCATTCTTTTGAGGCCTTATCATGCATATCTTAAGTTATCCTGCCTCTCTCACTTATTCCTGAAATCTTTTCACACATGTAAACGTATTACAAAGTCTCGCCTCGAGTCTTCAAAATCACTAATAGGACAACAACTAAGGAAGGAGTGAAAACAATGTATCTGACAAATTGATCATTAATTTAAGTATTGTGTGCCAAATAAAATTCATCAACATCATAACACTATCTTCAACACCGAATAGCTATGAATTTTTTATAAGATCTTGTCAAAGACTCTAATAAAGGATCAATTCAAGTGTTGGTTTGTAGGGATTTGATTAGTTTCAGGACTTCATGATGAGCTGACATCAGTTAGAGAACCATTGGAAAACCTGGGAGTACTGGATAGCTGTTTCCATTGCCCTAGTTTGGGACTCTTCATCAGTATGCACCCACCGCCTGGGTTAGAACCCAGGACCTTCTGGTTACAAGGCGAGCTCGTATACCATTAGGCCACTGGGACCCGATCCAATGGTCCTTGAATTCTAACTTCTGCCAACTCTAACTGATGTCAGCTTATGATGAAATCCTGTAACCAATCACGTCCCTACAAACCAACACTTGAATACCAATTAGATGCTAACTGGCGACTGGCCCTATTCAGGTAAGTAGTTACCTGGGTTCCAGTGGGAAGTCGTGACCAGTAGGGTACAACGGGTCGGGTGTGAGGACAAATACTCGCCGAAGACACTGGCTAGTGGTCGCGTTATGTCGTGAATTGGCAGAAGTTAGAATTCAAGGACCATTGGATTGGGTCCCAGTGGCCTAATGGTATACGAGCTCGCCTTGTAACCAGAAGGTCCTGGGTTCTAACCCAGGCGGTGGGTGCGTACTGATGAAGAGTCCCAAACTAGGACAATGGAAACAGCTATCCAGTACTCCCAGGTTTTCCAATGGTTCTCTAACTGATGTCAACTCATGATGAAATCCTGAAAGGATCAATTTTGCGGAGTTTTTAGCCTTTCCAAAACTGACCTGAATCAAAGTGAATGCAAAGCACGCGCTGTTTGATTTTAAGTTTACTAATAGAATTTATACAGTAGCATGATTCCAGAAGTTAACTCTATTACAGATAAGATTTTATTTTGATAAAATCACAGTGTAGTGTTATACAGTAATATTAACTGATTACCACAAGTTTCGAGCACAAATTATTACTGCTTATAATCATATCAAGTCACTACTCACACAACTTTTTACCTCATTTATATACAAGAGTAAAAACTGATGATCAGATATTTGAATAAGATCAAGATAAAGTACATTCAGGAATTAATAATACGATCAAAATTGATCAAATCATTCGGATTGGAAATAAGACGAGTGTTTTTATAGTCATAATAAGTGAGTAACTTGTTAGAATGTTATGATGTACTTGAATTGAATTGAAATAGAATACTATTTAAGATTATTTATTATCCTCCTCTGATTGGACTGACTGACATGGTAATAATACCTTCCATATCTCTGGTATTTGCATCGAATCATTCTTATTGCATGTGTTGGGTGTAGACTCATTGAACCAGGGAGGATTCAGTAATCAATCTATCTCTGTCTCAGTTCAGCAATTGCACTGCATGCATCAACACACAATCACACAATAATAGTAATAATAATAATTTTTTTACTTTATTCCAAAAACAGTACTAATGATACAGCAAGGAATTTTCAGCATTCAGTACAATATTGCATCTAATTTACTCAAAAACGACAAAAAATTATAAATACACATTACATAATAATAATAAAACGATTGTTACAGCAGCTACATAACAAAATACCGTATGCAATACGGTGAAAAATATGCATAAAGTACAAAATTGTAGTAATAATAGTAATACAAACTAATATAAAATAGCAGAGTTATAATTAAACGATAGAAAGTGTGACACCATAAAATACAGTAAGATGAACAATGGAAGGGTCGATTCACTGTGCTAATTACATAGTAACTTTTGTAAGTTTCACGTCTAACAGAGTCTTCATCACATAAAGTACGGGCTAAATAGAGTATTGTAGAATTTCTATACTTAGTGGTACGAGCATATAACTTTTTATATTGACTTCTCGTCCTACCTGATGAGATACAAGGAGATAGGTGTGAATAAAGGGAGTGCAGAGGGTCTGACAGTATAGCCTTTGCCCATTTCACACAGGAATTTATATGCCTCTCGACTATAGTATTAGCGAGCTCATGCAGTGGCAGACCACAAGCCCTACTCACAGCATTTAATACTCTTCGTAATATGATATAATCTTTTTTGAGAAACCCAGGAAAGATAAATGGAGAGCAATAGAGTACAATAGGTAAGATACAGGAGTTTAAAAATTGCAAAACTAAAGGTTGGTTGATACCTGATTGTCCTAACTTTTTAATGTAGAAGGTAAGACGAAACATTTTCTTAGAGATAGATAAGATGTGGGGTGACCATGAAAGGTCAGAGGAAAGAACTAATCCAAGGTATTTAATGCTTGACTTGGTTTCAATTTCCGTGCCATCTATGCTACAGGCATCATGCAAACTAGCAAGTTCATGTAAGTCCCGTCGATGCTTGAAAGTAAAGTCAAGTGCCTGACATTTGGAAGGATTTAACAGAAGACCATTTGACTTAGACCACTTGTTGATGTCCAACAGAAAGCTATTAAGTTTGGAGCTGTCAGACTCGGAAGTGATAGGCAGTGAGTGATACAGTCAGATCATCTGCATATTTGACAAAGTTAGTTTCGTTTGAATGGGGCAGGTCGTGTAGGATGAAAGAAAAAAGAAAAGGAGAGAGGACGACACCTTGAGGAACACCGGATTTTGTAACCGAGGTAGAAGGAGATTTGCCATTATATGCAGTATACTGCATTCTATCAGAAGTAGCATCGTTGGAGAGAGTTAAGATTCTAAGAAGTAATCTATTTAGGTGGAGAGAGACTGATTACTGAATCCTGGTTGTGCTATAAACGTCATCATTTAATATTACTGTGTAACACTGTGTAATTTATCGAAATAAAATCTTATCCATAATGGAGTTATAGTCTACCGCCACACTGCCCAAGTTTTATACTTATATCAATTCTAGAATTCATTCAGTTGACTGACAAATCGTAAATAAATAAGTGACTAAGAGGAATAAATCGTGTTCGAAACGTCATCCAGTTATTAATGCTGTATCACTGTCTATTATATGAACTAAAATTTTCTAGTTCATTGTGATTAATTTAGTTGCTCCTGTGGAAAAAGCTATATTATATAAGACGAACAACTAGGTAGCTTAACAAACGTATTAATGAGCATCTTCCTTCATTGTTTGGAAACGGTCAAATAAAATCTGTAAGAAGTTCTATTTTGGCTCATTTGATTGATAGCGGTCACCAAGTGAACAAAAATAGTGCCGCCTTCAAAGATATCTATCGCATTCCATCGGGCCTTTCGAACGGAATTCGAACTTGTCTTTCACACATAGCCGAAGCAATGGGAATTAATTCGAGAGAACAATCCTAGTCTTTATTCTACAAAGTCTCATAGTGTAATACATTAGTATTTCCTGAGAAATAAATTGTGCTCAAAACGTGGTCATCACTGAGAATTTATCAAAATAAATGTTACCCACAGTGGAATTATATTCTACAACACTGCACAAGTACTATTCTTATATTAAGAGAGTAATTTAAGCACATAACCACGCCAGATACTAGCTTGCTAGGCTACTAGCTTACTAGTTTTCTCGTCGGCCCCAAGCCCGGGTAAAGAGGGAGGGTTGGGGCGTGGTGCTAGCAACTCCACCCCTGTAAAACAACCAAATCGCTACAGAAACTTCAACGAATAAATATATTAAAAATTCTAAAAACATAAGCAATAGCCTTACTTTTCGCTGGAATCGGGGAAGTGAAATGACGCAGGCTGGTGAAAGCTAGCCTTCGGGAAGCCAGTCAGCCGATGTGCCTTCTTTCGATGAAAGCAAAAGTAAGGATGGGTACCTGGAATGTTCGTACAATGTACGAAACTGGAAAGGCTGCCCAGATAGCCGCTGAAATGAGAAGGTACAGAATAGAAGTGTTGGGAATCTGCGAAAGCAGATGGAACGGAACTGGAAGGTGCCAACTACCTACTGGAGAGACAGTAATCTTTTCCGGCCACCCAGAGGACAACCATGAGCACACCGAGGGAGTGGCCATCATGATGTCACCAACAGCAACCAAAGCTCTCATGCAGTGGGAACCAATCTCCTCCAGGATAATGACAGCCAGGTTCAACTCAAAAGGAAGGAAAGTTACAGTCATTCAATGTTATGCGCCTACAAACGTCTCAGAACAAGAGAAGAAGGAGGCGTTCTACAGACAACTACAAACAATAATGGACAACGTCCCAAATGGCGATATCAAAATCCTGATGGGCGACATGAATGCGAAGCTGGGAGGAGACAACACAGGAAGAGAACTCACCATGGGTCGTGAGGCCCTCGGTGAAATGAACGACAATGGTGAACTCTTCTCAGACTTCTGCGCCTTCAATGATTTGGTGATTGGCGGTAGTGTGTTCAAACACAAGGATATACACAAGACGACATGGATTTCACCAGATGGAAACACCAAGAATCAAATAGACTTCATCTCAATTTCAAGAAAGTGGAGACGGAGCCTACTGGACACAAGGACTGACTTGACGTCTGTATTGAAAATCCGAGCGAATTTAAGGGACTTTCAAGGTGAAACTAAAAGCCTCGAGGATAGCTGGGGATAGGCCACAATGCAAGTTCAACACTCAATTACTGAAGGACACAACCACAAAAGACACTTTCACTGCAACTGTCAGAGCAAAGCAGGAAACACTACGCGACATCACTGAAGAATCATGCGTGGAAGAACATTGGAAGTCTCTGAAGGCGATTCTCAACGAAACGTGTTCAACGGTTCTAGGAAGAAAGAAGAGACAAGACAAGGAATGGCTCTCAACGGACACTTGGAAATTAATAGAAGAGAGGAGAATGGTGAAAGAGAAAATGATTCAATGCAAGGACGGACAGGAGAAGGAGACGATGAGCTCAACTTACAAAGCACTGGACAAAGAAGTGAAGAAGAGTGCTAGGAAGGACAAAAGACGATTCTACGACAACCTCGCCACTGAAGCTGAGAAGGCAGCAGGCAAAAGGGACCTGAGGACACTATATCAGATAACCAAATCTCTATCCGGGAAGAGATCAACACAAGCGAAACCTATAAAAGACAGCCAAGGGAACCCAATTACCAAGGAAGAAAAACAGATTAAACAATGGGCGGATCACTTCAAAGGACTCTTAAACCGATCACCACCTGCAACCCGTCCAGAAATACCAACAACAGCGCGCACACAACTGCAAGTTGACACCAATCCTCCAACGAAAGCTGAAGTCTTGAATGCAATCAAACTTCTGAAAGCTGGAAAAACAGCCGGACCAGATGGAATACCCCCTGAAGCACTGAAAGCAGACCCAGAGACGACAGCAGACATGCTGACTCCATTATTGCAAAAGGTCTGGAAGGAGGGAAAGGTGCCTACTGACTGGAGGAAAGGTTACCTCGTGAAACTACCAAAGAAGGGCGACTTAGGACTCTGCAAGAACTGGCGAGGAATCATGCTCCTATCGACGCCAAGTAAAATCCTGAGTCGCATCATCCTGGAGAGATTAAAGGACGCACTGGAGACAGAACTCCGACCAGAACAAGCTGGATTCAGGAAAGGCAAATCATGTACTGACCAAATTGCAACTCTACGCATCATCATCACAGAACAAAGCATGGAATGGCAATCAAACCTCTACCTCAACTTTATAGACTTTGAGAAGGCCTTCGACAGCGTTGATCGTGAAGTAATTTGGAAATTACTCGAGTACTATGGCGTACCCCAAATATTCATCAACCTTATTCAACAGCTGTACGACAACGGCACATGTCAAGTGATCCACAACGGAAAACTCAGCGAGGCGTTTGGAGTAAACACAGGAGTCAAACAAGGGTGCTTATTATCACCAATGATATTCCTAATTGTGGTGCACTAGATTATGCGTCAGACAGTGGGAAACGAGAAGACAGGGATATCCTGGACCAACGTGAAGAACCTAGAAGACCTGGGTTTCGCGCGTGGATGATTTATGTTTGATTTCACACACAAATATAAGACTTACAAGCGAAAACCGACAAACTGGTCGAAGAAGCAGCCGGCGAAGACAGGATTCCAGGTGAACATAGACAAGACGGAGGTTATGAAAATAACCAACCAACAACGGCAACAACATCCAACGTCAGTCACCATCAACGGGAGGGATTTGAAAGAGGCTACTTCATTCACTTATCTAGGGAGCATTGTCTCAACTACAGGAGGAGCGGACGAGGATGTCAAATCGAGCGAGAATCGGGAAGGCGAGAAACACATTCATCAACCTGAAATCAATCTGGAAATCTTCGTCACTCAGCATCACCAACAAAATTCGGATTTTCAATACAAACATAAAGTCAGTTCTTCTATACGGATCAGAAACTTGGCGGGCATATCACAGAGAATATTTCCAAAAGGTTGCAGACCTTTATTAACAACTGTCTTCGCTCAATACTGAAGATCAGATGGCCGGAAAGAATCACCAACAAGGAATTATGGGAACAAACAAAGCAAGAACCAATCGCCCCAACAAATATGCAGGAGAAAGTGGAGATGGATCGGACACTCGCTGAGGAGACCGCTGGGTGACATCGCGCGCCAAGCCCTCGAGTGGAACCCGAAAGGGAAGCGGCGTGTGGGATGTCAGTGCAAGTGTGACGTGGAGGAGATCGTGTGAAGAGGAGTTGAAAGAATATGGACTAACATGGATGCAGGCGAAAAGTACAGCAGATGACAGAAGGCAAGTGGAGACGTGCAGTTGAAGCCCTATGTTCCACTAAGAACCCAAGGGAGCAATAATAATAAATAATAATAATTTAAGCACATTCTACGCATGTAATTATTCAGGTCTTCTAACCCTAACAATAACCCTAATCTTTCCTGAACCTAATCCTAACGTGAAAATATCACTAAACTAAGTGTAATCTAACTGGAACCAACACTAATCTAGCCTTTGTTAGGCCAACCTAACCTTAAACGTGTCCTTAGCTTAAAAGGTAACTTAATCTTTCCCAAACCTAAGGTGAAACTTGTCAGATATCCCATTTAAACAGCATAACACTTCGATTAGCATATTTTATTGATGATGACAAAATTATTCGCCAGATTTCACTAACTTGCTCAGTGAGCGTTTCAACATCACTGATGCGGTCGTACTCCAATAGTATTCAGTGGTGCTTAAAGTTTAACTTGGCCAAAAAACCTAAACCACTGCAAGATTGAAACTACCGCCTTCAGGTACATGACATATAAGCATCAAGTTAGATTTCCGCATGAATTAGGATTAATAATAATATATAATATATTAACAACTTTATTCCGAACAGTATTTGTGGTACAGGTATGGAATTTTCAGCCTGCATTACAATATATTGCATCTTATTACCTCATAAATTTTATAAGATTTTAAAATCAAAAAGCAACACCCCGAAAAAAGGTAAATAAAAAAAATAAAAAGAACAGCGTTGCCTTTACATTTTAAACAATCCACTACAGGATATGAAATATAAAGTTGGTGTGTAATAGAAGATGAGATTAACAGTGTAATAGTAACGAGGAAAGGAAAACAAAAACTAATGGGACTATTTGTTAGAGTGTCGCAGTAAGTTTATCGTGTCATACCTAACGGATTTCTCATCACATAACAGCTGTGCCAGATATGGTATTGTGGAGTTTTTGTACTTAACAGATCCCTTCTATCTCCTGTCTGCTCCATGTGTTGTTATCGCTTTGTTCGAATTTTCAATATTTTTCACTAAAATTTATATCGTTAGGACGGTTAGTACGCTCGCCGACCATGCAAATGGTCCGGGGCTCGAGCTTTGGCCACCAACTCACTCCTTTACCTCGCTAAGCCAGAAATAAAGCTAGTTAAGAGGAAAGGTTGGGCATGAGGCTAGCAACCCCATCCTGTAAAAAATAAACACTGCTACAGAAACTTCAAGACACTAGCTTGAAGCCGTATGTTCCACTGGGAACATGAAGGAATAAAAAAATGAATTTATATCGGCCATTATTTCGAACGTCACTTAGAACCGCCGTTGGTGAAATACACCTCAGACAGCTGGGAAGCAGTGTAGTAATTAGTAACAAAATGATAGCTAGTTGCATCCTATACAGTCCTTAATTATTATTATTATTATAAAATCTTAGAGATTAAGACTGAAATAGGGTCAGTAAACTCAAAGACACTATGGTTCAATGAAGTTCATTCAATGATAAGTGCAGGTTTTATTTTGTTTGACAGTAATTCAACACGTGAAGACATCTGATAATCTATCCAATTTTCTCATATTTACACAACACTATTTAAGTCTAAGACATTGTTAATAACCTATTTCACTCAACTAAACAATATATTCTATAAAAATGGCATTTTGATGTGGTTTTGTTCTCTGAGCTGGATGGTTAGTTTGCGAAGCTTTCATCACCTTACTGGGTGACATCTTCAGCGCATACTTCAATTTGAAGTGAGCTTTTAGATTTCTCCACGAGTTTATTAATCATCTCTCCTGGTGACCTTGGACGTAATTGGTTGTTTGTGTGTGTTTTCACACCTTCTAGGTTACTTGTATTGGAACTGGTTGTTTCTTTGACTTGAATTTTGACCCTTTGTCTGTGGAGTTTCTTTCTTATTGGTTGATAAATGTTGTCTATGTCGATGTGTCTATTGATTGATGATCCAATGGAATGCCAAGCTTCTAAAAATTCTCTAGCATTCTTGTTATTTCCTTTGTCTAATATTTGAACGTTGTCCCAGTCGAATTGATGTCCGTAGTTGTCTGTGTGTAGTGAAATGAGGGAGTGGATATCATGTCTTTTGACGGCTAGCTTATGTTCGTGGATACGAAGACGAAGGGGACGTCCACTTTGGCCGATGTAGTGTTTTTCGCAGTTGTTACAGTTTATTTTGTAGATGATGTTGGTTTTATCTTCTTTCGCTGTTGAGTCTTTTGGTTGACATAGAATTGAGTGAAGCGACTTTGTTGGTTTGTGTACGACGTCAACTCCTAAAGGTTTGAAGAGTCTTGTAGTGATTTCTGAGATATCTTTTATATATGGTAAGGCAATTTTCTTTGTGTTCTCCTTGGTGGCTTTTGCTTTGGTAGGTTGGCTTGGGGGTATATGTCTCTTGATGAAATTCCGTGGATATCCATTCTTTTGGAAGACGTCCATGAGATACTTTTCTTCAATTTTTCTTAAGGTGGGAGTGCTGCAGTGAGTCCTTGCCCTCTTGAATAGTGTTTGTATGCAATTCCTTTTGTGTGTTATTGGGTTGTTGCTGTTGTAATTCAGTATTTGGTCTGTGTGAGTTGATTTCCTATAAACTTGAATTTCTAATTCTCCTGTAGTTGTTCGCCTGACTAAGACGTCCAAAAATGGTATTTTGTTCTCGGATTCCTCTTCTCTTGTGAATTTGATGTCGTTGAAGACGTTGTTTATTAAGTTGTGAGTTTTATCTAATTCGTTTCTTTTGATGATTACAAATGTGTCGTCGACGTAGCGTATCCAAATCTTGGGTTTGATCTTTGGTAGAATTATATTTTCGAGTCTTTGCATCACTGCTTCTGCAATCAAACCTGATATTGGTGATCCCATGGGTGTTCCTTTGACTTGTTCATATATTTGGCCGTTGAATTGGAAGTATGTTGTTAGGCATAGATTTATGCATTCCATCCAGCTTGTGTGTTGCATTTTTGATTGTTGTGGCAGTTGTTCGTCGTTGCTAAGTAGTTGCTCCATGGTTTCTTTTGCTAGGTTTTGTCCGATGGATGTATATAATGCTATCACGTCGAATGACAGACAAAGGGTCAAAATTCAAGTCAAAGAAACAACCAGTTCCAATACAAGTAACCTAGAAGGTGTGAAAACACACACAAACAACCAATTACGTCCAAGGTCACCAGGAGAGATGATTAATAAACTCGTGGAGAAATCTAAAAGCTCACTTCAAATTGAAGTATGCGCTGAAGATGTCACCCAGTAAGGTGATGAAAGCTTCGCAAACTAACCATCCAGCTCAGAGAACAAAACCACATCAAAATCATCCACCTGAGCTACAAATCTCTCTATAATAAAAATGGCATTGCTTATTACTAAGTGTTAGATTGATGAAACGTAAAGATTCATTTTTGTTCGCATAAACCGTTAAACTAAGTACCTGATGGAAAGTGCGATCCATACAACAGAAATCTTAACAGCTAGGCTGCAAAAGATTGCAAGGAATATCGAAAAATCACTGGTTTTTAGCTCATTGATTGTAAAGTAACCAGCTTTTTAAGAGACCTGGATTTCGGCGGTGTACACAGGTTTTTTGTTCAGCGAAGAAATATCTCATTTCAACGACTTCACTTTGAAGCTGTACAGTCGTGTTTACATTATAGAAAGCGATATTAAGTGGCACTAGAAACTGCTCAGTCAGTATTGCACATATGATAAAAATAAAAATAATTAAATTGATGTACAAATGGGGGCACCGTAGATTTAAAGCGGATGAATTACAGAACCTTTACAGATTATTAAATAAGTGGACTGGCATGAAGATTTTAAAATTATAGATCAAGTGTTATCTGGAAAATTAAGAGTACAATGATGATGACAATAAAGAGGGCGAAGATATAGTGCAGTGTGGAATAAGTTGAATTGGTGAAATAAGATAAAATACAATAAAAGAACATTACTAAAATCAAGGTAAAGAAGGGGGTTTCACAAAACCTTTTTGAATACATAATTTCTGTCCATGTATAGATAGAGCTTTGGCTATGCATAAGTGGAGGAAAAGTTAGCTTTTTGAGTGATTGGATTCGGTCCTGTAGATAACTTGAAAGGATAAACCACGTGGATCTGAATGACGTGACTCCAGAAGGTCTTCACCGATTGAAGACTTTGTCGTCCTCTGCTCACCTATCATTAACCAAACCGAGTAGTGTTCAGCTACGCGTTTACGGCGTAGGTTGGATTCTGTTTTAGTCCATCATTCCTGTTCAGACAATTTGGATTCCACTTGATATGAAGTGTTTTTGATGAAGTGAGACGTTCTTTATGATATCGGAGGTTTTTCTGGATTATTTCAATATTGTCAAAATCAATTTTGTGGCCTGATTCTATAGTATGTAGGCAGGCTATGGCTGGCGATTTTTCAAGCTTTTGTAGTTCAACCAGATTTCTCGGTGATCAAACAGATACTCCGGGTGTTCATTTCTTCTGATTTTGATTTCCCGAGATGTTTGTCCGATGTAGATCGCATCACATTCCAAGCATTTTATTTTGTAGACACAATTACATGAAGAACATTTCGGGATTTAGTCTTTTAAATGGAGAAAGTTGCTTTGAAGTGTGTCTAATTTTTTGAAGAGTAATGGAGAACTGTTGTACTTTTCCGATCCTACCTTTGATATTTTCATCTGTTTCGCCTATAGTTGAAACGATACTACTCAGTTAAAGGAAGGAAAAGTAACTCCTTTTAGGTTACTCCCGTTGGCACTAGTCAATGAAATCTACAACAGGTAGTGTAAGCTACGTAGGAAGGTGTAGACTTCCAGGCTGGGTTCCTCGGGATGGTAAAAATCTATGGTTGGAAACAATTGGTGACATGGCTCAAAATCGTTCTCAATGGCTGGTGCAGATGCATCCACTCCTTGTGACTTATGATCTCCAATGAAACTGTTTTGTTCTTCGTTATTACTCCTCCTTTGTCTCACACCTCTGCTCACTGTTTCTATTATGCTTTTCTTGTACTTTCTTCTCTTGCTTCGCGTGCTACACGGAGTGTGGCGACTTGAACTTCCGCACATTTGTGCAAAGTTCTATGTCGAAAACAGACAGACAGACAGACAGACTCCCGTTGAGTATCTATGTTAGATAAGTTTATGTGAAATAAAGCGTAGTGATACAGTATTAATAATTGTTGTTAATACCCCATCATTTTGTATCCCATCTATTATCCTACCATAGTGCCTAACTTCTACAGTTAAATTCATTGCATCAGTTCTATTTATAAAACTGCATATCTTGCTTATTGCGTGAAATCTTGTCAATATGATTTGAGTACACTTAAACAGAAGATTTATTATGACATAAATGATTCACTAGTAATGAACTTAACTGCAGTACTGATGTACTTGGTGGAAGGGATGAGTTTGTTGCGCATAGTAAATAGAGTTTACTTACGCGTACAAATGGAAACTCAGTTTAAACTTTTTGTCTGTTTGTCTCTGACTACTGAAATATATATATATATATATATATATATATATATATATATATATATATATATATATATATATGTCTAGCTGTCAAGCTGCTTTGATCCCCTATGTAGGGTAGCTTCACAGAGTGGTTCTCGGTATTCTGAAAATTTTATATCTCCTGATGAACTTGTCTGGATAATTATTATAAACCAGAGCTTGTGCCAACTTTCTTACTTCCTCATCAAGTGTGCCTGTTTTCAGTGCATATTTGGCGGATTCCGTTGAAGAGGCACCTTATTAAGGCTCTTTTGTACCGAATAGGCCAGGAACTGTGATAATTAAGATACTGTCTTGTCCAGATAGGTAGGTGTGTTCTATAAATAAATCGTTTTATTGACCCATCAAGCCGTCGACTAAGCAATATACCTAGGGAAGATAAACAATTATCTCCCTCTTCCACAGACGTAAGTGATGTGCCACTCTGAACTTCATTCATTCGATTTAAAATTAAGCTGGCTGAACAAGGTTTATCACTTATGATTACAGTATCGCCTGCATACCCTCTATAAAGGGGCATATTTTCGATTAAATCCTTCGATAAATTCTTAATTTATGACATATAGATAGATAAGTGGTAAAAGGCGCCCTAACCAAACTCCATAGCAACACCATCAACCTGACGGAAACAATCATCTTGCTAGTACACAGAAATAATAAACCCCTTAAATAAGATATAGGGAATTGGAGGAAGAAAAATTATGTATGGAAACGTAATCACACAAAATGTCAAGTGTTTTGAGTAAAGGCGCGTTAGCGAATTTTAGTGTATATATATATATATTCATTTACACCATATTTTTTTCAATCTCCAGACTACAATTTCTGGTGATGTAAAGTTGAAATTGGTCCCATCGAATGCGAAAAAGCAACAACCAGAAAGGAATCAAGTAAGAATTCAAATGAGATTGATTTGCAGTCTTTTTCGCCTTCTTTATGTTTGTAAATTACGTAAAGGAAAGTAGATGATTAAGTATTATTCACACTACTGAAAATTTAGTCCTACGCATATCCTATTTATACTACACCCTTCCACAACTTACAGTAAGCATAAATGTGCACCGACGTAACAATAGGCGGATATTTCTCCATATAACTAATGATATTGTAACGACAGAAGACAAGGGCCAGGCAACAGATCGTTTACTGAGAAATTCAAGAGATATTTATAAATTTTTATTTACGTTGTTATCAGCGAAGGAGCAACCTCTTCTGATTGGCTGTTTTCTTGCTAAAGTTTATTCTGTACTGCTTGTGACCGTTTCTCAGAAAGTTAAGGCATATATCTGCGAATCGTATTTGCACACGTTAAGTCTACTGTGATTGGTTGATGACTTCCTCAAGGTTAGGCTTAGTTATTGTTCTTTTCATGACCCTGATTCGGAACGTGAACATTGACGTAAATTGTTGTCTACAATTCTGGCTTGTTAGCAGCCAACTCTCATCACAATATTACCTAACTTAATGACCCCTTAACTCTGTTGCTCATTTACTTTCTTCAGAAGGAGGAATCAGTCAATACGTTCGACGTGACTGCCAAAAAGAATCAGACCTTATAGAATAGTGACTAGATCACGAGTTTCTCGATTGTATTTACCAACCGAGCTATGAGCTATTAACCTAAGACCCGTTGACTTAAATGCTGTCACCCTCCAGACTATTGTTTGGAATATGTTGTTGATTGAAACAGCTTTTCAGCAGTGTTAGGCAAAGATTGAATTCGTTCACTTGCCTAGTTTTATTCAGTTAGATCTTAACAACCGATATTTCTTAGTCGGTAACTTCACACCCCTCTTGTCTAACAGTTAATGACACCATTTGGCCATACTCCAAGATATTGACAACCTCGTATTGTCAGTAAGCTCTGTATACAAATAAATGTAACGCATATTCAAGCATCACATCATATAAAGACGTTCAGAAGGCATGAGAAGGCATATAATCAAATATTTTTCTGAATGAACACATTCAACTTACAGAAATCTCAAGGAGAATGGTTAATTTCTTGAATTACTTCGTGTTTTTACCCCTAGATGCATATTCGAGCTTTATTCTCCTACAGTCCAAGTTCAGATTCATTAACCCCATGTCCAGAAGCTGGTCTCGCATTTTTAAAGGGTGAGATCCTACGAGTAGTCAATTCAGAAGATCCAAACTGGTGGCAAGCTGTAAAGGTGAGGAATAACAAATTTCCAGTTTCACTCACTTGAAGATACTCCATGTTTTTATATGAAAAAAACACATTTAAGTTACTGGTGTGACTGATTGACTGACTGACTGAGTTGATTTCAATACAGAACTCAGTATGATAGTGGGCCATTTCCAGTCGACACACTCCATTTAGCATACGCAGTTAGAAAAAGGAGATCCAAAGAAGTTTAATTAGCAGAATTGCGAGGGAAAGAGAATAGTGACATGGAAGGACATTAAGGATTTATGGAAATGAGAGTTGTGAATGCGTCTGAGCCATTGAAAATGATTTTTAGTCCTATCACCAGTTGTCTTCAGCCGTTGATCCTTATCATCCTGAGGACCATAACCAGGAAGTCTACATCTCTCTATGTGGCTCAAACCAAATGTCTTTGAGTTGATGGATTAATGCCACGTTTTAATTCGACCACTACTAGCGCTTTTCCAACGTAATCCTATGTCATATATGTCCAAACCAAGTTCACCTTTAACAGTTTGAAAAAATTTGCGCATTGGGTATATGGTATTCATTATAATAAAGGTTCTTTTTGTATTTCCCAATGAATGAATGAAAAAGAACAAAACGATATTACTGCTGCTTTTACTGACGTTTCGCTATTTAATGCTACTGCTAATAGCTTTATCAAAGTAATATTAAACCAGAATTTACAAAATCCACTCAGCATATATAAAACAAAGAGTTAAGAGGTGAGAAAATAGACAAGTTAGGTCAAGTTAAAATGACACAATGAAAGTCAAAATAATAATGAAGATCACTAAACCAAATATTGAACGTAATAGTACATCTGTTATGATATCAAAACAAAGTATACTAATAATTGAATTTGAGATTTTCCCGTCGATTGATTGGACCGAAGCGCTCGGTCTCAGGTTGACATGTCGGCTTCTTGTGCAGATGCCTCGACATTTAATTAGTACTGACTGATGTTTCGCTATTTAATGCTACTGCTAATAGCTTTATCAAAGTATTATTAAACCGGAATCCACAAAATCTCAGCATATATATAACAAAGAGTTAAGAGGTGACAAAATAGACACTTGAAAAATCGCCAGCCATAGCCTGCCTACATACTATAGAATCAGGCCACAAAATTGATTTTGACAATATTGAAATAATCCAGAAAAACCTCCGAGATCATAAAGAACGTCTCACTTCATCAAAAACACTTCATATCAAGTGGAATCCAAATTGTCTGAACAGGAATGATGGACTAAAACAGAATCTAACCTGGCTACAAAACCTCCCTCCCCTCCCCCATGAAGTGGCAAAATCAACACACACTACTTTTATAGTTTTACACACTGATCGAATCCAACAATCTACACTTGATTTTGTTATCTTTACCAATTGGCCAACTTGACAACAAAAAATGACTACAGACTGACGAACGGTGATCAAGTTAGTAAACTTTGTTTTGCTACCATAACAGATGTACTATTACGTTCAATATTTGGTTTAGTGATCTTCATTATTATTTCGACTTTCATTGTGTCATTTTAACTTGACCTAACTTGTCTATTTTCTCACCTCTTAACTCTTTGTTTTATATATGCTGAGTGGATTTTGTAAATTCCGGTTTAATAATACTTTGATAAAGCTATTAGCAGTAGCATTAAATAGCGAAACGTCAGTAAAAGCAGCAGTAATATCGTTTTGTTCTTTTTCATTCATTCATTGGGAAATACAAAAACCTTTATTGTAATGCGTAATCCTATGTCGGCTGACATTTCCCGTCGAGGAAGGAGATAGGTAGCTATCTTAGGTGACTCACCTTGATAACTACATCGATTGACTTATCCTCCTTAAATGGCACTCTTCGCCTAACTGCACTATTATTTATTCATCATATTATATCACTAAACATAGTAGAAAAAAGTAAGCATTTGTGTCCAAAGATACCTGACCTCTTCATGTCTTCCACTAGTGTGAGAATCATAAAGGAAAGAAAGTAAACTAGGACTGCGTTGCCACATTTAGTGTGTGTGTGTGTGTATGTGAGGGCTGATAATTTTTGCCGTTTGCCCAAACTGAAGCAGTTGTAGTCGGATTCGAATCTAGGACACATACATTAGCTTTAAGTTCAACGCTTAAGGTAATGAGGTGCATCTTCACACATTTACTCATGCATCACACCTTGCAAAGTGAAGGTATCACTATGCTACTGGGAAATTATCATGTACAACTATTACAATACATTAAATCGCTTCATTTGGTTAATTCCTTTCCATTCTGTTGCCGACTTATGCATGGAAGTTGAAGTGCCTTGAATAGATAAGGTCAAATAAACCTATGAAGTAGATTAAGTCTAGCATTTTTCTAGCCTTATATATATATATATATATATATATATATATATATATATATATATATATATATAGGAATTAATATATGCAGTAATTGCATTGTGTTTGTTAAAAAAATAACATCAATAATTCTTCACGCTGTGACCTTGAACACTGATATTTTAATGATGTGACCTTAAATTCATGGTAAACCATTCATTAGGTCACTCACTGGTGAGAAGACCAAAAAGAGACCAAAATTCAGTTTCACCTCATCTTCGTTTCTTATCAATGAAAATGATGGGAAATTTGTCCCAGATTTTTCTTTCTTTTGTTTTAATTTAATGACAACCAAGTGACAGGAACGTAAAAAATGAGAAGTACATCACATTTCTGTTAGATTTCAAATTAACAGTTAGCTGTTTATTTCCGAATAATACTGTAGCGTTTTACGTTTGAAGCGTATAGCTTTTCGATCAATAAGGAGAAGAGATCGACATATATCACCGGCATCAGATTTCTACAAAATCTGGATAGACTTTTAATGAATTATAGTTTCGCTTGTTTGTTTATCTTGTATTGTATGCAAACACAGAACAACGATTGATGTAAGTGTAGAATTTTGGCACTTTGGTAGAATGTAATTACGTATTAGATAAGTTTATTTCAAATGTCACACAGTGATGATGATGCAGTATTAACAACTGGATGACAAGGTTTCGACCATAAGTTATAACAGTTCATAATCATATCAATTCAGTCACACGGCTTCACAAATTTTCTCATATATGTTCTCTCTTTACCAATCTCCTTGTTATTTGTTGCCACTTCCCATTTCTCAAGTATAGGCGTTGCGTCAATTCGATTGCTGAATGAATACACAAAGTTCCAGTGATTAACCTCTCTCTCTCTGTCTCCGCTTAACTATAATACTGTTTGATACTTCCATCCTGTCCTACTCTATTTTGTGATTACATGCAGGTGAATGTAGTGCAATGCAACAGCTGAACTTTTTTCTAGGTTATTTATCTTAGCAGAGCCGATCATTCTAGATCCAGCTAGATTTTTATATTCCAATAGTCTAGTTGACGCTGATCTACTGGTTTGACCTATGTAATTGACCTCATAGTCAGCACATTACATGGTATTTGGTAAATAATATTATTTTTCCTAACTGAATCTATTGGGAGTGTCCTCAAGCCGACAGAGTTTATTTCTGGGAGAGTTGGTTGGTTGATTTAAATGTCACCCTAATTTCAGTGTCATTTTGAATCCTACTTAAAGCCTCTAACTTTCCTTCTGTATACGGTAGTGCTACAGAGGCTTTGGATTCTATATTATTTTCGTTACTTTTATTGCCAGTCATAGTTTATCAATTGTTCTTCATATATTTTTGAATAAATTCTGGCGTGTAGTGTAGTAATATTTTCCTTATTTGTTTGATTTCGCTATTTAAATCTTCTGGCCTCTTAGTTATGCTCTTGACCTACTTGTACCGACCGATTCAGTTTGGGATGAATGAAAGACTAAGTATTTATTAGAGTGCATCATTTTTCTATAAATGCTTAAGAGAATAAGTGTTGTGTGTGTACGTCGACTGTATATATGAATGTATGAATTCACAAAACCGATTAACGAGAAAAAATATGACTGAACAGACCGAACAAAAGCTAACGGACACCCTCCGTTAGCTAAAAACTGAATCTTTCATCAGCAACGAAATGTTCGAATCCCTAAGATCATCCAGCTCAAATATACCACGACTCTACGGACTCCCGAAATGCTTAAACGTTAGATCAAGACGACTTATTTTTAAACTAGCTTAAATCCATTTTAGAAACCAGTAATTTGCCCTTATTAATGTTTTCTATAATATATATATATATATATATATGTACTTTTATGTTTTCTGTCTTCCGCTTCTTGTGGTTCATTACAATTTCCCATGTATCTAGGGTAGGTGTTGCGTCATTTCGATTGCGCGTGTTTGGTATTGATTGCATGAAAAAGACTGTGTGACTGACCTCTCTCTCTCTCTCTCCAACTAACTATATTACTTTTCGTACTTTTAACCCAGTCCCACTCTATTGTGTTACTGGAAGCAAGTGAATGAATTTCAGTGGACGAGCTTGTTTCTAAACTACTTAACTCAGGAGGATCGTTCATTCTTAGGTTTACCTAATTTCCTATATTCTGATAATCTAATTAACCTCGATCTACTAGTTTGTTTTTGATATCATTCATTGTAATCTAGCTAAGTGCGGTACATTGTTGAAAGGTTTTCCTGACCTGAGTACTTTGGTGAACTCCGAGATCTGACAGTTATTTCTGAAATTGTCATTGACTAAAACTATAGCTTCCAAAAAAAAAAGAATACCGTTTCAACTTCATCCTTACACTTCTTACAGGTTGAATTCCCCCTCAGTGGAGCTGTTTCATTTGTACTAGGCAGTAATATAACACAACCAGGATTAGGAAGAGCTGGTCTAATACCGAGTAAAATGATGCGAGAATGGTAAGTTGCAAGTGTACTACAATACCTTTAGCACATATTTAATTTGTATATATGCATGTCTTGTTGCGCTTTTCGTCAAAAATCTGTTGGTTTACTAGTGTTGATGATCTTCCGATGAAGTGATTCGCTCAAGATTATAACACACACACACACACCTGGTTGTTTATGCTTCTCAATGTCACGTGTTCAGTGATTAACCAACTAACTAACTAACTAATTCACCAGCGTATTTTGACAGTCTACTCTTTTTCGATCATGTAATACTGTGTGCTTACAAAATTTGTGTTTTTTTCAAAAGGCCTTTATTTATTTTTTATCTTTCCCTAGTCTACAAAGCAATTCAGAATGTTGGTTGTGAAATTACTGACCTAATGTTTTATCATTACTCATTGAATCATACCCTCTACGACAATAGTTCTTCACTTAGACATCCTTGACAATAAAATGAATGGTATTTTCAGGTGTTTGGTTTGCAAGAGGTTTGACAAGTTTCAGGTTAGATTATGGATTGATATCTGTTAGGGAGCCATAAAAATCCAGGAAGTAAAGGATAGCCGTTTCGTCCTAATTTGGAACTCTTCAAAGGTATGCAACCAGGACCCTTTTAAACCGACACTTGTAAATTATTCTACTACTCGCTAGTCATTGACTGCAGGATGAAGTTGTCTGGAGTTATTTTTTGAGGGGTTTTGACCAGTGAGGTGGTCCACTAGGTCAGGTGTGATGATGAATACTCGCCGATAACATTAGCTGGTGGAAGTCTCTATAAATGGTGAATTAACTGAAGTTAGAAGTGGTGAGCCGCTGGGTTCTTTCCCAGCTAGTGAACAGACAATGGGGTCGCTTCTTCAGCTGAACGCTCTACCTGGGGTAATGGGTGCTTAATGATGAAGCTTCCCAAAGTAAGACGAAACTGATGTTCTGACCTCCTTGGTTTGAAATGGTCATCCCATAATCTAACTTGAAACATTGTATTATATAAATCAACGAGAACCATCAGTGGATAGTGTATATCACTGAAAAAACACTATAAGAATAAGTAGAGCTTGCTAGTTAGATGAAAACTGATTTAAAACAGAACAGTGCTTTATTCACGTACTTGTTCAACGTATACTAACTGGACAGTTATCTTAAGTGAACAGGTACGCAAAAGACACTATGGATAGCTTTTAAATTATCTACGTTGTGAATGGTTATTTTTAGCTAATCATTATTTTCAGAAGAATGTATACTGAACAAAGAGTTCACTTTCCGATAACCCCTTCATCATCAGGCTCTACAGTTATACATACATTATACTGAATGAATTAGTGTTATGAACAACATTAATGTTGCTGTTTAAATAACATCGAATAAATAATATCGATAGATTACAGTTCGATAGCGTTAACATAAAATAAGCTGAATGTCAGAAAAATTAGTAAAGATAATAATTATACAAATTCATGAATTTCTAGTCTCTACTGAAGGCTAGCCAGGGCAGTTGTAGTGGCTCGCTGGAGTTGTTTCTTTTGGACACAGAGCACCGGTTGTTTGAGGCGAATTGTCATAGCCTCTGCTGTTTGGAACATGTGGTCCCTCGATGATTTTGGCAATTTATTAGGCACCCGGTAGATGATGATAGAGAAGGATTCTTCCACGCTGGCTTTGTAGCCGGTTTACACCAGGTGGTCCAATACCGAACTGTTAATGGTTTTCACTACACCTTTACTTAGCCATGCTGGGATATGTTCTCGAGCGAGCACAAAAAATCAAGTTCATAGAGCAACGGCCAATATAACTCGCTCCACCACAAGTGTGGTTGGATTGGTAGATTCAATTAGAAGTGGCTAGTGTAGGTACTTTATATTTCAGTCGAGGAATGGACTAGGTTCGTGTAGAGAATAAGACGTGTACACCTGCCCTGGCCGGCCTTCAGTAGAGAGTATAAATTCACTTTTTTTCCTTCACGTTCCCAGTGGAACATAGGGCCTCAAGCTAGTGGCTTCAAGTTTCTGTAGCAGTGTTTATTTTTTACAGGATGGGGTTGCTAGCCTCATGCCCAACCTTTCCTCTTTACTAGCTTTATTTCTGGCTTAGCGAGGTAAAGGAGTGAGTCGGTGTCCGGGGATGGAACCCCGGACCATGTGCATGGTCGGCAAGCATGCTAACCTCTGTGCCACCGACGCATGTAATATTATCTTTCCTAATTTCTCTGACATTCCGTGTGTATTGTTATGTTGATGCTACTGAAATGTAATCTATCAATACTATTGATTCGATGTTATTTAAACAGCATTAATGTTGTTCCTAAGACCAATTCATTCATTCACTATTATGGATGGATATATAACTGTAGAGCCTGATGATGAAGAGCAGGTTACCGAAAAGAGTATTCTTTGTTCAGTAAAGATTCTTTTGAAAATTTCAATTGGTATTTGTAATCAGCCAATTATCATTGCTTAGAATGAAACTTCTCATCACATGAAGTATGATAGTAATCTTGACTTCAAACTAGGGGAGACGCTATGCAGGACTATCTGATAATTCCGATGCATCGGGTTGGCATAAGTTACCACTAGGTATTACTTTAGCCTCCAAAGCCTCAGGATGGTTGGGGGTGGGTGCCTTGCGCTGCGGGTTGGCCACCCCTCCGTACACCTCCTGAAATGCTCCCATATTAGCGGACGTCTTACATAGCCTCTCCTGAGGAAGTCCTACTCACTGCCTTCACGTGGCGGACGTGTTTTTCACCGAAGTGAGAGGGCAAAAGCGGATGCCCGGCGCTCTTCACCGGGTTGACTGTCCATTGGATGACAGTCTAAGGGGAAATGGCTAAACCCTGATTCCAAACCTCCAACGACTGGCGTATGAAGCTCACCGAAGCTCATCGGCAGACGTATGGACAAAGGGCTTATTGGATGCCCTGGATGTCTGGCCCCATTCAAAAAGGCGTATGAACCGGACTCCGGCCACCGGCTGGCTGCCAATGGATAGTGGACTCCCTATTCCACTCCTACTGCCTTGTAGGTCACACTTGCTTGTGTAAAGGCTAGAGCTGCACTCTCAAAAAAGGCCAAGAGATGCTGGAGACATCACCCGTACCTAATTCCCATGAAACTTCATGAACTCTCTTACAAACAACATCAACCAAATTCCAGTACTGGTCCAACAACGTTGCCTTCGGTGGTTTGGCCATGTTCTGCGCCGACCAGATGACGATCTGGTCAAATCAGTTCTAAATCCCTCGCCATTTCCATCTTGGCGATGTCGCAGAGGTGGACAGCCAAAAACATGGATTGTTACAGTCAAGACTGATATGGAGTGCCTGACACTACAAACCGTCTACGGACTCCGTCTGTGGAATAAGAATTGGATAACCCTGTCGCAAACCCTTGCATCAGATCGCCGCGCCTGGGCAGCGATGATTCGAGATGTTCATGAAGCCGGCTCATCCTCCCGTAGGAGCTAGCCGAAGTAAAGAAAAGTAAGTACTTTTATCCAAAAAAGAATACTGTCATAAAAAGGAGTGTACATTTATTTAGGAGAGTACTTTCAGCTGGAAAAAATTGAAATTTTTCCACCCCCCCCATAGTTTTCAACAATCACTAGGGTAAATAAAGTCTAATTCCCCCACAATTATACATCTCATCCAACAGTTGTACAACAATGTTTTATGCCAAGTAGTCCACAACGGGAAGCTCACGGAATCCTTAGAAGTGAAGACGGGAGTAAGACAAACTGGCTGTCTACTATCGCTGATTGCGATAGACTGGATAATGCGACAGACAGACTGCGGGCAAAGAGGAAACAGGCATAAAATGGACCCACACAAAAACAGAACTTGGAAGATCTGGACTTCACCGACCATATATGTCTGATTTCACACAAACCGGAATATATGCAAGCGGAAACCAACAAGTCGTCAGAAGAAGCATCCAGAGAAGATAGGACTTCAGGTGAACATAGAGAAAACAGACATAGGTGATGAATATTGCTGGCCAACACCAGCAGCAACAGTAACAACAACAGACAACAATCAGCCAGCATAAATAGGAGGAACCCGAAAGAAACAACCTCCTTTACATGCCGACAAGGGAAGCATCGTTTCAACTGTAGTCAGTGGAATTGATGACGATATCAAAGCGAGCAACATCGGGAAAGCAAGACAAGCTCTCATTACTCTCAAGTCTGTGTGGAGATCAACAGCAGTGCTCAGCATCAAAAATATGATCCGGATTTCCAAATCCAATGTGAAATCAGTGCTACTTAACATACGGATCAGAGACTTGACGCCTCATAACGAGCATCTCAAACAAACTTCAGACCTTCATCAACAGCTATCTTCGCTCAATACTCAAGATCAGACAGCCGGGCAGGGAAGATCAGAAACGGGGATTTTTGGAAATGAGCGAACAAACCCAGCAGGAACCGGTTGTGCAACAAATAGGCAGGAAAAAATGGAGATGGATTGGCCGGCCATACTCTGAGGAAACCATCAAGTGACATCACTAGACAAGCCATAGTTTGAGTGGAACCTAAATGGGAAGCGGCGAGTTGGTCGTCAGTGCCAAGGTGGGGTGACTTGGAGGAGGTCATGTGAGGAGGAGATGAAAGCATGTGGGCAGACTTGGAGCGGGATGAAAACGTTGGCAGAGAACCGAACGCAATGGCGACGCGCGGCTGAAGCCCTATGTTCCTGTAGGAATTAAAGGAAATAATAATAGTAATTTCCCCACCTAAGTATTTAGTTTCAATTGCACCTGTGAAAAGTAAGTAAACACAAGATGGGACATTTGAATGTGGACATTCTTTAATCAAACGAATGCACTGGATGACAATACTTATGAAGAGAATGTGTGTGTAAAGGTCCACTACATCACCAGCAGAAGTAGATGAGATCAGTAAACTGGTAGACTTTATAAGGTGGACTGATGGATTTAAATTCCTGTAAATTGTATCGCTGTTGTAAAACGTTTACTGGAAAGTTTCCATCGCTTAAAGTAGACTATATTATGTTATCAAGCACAATTATGAAATGTGTGTTTTGCTAACCATAGTCTGATATCAGTGAGGAGTAGATATTTCAACTAGGATAAGAGCAGATTCCTCTTAAACGCGGAATCGGTTAGGTTTCATAGGTTGGTAATGGTGTGTGCCAGTTAATTACCACTTCATCAGTATGAAATTTAAAAATCTTAACCTTATTTCTGACTTTGTTTAGACAGAAAACAGAAAGATTGAGCAAAGAAATATTCACTTTTCAATTAGATCATCATCTCACTCTGGCTCTACTCTAATATACACATAGAGCATTTTTATTATTACAATACACAACAGTTTACCAATCAAGTAAGTGGCACTGATATGTTTGTTAACAATAATTAGTCAGTGTCAACATGTCAATGCGGCGGGTGATAATTAACGAAGAAAGTCAATACACATTCAAAAGGTGGAAATGGTTATAATAAACTAATTTTACGAGGATAACACGTTATGAAAGATGAAGTGGTCAGAAAAAATAATAAAATAATTTGGACAATTATAATTTTTATAATTTTATACGTTTAGGGGAAAACTGGAGAAGTAGTCTGGTTCATACATTCAAGTAACGATGGCCAAGGTAAGGAAAGTGGCTATACAAATTTCTTCTGAACACACAAGTTTGGCTTCTTCAGGTGGATTCCTATTGCTTCAGCGGTAGGTATGTGGAAGACGAATATGTAGAGCAAAATTAAGATTAGTGTAAATGCGATAGATAATTTTCAATGCTGTATTAACGTCAACCTTATGCTCACTATCTACAAGTTGTGCTAAAATAGAGCTACATATAGATCTTGTTTGTCCCTTGCTTAACCATGTTGGATGATGTTCAGGAATACGATGATGAACCTGCCTAACTGTACGCCCAATGTAGCTGGCTCCGCAGCTGCAGTCAAACTGGTAGATGTACAGAGAAGAGGCAAATTTAGGTAGTTTATCCTTATTTCTCGAATGTAGAATAGGGGTGGTTGTAAAGAGACAACGTACCTCTGCTGCATAATAAGCTCTTTTAACTCCATTCTTCAGGCGCTGTGTTATTATTTCGCTGATGTTGTCACCGAGGAACTGCAATTTTATGAACATTGGTTTTTTCAGAACTGTTGTATTACTGACTCTCCTAGGTGCTGAATCCATATTTTTCCCAATGAACTTATCTGGATAACCATTTTTTCTAAGTAATTCTCTAATAATCTTAAGCTCCTCATTGAGGCAGTCGTCTGAACAGATTAACCTGGCTGTATAAACCAGACACTTTACCAGGTTACGTTTATATTTCACAGGTACAAAACTCAAAAAATGAGTGTACTGACCTGTTGTTGTAGTTTTCCTATACACACTCCTTCTTACTGTGCCATCTACTTTCCTTGCCATAAAGACGTCTAGGAATGGTAAAGTTGATTGCTGAATGGGCATCCTTAAACTTGCCAAGGATGTTCATTGTATCAATTTCGTCTTTCATAACCAGAAATGTATCTTTCATATATCGACAGCAGAAATCCAAGTCATTAATTACTCCTTTCAGGGGTCGTTTCTCTAATTTAGCGAGGAAAAATTCAGCTAGGATTAGACCTGATGAGGAACCCATGGCTACAACATCAACTTGTCTGTAATATTCCTTATTGAATGAGAAATGGACATTCATTGTACATCTTAAAATAAGTTCTTTTAAGATGGATACAGAAATGCCGATGTCTACAACTACACTGTCGCATCTGTAAGAAGATCTATTCAGTGCATATTGAATTGTCTCTTAAGATCGTAGAATAATTTTCGCTGAACTCTTGAATTTCTATGATCTTATTTACTAGTCAACTATCTTGTGGAGCCAGTTCAAAGTGATGGCAGGCGACTGGGTGTGATAAAAATGTCATCTGTGTTCCCATACGAACTCAAGAGATAAGTAATAATAATAATGATCCAGACATCTAGTATTAAGCGCTTGACACCAAATCTTAAGAAGTCTAGGTCTTTGTGTCTCCTGATACTTTTCGTTAACATACACAAGGATCTGGGAATGGTTTTCACCTTTTTGGGATCAATATCCATATAGACGGGCGATTTTTACTTGGAATATTCAGGTTTCTGTGATTTCTTGCAGCATAAAACTATTCGAGCATTACTGGTTATCGGCCAACTGGATTAACTGTAGTGGGTTGGTGGTTTGGCGTTAAAGTGCTGGCCAACCATGCATGTGGTCCATGGTTCAATCCCCAGTCAACTCACTTTTCTACAACTTGTTTGATTGGCAGTAAATCCTGTAATAGGGGAGAGTGGGCGTGAGGCTGGCAACCTCACCCCATAAAAACAACGCCATAGCTACCGAGATTTCCAATCAAGGAAGTCAAGATATGATAGGCAGGGGATTAACTATTGATTAAGAAGCAAGCAGTAATTACCAATTTCGTCAGTTGGATTCTGATACTATAGCGACACTCTGAATAGTCTTTATTTTGTAACTTCTGATACTTTGATCCCTGGATTTAATTGTTTTACTAAAATTATATTTTTATGCCAGGAAAATACAATATCACTTCAATGCATTGCATAAAAATGGAGGACAAGATATGCAAACTAACGGTAAGTGAATGTTACTTGTAAAATATAATAGATTGGTGTTCAATAATAATAGTAATAATAATAACAATATACTTTACTCCAAAAACAGTAC
This sequence comes from Trichobilharzia regenti, assembly GCA_944472135.2. Taxonomy (NCBI): domain Eukaryota; kingdom Metazoa; phylum Platyhelminthes; class Trematoda; order Strigeidida; family Schistosomatidae; genus Trichobilharzia; species Trichobilharzia regenti. The sequence continues at coordinate 151,333,208 of OX235270.1, forward strand.
TTGTGATACAGAATGGAATTTTCAGCATTAATCACAATATTATTTCATCTAATTTCCTCAAATTATAAATAAAATTATTCACACAGAAAATTTTCCACATTTACAATAGGGGTGGGTAATGTCAAAAACACTCAGCATATAAAATGGAAATAATAATAATAATGATAACAGCTAAGGTAATAATAATAATACGAGTGAAAATTGCCATGGGTTTGTTATACACAGTATTGTCGATGCGGTATAGAAATCCTAGCATGTTTAAAAATATTGAATATAATATTCTCTTTACATGATATGGTGAGGGGAAAATCAAAGATTACAGCCGTCATGGAGATAAGTTGGTGTTTGCAATTATGAAAAAAAAAAAAAAGAGAAGTAACAGGACCATAAATATAATAGAAATAATAAAGGTAAAACTTGAAGGTATATAAGGATGGATAGAGGAAATTGTTTATTTACTAGATGAAAAAAGGTTGGTTAATTCTTTCCTGACACTATTTTCATCACATAAAATACGTTCCAAGTATGGTATCAGGGAATTTTTATACTTAGACATGCGAGCATACAGTTTTCTGAAGTTACTTGTTGTTCTAACTGAGGAGATGCAAGGTGAAACTGAGGGTAAAGTGGATGCTCCAAGTCAGACAAAATCCCTTTAGCGAATTTATTGTACGAAGTCAAGTGCCCATCGACAACGACGTTAACTATGTGGTCCACTGGGATACCACTCACCCTACTGACAGTCTTCAGTATTCTGCGAATTGTGACATAGTCCTTTTTAAGCAAACCAGGAAAGAATAAGCAAGGGTGAACAATAAAGAAGAATAGGTAGGATGCAAGAGTTTATGAACTGTAAGAGGAGGAGGGGTTGAGTTATACCCGAATCCTTAACTTCTTAATGTAAAATGTCAGGCGGAATGTTTTACTGGAGATTGCTAAGACATGGGAAGTCCAGGAGAGATCAGAAGAGAGAATAAGTTCAAGATACTTAATTTCTGATTTGACACCTATATCATTGTCGTCAATTTTACAACTGTCATAAGAATCGACGGCTTCTTTTAACTGTCTTTTACATCTAAAGCTAAAATTAACAGTTTGACACTTGAAAGTATTCAGTTTAAGACCGTTAGACTCAGACCATTTACTGACTCTCGACAGAAAGCTATTTATTTTGGTACAATCTAGCTGGGAGTTAACAGCCATTGAAACTGTTAAATCATCAGCGTACTTCACAAAGTTTATTTCATCTGTATGTCGTTAATTTTATGGTGGAACTTTGCACAGATGTGTAGCGGCTCGGTCGCCTAACTTACCACCCACCCCACCCCCAATGTAGCAAATAAAGCAAAAGAAAATCCTAAACATAGATTCATAAAAGTGAGAGATAGTAAACAGAAGTGTGTGTGAGAGAAAAAGAGAAGTACTATGGAAGAACAATAGAATTTTATTGGATATTATAAACCAAAAAGAGTGAAGGCATCTGAGCCAACAATTTTGAACCATATCACCATCAGTAGTCTCCAGCCTCCATTGGTCCTCACCATCCCGAGAACTGCAACCAGTCAGGCGGTCTACACCTCCCTACGTGACTCGCTGACTGGCTGGCTTAAACTAACTGTTGTGGATTTCTCCATTGACTGATGAAGCCATGTTTTCGTCTGACCACCACCACCACTGGTTAGCTTTATTCCAGCCTGATCCATCCTATGTAAGCTAACACTGGCCGTTGAACAAGGCCACCGATGGCCAGGAATGTATGCATGCGTTACTCGTGTCCTAGCCATCTCTCTCCCCCCTCAATCGATGAAACTTCACAATCTCGTCGACTGATTTCCCCTCTGCTTCTTACCTACCACTCGATCGAGGTTTCATTCCTATGTTGTTTACCCTATTATGCCACCATCTAACACAGTACATGCAACGACAGCTAGCCAGGCTTTTCATCTCTTCCACTATCAACAGCCATGTCTCACTCACAGCCAGTCATATAGCAGGATCGAACGAAGTGCTGCTGCCACTGACGATGCTGTTGACCAGTACACACACCCTTTAGTCGACAGACAGACAGACAGACGGATACCACGTCTACTAAGAAGGAGATGGCATAAGTCGGCTAATAAATGCCAGACCAGTCTTTTCTATCCGTATCTGCGCTGAGATTTCCTCGGCGTTTAACGCAATGGTTCGGATTGATTTACACAGATTACTATTACTACTGGTAGACATCTAATCGTAATTATTGAAAGAAAAGTCTTAATTCAGTCAAGTGATGAAACAAGGCAGGTGTACTTACTGATTTTGATTGACACAAATATGAAAATGAGTGTAGAGGTAACTAATTATGCTTTATCAGAAAAATCGTTGAAGTAAAATATTACAGCGTTTCAACTTCAGACTGGAAATTCTTGAAGATAGTCAATTTTCCGACAGATGACTGTTTTCAGAATGAAGACTGTATTCTACTGAATGCGTGTGCTGATCATTCAAGTGACGTCCAAAAGAAATTGATCTGTTAGGTGAACAGGTATTTCTAGTGGTAAAAAAAGCGTCATAATCTTCAACTGAACTTCATGTAAGGCGACCATCGATAGTGTCTGTTGCATTATAAAAACTGATAAAGGCTTTTACAAAATTCAATGAAGGTTTTCTTGAATGAAATTAGCAAAAATAGGATGATTTAATTGAAATTGGAATATAAAGCTGGCGGTGGGCAGCTCAGATGTGTTCCAGATGTTCAGCTTGTCGTCGTGTCCACTGAACTCACAGGAACAACTAACTTATCCGAGATGCTGTCACATTTTCGTTTGAGTGACTGTTACCCTAAGAGTCATTCAATAATTAGTTACACTTACTGTCCAGTCATAAAAATTACTAACAACCTAAAACGGGTTATTCAGGAGGAGACACTGGTTGACTGTTGACTCTACTATTTGAAATAGTGTTACTTTGACTTCGATACAAATAAATGGGATATTAGTAAATCGTACTTAATGATATTCTATACAATATGAGGATTTCATTATGGATAAAATTTTTTTAATAAATCACACAGTGTTGTTATACACTAATATTAACTGATGACCACAAGTTTCGAGCACAAACTATTGCCACTGATAATCATATCAAGTCACTCACTCACTCACACAACTTTTTTCCTACATTTATATGCATGTGTGGAATTGACTAGATATTCGAATAAAAATCCCTATGGCATAATGTACATTCAAATAATAATAATATGAGTGTTATTGATCAATTACAATCAGATGGGAAATAAATAAGACGAGTGTTATTTTTATAGTTATAATAAGTAACTTGTTAGAATGTTATGCTGTTATACATAGGTCAAGCTAAGTAGATCAGGAGTAGTGAGATTATCAGAACATAAGAATTCAGGTAACTTTGATCCCACGAAGATGGGTAATTTAGAAAAAAAAAGCACTCAGCGATTGTACTGGATGCATTAACACACAACCACACAATGGGGTGAGTGGAACAGAGTCAAGATTGTAAAAAGTAATAAAGGTTGGTGGAGAGAGAGAGAGCGGCTGATTTCTGAATCCTGCCTAGTTCATCGAGTGGTCTACACCCAACACAACACATGCAATAGAAGTGACTCAATGTAAATTCCAGAAATATGGAAGATATTACTACCATCAGTCAGTCAATGAAATCAGAGGGGGATAATAAATAGTCTTAAATTGTATTCGATTTCAATTCAAACACATCACAACATTCTAACAAGTAACTTATTACGACTATATAAACACTCGTCTTATTTCCCATCTCACTATAGTTTATTGATAACACTAATGTTATTTCCGAGTGTACTTTATTTGGATCTTATTCAAATGCCCAATCATCAATTTTTACTCATGAATATAAATGAAGGAAAAAGTTGTGTGAGTGAATACTTTGATATGATTATGAGCAGTAATAATTTGTGCTCGAAACGTGGTCATCAGTTATTAATACTGTACAACACTGTGTGATTTTATCAAAATAAAATCTTATGCATAATGGAGTTATTCTCTACCACAACAGTGCCCAAGTTTTATCCTTTTATAAAACACAAAATAATTTAGCAAAGAATATCCTTTTCGATAATTCCCTCCTCTTCTGGCTCTACAATTATATGCATATGTTTATATACATAGAATATTCTAGAATAGTTGTCAATAACAATATTAGTGTTTTTTTAATAATAATATCGATTTGTAAAGTAGGATCAGAATGGAATTACAGTTCACTGAAGATGCTTAAATAATAATAATAAAGATATAGTAGCGAATGGAATATCAACTAAAATTAGGAAATTATTGAATTGAATTTTTGATTTTCCCGTCGATTGATTGGACCGAAGTGCTCGGTCTCAGGTTGACATGTCGGCTTCTTGTGCAGATGCTTCGACGATGTCCGGGAACATCATCACTTACTGAGAAATGCAGGTACATCCAGCTGACGAGTTCCAAATAGGACGAAATGCGCATCTGGGATTCCATTGCTAGCCACCATCCACCAATTGTATACTAAAATTAGGAAAATTCCACAAAATTCAAGACTATTAAAACCTGGTTGGCCAAGGTAAGGATAATGTCTGAACCAACCAACATCTTTTGGACGCACAAATTAGGCTTGGTTAATATGGATCCCCACAGCCTCAGCAATATTTAGTGGTCCAATTCTTCGGGAGAAATTGAGATTCGTAGGTATGTGGTAAATGACCCTGAAAACATGGTTAACGTCGATCTTGTGTTCTGTCTGCGCAAGATAAGACAGAATAGCGCTGTGAATACATTTGGTTTGCCCTTTCCCATCTAGGTTTGAATGATCCTCAGTTTTTGTGAAATTTCCCTAATTTTATTTAATATACTGCTTGCTATTATATCTTTATTATTATTATTTAAGCATCTTTAATGAACTGTAATTGAATTGTGACCATACTTACCAAATCAATATTATTATTTAATAAACATTAATATTGTTATTGACTACTAATCTAGAATATTCTATGTATATAAACATGCATATATAATTGTAGAGCGAGAAGAGGGAATTATCGAAAAGGATATTCTTTGCTCAATTATTTTGTGTTTTATAGATGTTTGAATGAATATTTTTATCCTTTTATCAATCTGATGATAAATATAATCAAATTATTCAAACAACAGTACAATAGTTTTTACAGGAATACATGTCTCCTTAATCTGTTTCTCCCCATCCCTTTTTATTTAAGATTCATTATCATATGAAGAAGTGGAACGTTATTTCCCCGAAGAAGGTTGTTATCGACCGATTGTCTTAGTAGGTGAGTTGTCTACTCCATCATGTCATTCATTGTCTTATAGACTCAAATCGGATGTGGACTGTAGCGTCAGACATGGCACAGAACTCTATCGCTGAGTAATACTACTACAGTTGAGCCTGCTAGTAGTCAGGTGGTAATTGCCAGTTAAAAAAACAACAACTGTGTTTTGTAATCACTACAAAACAGTTGAAAAAGTCATATTTATTCGTACTTAAAGTACAGAATTCGAGTTCGGATTTCAGTTAGTTGAACAAGATGTTTGTGTTTTGTGTTGTGCTTAGAGTATCACTCGTGACTGAGGATTTCAAACTTCGATAAGTGATTAATAATAATAATAATAATAATAACGTGTCTACTCTTCATATGGAATCATGTGAATGAATTATTGCCACAATCAACCACTGTATTTATGAAAATCGCGCCTATTTTTTTGTCCAAACGAAATCAGCGTTAACGATGTAGCCAAGGCTGATGATGAAACGTCCGTGATTAGTTGCCAGATTTTGGTAGAATTTTCACAGCTACAAATCTTCCCCATTGTTTTTAGGAGCTGTTTCTATAACAAAGCGTAAGAAAATGACTTCATTTTTATGGCGTTATCAAGTTAGTCAGTTTAAGACTATTGTCTACGCCACACTTTCTGTCTGCTGAGGACTTCAACTATTAGCATTGAAAGCGTAGAATAGGAAAGAAGTTTATCTGTGGTGCAGTCGTAGGATACTCGCCAATCACACCACACATGGTCTGGGGTTCGACCCTCGGCCAACCCACTCCTAAACCACTTTCAGCCGGTAGAAAACCCAGTAAAGAAGGAAGCTTTGGCGGAAGACTAGCAACCCCAATGAAACTTCGAAACTTCAGCTTGTAGCCTTACGTTCCTACCTGGGAAGGCAAAGGGATGAAAGCGAATAACAAAAAGGATTGATAGAAAATTCTTTCATACATCGACAAGTACTTTTTCGTGCTTACAATTATTTTCAATTCATTCGACGTAATGCGTAACCTGTGTTATACCAAGAATATTATTTTTGAAGTAGTTTGACTTGCATGTCGATGATTTTATAGATCTTGACTATTATGCTCCTACTTTTATGTTGTAAACCTCAACTATTTTAAAGTTATTCATCCAGACAGTTTGTGAAGTAAGGCTTGTCCTCTTTTAAGCGATCACTGTGCAAATAAGTAATATACACTCTATTTGATATCTCCTTTTCCTTTGAACAGGACCAAGTGGTGTAGGCAAGTCAGAGTTAATTGGCCAGTTGATTAGTACAGATCCAGATCATTTTCGTGAACCAATCAGAAGTGAGTACACTGTTAGTAAATTTCTATATATCAGTATTATATATCTTGTAAATATCTCTTTTTTGTACACAAAGGTCTGACTTCGACTGTATAGCCGAGGTGGGCTTTCTACACAGATACAAGAACATATTCCATCAGGGATAAGAATAGAACTTGTGCACTGTGGTGGTAGAGTGTAATTCCATTGTGGGTAAAATTTTTTGTCGATAAAGTCTTACAGTCGTGTTGTACAGTAATATGCTTACTGATGACCACCTTTCGAGCATACATTATTACTGCTCATAATTAATATCACATCAACGCACTACTCATACAACTTTCTAACTTCCTTTATATAATTCCATTATTTTTCATCGGTTGACTTGATTGGTAGTAGTATTTGCCATCTGAAACCCTATGTAGAATTCTTAATAGAGCAGGAATTACGGTGTTATTTAAAACCTACAAACTCACTCAGATAGGACAAGCTGTGTAGGTTAAAGGACCCTGTGGTTTGATCCAATTAGACAAAATAATGTAGTTTACAAAATACCGTGCAATGACTGTGAGTTAAGTTAACTACATAGGTCAGTCAAACTAGTAGGTCAGGGCTAGTCAGATTATCAGAATAGAGTTTGTGATATAATTTTCATTCTCCTTCACCGGCTATTTGTATTCTAATATTCATGGATTTATAACTGTACAGTCTGAAAGAGAATTTGGAAATTATTGCTCGCTCGAATTTCTTCTTGTTCTGAATATGCTATTATTACATTACAATTCCCTTGTGTTTTGAGTGGAACATATAGCTTCAGCAGTACACCTCCACTTTATCCGGTTCTCTGCAGTTCTTTTGCCAGTTCTTTGCCAGGCCCCACGATTGGCCATAATCTCTCAACTCCTCCTCACACGGTTTCCTGAGTGTCACACTAGGAACTATGTCGAAATCGTTGTTTCTTACTCGGGTCCCAATCCAGCGATAGTCTGATGAGCGGTGTTATCTAACAGTTTCTTCAACATGTGTCCCATCCATTTCTATTCCATTGGGCGGCATAATTGCAGAACAATAGACTCTTGGTGGGTTTATTGCCCGAGTTCCTTGTTGTTAATTATTCCTGGCCGTCCACCTGATCTTCCATGTGGAACAGAGACAGCTGCTGATGAAAGCCTGCAACCGGCTTTTGAAAATACTCTACTCGACGCACCCGTGAATTCTTTGAACCCTATAAAAGCACTGACTGATCTGACACATTAATACTGAAAATCTGCATCTTGTTCATTAATGTAAACGTAGGTCAGCGAAGAGTCTCTTTTCCGCGAATTGATTTTCTTAGCTGTGCAATCGCAAATATATATGTGTTATTTTGTATGTATGTGTACATTAAGTTTGTCAAACAAAATTACAACTGGTATTGGTTATTTTAACTAAACAGGTGAAGACTGATAATACAAGTCAAGAAAATTAAGTGTTCATGAAATTAGGGTAGTAACAAAGGTGATGAATTGTCACACACAGTTGTTAGAAAGGAAGTTATGTACTAATAATATGAATAGTTTGATGAGTGAGTTTTACTCACGATGCACATAGGAACAAAGTACACAATAAGAAATTACGTAAGAGTTCTGAATGATAACAAGAATTATAAGCAATTAAAGAACAGGAAAGGAATCAAAATTAAGTCATCAAAATAAAAAAAGCTCAAATAAAAAAAGTTGTTTCCATGAGAGTAGAAGTGGTTGAGTAATTTTCTTTTGTATGCACAGCTCCGGTTTTTCTATGTGAGTGACCAGAGCTTCAGCGATACAAAGAAGACGAAACCATATTGCCTTTGATAGGTTATTCTTGACTCTGTAGATTACTTTGAAGGAGGCGTTTGTTGAAATGGAATTATCAGTGTTAACCAGGTGTACAATTATCGCACTCCTTATTGCACCAGTATTGCCTTTTCGCAACCATGCTGGATAGTGTTCTTGAAGCCTCTTGGAAAGGGTGCGCGTCGAACGACCGATATACCTGGCTCCACAGCAGCAGTTGAACTGATATATGCATATAGAAGTGGTCAGATGCGGAATCGCGTCCTTAAGGCTTCTGCAGATCAGTGGTCGACTGGAGAACACTATTCTTAGTGTTGCTGTAAAGAATTTTCTTCTCAGAGATGATGTGATCCTTCTCTTGAGAATATCGCTTGTAAAATCTCCCTTGAAATCCAAGTTCATGTAGAGTTTCTTTTTAGGTGCAATTAAAGTTTCCTTTCGCCGGATTATTGGTTTCATATTTTTGTCGATGAATCTTATTGGATATTTATTTTGGATGAAGATTTCTCTTTGAATATCCAATTCTGTTTCCAGAATGTCGGGACTACAGATGCGTCGAATGCGGGTGACAAGTGATTTAATTAAATTCCGCTTTTGTTGAATAGGTACCCAGCCATAGAAGCTTGTTAGCTGACCATTCCAAGTAGCTTTTCTATGGATTGATCTTCTCAGACACCCATCAACTTCTCTTGTTAGTTTCACATCAAGAAACGGAATTTTTGACTAGTTTTCCATTTCCAGAGTGAATTTTATTGCTGGATGGCAACTGTTAAATGTCTTCAGCAGTAGACTGGGGTCGTTGTCATTGTTACAAATAATGAAAATGTCGTCCACGTATCTCTTATACAGTCGCAAATTGTCAATGCTTGGCTTTAGTGGACCTCTCTCGAGGCTTGGCACGAATCAATCTGATAGTAGTGGACCCAACGGAGATCCCATTGCAATACCATTTTTTTGTCTATAGATGGTGTAGTTGAATGTGAACTGGACGTTCAGAGTGCATCTAAATAGTAATTCCTTCAAATATGTTGTTGGTATTCCAATATTGAGGTGGTTTTCATTTATATATCTGCATATGAAGCAGACCGTTTCCGTGAGTGGGCTGAATGGAGCAGATTTCCTAAATGATATCAGAATGGTGAAAGAAAGTCCTACCTTGCATTTTCGAAACAGGATTAGGACATTCTTATCCTCACCGAGTGGTCTTCTGACGTCTAACACCAGAAATAGCTTTTTATTTTCCCATTCTATACTAATATTTTGCCTTGATTTCCATTTGTTTACTTATTTATTCGTTTGATAAAGTAACCACAAGGGAACCAAAGCCGAATGAGGTACACGGAGTTGATTATTTATTTGTAACTAAAGATGAATTCAATACATTCCTTGAAGCTGACAGGTATGTTGTTTCACCTTTATGACTGTTATTATTGTTATTAATATTATTATTATTTCATTATTATTAATTATATGATTGGTCATATTTAGACTTAAGGAAAGGGAATCATCAACATAGTGGTTAGGAATCTCGCCGACCATGCACATGGTCCGAGTCTCGATCCTCTGCCGACTCACACCTGATTATCTATGGTCGGCCTGCAAAACTTGGGCTACCAATATCACATGCTGAAAATTCTAAACTTGTATCAAAAATACGGTGTGGAATCAAGCTGTAATCAAAAATAAAAATAAAATACATACAATAAGGTTATTTAAGCTAGACCACCTTTGTATTGATTAGATTTTCAGACACTGACCAACTGGTTTCAACCTATAAATTTGCATAGATGTGCAGCAGTTTAAGTTGCCTTAGTCCCCATCCCCCGTGTATCACACAAAAGGAACAATGAGAGTAGAGAGGGGTTCAAATCAGAGATAACGAATAGAAATGTGATTGAGGGGAAAACAATAGTACTATAGGAGAGCAATAGAATTTTATTGAATATTATAAATCACAAAGAGTGGATGCATCTGTGCCAGACATTGACAAAGATTTAGAGCTTTATCACCACCAGTAGTCTCCAGCCTCCATTGGTCCTCATCATTCCGAAAACTGCAATCAGTCAGGAAATCTGCACCTCCCTACGTGGCTCGCTGACTGGCTGGCTTAAACTAACTTTTGTGGATTTCTCCATTGACTGAAGAAGCCATGTTTTCGTTTGAACACCACAACTGGTTAGCTCTATTCCAGCCTGATCCATCCTATGTAAGCTAACACTGGCCGTTGAACAAGGCCACCGATGGCCAGGAATGTATGCATGCGTAACACGTGTCCTCTCCTTCAAACGGTGACAATTCACAATCTCGTCGACTGATTTCCCCTCCGCTCCTTACCTACCACTTGGCACCTAATGTCAAGCTCTAAGAAACACAGTTTAGTATTTCTTTAGAAGAAGAATTATGTTTTAAATTTTTCACACGAAGTTAACTGGTGGTGGTGTTTTATTCAAATAAAACAATTCCAACAGTGGTGTGAACACGGGCAGTAATTTTGCTCGAAATATTACTAATAACAAAACTTATCATTGTGTGTAAACTATTGAAATATAATTATACTTTATTAAAAAATACAGGTTTCAAGAGTGAGTGTAATCAGGGTGTGTGAGGCAATATGAAAATAAACCAACGAATGGGCGGTCTAGACTTAAGTTCAAGGTTGAAAATAACAACAATAAGAATGATTGTAAAATAATAACAATGATATGGTGTAAAATTAAAATTAAATGTACTATTGGTGAATGATTGTCAAATAATAATAATGAATATAATGTAGTGGAATGAACAGGATTTTGTAAATACGATAGCAAGTTAGAAAAGCACTATTTAAACCTAAGGTAATAAAATCATAAGAAAGGTCATGAAATCATAAAAGTCGAAAATGAACGTTTGTCAATGAAACAGAGGAATAGAAGAAGGAAAAGAAAAGAAAATTGTGAAAGGAATTTATAGTGTTAATGGAGGATTTGTTGGCTTTATTGTAGGCCAAGGTAAACATAGAGGTTGAACATACTTCTTCTGTATGCAGAGGGATGGTCTTTTGGTATTAATTGCAACTGCTTCAGCTACTGATAGAAGACGTAGTCGAGCTCCTCTAGATAAATTACTAGGAACGCGGTAAATAACTGAGAACGCTTGGTCAAGTTTTATCGGGTGTCCAGTATCTACCAAGTGGGCTAAGATTGTACTATTTATACCTTTGGTTACTCCTTTACTCAACCATACAGCTACATGTTCACGCGCGCGCATGGACAAAGCCCTCTGAGTACGGCCAATGTAACTGGCTCCACATGAGCAGTTGAATTCATAGATGCACATTGATGAGGCCATCTTTGGTAATTTATCCTTTACTTGCTGTGTGAGTAGTGGTTTAGTTGAGAAGTTTAGTACCAGTTTAGCTGCAGGAAATGTTCTATCTATTTCTCTATTGAGTCGACACTTTAGAATGTCAGCTGTAATTTCCCCTTTGTAAATTAACTAAAGATACAAAGATTTCTTGTCTACGGTATCCACCTTTACCCTGTCTATAGGTATTGACATATACTTTTTTAGGAAGCTCTGTTGTTATAACTGCACTGAATTAAGGTAAACCCCGTCGCCAATTTGTTATAACTGTAGGGAATTGAATGAAGACGTTTTCACCTTGCTCTGTCTGCGCCTGAACTAATCTGTCTATCTGCTTGTCGTACCTTCCGACTTAGTAAAGCACGCAAATATCAAAAGACAAAGGCTGGACTGTGACTGTGTATTGAAGTGCAACAACGATAAAGAAAGCCATGGTATTTATACATTTTACAACAATATGGACAGCTAACAGCATTTGAAATAATTGATCTTAATAGCCAATAACAAAGTGTGTGAGAAATGATAATATGCCATATGTGCGACATTGACAGTCAGTAACAAAATGTGTGGGAATGATAATATACCATATATACAAAATTAGCAGTCACTACCAAAATGCGTGAGAATGATAATATACAAAATTAGCAGTCAATACCAAAATGTGTGAGAATGATAACATACCATATATGCAAGTTTAAACAGTCAATACCAAAATATGTGGGATCCTATCACCTCCCCCCGTAAAGAGTGTAGGACTTGCTTTTTGGATCTATTTGAAAAGGTTTCGGAGCTCTTCTTTGTCGAGTTGACCTTTGCGTGGTACTGGATAGAGCGTGATCTGTGTGTCTGACACATAACTGTCCTTTTTCATTCGTACGATAATGCAGCAAGAATTTATCCAAAATTTTTCTGTTGTTCCCTCCCCCTTCGCTTTTGCATAAGCACGCTTAAAGGTGTCGACGAAACGTTCAGTCTGTCCATTCGATTGGGGATGATACGGGGGGCTACGAATATGCTGGATGCCAAACAGTTTGCAGCAACCAAGTTTGTCCTGGAAGACAGAAGCGTGCTTTTGACGACGGCGTTGCAAGAGAGATTGATCAGATACATCTCCGGGAACAACGTTGTGTGGTGAAGACGAAACATTAGAGCATACTGAATTTAATGGTACATTAAAGATATGGAGCTTGTCTAACCAGTCAAGACCAAGCAAATCCAAATCATGGTAGTTTGTAACGTAACATACACCATTGAAGTGATGCTCACCAAACTGAACCTGGCAATTGATCTCACCCACGAGTTTCAGTATATCTCCAGAGACATTCTTGGCGACATGCTCGGTCGGCAGAATCTGTGGGCAACCAAGTTTGCGCCACGTAGTTCGGGAAATTACGGTGATATCTGATGCCGTATCCAACTGAAGACGAATACGTTTGCCGTTAATATCTAGTGTTATGTACTTACGTTTGCTGGCGAACTCGACTTTGGAAGTAGTGAAAACGGTCTGTACTCGAGGAGATTGTTTCGGCTTGAAACGACTACTTCTGTTCCTCACCGAAGGATTTTTCTGCGGTGTACAGTAACCCTCCTTATGTCCAAAACGGTGACAATTACGGCATTTATGCTTCTTGAAAGGACAGAACTTGACAAAATGCCACGAACCACAGTGCCAGCACACTGAAGGAGGTTTAGCTGAATTTTGAGACTGACGTTCTGTGTGCTTAACGGTGATCGGAGGACTTTTCACTGTGTTAATCGAACCAAATTCAGACGACTGTCGTTTGCACTCCACCATAGCAGTATCGTGCTTCAAGTTGATTAAACGTAGGCATTCTGCTGTCACCATTTGTAAAGTCATTTTCGGGTCTTGTTCCACAAGTGACAGAAGTCGAGTTCGTATGTCAGTATCTTCTGGGTTCTTCAACCCACAAATAAAAATCAAACACTTGAACTGATCTGATGTCATTTCGTGTGGTTTGAACCTTTCACATTCCTTGTTCACTTTGCCAGCGTAAGTCACATAATCATCGGAAGGCATTTTTGTCAACTGAAAACATTGATACCGAATATTAAACATGGATGACTGTTCACCAAAGATTTGTGATAAAACGGTGACTGTCTCATCGAATGATAACTCACGTGGGTTCTTAGGCAGAATGAAGTTAACATATCTGTTGTGCTCAACAGTACCAAGTTTTCTTAGTAACAATCGGACTTTGGCAGCATCATCAAACATGTAGCATTCAATACGGAAAACGTCTTCGTAACGATTGAACCATGCATCAAATACGAGACCAGATATTGGGTCGTAGTTGAACTCACTGATGGAATTTGAGATGCTTTCATATTTGTCAGAATGAGATGTTGATGGAACTTGAATGGACAGCTTCTGAGTGAGAGCTTCGATTAATTTTAGTTGAGCTGCTTCATTCTGAACTTGCTGCTGCTGCAAGATAGATTTGAGATCGTCCAGAGAGATAGACATTGTAATTGGGTTGTAATTAACACAGTCAAAAATGTTATATAGCTGCGCTGAACAGAATAAAAACTGTCGTCGTTTGCTTGCTATAACTGCGATGAATTAAGTAAAACCCCGTCGCCAATTTGTTATAACTGCACTGAATTAAGGTAAAACCCCGTCGCCAATTTGTTATAACTGTAGGGAATTGAATGAAGACGTTTTCACCTTATTCTGTCTGCGCCTGAACTAATCTGTCTATCTGCTTGTCGTACCTTCCGACTTAGTAAAGCACGCAAATATCAAAAGACAAAGGCTGGACTGTGACTGTGTATTGAAGTGCAACAACGATAAAGAAAGCCATGGTATTTATACATTTTACAACAATATGGACAGCTAACAGCATTTGAAATAATTGACCTTAATAGCCAATAACAAAGTGTGTGAGAAATGATAATATGCCATATGTGCGACATTGACAGTCAGTAACAAAATGTGTGGGAATGATAATATACCATATATACAAAATTAGCAGTCACTACCAAAATGCGTGAGAATGATAATATACAAAATTAGCAGTCAATACCAAAATGTGTGAGAATGATAACATACCATATATGCAAGTTTAAACAGTCAATACCAAAATATGTGGGATCCTATCACTGTGGATATTTATTTTCTTGCAGTGTGAGTTTTAGTTTATGCATTTCTTCCTTAATGCATTCCTCTGAGCATATTCGTTTTATTCTGTAGCTAAGACACTTAAATAAGTTTCTTTTATGCTGAATCGGTGTGAAACTATGGAAATGGGTGTACTGACCCGTCCAAGTTTTCTTTCTAAATAATTTCCTTTGTAGATATCCGTCTGTCTTCATGGTAAGTAGGACGTCTAGGAAAGGTAAACTGTTATTGTCTTCTTCTTCACATGTAATATATACATGTATATATATACACACATCATTAAATTAAATTATTTCATCTCATTTTGTCCCATGTTGTTATTGTCCATGCATATTAAAAAACTATACGACTATATGACTATTGTTTCATCCCATCTTGTACTTGTTCCACAATACACTTTCTGATATGATTCTAATTCGCCTTTACTGGCTATTGTATGCTCAAATTAATGGATTTATAATTGTAGAGCCTGAAGAGGGAAGAATTTATTGAAACCACACAGTTGTGCGCTCTAAATAAATATTTTGTTCTGAATAAATTATGGGAATATTTAATTCATAGTTGATTTGCAAGGATTAGTTCTGTATGAGTGTGTGTGTGTGTGTATGTTATTTGTCATATGGAAAATACGTGAATTCATATGTGATAAACATGACAATACACTTTTTAAAAAGTCATGGAGGCTCATACAGTGTATGTTGTTTTTTCATCTGTCTTGCTTCATTAGAGTTTGTCATATAGTTGATAAGTCTATCCATTCTTTCCTATTTACTGCATTCGCTGTGGTTAAAATGTATAAGGCTTCAGAGGTCAGCCTTTCTCTATGTGAAGGAAATCCTCTTCCAAGAATTTCGACTAAATGTAAGTCTGCTAATCAGGAACATTTTGGACTTGTGATTTAATATCAGTTAGGAAGTTAAGTTTTCAAGTTATTTAGTGATTACGTTTCATGGTTTACCCGCTTATGATCTTGTAATTTTCCATTAAACAATCTAGTTTCTGGGTCAGTAAGCTAATCTTCAAATGGCTGAACTAGGCTTTCGAGAAAGTTCAGTGCTGTTATGTAACACTGTTAGATTAAGATACAGCTCGATGTAGTCATCCACGTATTTATGAAGTTCTTCATTGCCCTGGATACAGAACTTTGCCAACCGCCGGGACAAGCTGGCTGGATTCAGGAAAGGCAAATCATGTGCTGATCGAATTGCTACTCTACGCATCGTCATCTCAGAACAAGGCAGAGAATGGCAGTCAGACATCTAGTTTTTAACATCATCAATTTCGAAAAGGTCCTCACCGGACGGCATTGCCTGAGAAGTAATTTGGAAATCCCTTCAACATTATGGCGTGCAGTGCTCGAATCTTTATCAACCTCATTCAACAGTTGGCTATATCACAACGTCAATTATCAGGTGGGGAGTTCAAATTGAAGACAGGAGTAAGACAAGGCTACCTGCCTATTATCACCAACAATGATGTTATTAATTGTGATGGAGCGGATTATGCAGAAGACTGTCCGCTGGGAGTGAGAAGACAGGAATACGTTGCACTGACCAATAAGGAGACTCCAGAAGATCTGGATTTCTCGTGTGGATGATATGTGTTTAGTGTTATACAAGCTCAAAGATTTGCAGGCAGGCAGACAGGCAGACGAAAAATGGCAACAAACTGGTAAGAGAGGCTGGCTAGCAGTGAAGATAGGACTCCAGATGAAAATGTCAAACTGATAGGATCCCACATATTTTGGTATTGACTGTTTAATCTTGCATATATGGTATGTTATCATTCTCACACATTTTGGTATTTACTGTTAATCTTGTATATATGGTATATTATCATTCTCACACATTTTGTTACTGACTGTCAATGTCGCACATATGGTATATTATCATCTCTCACGCACTTTGTTATTGGCTATTAAGATAAATTATTTCAAATGCTGTTAGCTGTCCATATTGTTGTAAAATGTATAAATACCATGGCTTTCTTTGTCGTTGTTGCACTTCAATACACAGTCACAGTCCAGCCTTTGTCTTTTGATATTTACGTGCTTTACATAATCTGAAGGTACGACAAGCAGATAGGCAGATTAGTTCAGGCGCAGACAGAGCAAGGTGAAAACGTCTTCATTCAATTCCCTACAGTTATAACACAAACCCAGACAGCAAGCCAGCCAGTCAGAATCAGGGAGGCGAGACACGTACACACACACACCTTCATCAACCTGAAAGCTGCTTGGAAATCTTCTGCACTGCACTCCACCTCAGCTTCAGCACAAAGAACGAGATTTGGATTGTGTTCAACACAAATTTCAGTGAAGTCAGTCAGTCAGTCGGTCAATTCTTCTATATGGGTCAGATACCTGGCTGGCGTATCACGAAAAAGGCTTCCAACAGCCAGTCGCAGACTTTTACCATTCTCTGGCTGGCTGCATACTGAAGAAGAAGTAGACGACTGGCTGGCTGGTGATAAATAATTAGCAAGAAGAAACTCTGGCTGGCTGGCTTGCTGTCTGAGAACAAACCAACCAACCAAGATCCTATTGCTCAACAAATATGTGAGAGAAAGTGGAGATGGATGTATCGGGTACAAGTTGAGGAGGCCATCGAATGACATGGCATTCTAGATACACCTTGGAGTGGAATCCCAACAGGAAAGGGTTGGCAATTGTGGATCCAACCGAAGAGGACGGCAGAGAATAGAACAAAGTGGAGATGTATTGTTGAAGTTCTATGTGCCAATGCGGAAATCACGGGAATGATACTATAATCACAGAGTTATTTCTTATTCTCAGTAATCTGCTAACAAAGTAGACCGTGAAATAAATTGAGTGTTTCTAGTGTTATATACTTTGATTTAAATGTAGTATAACACAAAGCGTGTAGCTCTAATGCTTAGATTACAGTCCCTGTGTGTTTTAATTGTTTCGACTGCAACGATATATATATTTTTTCATGCTGTTTTATTATTTACCTCAGCCTAATAGATCCATGTGAGGCGTCTAACAATTCCATGACAGGATTGTGTTTAGATGCAGTGCTGGAAATTATTCAAGCCGGTCAGGTAGCTGTCTTCGAGGCAGATTATCATGTGAGTTATCACCTCATGATTGTTGCTTTTCCAAGTATTCTTTTCCACATAACTAAATCAGATAAGTGCGTCGGTGGCATAGCGGTTAGCGGCACGGTCGCCGACCATGCACATGGTCTGGGATTCGAACCCCGGCCACCGACGAGGCACTCCTTTACCTCGCTAAGCCAGTAATACAGGTGGTAAAGAGGAAAGGTTGGGCATGAGGCTAGCAATCCCATCCTGTAAAAAATACAATCACCACTGTACAGAAACTTCAAGCCGGCTCTAGCGTGAAGCCTGACGATGTTCCACTGGGAACATAAAGGAATAAAATGTCAGATAAAGACAGACTATTTGGGACTAATCAATAATATTATCGCTTTATAAATTTATCCCCCTTTATGAATTTGAATAAAGCAAGAACAACAGTTTTTGCAGAATAAAATGATACCATCATTGCTTATTTCTTTGGCTTTGTATCAGCTCAAATGCTTACAGCCTAAATAAATTATTAAGTATATCTACAGAAACAATTTTGACATACTTACACAGGAAGTTCATTTTAGAAATTTACTACACGCATAAAATGCTAACAATAATAATAATAAACATCTTATCCCAAACAACAATAATAAACATCCACAAATGGAATTTTTCAGCATTACGTAATCAGATGAAAGAGAGGATGAAAATGTCCAGTTAATAAGCAGAGCAAAGAAAGACTGATAACCGCTTCTTTATGAATGCATAAATCAGGTTTCAGGCGCTTGATGGAGATTGCTTCGGCAAACTTTAATAATAATAATTCACTTTATTCCAAAAACAGTACTTGTAATACAGAATGGAATTCTCAGCATTTGTCACAACACCTTACATCTGATTTACTTAAAATATAAAGAAAATTAAAAATTGAAACAGAAGTAACCAGAGGAATTTGTCCACGTTCACGATATAAAGTCAAAAATATTCGAAGCACGAATTGAGATCACTAAATATAATAATAATAATTATTATTAAGGTGCGGGTAAAGTGGATGCTCACGGTCTGACAAAACTCCTTCAGCAAATTTGTTGCATGACATCAAATGCCTATCAGTGCAAAAGTCAACGATGAATGTCAACGAGAATTGAACTCTTCTGCCTGTTGATAATTTTGAACGATCTTGTGATGTCCACCTGATGACTCATGTCAAGGAGATGCCTGGTGATGGCACTATTAAAAGCACTTGTTCCCTTTAGAAATAGGGTTTTTGATACATGTTCAGAAAATCGGAGGTATACCTTCTATTCTTCCAATGTAACTGCTGCCGCAGATACATGTAAATTTGTATTCACAGTTGGAGTTAACACGAGAAGGATATCTGTAGACTTTTGACTGAACCAAAGAACAAGTTGTTCGATGGATGGGACCAGATTAGCTGTAGGATAAGCTCTGGCTAGTGACGTCCTCAATCTTCTGTTGACAAATGCTTGAATAAATTTTATCTTTAAAATCAAGTCAACTTTACCTATGGGTTACAATTAATTATTTAAAGTTATGCCTTGAACTGGCTAAGACTTTTGAAAGGTCATTCCCTAAAATTTAATGTTAAGAACAGTATACGAGAACTATGCTAGGGTCTTTCTCCAGTTGGTAGTCCTTGTCATTTCTCACTCGATTGACTGATGTCATCTAATTTCGTGAACCAATCGGCTTACAAAAATATAGGATTCAGAAAGACTTAATGCATTCCTTGTGAGCATTCTAACTCCTCTCTTACACACAGTTGAAAGTTGGAGAACTGAAACAAATAATTCAGCTCAACGCACACAATGATTAGGTGTTATGGAAGTAATTGCCATTATTATATTATTATTATTTCCTTTAATTCCTACAGGAACATAGGGCTTCAGCCGCGCGTCACCATTGCGTTCAGTTCTCTGCCAACGTTTTCATCCCGCTCCAAGTCTGCCCACATGCTTTCATCTCCTCCTCACATGACCTCCTCCAAGTCACCCCACCTTGGCACTGACGACCAACTCGCCGCTTCCCATTTAGGTTCCACTCAAACTATGGCTTGTCTAGTGATGTCACTTGATGGTTTCCTCAGAGTATGGCCGGCCAATCCATCTCCATTTTTTCCTGCCTATTTGTTGCACAATCGGTTCCTGCTGGGTTTGTTCGCTCATTTCCAAAGATCCCAGTTTCTGATCTTCCCTGGCCAGCTATCTGATCTTGAGTATTGAGCGAAGATAGCTGTTGATGAAGGTCTGAAGTTTGTTTGAGATGCTCGTTATGAGGCGTCAAATCTCTGATCCGTATGTTAAGTAGCACTGATTTCACATTGAAGTTGGATATCCGGATCATATTTTTGATGCTGAGCAGTGCTGTTGATCTCCACACAGACTTGAGAGCAATGAGAGCTTGTCTTGCTTTCCTGATGTTCCTCGCTTCAATATCCTCATCAATTCCACTGACTGCAGTTGAAACGATGCTTCCCATGTCGGCATGTAAATGAGGTTGTTTCTTTCGGGTTCCTCCTATTTATGCTGGCTGATTGTTGTCTGTTGTTGTTACTGTTGGTGTTGGCCAGGAATCTTCATCACCTCTGTTTTCTCTATGTTCACCTGAAGTCCTATCTCCTCTGGATGCTTCTTCTGACGACTTGTTGCTTTTCACTTGCATATCTTCCGGTTTGTGTGAAATCAGACATATATGATCGGTGAAGTCCAGATCTTCCAAGTTCTGTTTTTGTGTGGGTCCATTTTATGCTTGTTTGTTTTCATTGCCCGTTGTCTGTCGCATTATACAATCTACTGCAATCAGGAAAATCATAGGCGATAGTAGACAGCCTTGCCTCACTCCCGTCTTCACTTCTAAGGATTCCGTGAGTTTCCGTGGTGGACTACTTGACATGTAGCATTGTCGTACAACTATTGGATGAGGCATATAATTGTCGGCAGCACCCCGTAGTAGCGAAGTAGTTGCCATAACTAATTTATTTATTTACTTAATGATTGATTCTTATGTTCTTATAGTTAGTTATTGTTCCCATCTTATCCTCTATTAAAATTCGTCCATGAACTGCTTGCCTTTCTGAATTTCCAGAGACTACTGACATCAGCCGTAGTTTTAATATTTTCTTTATCATTAACTATCATCACTGATGAAATGACTGAGATTTTTAGCTCAAGTGGATGTGTTTGATGTTGTTATGTCCGCTGAACTGTACGGTTTAATTACAAAGCCTTCATTATTTTCCTAGACAACATCTTCAGGGTCAAAATTAATGTGAAACAAGTTTTTGAAGTTTTTCATGCATAAAATATCTATCTTTTCTGGTGACCGTTATTGTAATTAGTTGTCTCTGAAGATTTTCTTAGAATTATATCCATTTGTATTGATATTGATCGTGTCGTTGAGCTGATATCTAACCTTTGGTTCGTGTGACCTATTCCTTATTGATTGATAAACCTTATCAGTGTTTATATGACTCTTGGTTGTGAACCGATCTGACAGCTGAACTACTATGAGTTTGCTTGTTTTCTTCATGTTCCTTTGGTCTAAAGTTTTTACATTTTCCCAGTCAAAATTATATTCTTTAGTTTTCAACACAAGTTGATACAGATGAGTGGTCCAGTGGTTAACGCTTTGTCGTTTGAAACTCTGGGCACTGGCTTTTTGCCTCGGTGGGAACACCATCACTCGCTGGGGGATGCAGCTGCATCTGGACAACGAGTCCCGAATAGGACGAAATGTACATCCTGGATTCCACGGCTAGTCACCATCCACCATATGAGTGTATGCTTCAAATCATGGCTGCGAAGATAAAGGGGTATCACTTTAAACTAGTATGATGTTTCTTTTTGCAGCGGAGGCAATCTGTGCTGTGAGTGAGGTTGACTTTATCTAATTCTTCTTTTGGATCTCTTGGCCTGCCTAGTATGGAGTAAAAGGAGACTTGGTCGGTTTGTGGGCCATAAGCAGTTAAGTCTTCTATCAAATAGTCACTGAATATATAATTGCGATAATTTTGATATATTCTGCTTCGATTCTTATAGTATCATTTCTTGACAGTGAAGAAGTGGAGAGCATGGAGTGTTTAAACAACCCTGGAATGAAACAATACGATACGCTGCTTGTAAAGGTTATTGGATTGATGATACGAGCTTGGCAGATTTTTGATCACAAATAGTTTTGTAGTGTTATGTACTCGTCGATTAGTTAATAGTCCTTACGCGGAAAGAGGGAAATCAAAAGACCACCAGGTTTACGATGATACTTGTATTTTCCAGACAAAGATAATAAATGTCACATCAGTGTGTGAGTGGAAGGGTACTTAGATGAACGAAAAAGTGTGTGAACAAGAATGTATATGAGTGTACATTACAAAAGTATATATGAAAATGACTAATACACATGAACCAATAAATAGACAGTCTTAACATGATTGGTTGTAATGTTATATGACAACAAGGCCATATATGTTTATTTGGTTAGTGGACAGAAAAGAGCATATTGTCAGTTATAATGGAATATCGATCCATATACACATAGCAAAATATAATAGACTGTCAAAAACAAAACACACATCATGTGGATACATATCATGTAGCCTTTGTAACTTGAGGGCAGCAGAAGCACAGAGTTTATAATTTTTAGATAATGCCATGATTACCAGAGAAAGTTGGTAAGTCAAGCGTATCAATCTGCAATTTTTTCTGGAAACTAGACGTCGTTTATTAGCGATTCCATATAAGTTTGTCTACTAGATGTATCACACAGTTAGTGAAACAGTATTAGTATTTACTGGATGACACGGTTTCGAACAAAATTTAATATTGTTCATAATCATTTCATCAATTGTAATCACACAACTTCGAAACTTGAGTTTTATAGTTTTCTTTGTTCTCTCTCCTATTTGTCGTTGTAGGCGTGGTAGTAGAATTTTCCAGATATCTGGGTGGACAGGTGTTGAATCATTCCTATTACACGTATTCTCTCTCTCTCTTCTGTTATCAATCTCTTCCTCCACCTTGTTACATTGGATTTTAAAACTGTCATCTTATTCCACCCTTTTGTATGATCGGTTAAAGGATCAATCCTGTGGAGCCAATAAAACAAAACAATTTAGTTTGTCTAATACCCTGCTGGAATGATTGTCAGATGAAATATATAGGTTGAAGTAGTAGAACGGCATCAGTCAGCCAGACTAGCGGAACAGCCGAAAAACCTAGCAAAATGTAGATTAGTTGATAGATAAGAAATCTAGAGAGTAGTTCAGTAATTACGTACAAACCATACAATAGGATGGATGGGATAAGATGACAGTGATTCTAAATCTAATGTCACACGGTGGAGGAAGAGATTGATAACAGAAGAAGAGAGAGAATACGTGTAATAGGAATGATTCAACACCTCTCCACCTAAATATCTGGAGAATTCTACTACCACGGCTACGACGACAAATAGGAGTGGACAACGAAAACTATAAAATTCAAGTTTTGAAGTTGTGTGATTACAATTGATGAAATGATTATGAACCACAATAAATTTTGTTCGAAACATTGTCATCCAGTAAATAATAATACTGTTTTACTCACAGTGTGATACATCTAGTAAACAAACTAAAATGGAATTACTTATTACTACAGTGTCTAAGTCACATATATATAAGTGTGGTTTATCAGTGGTTTGGAATCAGGAATTCTGAACTTCCACATACACACACACAGCCGAGAAAGTGTAGAACTGAATTGTGCTTTTGCTGCTCACAGGACAAAAAGTAATTCAAGAGAGAGAGAGAGATGGATATTTTAATGAAAACGATGGTAGGTACTGGTGGAGATTTCACAAGCAAGTTTGGAAGGCGATTTAAAAAGAGATAATAAATCATCGCATTCTGGTGCCTGTTATCAATTTAAAGCCATCTGACATAGTTTTTAGACGACTATTGAACTAAGACGAAAAAGCTGTCTAGTACTCCTAGGTGGTATTCCAATGGTTCTCTGACATATATCAACTCATGATAAAATCCTCCAATCACTACAGAAGAGTTTAGCCATGTCTTATTCTGTCCTATTCGGATAGAGGCAGCAGTTTGCCATTTCATGGATTTTTCTCCACCTCATTCTGACATGGTAGTAGACGAGCGACTTGGTCAGAGAATGTTTAATTGGAAACTGGTATCTTTATATAGCCAAATTATGCATAATTTATATTCAGCGCACCGTTTGCACAGATTTTTGGTGTTGTGGTATTTCTGGACTTCATGTTGTGTTTCTTTGTGTTCCTTTCACGTCATCGTCTCCCATGTATCTCCACAACACTGTATGATTCGCCTTCTCCGAAATCAAATATATCTCCCTTTTATTTGCTGTTTTTATGCCAATGAACGTTTCACTACCTATACTACTGATAAATCTTATGAGTAACACTCGCCACAATACATACTGTTATCAGCCTAATTGTGGTATGATATTTCGTTAGACTTCAAGCATAAGTTAAATGTCATGCACAGATGTCATTTGTTCTTCTTCTTCTTCTTCCAGAATTTGGTATCACTCAGATCGTCAACACTGAAACCATTCATAATATTTGTTAAACCGCCAACATTAGACGTCTTACTGGAAACTCGACAGTCTTATAAAACCGGTACACCAGTACACAATGACGCAAATTCAACAACAGAATCATCACCAACTCGTTCTGTACCAACAACTCCATATATGACCAATCGTACAATAACTGGTTGTTTCGCTCCTGTAACAAGAAATCGTTACAGTTGGAAGAAAACTTCTAGTGAGTTGAATCAAGAAGAAAAAGTGTCTGTATCGTCATCTATGGACAATATACTTGCTATGGATGTGCAGAAGAAGATGTCACTTTCTGTAAGTGGATTCCATACCTTTTCCTTCAACGTAAATTGTATGCTGTACATGGTACTGAGGAATTTTCTGTAGAGTCTTATTATTGTTATATTATTGTCCCCTTGAGTTCCTAGTGGAACATAGGGCTTCAACTGCACATCTCCACTTGATTCTGTCTTCTGCTGTGCTTTTCACATGCATCCATGTTAGTCCATATTGTTTCAATTCCTCAACTCTTCACACGATTTCCTCCATGTCAACCTTGCACTGACGTTTCACTCACCGCGTGCTTCCCTTTTGGCCTGGTTCCACTCGAGCAATTGCCTGACGCGCACGAGATGTCACCCAGCGGCCTCCTCAGAGAGTGTCCATCTCCATCCATCTCCACTTTCTCCTGCATATATGTTGGTTGGCGATTGGTTCTTGTTTTGTTCGCTCCCATAGTTTCTTGTTGGTGATTGTTTCCGTCCCGGCCCGCCCATCCGATCTTCAGCATAGAGCGAAGACAGATGTTGATAAAGATCTGGTCTGCAACAGGCTGTTGGTGGAAATATTCTTTGTGACCTGCCCGCTAAGTTTCTGATCCGTATAGAAGAACTGACTGACTTGACGTTTGTATTGAAGATCCGAGCGAATTTTGTTGTTGATGCTGGCTGAGTGAGGAAGATTTCCAGATTGGTTTCAGGTTGATGAGTGTGTTTCTCGTCCCCCCTTCCCGATTCTCGATTTGACATCCTCTTCCGTTCCGACTGGCTGTAGTTGAGACAATGCTCCCTAGATAAGTGAAGTGAATGAAGTAACTTCTTTCAAATCCCTCCCGTTGATGATGATTGGCGCTGGATGTTCCTGCTGTCATTGTTGTTGTTGTTGTTGGTTGGTTGGTTGGTTAATTTCATAACCTCCGTCTTGTCTATGTTCATCACCTGGAGTCCTGTCTTCGCCGGCTGCTTCTTCGACCAGTTTGTCGGTTTTCGCTTGTAAGTCTTCGATTTCGTGTGTGTGACATCAAACATAAATCATCCACGCGCGAAATCCAAATCTTCTAAGTTCTTCACGTCGGTCCAGGATATCACTGTCTTCTCGTTTCCCACTCACTGTCTGACGCATAATCCAGTCCACCACAGTTAGAAATACTATTGGTGATAATGAGCACCCTTGTCTGACTGCTGTGTTTACTCCAAACGCCTCTCTGAGTTTTCCGTTGTGGCCACATTGTAGAGTCTTATACAAATATATTATTGAAGGCTAGGAGATAACTGAAAATACAAAAATTTGAAAAAGTGCATAACAAGGGACAGAATAATTATTTTTTTTATTTTTCATTACAGCTTGATTCCACACTGTATTTTTGGTACAAGTGTGGAATTTTCTGCGTGGATATCGGCAGCCCAAATTTTGCAGGCCGATAATAGATATCAGGTGTGCGTCGGCAGGGGATCGAACCTCGGACCATGTGCATGATCGGCGAGAGTCCTAACCACTGTGCCACCGACGCACACACACATGAAGATTAGTGAAGGCGCCTAGAATTCTGAGTGACATGAGATCACTGCCTCAAGACCGTTCAACCTTTGATTCTGTACATTTTTACATTCAATCACACACACACACTATAGTCTCAACACATACAGCGGGTGTTACAACAACACGGAGGACTAGAAATCTATATATTCTTTCTATGACTTCTGCCTTCAGATGTCATGTCTGACTGACGTAAGTAGACCCAATCTTAGGTCTTTTTCGATTCATTTCAAAATGGATTAGAACTGTTCTGTTTACTTCTCATGGATTGATTTCTGCAATTCAACAACTAACGTAATAGAACTATGTGGAGTCACTCAATCTGACAATCAAATGTTAAACTTGATCGAAATTCAAGGGTCAGGTAGATTTCTACATAGCACACGTAAGGCAGTTTATGAATCATAGATTATCTTAGATTAATAACATGACTACTAATCAGTGTTATATCTTTCTTTGTAAATCAATAAAACCAATACATTATGTATGTTAAACTGCAATAGCAGAGAAGATTTGTACCTCAGGATGAATGCATTGAATAACTTTCACGGTTTTATAACCTGTGTATTTGTCGTAAACCTGACCGGTACACTCCTTTCCCATTTGTATTTATTATTTACAGGAGACACAACTTCATGAAATGATTCAAACAGCAGCTCGTTTAGAAGTAACTCATGGTCATCTATGGGATTTCGTATTAGTCAACGACGACCTACCCGTTGCATTGGAACAATTATCTGAAATGGCCTATCGGATTGAAACAGAGGCATTTTGGGTGCCAAGAATTTGGTTGAATTCAACAACTGATTACTACAGCTCAGAGAACAATCGATCCTGTGCTGATGCAGCTGTAGACACAATGTGTACAACTGTTGTTCAGTGAAACCCCCCTCCCTCCCCTCCAAACAAAAACAATAACAACCAACCAACCAACCGACAAACAATAACAAAACAACTATCAATCCCATTACCAACTCTTTCTACTGAATGTCATCAGTTAATTGTGCGTATGTAAATGCTGACGTATACACACTTTGGGGATTCTTTAGGTATTTTCGATAAATAAACTACGGACAAGCGCTGTTATCACCAAAGTGTTTTTTCTGTCACTCGTAAAAAAAGCTAATCTTTCAGTCATCATTTTTTTGATTACCTGGCAAAATGATTTCGAAATAATATTTGCAGTGAATTGATTTCTTTTAAACTTTTATTATTATTTTATTTGTTTTTCAATCTGTTTTTTTAATGAATAACCATTGAACTGAAGTTCTCAATAATCATTGCTTTATTGCATTATTTCACAGTCTTAAATGTTATTGGTTGTTGTGTTGAAGTGAAGAGTAATGAATGAATATACAACTTGTATGTTAAGGTATCACGCTTACTGTGAATGATGGATCACGCAGTAGTCACTGTTGGTTACATTAGATGGGTTTGTTTGTTGTACATAAATAAATAGATAAATTTTTGCTTTATTCCAAAAACAGTACTAATGATACAGCAAGGAATTTTCAGCATTCAGTACAATATTGCATCTAATTTACTCAAAAACGACAAAAAATTATAAATACACATTACATAATAATAATAATAAAACGATTGTTACAGCAGCTACATAGCAAAATACCGTATGCAATACGGTGAGAAGTATGCATAAAGTACAAAATTGTAGTAATAATAGTAATACAAACTAATATAAAATAGCAGAGTAATAATTAAACGATAGAAAGTGACACCATAAAATACAGAAAGATGAACTATGAAAGGGTCGATTCACTGTGCTAATTACATAGTGACTTCTTGTAAGTTTCACGTCTAACAGAGTCTTCGTCACATAAAGTACGGGCCAAATAGAGTATTGTAGAATTTCTATACTTAGTGATACGAGCATATAACTTTTTTTATTGACTTCTCGTCCTACCTGATGAGATACAAGGGGATAGGTGTGAATAAAGGGGGTGCAGAGGGTCTGACAGTATAGCCTTTGCCCATTTCACACAGGAATTTATATGCCTCTCGACTATAGTATTAGCGAGCTCATGCAGTGGCAGACCACAAGCCCTACTCACAGCATTTAATACTCTTCGTAATATGATATATAATCTTTTTTGAGAAACCCAGGAAAGATAAATGGAGAGCAATAGAGTACAATAGGTAAAATACAGGAGTTTTAAAATTGCAAAACTAAAGGTTGGTTGATACCTGATTGTCCTAACTTTTAATGTAGAAGGTAAGACGAAATATTTTCTTAGAGATAGATAAGATATGGGATGACCATGAAAGGTGAGAGGAAAGAACTAATCCAAGGTATTTAATGCTTGACTTGGTTTCAATTTCCGTGCCATCTATGCTACAGGCATCATGCGAACTAACAAGTTCATGTAAGTCCCGTCGATGCTTGAAAGTAAAGTCAAGTGCCTGACATTTGGAAGGATTTAACAGAAGACCATTTGACTTAGACCAGTTGTTGATGTCCAACAGAAAGCTATTAAGTTTGGAGCTGTCAGACTCGGAAGTGATAGGCAGTGAGTGATACAGTCAGATCATCTGCATATTTGACAAAGTTAGTTTCGTTTGAATGGGGCAGGTCGTGTAGGAAGAAAGAAAAAAGAAAAGGAGAGAGGACAGCACCTTGAGGAACACCGGATTTTGTAACCGAGGTAGAAGACGATTTGCCGTTATATACAGTATACTGCATTCTATCAGAAAAATAGGAGTGCAACCAACTCTTAGCCCAGGATCCTGTTTGTGTCAACGATAGCTTATTTAGCAAAAGGCCCCTAGGTACATAGTCAAAAGCAGATGTGTAGTCTAAGAAAGCACTACGAACATATTTAGCACCTTTGTCTAAACAAGAGACAACATTGTGATATAAGACAACTTGAATTAAATTCCGTCTAGTGATTGATAATGATATAAGACATGTTGGTAGTTGATTCAAAAGACATAAGATTACGAGTGAACTAATATTTGCACAAACTAATGCCTACGTATTTTATGCTTTCATCTGTGTAGAGTACACCTAATCTGTCATTAAAGGTGTACACTGATAAAAACTTTGGATACTGTTGGGAGTTTTCGAGTTATTGGTGTTCTTTGAACTGGTTGGTTCAACTACGAAGTTTTTATCGTCCTGCTGGACAACATACCCTGTAAGTGCAAGTTTTAGCATAAAGTAAACTGACTTAAATTCTCCATGAATGATAGAATTGTGCGTCTCCTGGCTAATATCTTCGTGACTGGTAGTCAACTTACATCTCTACTGATCATTTTCCATTGACTTGGAATTTGAAGTTTCTTGTCACATGATTTACTTTTTATTCCTCATGGAAAATTCCCATTGTTATATATAGAAAATCAAAACAAGTGATTATCAGCGAAGAGACTCATTTCAACAACGAATTTATCATCAAGCTATACAGTCGTATACATATATGTATATAATATGTATATAAATATATATATATATAATATATATATATATATATATATATATGGTTTTTAAGATGTTGTATCCTGTGTGGGAATTCAATCATAGCTGTGAATGCATAAAATAATAATAACGATTCTAATCACAAACATTTTAGTTTTAATTGAACTTCATGTGATTATTTTATGCATTCACACCTAAGATTCAATTCCCACACCGGATACAACTTCTTAAAAATCATATATATATATACGACTGAACAGCTTGATGGTAAATTCGTTGTTGAAATGATTCTCTTCGCTGAATAATCACTTGTTTTGATTTTTGAAGAAATAAAATAGACAGATTCAGCGAAGAAAATTCTCTTTCCTTTATCAACGAAATCATCTTCAGAGGCTGTATAGTCGTATTTATACTTAGATAATGTATAGTGATCTATTATTGAGTAATAGGGGGTGACATAATTGATAAAATTACTCAGAAGTGGCTTTAGAAGTGCAAATTAAAGGTTGTAAATTACGTGGTACTCAACAGCACAAAGATAGAAGTTTGATAAGGCTAAAATTGCTCTTGAGTGAGAATAAAGGTGGTAGTATACAATTGGTGGATGGTGGCTAGCAGTGGAATCCAGGATGCGCATTTCGTCCTATTTAGGACTCGTCAGCTGGATGTACCTGCATTTCTCAGTGAGTGATGATGTTCCCACCGAGAGTGATAATAGTGAATTAATTATTAAAGCAAAAGCAAATTAAAAATTAAGAACAAAAGAAAAAATCAAAAATTTTTTTTACAGGGAACGATTAGTGAAGAGGTTAAGACCAAAGTAGAATAAGAGACTGGACAAACGTTTTCTGTATACAGAGTTCAGGGTTGTATTGATGAACTGCCAGTGCCTCCGCCATACACAAAAGCCGAAACCTGACGCCCTTTGTACCACTCGGCTTCACTTTGTAGATGATGTTGAAAGACGAATCTGGTGGAGCTACTTGGCCTGAGTTCACCAAATGCTCGAGAATTGAGCTAGTAATTGTCTTGCATTGTCCCTTTGCTAACCATTCCGGATAATGTTCAGAGATGCGTTTGGAAAGCATGCGCTTTGTGCGGGCGGCCAATATAACTAGCTCCACACGACTATGTGAACTTATAAACACACATTGAAGTGGCCCGAAGCGGCAGTTTTTCCTCCACACATCCGTTGATCATTTGTCGGCTGTAGAAATTGATACGTAGCTCAGCCATAAAGAAGGCTTTCCTCAGTGATCTGCATAAGCGATTCTTCAAGATCTCAGCTGCAGTATCACCTTTAAATTCAACACTCATAAAGAGCAGTTTCTTCGGCACCGTCTGGATTCTTTCAGGCTTTTCTCTTAACTTCATGTTTTTCTCGATAAATCTTGGGGGATATCCATTCTCTATGAGAACTTGTCTTAGTCGCTCCAGCTCCCCATCAATTGTATCACTTGAACATATCCTCCTTATTCTTGAGGATAAGGAATGGATCAAATTTCTCTTTCTTCTTAAAAGGACCCAGCTATGGAAATTTGTGTACTGACCATTCCATGTTGGTTTCCTGTAGATCGATCTTTGAAGAGAACCATCAGATCTCCTCTTTAGAAAAAAATCCGAAAAATGGAATTGCAAGTTAATCTCTGATTCCGACGTGAACTTGATGGCATCATGACAACTGTTTAACTCCTTAGTTATCAATTCAATGTCGGTGTTGTCGTCACATATGATGAAAGTATCATCCGTGTATCTTTGGTACAGATGGAAACTGTCGATAGTAGGCCGTAAAATACTATTCTCCAAACTAGCCAAGAAGCAGTCTGCAAGTAAAGGACCCAATGGTGACGCCATTGCTACTCCATCTCTTTGTTTATAAATCGTGTTGTTGAACTTGAATTGGACATTTAGAGTGCACCTCAAAAGTAGTTCCTTTAAGTAGTGGATCAGAACACATATGTCTACACTATTATCCTCAATGAATTTGCATATAAAGCAGATAGTTTCAGTGAGGGGAACGTTGGTGAAAAGCGAAGTAACATCCATAGATATCATTTTCTTTCCAGGTACATTAGCATCACTTATTGAATCGACGAATTCAAACGAATCAGAAACACTATGCTTGCAGAGGTTATTTCTGATAGGTAGGAGGATTTCTGTGAGCCATTTGGCAGTAGCATGATATGGAGAATTTGTCATGTCCAAGATTGGACGTAGTGGCACGTTTTTTTGTGCACTTTCAGAAGACTTTATAAGCGGGAAATCACGGAACCAGAGGGTCGTATTTACTCGAATAATTCAGAGCTAATAATCGATTCGTTCTTCATATTTTTCAGCATTTGTGTTAACTTGCTTTTGATTTACTTTTACTTGTTTTGATTTACTTTTTATTAGCTGGTAGATTTGGTCTAGGTTAATATGTCTGTTAATCGTGATTCACTTGAATACTAGGCTACTAGTAATTCTTTGACTGCATTTTTGGTGTTTCCTCTCTCTAAGATTTTGATATTATCCCAATCAAATTGATGTCCATTATCGCCTACATACATTGTTAAGAGGGAATACATATCGTCTTTTCACATCTGATTTGTGTTTTTCGATTCGGATTCCAAGGGACACCCACTTTGTTGACCGATATAATGTCTGTTACAGTTCATACAATTTATTTTGTAAACGGTATTAATTTTATCATCCTTTCCTGTTGGATCTTTTGGTCTGCACAATATTGAATGAAGTGATTGTGCTGACTGGCTGGCTTGTGTTCTATATCTATTTCAAACGATCTTTGTTTTCTAGCTGTTATATCAGAGATATTTTTTAGATATGGAAGAATGAATTTTCTTGTGGTCTTTAATTTTGGCTTGCAGCTGGTGTTATCACTTCGATTTTAAACACTTTTTGATGAAATTTTGTGGATAACCATTCTTTTTGAAAACCGTTTGTAGGTAGTTTTCTTCCATTCTTTTCAACTTTGGAGTGCTACAGCTTGTCTGATCTCCCTTTTGAACAATGTCTGCACCCAGTTGCTTTTGTGAGTCATTGGGTTATTGCTACCATAATTAAGTATTTGATCTACGTGCGTTAATTTTCCGTAAACTTGTGACAAGAAACTTCAAATTCCAAGTCAATGGAAAATTGAGTGCATGGATAAACGACACACCAGTTTATCAACTTAATAAAGATACTCAGCTTCTGAGATAGGTAATTCGCTGCAAAATTGGACCAGGTGTACTCCTCAGTGTTAAGTCACTGATAAAATACAGTGTATAATTTTTAGCGTGTTATGCGGGATGTCGTTATTGCCACATAGATCTCTATTATAAATTTCACTTGGGTTATAATCACTAAGAAAAAGTCACAATGTCTGTCTGTATTCACAGCTTCAAAATGCATTTGCTGATTGGTTTTTACTAGGCATAAGTTTATGTTCAGGTTGCAGAGATACCACCTCACACCATTTTGTAAAATAGCCAATCATCACCAAGGTATATCGGTTACCGCTTTCGGAGCCTGGAAGTAGCCCCATTATATCTGTGCCGACCCACTGATTCGGTGATTGGGTTGGCATAGGTACAAAGAGTGCTCTAGGCGTTTGTGTAGGCTGCTTGTTGCGGCTACAGAGATCACAGTTTTGACAGAACCTGGTCACATCTCGCTGAAGCAACGGCCACCAGAAACGCTGAAAGGTGGCATGATCCGTTTTGTGTCGACCAGTGTGCCTCAGTTGGTGGTGAACCTGACTGATGAGCTCCTATACTTACACGTTGAGAACTAGGAGTCGTGGGTTGGAATTCAGTTCCACTATGTAGAGAACATCATTTATTAGTCCAAGCAGGCCCCATTTACCACAGATACACCGTGTAGCTGCTGGCAGATCTCGTAATTCCTTATGCATCAGTTTGTTGTTGCGTAGTTTTATCGTTAAAATAGACAGGTTGTATGTCTGCGTCCGCCACTTGTACGGAGACCTAGTCAATATTAGCTGCAGTACTGAGTAATACATTCACTGTGGTTTCAAAATTAGGCAGGCGTGAGGGGACATCGGCATTAGCATGTCGTTTTCCATGACGGTATTCACAAGTGAAATCAAACGCCTGTAGACGTTCTTGCCAGCGGGCGAGTTAGCCCTTTACATAACAAAAATTCTGCAACCACTGAAACGCCTTGTGATCAGTCCGGAACCGAAATTTTCGCCCCAACAAATAATGGCGAGAGTAAGTGAGAAAGTATACAAGAGCCAGCATCTCATAGAGAGTCATAGAATACCAGGTATCTTTCTTGTTTAGAGTCCGGTTAGCGTATGATATTACTTGCACCTGTCCGTCAGGCGTAATCTGTGAGAGGACAGCTCCTATCGCCTGTGCAGTGGCGTCAGTATCCAGAATAAAGAGCCGCTGTCAGCAAATGTATCTAGGAAGGCTTAAACAGAAGGAGAAATTAAACATGTTTTAGGCGTATTAAATGCCACCTGGCACTCGTTAGTCCAAGCGAATTTCCATCCCTTTTGCCATTAATCTATGAAGAGGGGCTGCTGTACTGCCAAATTTCAAAATAAACGACGGAAGTAAAAAGTAAGCCCTATGGAACTGCGTGCGTCCGCTGTCGATTTAGTAATAGGCCAGTTGAGGATCGTTTGTACTTTGCTTCCAAGTGTGCTAACTCCTTGTGGTGTAATCTCATGACCAAGGAAGGTAACACATTTCTGCAGGAAATGGCATTTCGAGGCTTTCGGTTTAAGATAAATCTCGCGTAAACATTCGAATGAGATTCAGAGGTTAGCATGGCGTTCTTCGAGGGACTGTCCGAACACGATGATGTCATCCAGGTAAATGAGGCATGAACTTTGTGTCAGGTGAACTACAACGTGAAATTCAACTAGGCGTTCGGAACGAATAGAGGAGTAAGACAAGGCCACGTGTCTGTTATCACCAACAATGATATTATAATTGTGATGGACTAAATTATGAGTCAGACTTTCCGTTGGGACTGAGAAGACAGGTATACGTTGTACGGCCGATAAGAACACTATAGAAGATCTGGATTTCGCGCGTGGATGATTTGTGTTTAATGTTACACAAACTCGAAGATTTGCAGACAGGCAGGTGAAAACTGGCAACAAACTGGGAAAAGAGGTTAGCTGGCTGGCTGGCAGGCAGCAAAGACAAGACTCCAGGTGAACAGAGAGCAGACATAGGTGATAAAGATAACCAACCAACCAAACAATCTACAACAGTAACAACAACCAGCACCAATCATATCAAGGAGAGATATGACAGAGGTTACCTTCTTCACTTGTCTCTCTAGACAGC
This sequence comes from Trichobilharzia regenti, assembly GCA_944472135.2. NCBI lineage: Eukaryota > Metazoa > Platyhelminthes > Trematoda > Strigeidida > Schistosomatidae > Trichobilharzia > Trichobilharzia regenti. The sequence continues at coordinate 151,368,279 of OX235270.1, forward strand.
ATTGTTTCGACCACAAGCAGTCGGAAAAGATGAAGATGTCAAAGCCAGACAGCCAGCCAGTCAGAATCAGAAAGGCGAGACACACACACCTTCATCAATCTGAAACCAGTTTGGAAATCTTCCTCATTCCGCCTCAGCTTCAACACAAACAACGAGATTCGGAATGTGTTCAACACAAATTTCAGTGAGAAGTCAGTCAGTCGATCAATTCTTCTATATGAGTCAGACACGTGGCTAGCGTATCACGAGGATTATTTCCAACAGGTTTCAGACTTTTATCAACAGCTGCCCATCTCTTCAATGTCTGACTGAATACTGAAGATCAAATAGCCAGTCGGCTGGCTGGCTGGTGAGAAAGAATTGGCAAGAAGAAACTCTCGCTGGCTGGCTGGCTGGCTGTCTGGGAACAAATTAACCAACCGAAATCCGATTGCTCAACAGATATGTAGGAGAAAATGAATATGGATAGCGCACCCAATGCATGCCCTTGCTTGAGGGGAATCCGAATGGGGAGCGACGATTGGGTCGTTAGTGTGAGGTTGACAGTGGAGGAGATCGTGTGGCGAGGAGCTGAAGATAAGATAATGGGCAATCGTGTAGTCAGCCAGCTGAACACGAGGGCAGAAAGTAGAACAAAGTGGATATGTGCTGTTAAAGCGCTTTGTTCCACTCTGAACGCAAGGGAATAATAATAAATACAAAAATAATAATCATCATTATTATTATATTAATAATGGTAATAAAAACTTGATATCCTGTATGGTAGTAATTTTAATATTCAGTTTTTATCTAAATTTTAGAAGCAGAATACCAACAAGATGCTTTCTTTTAAAAAAAGTTACAAAGAGCAGCACAATATTTCCAAAAAAACGTTCTTCCAAGTTCAGTCACAAACTGAAAAAAGTTATACAACCATTGAACACCCGGAGTATACTGGACAGGGGTTCCGTCCTCGTCAACCTTACGCATTAATGACCACCCAACAGGAGGTGAAACACAAGATCTTCAGGTAGTAAGGCAAGCCCATTGATGATTTAGCCCTGCGGTAGAATTCAGTACTTCATGAATTCTAACTGTGAAGACAATCAAATCCCCAGTAAACTAACACTTGAAAACGTTTTTCCACCAAAAAAGTATCTTCATGCATAAAAAAGTGTTTATTCTTCTTTGCATTTCTGCCTCATGTTGGTCTACAGAATCCAACTTTAGAATGAATAACTGCACCTCAACACATTTGCGTAATTGTTTTTGCCGACACCAAAAGCCAGATCATCATCATCATCATCAGTACTAAGTAAGGGTTGACATGTAACTTCACATCTTATTGATTACAATAAAACTGTCGACAGTAGATGTGTAAATGTTTCTAATTTCGATGCAAGGACTGATACAGATATCCTTCCACCTTGTGTACTGAATAAACTCTCTTTGCAATTACGTCAGTTATCATGTAGGCTTAGTTTTAATAAAATGAATCGGTGGTTCACCAACGCTAATTTTCAAATGCAAAACTTGATGCATACGCCTGTCAATTGACTTGTTCCGGTTTTCATTTGTACGTTTACTTGTAGTAAACATTTTGATATTCGAGTCAATCAGTGTATAATTCAAACTGTTTATTCCGTCAAGACGATAACGAACTTTTGTGAATGATAATATTTGTGTTCTGAAATCATTTTAAAGAAAAAAGAGAAAGAAAAGACGATCAGTAGTAGTACATTTCTGTTTATTCGTCAGACAGTAGTAATTTTCACAGCAACATTCAAGAGTATATGTTCAAACCAAGTTCACTTTCAGGAAAAACGCTCGATTTACAAAAAGCCTAACTGGCTAGGGCGATACTTAAATTTTCACAGCTTCTGTCCATTACAACAGTATAACACGGGCCTGGTTAAGTGCTTATGCAAGAGGATTCAGCGTATTCGTACGGCTGAGTTTATAGAGAATGAAAATAAAATACTGATGGATACTTCCGATGTAAACAGATGCACAGGGCATTTGGTTTTGACCTTCTACAGTCTTTTCTGTCCCTAAGATAGAAATTTTCATCAAATTAACAAACAATGGGAAAGTAAATAGTAGCATTTTAAAACAGAGATGAAATTCAGTCATCGGTAAAACCTGTTATGCAGCTCAGCTGGTAATCATTGAAATAAACCAAAAAATATGCTCCATAACAAACCTGAAAAGTACACGAATGATTTTATCACATCCGACATTTTATACTAATTTACTTGTATGTGTAGGCACACTAAATAGGGAAGAGTAATACCACTTTGCATATGAGGGTTAGAAAGATAGATAAACTTTGGAAAATCTATAGACGCAGGTAGCAGGTTACCAACCTTGTCTATAGCTGAACGCCTAAACGATATGAACCACAAGATTGATATGGAAACAGTTTTTATGGTCATCTGTAGAAATGGCCAAGGGAGCTTGTTGAGATATGCTGAGGGTACAGCTATTCATAAACTTAAGGCCAAACCCACTCCCGCACCCCGTGTGTTCAAAAGCAACCTGTTATCACTCTTAAACTAAATTTTAGTTTGATTTATTTTGATGCCACGCCGTATTTTCGGTAAATTTATGGCATTTTCAGCATGTGATATCGGTAGCCCAAATTTTGCAGGTTGACCATAGATATCGGGTGTGCGTCGGCAGGGGGTCGAACCCCGAACCATGTGCATAGTCAGTGAGAGCCTTAACCACTGTGCCGCCGATGCTTGGTAATATTCACCTGATTGAATTACCAAACGTTGTGTTAAGTGTTCCTATTATTCTTAAATTCTTTTTGTCACTTTGCGTACTTCAGTTGCCGTTTATTGTTTTTATATATGCCGACTTGATAAGTGAATGTGTGCAAATACATTGCATCACGTTTTTCAGATAATCTTCGACGTCTAATAACACTATCGAAAATTTATAAAAGGCACTAACTGTTTCAAATCACTTTTAACAGTTTGAAAAATTCGGGCTTTGGGTATGTGATATTCATTCTCATAAAAGTTTTTGTATTTCCCAGTGAATGAATGAAAAAGCAAAACGATGTTGATATATTCACTAGCGCTTTTTTTTTAATGCTGCTAATAGCTTTCAAGTATTGTTTTTTTGTTGGGATTTTGTTTGATTGCTTGGTTGTAGGATTTCATCATGAGCTGACATCAGTTAGAGAACCACTTGGAAAACTACTTGGGAGCACTGAGCAGCTGTTTCCCTTGTCTTAGTTTAGGACTCGTTATCAGTACGCACCCAACGCAGGCGGTCGAACTCAGGACCTTCCTGTTACAAGGCGAGCTTGCTCGTAAACCATTCAGCCACTGAGACCTAACCCGATCCAATGGCCAGCCCATGAAGTAGCGCGACTACTTCTCAATGTCTCCTCGATGATTTCTTCATCACCTTCAACCTGCTGTACCCTACTGGTAACGACTTTCCATTAGAATCCCAGGTCACTGTCTGAATAGAGCCAGTTGCTAGTGAGCATAAGATAAATTTTAAAGTGCGTACTGCTGTCCAGTACTCCAGTGATGGTTTTCCAATGGTTCTCTAACTAATGTCAGCTCACGATGGAATCCTCCAACTGATAGCTTTATCGAAGTATTATTAAACCAGAATTTACAAAATCTCAGCTTATATATAACAACTTAATCATTGTTCCTCAGCATGGGGTCATTTTTGCGTTGTCAAATTGACCAATTGGTAAAGACTACAAAACCAGGTGTAGATGACTGTTGGATTTGGTAAGCGTATAAAATTATAACAGCAGAGATTAACATTGCACAAACAGCGAGAAATCAAAATCAGAAGAAATAAAAACCGTGGAGCCATATGTATTTGACCACCGAGAAATCCGTGTGAACTAGAAAAGCTTGAAAAATCATCAGCCATAGCCTGTCTACACGCTATGGAATCAGGCCACAAATTTGATTTTGACAATATTGAAATAATCTAGGAAAACTTCAGAAATCACAAAGAACGTCTCAAGTCATCAGAAGCACTTCATATCAAGTGGAATCCGAATTGTCTGAATAGGAGTGATGGACTGAAACAGAATCTGACCTGGTTCCAACACCTCCCTCCCCCTTGAAGTGACGAAGTCAACACGAATGTGATAAGCAATTTCATTATTGCATTAACACATCTTTGGAAATATTCCTTTTGTTGCCAAGACAAATTACTATAAATTTGCGATTTGTACAGCTTGAGAATGATATCGCCGAAAAGAGTAACTCTTTGCTGAACACTTTTTCTTTTCTATGACTGAATGGGAATTTTCAAGCTACTGAAACGTTGCAAGGACCCAGTGACGGTGAAGGAGCTGGACCGTTTCCTGCGTTACTCCGTCAAGCTTGCAGTAGCGAAGGCAGAGATTCAGTTCTTGAGAGAATGTTTAGATCGGCACGAATATCCAAAGATGTACTGGAAGTCCCTCAGACGAAACCACATCCATCCGAATACCAGAACGCTCAGGCGACACACACTAAACAACATTGACTCCATCCAATCACGTATCCCTGAACTAGAACGAAATGTTGACTTACGAGCTCACGCAGTCCACGATTTAGACCAAGAACTACGCCAATCGTTCGAAGAATATGTCGAAGAAGTTGCACAGAAACAATGTGAGAATGCCAAGTCAAACCTTATTAAAAGCCTGAAGCCGACGAGTGACCCTGAACGTCCATTCCCAAGCAATCCAGAAAAATACGTATTTAACCTGTCAAACATTGAGCTGTCAGAACTTCAACTAGAAGCACTGTCCCTCGGTCCAAAGTTCTGCACAAAACCATCAAAAATCCAAAAACTTCAATCCCAAGTCCAGTTCGAAAACCTGATAAACCAAACATATGATCTATCACCAACTTCCGAAGAGAACCTGCAACAGTTCAGGTCGGTAGTACTCGACAGTTGCCATAAATTTATGAATACCAAACCAAATGGAAAGTCAATACTGACCAAAAAACACTATAAAGAGCTCAAGGAATTAATAAACAACAAAGAGATTATTCTGTTACGCCCGGATAAAGGGGGGGGAATCGTAGTCATGAATCGTGAAGACTACGTAAGTAAAATGCTGACCATCCTATCCGACGAATCTAAATTCATAAAACCAGCAAAGGAAAAGAACATGACGGAACAAACTGAACAAAAACTAACGAACCTTCTCCGAAAACTAAAGACTGAATCATTCATCGATCTCGAAACCTTCGAATCGTTGAAACCGTCGGGCTCAAATATACCCCGGCTATATGGACTACCAAAAGTGCACAAGAAAAACGTACCTCTTCGACCCATTCTCGATATGACTAATTCACCTTATCACAGTACCGCACAATGGCTAGTAAACATACTAGAACCAGTCAGAAAGCAAATCTCCCGCCACTCACTTCGAGACTCCTTCGATTTTGTCAATTCCATTGAAAACGTCAGCGTTTCCAATCAAACCATGTTCTCACTAGATGTGGTATCACTGTTTACAAACGTCCCACTAACCGAAACAATATGCTATATATGTGAATATATTGATTCAAAGGAGATGAACATTGGTATCCCCACTGACTATTTGAAGGAACTCCTATTAAGATGTACTCTAAACGTCCAATTCACTTTCAATAATGAAATATATAGACAAAAAGATGGTATAGCTATGGGCTCACCACTCGGCCCGCTGCTTGCAGATATTTTCATGTCAAAACTAGAAAATACACACCTAAAGAAGATAATAGATAACTTCGGATTCTACAAGAGATACGTGGACGATACTTTTATTATCGCCAATAATGAGGAAAATTTGGAGAACATATTGGACTTCTTCAACAGTTGCCATCCAGCAATCCAGTTCACACTAGAGAAGGAGTCCAACGCAACAATATCTTTTCTGGACGTGCAACTAGCAAGACGCGAACAAGATGGGACACTCAAAAGATCCATTCACAGAAAACCGACATGGAATGGACAACTCATCAGCTTTCACAGTTGGGTGCCTATATATACAAAACGAAATCTGATCCGCTCACTGACTCACAGAATCCACAACATTTGCAGTCCGGAAACTATAGAAGAAGAGCTGAAGACCCTGAAAAGAATCCTTCTTGAAAACGGTTACCCGGAACGTTTCATCACAAAAGCTATGAAGCCCAAAACACAAAAACCATCCATGCTTACTGCTCCCAAGAAACTTCTCTATTTGAATCTACAATTCAACGGAGATTCTTCAGCAGAAATACTGAGAAACCGCCTGTGCCGTTCACTGAAGAAAACCTTCTTCGCAGCGGAACTCAGACTAACTTTCTCTACGAAACCAATGATTCGCACGAACGTGAAGGATAAGCTTCCACTGGGGGCCTCATCAATGTGCATCTACCAATTCACCTGCTCATGTGGAGCTAGGTATGTCGGCCGTACCCAGCGTTTGCTATCCAAACGAATCAGCGAACACTTACCTTCATGGTTTTATAAAGGAGAAAGAAGATCCCCCCGCCACAGCTCTATCCTAGAACACTTGATCGAATCCGGACACCAAGCAAACCCACAAAACAACTTCTCAGTTATCTACACAATACGTGGGAATCTTGCCAAAAGAGTACGAATTAAACTTCTTCAAACTGCAGAAGCAATGGCAATTCACATATTGAATCCTGAACTCTGCATACAAAAGAAGTTTGTTCAGTCACTAAATCTACAATGGTCCTGATCTATCTTAACACCAAATACGTAATTTTGTCTTACCTCTTTCTTCTTTGTTTGTCTATTTCTTAATTGCATTATTTTCTACCCCCACCCTCTATTAAATCTCTACGCTCATGACGACTGTTGCTAACTCGATTTTCGTTTATTTTTAAGTGAATTCTACTCAGCTTATTAACTTAACTCTCATTCATTTTTTCATTGAACCCTATCAATTAGATTACGTCACCCAACCTACTTTTGTAACTTTATTTTAGTTTCTAACCGATTAACGCCTTCAAAATTACGTAATTTGTTTGTCAAAAACTAACAATTGCATTAACACATCTTTGGAAATATTCCTTTTGTTGCCAAGACAAATTACTATAAATTTGCGATTTGTACAGCTTGAGAATGATATCGCCGAAAAGAGTAACTCTTTGCTGAACACTTTTTCTTTTCTATGACTGAATGGGAATTTTCAAGCTACAATTTCATTATGTAAATACACACTATTTTTATAATTTTACACACTGATCGAATCCAACAATATACACTTGATTTTGTTACCTTTGCCAATTGGCCAACTTGACAATACAAAAATGACCTCATGCTGCGGAACGATGGTTAAGTAGTTATATATAAGCTGAGATTTTTTAAATTCTGGTTTAATATTATTTTACTTTGATAAAGCTATTAGCAGCAGCATTAAGTAGCGAAACGTCAGTAAAAGCGACAATATCGTTTTGTTTTTCATTCATTAGGGAATACAGAAGGAACTTTTATATTAATACTGAAGCCCACTTACTAAAACGTTAGCTCATCAAATTCATATTCAGTATTTTCTTGAGAGTGTAAAAGTGTCGCATAGTTATTTATCTGGAAAAGTTTGCTAATCAGAGGCTCGGCTTGCGTACCAAATAAAACTGTCGGGAGATCCACAGTTAAGCTGCAAAAGTTGACCACCACAACAAAAAATATCCAACTTATCAAGAAGTAATAAGCAGTGTAGATTTAGTGCAAAAAATACTTTGGTGTGTTCAGACTTATAGTAGTGATTATCAGCGCAAACACGACATCTAGGTGTAGGGCAGCTTGGTGATTGTTATTCATCATTCAACATTGGACACACTTTTTTTAAATAAAACGCTCTGGTGAAGATTGGTTAACTTCATATTCCTTGTACTAGTGAGCTGAAAAAGTAACTTGAAAGTGAAAAAGCAGTGAGCTTCACAGTTTATTTTGATGATATTAGATGGTTGGAAGCAGTAAGCAGGAAGTCTTGCTTGACCTTGGTTTCGTGCTAGCTGCCAGTCACCGATCATCAGGGCATGTCTGCTACCCTTCTGAGATTTGAACCCACGATACCCAGTGCTGCCAGCAATCACAGACGTTACCACTAGACAATGCCACATTACAAACCTGACTGATAGAATTGAGTCCGCACCAAATCAAGGACTAGACACATCACACTAGTTACCAGTGTCCAATCAAAGCATATAATTTATTTTGCAGGGAATAATTTCATGAAGCATCACCATGGAAACGATCGGTGTATTTATGCATCGTTTAGCGATTTGAGATGTTTAAATGAAAAGGTTCCGGTCACATTCGGAGTTACTGGCTAACAACAACTTTCCGTTGTTTCAATTGTCATTAGTAATTTCACCAACGACTGGTGCACTTTATTCATGTTTAGTTTAAAAGTGTCCTACTCACCTTAGAGTCACATGAAATGCTGGACTTGGATTGTGTTTGAGCATAGTGAACTGAGCCACATCTGGATCAGGACGCGTGACTGGAACTCCATTTATCATAAGTCTGAGAATAGAAAAACAAAGGTTACAAATATTGATTACAAAGTATAAACGATTGTACAGCTTGACAATGAATGCGTTGAAAAGAGTCTCTTAACTGAATAACTTGTTTTGATTTTCTATGTGTTACAATGGGAATTTGCCATGAATTACAACAAAGTATTCCACAAATAATTTCCACTTTGGTTACCTATCAGCACAGCTTTTTGAGTATTTTCAAACTCACGCTTTTTATATGATCACTGGATACCGAAAGATCATTCAGCTAATTGCTTCAGGGAATACTTGAAATATTTGTTGAATGTAGTGTCAACTTCATTAGTGTGTTCAATTTGCTGAAGATAGTTAACACAATCCATTTCTGTTCTACTGGTTTCCAGGTAAATAAATGAAAACCATTTACAAAATAAATTGTATGAACTGTAACAGACTTTAATAATAATAATAATAATAATAATAATAATTTACTTTATTCCAAAAACAGTACTTGTGATACAGGATGGAATTTTCAGCCATTAATCACAATATTGCATTTAATTTCCTCAAATTATAAATAAAAATTAATCACACAGAATATTTTCCACATTTACAATAGGGGTGGGTAATGTCAAAAACACGCAGCATATAAAATGGAAATAATAATAATAATGATAATAGCTAGGGTAATAATGATAATACAAGTGAAATTTGCCATGGGCTTGTTACACACAGTATTGTCGATTCGGTATAGAAATCCTAGCATGTTTAAAAATATTGAATATAATGTTCTCTTCCATGATATGGTGAGGGGAAAAACAAAGATTACAGCATTCATAGAGATAGGTTGGTGCTTGCATCGGTCAAAGTGGACGTCCCCCTGGAATCACAATCCAGAAACACAAATCTGCCGTGAAAAGACATGATATATATTCCTGTTTCATATCAATGCACATAGACAACTATGGACATCAGTTTGATTGGAGTAATGTCGAAATTTTAAACAGAGGAAACACCAGACAGTAATGCCAAAGAATTCCTAGAAGCCTGGTACTCAAACAAGTATGTTATTAACAAATATATTAATATAGACCAAATATACCAACTAATAAAAAGTAAATCATGTGACGAGAAGGTTTACAATCGAAGTCAATAAAAATGATCAATACATATGTAAAGATGGTTACCAGGAGACGAAATGATATCAGTCATGTAAAGTGTAAATCAGTTCACTTTATGCTAAAAGCTTGCCCTGAAAGGGGATGTTGTCCAGAAGGAGAACGACGAAAGCTCTGCAACTAAACCAACCAGCTCAGAGAACACTACTAATTGCAAATCATCCACCTGAGCTACAAATCTTCTTTATTCTTTCAGAAACTAGTATTCTTTTGAAGATAAAGTTAAGACATCAGCAAAATGAAGTCGTTATGCAAAGAGAACTTCCAGTCTTTTCGAAATTATTTGACCGTTTACTTTGATAGCAATAATTCCAGCCTCAAGCAAAGCTTCATATCATGACTCAAAACGTATTCAAGCCACCACCCCAGCTATATTTCGTAAAAACATAAAACGTCCACACACATGTATGCAAAGCTAAAATCTCATATGAATGAAGACAACGAAATGAATCTTTATTCATTGAAGTACTTACCTTTCATACATATCATCATCTTCAGCACCCCAACCCCAAAAAAGGTTAGAGTATCCATTGACTCGAAGAAATATCTTCAATGGGATTGATAAGACACCACCGATTAATTCAATATAAGGTAATCTTTATGAGGTAAGAAAAAAACATCAGCACTGACATTCATTAGTAGTGACAGCTTTTGTATGTGTCAGTTAAAGAATAGAATGGTTACAGGACTTCATCATAAGCTGACATCAATTAGAGAACCATTGGAGTACTGGACAGTTGTTTCCGTTGTCCTACTTTTGAACTCTTTATCAGTACGTACCCAACTCAAGGTCCGAACCCACGACTTTCTGGTTACAAGGTGAGTTAGCTCGTAGACCATTAAGCCACTGGGACCCTATAGGTGCGTACTGATGAAGAGTCCCAAATATATATGTATATATATATACGTGACCCTGCCTCACGGTGACCATGTATGATCCTTCCCATTTTGGAAGTAGTTTGCATAACCGTGGCTTTTATTCGCTGGTTTTTCGCCTCACACTACCATATGCTGCCTTCGCCCGACATCCCAGCACCGTTCTAAGTAATAGCCTCATCGCCGACAGAACTTGAGCGCCACTCAACTGCGCAAAAGCCTCAACGTCCTGCCAGAGGATACATATGTCTCCTTCAAAAAAAACTTCAGGGCAACGACTTTCCATTTGTCGGCAGGAAGCGACACCAAATGTAACTGGGATAGGCAAGACATGGAAGCCAAAGTATATTTTCAAGTGATTAAACCGCTATTTATACGGATACAGTTTTATGTTTTCAAACCAATCACTGAGCGGTGATTTCGAACTACATTAAACGCCATGAAATAAAATGTTCAAATACATAGTATTATCTTGCTAACGAAGTACTGAACTGTGAAAATAATATTCCGTTCGAGCATATTGTCTGTATCTAACCATACACTTGCTCGGAGCAAAAATAGTAAAATACAAATGAAATTATATAAAATTGGAATACCCAGCAGAAGTTATTGTATTACCTGTTTTGAAATTTATCCACACACAGACTTATATGTCTAGGATAAATTGAACAGGTGTACGGAATTTCATTGTTCAATGGTAGGAGGTCAACGTCATGAAATATTGCACAGTGGAATGGTATCCAGTTCAATGCTTCAACAAATCCAGCGTTCATTATAATGCCTTTGTTAAACGGTTGTTGATCAGCCTTCAGTGAAAGATTAATATAACCACAAACAACAAAAAATAAAAAGAAAAGAAGCACTTTTGTGTGTTTCTATCTTAATAAATAATAGGGCCATAGAGTTATTGATCGAATTAGAAATCCGGTAGAAATATTATCTGACAAGGAAATGTAATCACACTCTCTAAAAGTTTAATGCAGTGCAAAGGTTACATCAGGGTGAAGTGAAAGATAATCTACTCTAATGGAGTGTATTTTAACAGTGAATTATCTCAATGACTTTGCATAATATTTTTCTGCGACTAGGGGTAAAACATTTTATGGAGAGGCGTATTTATTTCATGGGATATGTCCTTCCAATGTACACCCTCCTAAATAGTTTACTGCAGAGGTTTAAAATTATAGTAGCCACCAGCAATAGTCCCATTGAAGGACCTTCAAAATGAACCTGATGCAAATCATTCACACTGAAACGGTAAGAGACAAAGACTTAGTACAGGAATTATTTAATTCAATTTTAGATTTCCCCGTCGATTGATTGACATGTCGGCTTACTCAGCAGATGCTTCTAAGATCTCTGGGCATTTAACTAGAGGTTAATTGGTGGATGGTGACTAGTAGTGGAATCCGGAATGCGTAAATCGTCCTTTTTGGGACTCGTCCCTAGATGTACCTGCATTCCACGATGAGTGATGATGTTCCCACCGAGGCTCTAATGGGTAAAGAAATGTTTATTTGGAAATTGGTATCTCTGTACAGCCAAATTGTGTATACCTTATCTATCTTAACGCACCGTTTGCAAAAATCTTCGTGTTGTGGAAATTCTGGACATCATACTGTGTTTCTTTGTGTTCCTTTCACGTCCACCATGTATCTCTACAAGGATGTATTATAGGCCTTCTCTGAAATCAAGTGTATCTCCCTGCTATTTACTGTTTTTATATGCCAATGAACGTCTCTGTATTATACTACTGATAAATCCCATTAGTAGCACTCACCATGACATCATCATGATTGCTGTGCGTGTATTGTGAACATAGTTCGCTTTTCATCTGGTTTCCTGGATTTCGTCTAGATATTTGATTATCTATTATGGTTAACTAGGGAGATTTATTAGATTACTTAAGGAGGAACAAGGCTATATGTGTATGTGGGAATACACTGAGTTAACTAATTTACCAGCCTTAACGTCGGCTTTTGCGCTGACAGTTTGTTAGAGATTATCTTGAAGTTAGTCGGTAGTGGATGTTATAGTTTGAATTCCATAATTTACAGAGTTGGTTCATTTATTCAAAGGAAAATCCGATCAAATAATCGGTAAAAAGGACAGATCAGAGCAGATAAGAAGTACAAACGGATAATATATGTATATATTACTCATTAAAATACCCATGTTTCGAAAGTATTCACCAGCCATTTCCTCTGTTATTATCTCGACCTAAGTCCCAGGAATTTGTTATTCAATGCTTTAGATTTCAATCTTAATAAACAACAAATTGACTATTGTCAAAAACAAATCACTCACCTGCTCAGCAACAACTAATAGGTAACAAATGTCTTGTTTTGTAAGCAGTTCAGCTAAGCGTGGAATTAATTCCATTAAATGTTCCGAACGATTTCGATACGGTATAATGATTACATTTCGCCGGCTTTCTGGTTTGTCGCGAGTTAAACAGCCTTTTCGACACGCTTCATTCTGGAACAGACGATGAGTGCCGTCAAAAACTAGTAAGCGATTGGAAGTTAGACGGAAAAAACGGTGATATGGTTAACGTTCGAAGATAATTATTTATTTTTATGGCACTACAGTACAAAGAAGACTTAATATTATAACACTTAATTGAAGCATAGTACTGCATAGTATCTCGTTAGTGTTAGTCTGTGGAATTCAAGCTACGCATGAGTGTATGATTTTATATATTTAGATGAAACAATTATTCGCTTTTAGAAGAAGACAGAGATTATCTGAAAAATATGATGCGAAATACATTTCGAACAATCTGTTCCCTTATACATTGACTTGTCAAGTCAATTTATATGAAAAAAATATTAAAGAGCAGTTAATACACATAAAGTGAAAAAAGGATTAAGGAATAATACGGAACAGTTAAGCCACCTTCAGCTATCCAATCAGATAAGAATTACCAAAGTATGTGGATTAAGAGTAATTATAAATTTTCAAGTATTGGTTTGTAGGGATTTGATTGATTCTTTACAGGATTTCATCATGAGCTGGCATGGGTTAGAGAACAATGGCTGCGTACTGGGGAAGAATCCCAAACTAGGAAGAAATCGCTGTGTAGTACTCCCAGGTGGTTTTCCAGTGTTTCTCTAACCGATGTCATCTCATGGTGAAACCCTGTAACTGGTAATAAATTGTTTTTGGACACGCCGGGTGAGGGCGTGGGAGTGGCTTATATTTATGTATTGCAACTTTCATTCATTCTCAATGGTCAACTTCAAATAATGTATGTTTTTCTTACTCTAATGACTTTATTGATTGTATAACGGTCAAATGCCGCCCGAAACACTTATCCAAGTTTAAATACGTCTTCATCTCTAACATTTATGTTACTCCTGGCTGTTCTGCATCTGATCTATCTGATTTTGCTGATGAATTCACTGAATTCGCCGTTACACATCTTGAAAACTCTTTATCAGTTGTCACAGGAGATTTTAACTGCTGTGATTGTTCTTTCCTCGTATCATTAGGTCATGCCAATATTGTTAAATTCCCTACTCGACTTGATAAAACTCTTGACCTAGTGTTCATTAATGATGAGGAAATATATGAAGTACGCCGACGTGCTCCTATCATGAACTCAGATCATTCGGATATTACCTAAGATATACAGCAGATCTCACTTTAATATCTTCTCAAATCTGTCCAAGAAAACACAGCAAAGGTGTTACTCACAAGAAAATATGCTCAAACTAAGATGTATGCTAAATGACACTAACTGGGAACTTTTCAACGAACACAAACTGGATGATACTATTTCCAATTTGACTGACTATCTTAAATTCTGTCTTGATATATGCTGTCCAAAACAGATAATTTTCAAAAGAATGGATCGTTTTTCTTCCCCTCATCTCAAAAAACTTCGTAGAGAAAAAGAGAAGCTGTACAAGACAAAGAATAAATCTGGTCTTAAGAAGATAAACACCCAAATTAAATCTGAAATCAAGAGACTAAACAACATTTATAATCAAACAATACTATCTTGTAAAACCTCAGAAAACATATGGAAGCTTTTTAGAGAAATTACTGGTTGTGGTAAGCATAATAATTTTGCCTCTTCTATTGATGTAAATACTCTCAATAGATCTTTCATCCGCCCTCCAAATGTCCTTTCTGCCTTCAATTTAACTAATAACACGACCAGTGACTTTCATCGTTTCAATACTTCTGATGTTCTTAAATGTTTGAAATCTCTTAAACCTTCCCAGAGTCTAGGCCCTGATGGTATACCTGCCATTGTTTTAAAGAAATGTGCTGATATTTTAAGTAACCCACTTACAAGCATTTTCAATACTTCTTTTTCTAATAATTTGTACCTTCTCTGTGGAAAGATATTAAAATCATCCCTGTACCCAAGTCTGGTTCTGGAGATAGTGTTAAGTTTAGACCAATTGCCATTACCTCTCCTTTTTTGAAACTGATGGAGAAATTACTGTTACAAAAACTCATTCCCTCCCTAAGCTTCTCAAACGATCCAAAGCAGTTTGCTTACAAACAGGGTAGAAGTACTTTGGATGCTGCTGCTGTGTTTCATCACAACATTGTATCCTCCTTAGACAAAGGGGCCAAGTATGTCCGTTGTACTTTCCTTGATTACACATCTGCTTTTGACTCTGTACCTAGAGGCCTTTTGTTAAACAAGCTTAGCCTTACACAAACTGAGTCCTGGGCTATCAACTGGCTGCACTCTTACTTCTCCAATAGGATGCAGTACACGGTATATAATGGTGTAGCTTCCTCTCCTTTGCTTACTGAAGCTGGTGTTCCTCAGGGTGCTGTTCTCTCGCCGTTTCTCTTTTCCTTCTTCTTACATGACTTACCTCTCTCAGACGAAATCAACTTCGTCAAATATGCAGATGACCTGACTGTTTCGCTTCCCGTTAAGTCTCAGTCAGACTGCTTCAAATTAAATAGCTTCCTGTCGGACATCAGTCAGTGGTCTAAACTAAATGGCCTAACGCTGAATCCCTCAAAATGCCAGACTGTCGACTTCTCCTTTAGGCATAAACGAGATCTACAAACACTAGTAAGCACTCATGATGTCTGTAGAATTGAGGGGACTATAATTGAAACAAAGTCTAATGCAAAATACCTCGGATTAGTTATATCTTCCGACCTTACTTGGTCATCTCATATCCAAATGATTTCCAAGAAAGTGTTTCGTCTAACCTACTACATTAAGAAACTCAGACTAACTGGAGTCCCTCAACCTCTGCTTTCACAATTTGTCAACTCTCGTATCCTACCTATTCTACTTTACTGTTCCCCGTTAGTCTTTCCTGGGTTACTGAAAAAGGATTATACCATCCTGAGAAGGATGTTGAAGGTAGTTAGTAGGACTAGCGGTGTAAAACTCAGTCAGCTCGTCACAACATTAGTGGATAAGCATCTGAATACATGTGAGAAATGGTCTAAAACCATACTCTCTGACCCCCAACACCCCCTCTATTCCCAACTCTCTCCTTGCATCTCATCAGGTAGAACCAGAAATCAGTACAAAATAATATATGCTCGTACAACCAAGTATAGGAACTCAACGATACCATATTTGGCCCGTGTTCTAAGTGACAGAGACAATGTTAAGCGTGAAACCTATGACTTGCTTTGTTGTTAATAACATAATTTTGGCCCTTGTTATTTCCCCCTTACACTCTCTTATTTGTACTCTATAGTGAACAACCTTCTTAAACATACTTAGCTGCTTAAAATTATTATCATTGGCTTACTTTTTTTTACTTTATTCTATTCCTTCTTTGTATATCTACTGGGTCCGACTATATTATCACTATGATTATTAAAAATTGTCCCGTCATTAACCATCATGTAACATTAGTTTTGTGGTTGTTCTTTGTTCGGCACTATTTAACTGACAATCTTGTTTGTTATTGCCACTATCACCATCTTAAAAATTTTGTATTATGCATGATTCCTCACACTACCACTACAAACACCGCATTAGTGCTGACAATAAAAAAAAAACCTGAAATGTTTATCTTATGATTGTTTAGTGTTGTTCAATCAAATTAACTGATCATCTTGGCTATAAACATTTTTTAAGAACATCTCATAATTTCTTGTATGATTATAGCTGTTACTGTTCACCACGCATACACATATCGTAGCTTCCACTAACCAATACTGAAATATTTTTTCATTATTTGTGTTTATCTTCCTTTCCACTTGGTATTTTTATTTGCATTTTTTTGGTTATTTCTGTGTTTCTTTTTTGGTTTTTTGTTGTGTTTTTTTATATTTATTTTTTTATAATACTCCTTTTAAATGTACGATGAAATTAGATGCAATATTGTAGATATGTGCTGAAAATTCCACACTGTACCACAAGTACTGTTTCTGGAATAAAAGCGAGGTTGTTATTTATTTTATGCTTAGCTATAGCCTCAGCACATTTCAATAAGTGCACTTGACCATCTTCTGGATGACCTTAAAAGCTATGTTGATATCAATCTTGTGGTTCATGGGGATTATGTTTGAGTATAGACGTTGTTGGTAGTCTGCCACCTGCACCTAACTTTCTGTCTTCTAATAACACTGTCCGTATTCAGATAAACCGAAAAGTTACATCTCCGCCATCGTGTTAGAACTAGGCAAAGATTCACTTCTATGTTGTAAAATGCCTACTGTATAAGAGACGGATGGATAGAAGCACACGACTTAAGGCTAAAATGTGCAGATAAAGAGATTTTATTTTAACCGCATGCTGAAATTTAGTAAGCGTGTAGTTTATTTCGCTCTTAGATGATTTCCACTGATAACAAGCCGTTTGAAATAAAAGAATCTCCTGAAGGAGACAAAACTTTGCAGACAGTGGTTTCCATCGATTAGTCGCCAGTGTGATGCTTCTAGTTTTTCGTGTTGGCTCAGGCTGGATTCTGTCAGTAAAGTTTTTTTTCATTACAGCTTAATGCCACACCGTATTTTTGATACAAATTTAGAATTTTCAGCACGGATATCGGTAGCCCAAATTTTGCAGGCCGACCATAGATATCAGGTGTGAGTCGGCAGGGGATCGAACCTCGGACCATGTGCATGGTCGGCGAGAGTCCTAACCACTGTGCCACCGACGCACAAAAAAATAACAAATATTTAAATGAATTTTAGATTTTTCCATTGATTGATTGGACCGAAGTGCTTGGTCTCAGGTTGACATGTCGGCTTCTTGTGCAGATACTTCGACGATGTCTGGGCATGTAATTAGAAGTTAAGTGGTGGATGGTGACTAGCATTTTGAAACTATAGGTATTGGGTTAGAGCCTAGGTGGAAACATCATCACTCACTGCAGAATTCAGGTACACCCAGTCGATGAGTCCCAAAAAGGACGAAATGTGCGTCCTGGATTCCACTTCTAGTCACCATCCACCAATTAACATTTAACAAACAGTTGTTTTCAGAGTGATCAGATCAGCGAGGTCAGCCACTGATTAGTTTTGTTTATAGCGTAACAATAGGCTCCTTTCATTTTGAGAGTTATTTTCAAAAGTATCGTTGGATTTCCCTCTTTATAGGGTGTTGTGGTGAGGCTCCCACAAGTCATAAGTTATCGTTAGGTCTTTCATTTTAGAGACTTGTTTCGGTCAGATCAGTGTTATGAATACGTAAGTAACCAGTATAGAGTCTAGTTTCGAAATAACTTTCGACATTCATCAGCCAGGGAACTATTGTAAACTGAGGTGCTCTAGACGTGGTGTTGCCTATCCTCAACATTATGAAGGTCTATCTCATGGTCTTTCCCTCTCTTATTATGTATATCACCATTTAAGCTCTTGGCTAAAATTCACTGGCCCAAACTTCCTAATTTTTGCTTACGTGTGATATACATATGATCAGTGCAAATTGTCACTGGTAGACAACTCGACTTGGTGCTTTTCTATTCCTTTAAGTTCCTAGTGCTGGAACATAGGGCCTCAAGCTGAAGATGTGAAGTTCCGGTAGCAGTGGTATTTACTTTTACACGGTGGCGTTTTTGGCCTCAAGGCCAGCCTAACCTTCCCTCTTTACCAGTCATATCTTGGCTTGGTAAGGTAAAGGAGTGAGTCGGTGGCAGGGGATTGAACCCCGAACCACGTGAGGTGTGATTGAGGAGCATTCTGTTGCTGTGTCACCGACTTGATCCTACCAGTCATGATTTCTTATCAGCACCTAGAGGCTCATACACCACTAATGGCTCGACTAGTTCAACTTAGTACATCAACAGTGTAAAAAAAATATAAGTATGATCACTTGTCATCATGGATACCAGGCACCTTCAAGACAGATGATGATTTAACGTCTAAACAGAATGGTGACAGAAATATTGATTGTTATTAGCCAATTCGTTATCTATAAAATACTTTTTATTATGTATAACCTTTCACCACACCATGAATCTACCTTAGCAATTACTTCGGTTAATAATTCCTGGGAGCATACGTGTTTATTTATACAGCCTGGTGACATTTCTGAAATCCTCGACAACAGTTTATTGTTTGTTAGAAAACAGAAGAATACATTAGTTATATACATATTTTTCTACTAGAGATATCTTAATGATAATTGATCAAAGTAATAATTAAAGCAATAATTTGTAAAAACAAAAATCCTTTCCAACAACCACCTACCTTTTCTACAGAATTCCTTTTCTCGCTTAAACCAAGTGTTCATTACCATCTCACCGACATCTTCAACAGCTGGTATATCTGGTCTTAAAAGCCGAGACAATTCGTTAGTAATGAACCCGGCAAGTTTTGAATCAATTTCTGAAGGAGAATCCATGTTAAATGACTGCCAATGGTATAGTATAATAAAAAGGCACGATAACAACATTAAAATCAAAATTAGGCATACAACAGCTCGAAAACGCCGCATTTCTCCACAGAGAGGGAGGTGAATTGACGCTTTTTAATTATGACTAATACTGGGAAAATATACCTCGACAAAACTGTTTTTTGTACGGTCGATAGTTTTGGCTGTCTATCAAATAGCATTACAGAAGCAAATAATAATCTGATTGGTGGAAATATGTGTGTATTGATTGATTGACTGATATTTGTCCAATCACAGCTGATCTGGTAAAACTTGATATTATCTTAGGTATATTAATAAAAAACAGAAGATTTCTCCAAGGTTTTAAAGGAAAATTCTGTATTTCACATAAGCTTTTCAGGTTTTTTTATCGATTTAGATTAAAATGCCGGTGTAAGACTTTGAAAAGCTTGAAAAATACCGTGGTAAGGTAGTGTGTAAGACGACTCAGTAAAGTATCCTGACTTTATAGAAGAGAAATGCTGCACACCAGTTATGTTTCTTTCTAACCAAAGTTTAGACTGGTCTTGAATACTCTCAGGAGCTTAAAAGGTTTCACAGTTTCAGAGGAAATATAAATAAGTGAATGAAATATTTTTTACTGCTATCATCGTACATATTTTAATTTCCCAATCTCATTTGTCTCTTACCATTATTATTAATCTCCTGAGTTCCGAATGGAACACAAGGCTTCAACAACACATTTCCGCTCTGTTCTATTCTCTGCTGTGGCCTGCGTTCCGCGCGATGTCATTTGACGGCGTGTTAAGTATGTGCCTGTTGCACCTGTTTTCCCCTATATATTTGTTGAGCAATCGGATTTCGGTTGGTTAATTTGTTCCCAGACAGCCAGCCAGCGAGAGTTTCTTCTTGCCAATTCTTTCTCACCAGCCAGTCAGCCGACTGGCTATTAGATCTTCATTATTCAGCCAGACATTGAAGAAGATGGGCAGCTGTTGATAAAAGTCTGAAACCTGTTGGAAATAATCCTCGTGATACGCTAGCCATGTTTCTGACTCATATAGAAGAATTGATCGACTGACTGACTTCTTCACTGAAATTTGTGTTGAACACATTCCGAATCTCGTTGTTTGTGTTGAAGCTGAGGCGGAATGAGGAAAATTTCCAAACTGGTTTCAGATTGATGAAGGTGTGTGTGTCTCGCCTTTCTGATTCTGACTGGCTGGCTGTCTGGCTTTGACATCTTCATCTCTCCTGCTGGCTGTGATTGAAATCGTGCTTCCCAGACGCATAAGTGAAGGAAGCGACCTCTTTCAAATCTCCTTCATTGAAAGAGACTGGTTGGTGGTCGTTGTTGCTTTTGGTTAGTTGGTTGTCTTCATCACCTTCGTCTTCTCTCTCTTCCCTAGACCTCCTGTCTTCGCTGCTAGCCAGCCTCCTCTGCATCCAGTTTATTGCTTTTTGCCTGCAATTCTCCGAGTTTATGTGACATTAAACATGAATCATCCACACAATAAATCCAGATCTTCTACAGTCTTCTTATTGGTCAGTGCAGAGTATTCCTGTCATCTTGCTGCCCACTCACAGTCTGACGCATAACTCAGTCCACCACAATAAGAAATATCGTCATTGGTGGTAACAGGCAGATAGCCTTGTCTTACTCCTGTATTCACCACAAATGCTTCTCTGAGTTTTCCATTGTGGATCACTTGATATGTGCCACTGTTATATGGCTGTAGTTGAGTGAGGTTGATAAAGATTTAGGCACTGCACGCCTTTGTGTTGAAGTAATTTTTTCAAATGGTTTCGTGGTCAACACTGCCGAAGTCCTTTTCGAAGTCGATGAAGTTGAAATAGGGAGAGGTTTGGCTTCCTACCTATGTTTTGTTCCATGACTATCCGTAAAGTTACAATTTGATCACCATATAATTTGCCTTTCCTGAATTCGGCTTTTTCCAGGTTGGCACAGTTCTACATCCAGTGCATCTTTTATCCTCTCCAGGATGACGCGACTTAGTACTTTACTCGGTGTAGACAAGAGCATTATTGTAAGCGTAATTCTTGCAGAATGAGGCGTAAGTCGCCCTTTTTTGGCAGCTTTACAAGGTCACCAACCATTCTTTCAATTAGCAGGCACCTTTTCTTCCTTCCGTCTACACTAGTCAGAAGGACTGAGTTTAAGAAGCACAGTCATAGTGTTAGGGGGAGGTTGGTTGACACTGAATCAAAAACACAGAGCGGTGTTCTGAACGCTTCTTCTTTCGAATGTAGTAACGAATAAAAGTTCATATGAAGTCCTGTCTAAAGGCCGAGTCTATGAAGTTCACGTGTCAGTAAAATGTATAACGAGATCATAGGAAACATCCACTTTTTCGATATTGAAAACAGTAAGACATTCTTCTGAGTACGTCTCACTCTGTGGCTTCTTTCCTTCCTTAGGCTTCTCGACCTTGAAGTTTCTGGCTGTCAGTGACTCTTTAATGGTAGCATTTAATACAGTTCTACAATAGGTCAGTCACAAGCCTAAATAGCTCATTAGTAACATCTCTGACTGATGGTAGCACTGGGTGACATTGGTTCGAATCTCAATACACCAGGACATGAGTTCCTTGAAGATTGCAGATACGCTTTGGTGGTTAGTGTCAAGAAGCATGCAACCTAGGTGAGGCTGTGCTTCCTGTGGTCGACTGCCTCCAACCCTTTAATAACTACAGTGATAGATCAAACTAATGGCGTTGTGGTTTATCGGCATTGTAGTTGTCCTCATTGGCCAATTTTAGGGATACATATTAAATTCAGGAAAACGCATTTAAGCCAAAGAAAAGTGTTTTCTAATTAGATCTCATCAGGCTTAATTCTAAAATATACACAACTTCACAAATAAACAATGAATATAAACCAGTTATACTGATTTATCAAAAGGATGATAAGATTGTGCACATGTACGTTAGTTATAATAATAATAATAATAATAATAATAATAATAATAATAATAATAATAATTCTGTTTTTAACACATAAAAAGTGAAGCGGTTTGAGATGACAAGGATAACGAAAAGTGACCTGTGTAGATAAACAAATTCTCCGGTAGACGTAGTAGTTGACGTTTAAGAAAAACAAGTGGTTCGATTAATTAATACTGTGGTGAGTGCTACTTATAATCAGATATCAGTAGTATGTCAGTGTAAAGGGATTCAGAAAAGTAACAATTTGTTTCGGGGCTCTGGGAAAAGCAGTTGAAGAAAAAAACTGTGAGAAGAATGTTACAGAATTCAACAAGCTATCGAATGTGGTGATATTCAACCGATTTTCTAAGTTATGTGGAAATAAAGACTTAAGGATAAGGTATGCGAAATTTATGTACCTACAATGCGTGTGTCCTAATAAATATTACTGTCGAGCATCATCGGTTTATTCATCTTGACAATACGGTGTTGTAAGTGAAGTAAACGGACTATGTTTTAAAGTGAAATAAGACTAAAGCACTTAGTTCCCTTTATGAATTTAGACAAAGCAATAAGAAGACTTAATTTTGTAACAACAGAAGGCAAGACATGGAAGCCAAAGTATATTTTTTTATTAATCAAACAGCTGTTCATATAACTACAGTTTATATTCGTCAGCCAATCACTGAGCTTGGAACTTAGGTTTGGGTCAAACAACATGAAATAGAATGTTCAAATATACATAGAATTCTCTTGTTGATGTAGTATATAAGCGTGGGAAAGTATACTGACGCTTACACCAAACAGAATGTTCAAATAGATATATCGCATTCCGTTGCTAATACAATATTGAACCATGGGAATATATGAGATTAATATTCCGCTGAAACACATTATCTTTACCACACCACCACAGTTTGTCGCAATCGTGTAATGTATTTGCGAAACACACGCCTTATCACCAACTATCAACGACCTCCATCTCTACAAGAGATACATCGATGATACTTTCATTATTTGTGATGAGAACTGTGATTTAAAAAACCTACTTCAAATCTTCAATAATGCCCACCCAAACATCGACTTCACACTTGAGACTGAATCCGACGGAATGTTCCACTTCCTCGACGTCCATCTGACAAGAAACGCCGACAACTCCCTGAAAAGGTCCATATACAAAAAGCCTACATGGAATGGACAATTCATCAACTTTCAAAGCTTCGTGCCCCTGAGCAGAAAGAGGAACCTGATATACGCTCTTTCCTCGAGGATTCGGAAGATATGCAGCGAGGAAGTGGTTGAAGAAGAACTGCGTAATCTTCGAAAAACCCTGATGGAAAACGGTTTCCCGCCCAGGTTCATAGAAAAGAATCTCAAACCTAAGAAGACTTCTGAACAAGTCCAATCCGTCCCAAAGAAAATGCTTCTGCTTAATCTAGAATTCAAAGGTGATATTGAAGCAGAAATCCTTCGCAGACGCCTCTCAAAATCGCTGAGGAAAACATACTTCGCCGCTAGCCTACGACTGACGTTTTCCTGCAAGAAACTGTTCAGCCAGAACGCGAAAGACAAGCTGTCGCATTGGGCCACCTCAACGTGCATATACCAGTTTACTTGCTCTTGTGGAGCTGAGTACGTTGGCCGTACCATGCGCCGACTTGAAAAACGCGCTCGTGAACACTATCCAGCCTGGCTAGTAAAAGGAGAACGAAAACGGGTAAATAGTTCGGTGACAGAACACCTGGTGAATTCAGGACATTCAGCGCCACTCGAAAAATCCTTCAAAATCATTTACAAGATTCGATCAAACCTATCAAAGGGAGTAAAATCAAGACATCTGGGCATAGCCGAGGCGCTAGCTATACAAAAGCTCAAACCCACGCTTTGTATACAAAAGAAATACGTCCAACCCCTGTCCTTGCCATGGCCATCATAAACAGGTAATTTTTAGTAATCACCATCCCATCTCCTTTCTTATCTAAACTTCCTGTTTATTCATGTTATTTCAAGTTTTTCTTAATCCCTGTTTACACTACCATATTTTCATACCCGAACTTAGTGTTTATTTTGTCATTTTACTATTTCTACATATTTAATCCCTGATTGCATAAACAATTATTCATCACATTAGTTTTTATCCAAACATCCTGTCTATTTTGTTATTTCTACATTTCTAACCCCTAATTGCACAATGTCAGTCTTCTTAGTTATTATAATGCTACTTTGTTTGTTTTATCCATCCCCCTGTTTATTATGGCATTCTAATTCCCAATTTTAATTTTTATTAATTTGACCCTTGACCGGATATTATTCTGGAACTTTCCCATCCATTTGATATAAATACACGAATGTACAGCCTAGATGATGACTTCGTCGAAAAGAAAATTTTCTTCGCTGCAACTGTCTTCTTATTTACTCCTATGACCCAATGTGTACATTTCGAACAATCTGATCACACACGGACTTGTCGTAGGAATGAATGTATATGAAATCAGTAAAGAGTTAAGAGGCGAGAAAATAGACTTGAGTCAAGTAAAAAGGTCGAGGTCGAAATAACAATGAAGATCACTAAACTAAATAAGAGAGGTAATAGTACATCTACTCTGGCTGGTATCAAAACAGAGTTTACCAAAGAAGATTTAGTGTGATGACGAATTAATTTTGAACGCATCCCAAATACGTTTCCCAGATTGGTTTAAAAGATGTGTAAACATCAAAGACAGGACGTTTTTAAAGTATGTTACGCAACAGAGGAGGCAGGTCTCCTGTTCTCACCATTATAGGTTCTGGGGATTCTACTTGTTTCTGAAGTCATTTAGGAATATGCTCTGAAGCTAGCTCTTACTTGCAAAGATCGATGATTCCTCCCTATGTAAGTGCGTCACATGTACATGCGAATTGGTGGACACAGTGGGATGTGACATCATTTTTCGCATGTTCGAAGGGCTTAGATGGATATATAGACTTCACATTCTCATGTATTATTCGGATCTTAGCTGCATAAGAAGCAGCAGCTTTCTATCTTTGTCTAGTTATCAAGCTGCTATGACGCCTCATATAGGGTAGCTTGATGTACACGCCTTTCTTAGTTGAGAGTTGGAGAGTGGGTTTTGTGTTCTGACTACTTATCAGTAATTTGTAAATGAATTCACGATATTTCACCATATTATGCATTATGCGACATGCTACTATTTAATTTATATGAGTAGTTGGATACCATTCGCATCAAATATTAGGGTTAACTGGCCAAGGATAATGACTGTACAAGCCTTTCTCTGAATGTATATTTAAGGCTTAATAGTTGAAATACAAATTGCTCAGCCATACTCAGTAGACCAGTGCGAAGACTACTACAAGGATTTTATGGGATGCGATGAATCCTATTTTAATTCGGTCTACTAGTGGCTGCAATGAACTAAGTGCAGCAAACAGAACTTGGGATGGTCTTTATCTTTCTTTTATCAAATGACGATCGAAGAAGTTTAGTAATACGTTGTCTAGGCTGTCTAATACAGATAAGTTTAGCAATAATGCACAGACAGATTACATTTATAGTTAGCGAACAATCACAGGAAATTAGAAACTCAAGTTTATATAAAATCAACTCGCACAGACCAAATACTCAATTACAACAGCAACAATCCAATCACACACAAAAGGAATTGTACACAAACACTATTCAGGAGGGCCAGATCCCATTGCGAACTCATAATGTGAAGAAAATTGAAGAAATCTCATGGATGTCTTCCAAAAGAATGGATGTCGACGCCACTTCATTAAAAGACATCAACCCCCAAACCAACCTACCAAATCAAAGGCCCCCAAGGAAAGCACAAGGAAAATCGTCCTGGCAAATATAAAAGATATCTCGGAAATCACCGCGAGACTCTTCACACCTTTAGGAGTTGAAATCACACACAAACCAATTCACTCAGTTGGCTCTGTGTCAACCAAAAAACTCAATAACGAACGAAAATAGAGCCAACATAATCTACAAAATAAGTTGCAACGACTGCGAAAAACATCACATTGGTCAAAATGGAGGAGTTCTTCTCTTCGTATCCATCAATACAAACTTGCCGTCAAAAAACATGATGACATCCACTCCTTCATATCTATTCATATAGACAGCTACGGACATCAATTTTACTGGGACAGCTTTGAGATATTAAACAGAGGAAAAACCGAAAATGCCAGAGAATTTTAGGAGTCCGGTATTCCAGTGAATCGTTAATTAATAGACATATTGATAGAGTCATAAATTACCAATCGGTAAGAAACAGATCTCACACACAAAAGGTCAAACTTCAGGTCAAAGGAGCAATCAGTACTGACACAAGTAGCCTAGAGGGTGTGAAAACACATAAAACCAACCAATCTGAAAGCTCACTTCAAATCGAAGTACGCCCTGAAGATGTATCGTATTGGGTGAATAAAAGCTTCGTAAATAAACCAGCTCACAGAACACAACTACATCAATAGATAATACATACATAATTTTGTTATTCCCTTCGGTTCAAGTGGAACAGACCCATTTAGGTTCGGCTCGATGGCCTAGCCAGTGATGTCACTGAATAGTCTCCTCAGCGAGTATCCCATCCATCTTGATTCCCTTCTGCGAATTTTTCGGATAATGGTTTTTTAATTGGTTCATGACTTCTTGCTTATCGTTTCTTGTTGGTCATTTAGTCTTCTGTATCCAGAGGTGTTGACAAAAGTGTGAAGCAGTCAGCTAAAAAACTTTTGTAGGGACGCTTACCAAGACTGAACCCCACAGAAGCGCTGGTTGGCCATTGATGTTAAAAATCCAAGCTGTAAGCCTTTACTCTGTCAACCAGAGCGGGGGTAGTAATATAAGGGATTGTGGAATGAATGAAGAAGCTACAGCTTACACAGAAAAACAGTGAGAAAATTCTTGTTATAAGTTCCTGAACACTCTAGGATTATTTGAGTAATTTTATAATAATAAGCAGGATCAGAGACTTGGCGCGTCATAAAGAGCATCTCAAACAAAATACAGACCTTCATTAACAGTTGTCTTCGCTCAATACTTCGTTCAAGATCGGATGGCCGGCCAGAAAAGATCGGCAACAGGGAGGGATCTTTGGGAGCGAACCAACCAGGAACCAATTGTGAAACAAATAAGCAGGAAGAAATGGAAATAGATTGGCCATACACTGAGAAAACAAACCATCAGGTGACATCACCAGACAAGCCATTGCTCGAGTGGAACCCGAAAGGGAAGCTGGCGGTGAGTTGGTCGTCAGTGCAAGGGTGACTTGGAAGAGGTCCTATGAAGAGGAGATGAAAGCATGTAGGCAGACGTGGAGCCAGGTGAAAACTCTAGCAGAGAACCGAAGGCAATGGCGACGCGCGGCTGAAGCCCTATGTTCCTCTAGGAATTAAAGGATATAATAATAATATAATTTTATAATAGTAAGCAGGAATTTGAAAAACATTAAAGGCACTACTATAACAGACATTGTGAGTCTGTGGCACAGACGTAGAATGCTCGCCAAACATGCCTCATTTGGTTGAGGGTTCGATCAAAGGCCACCGACGCACTCTTTACCTTGCAAAGTCAGTAATAAGACTGGTAAAGATGGAAGGTTGGGCTAACGTGAGGCAAGCAACCCCATCCTGTAAAAATAATCACCACTGCTATCGAAACTTCACATCTCTCGCTTGAAGCCCTATGTTCCAGCATTAGGAACATTAAGGAATAAAAAAAACTATAACAAACATAAAGTAACTATTGTGCTTTTTGGAACACTGATGTAGTTCAAATAAACTCAGACTGCATAAATCTCTACGTTTTGAATTGTCTTCTTGTTTCGTTGTTTATTGCCGGCGGTAAACAACTGGATAAAGTCAATATTATTCCCTGGAATTCTACTTGCAATCCAACGAGGTAGTTTGCATTCCAAATGAATCATTTATACACTCATGGAGTTTGAATAACCACTAGGACACTTAGAGATACAGTGTCACCAGTATATGTATTAGAGGTACTGCTAGTTTCTGTATTTCTTTGTGGCCGAATATTTTTTGAGTATTTGTGAACCAATTGACTCGGAACTTCTAATTGTGTTTTCTCTTTGAATACTTATCTGGGCCGTTTATAAAATACAAAGTAAGTGAAAATATACTTCTGATGAGACAGGTACCCTAAAATTCACAAATTAAGGAACGAATTAAGTTAAAACCTAAACTTACCACGTCTCAGAAGATGAGTGTAGTTTTAGCAAAGGTTTTGCAAAACATATATATCTTTTGTCAGTCAAACTGAATTAAAGTCATATATTTAGCTTCTTTTGTACATGACTGGTACATACCATCTTACTATTTTTATTTTATTCCTTTACTTTACAGGTGGAACATAAAGCTTCAAGCTGGAGCTTTGAAGTTCTGTTAGTAGTGGATTGGCGCTGTTAGACCCCCGCCCAACCTTTCTTTACAGGCTTAGCAAATTTTCAGACTGCGTCGATCGGGGATCGAACCATGGACCACGTTCGTAGTTGGTCATCATTTTACCGCTGAACCACCGACAGCATATATTCGTATTCCAAAATAAGGTGACATGACAATGTAAAGTGACAGCCAATCAAATGATTGTCAATCAGGTTTTGAAATATGGCAGGATATCTTTTGCTCAGGTGACTGTCTTGAAGAGGTTGTTTGAAAGGCGCTTTTGTCCAAAATAATTCAGTGTAAAATTATGAAATTTAGAAAAACAGCTCTAATAGCCATTATATTTTATCTGCGCTGATGGGTTCGACAAGGACACGAAAGATTACATTATTTTCAAGGCAATGGTTACTGAGCAAGGAACATTCTTGTCGGTAACCTGATCGTCAGCAATAGTTTCTACAGTTATATATACATTATAGTAAATGAATGAATTAGTGTTATGAACAACATTAATGTTATTTAAATTACATCGAATCAGTGAAAATAATATCAATGGATTACAGTTCGATAGCATCAACATAACAATACACTCCACTGAATATTGGAAAATTTAGGAAAGCTAATAATACAAATTCATGAATTTATAGTCTCGATTGAAGGCCGGCGAGGGCAGTAGTGGTGGCTAGCTGGAATTACTTCTTCTGCACCCAGAGTACAGGTTGTTTCACACAAATCCCGACAGCTTCTGCTGTTTGGAGTATGCAGTACTTGGATGTTTTCGGCAATTTATTGGGTACCTGAAAGATGATGTAGTGTAAGTCTTCAGTATGAGCTTTGTGGTCAGTTTGGAAAAGTGGTCTGATATCGAACTGTTGATGGCTTTCACAACACCGTTATCTAACCACACTGGTAGACGTTTGCGAGCAAGCACGAAAGCTCAAGCTCCTAAAGCAATTACCAATATTACTGGCGCCACCACAAGTGCGGTTAAATCCGCAGACATAATTAGAAGAAGCCAGTTTAGGTACTTAATCTTTCAAATGGGGAATAACCACAGGTTGTGTAGAAAATAAGACTTGTAATTTGCCAGCGTTAAAATTTCTTTGAATTGATTTTCTTAATTTATTCCTGATTAATTTGCTAGGTATATCGCCCTTGAATTGCAGTCGTATGTGCTAATCTACATTCCTTGAATTTTTCACTCATACAAGCCACCTGTTTCAACTTCTACTGTCTTTGTACTGTCTAGCGAAAGGGGATTCAGGATTGTTTGGAAAGTGAAGAACTTCGCAGTCTTTTAAGGAATCCATAACTATAATAGACTCAGATGTGAATCGACTAAACCTGGTTTGTGACAGAATTAAAAATATTATTTATTCATTTCAGTTTCGTTTAATACTCATCATTCATAGGATGAATTTAGGCGAATACCTAGATGAACAGTTACTATGAATTTTCATAATTTTACAAAGGTAAACTCACTGTCGTTTCAAAATAAATTTCGTAGAAGCCTTGTTTCATCATTAATGCCAGCATATGAACCTGGGTCTACTATCTTTTTATGCAAGTATAAATACAGGAGGAAATTGAATTTAGGTGATTGGCGATCAGCTCTAAGATTTATATCGCTGCTTGTGATTAAAACTCGCGAACAACCTCAAGAATATATATATATATCGTCTGATAACTGAGACTTTGTTGGAAATATGCGGAAAATGGCGTAAAAATAGGCATGATGAAAACTAGGAAGAGAAATGAATACATACATACTAAGCTAAAAAAAGCAGTGGCAATATTAAGAACACTTTCTCAATCACGGAATGGCACATAAGTTAGGGAGATCAATACATTATGCGGATGCAAAGCTACACTATACGTAAAATGGATTTCAAGATAAGTTGTAGTTTGACAAAATAATGAAACAGAGTGGCAACAACAGTTGTTTGTTGGTGATAAATATTGCGAAAATTGTCAGTAGAACAGACTGAGTTTACGTTCGAAGGTGGACACTGACACTTTAACAGAAATGATGCATCGGCAAGTTTCTTCTTGGGATAATCTCGTCTCTTCTGTGATATAACAAATAGTCTTCAACAGTAGGGTACATCAAGTCGGGTGTGAGGCCGAATACTCGCCACCGATGACATCAGCTAGTGGTCTCCGTATGTCACGAATTGGCTGGCAGAAGTTGGAATTCATGCGTTGGCCAATGGATCGAGTCTGATCCCAGTGGCTTAACGGTCTACGAGCTATATCGCTTTGTAACCAGAAGGTCCTTGGTTCGAACCCTCGAGTTGGGTG
Organism: Trichobilharzia regenti; assembly: GCA_944472135.2. Lineage (NCBI taxonomy): Eukaryota > Metazoa > Platyhelminthes > Trematoda > Strigeidida > Schistosomatidae > Trichobilharzia > Trichobilharzia regenti. Next base: position 151,399,234 of record OX235270.1, read on the forward strand.
TTTACTGATCAAGAGTCCTAAACTAGTCTGACGAAACAGAAGTCCAGTAATCCAGTGGTGGTTTTCCAATGTTCTTCTAACCGATGTCAGCTCATGATGAAATCAATCAAATCACTACAAACCAATTTTTGTTGATTCCTTCACGTTCTCGATGGAATATAGAGCTTCAAGCCAGAGGCTTCAAGTTTCGGTAGTAATGGTATTTATTTTTATGGGATAGGGTCGTTAACCTCGTGCCGAACCTTCCTTCTTTACCAGTATTATTACTGGCTTATTGAGGTAAAGGAGTACATCGGTGGCCAGAGATCGGACCCCTAACCATCTGCGTGGTTAGCAAGCGTTCTACGACTGTGGCACCGACGCACCTACAAACCAATACTCGGATACAAATAGTTCTGTTAGGCAAAGAATTAAGAAGTTCATAGATTTCAGTGAAAAACCTTCCCTCTTGTACTTCTAACACTTAATCACTTATGGTCCTTTTGGGTATCGTATAAAAGCTAGTCAGATGACATGTCATCAAATCTTTTTGAAATATGGCGGAATAGCGATCTTAAACTCTCTTTGAAAAAATTATAAAACACTTATAACTATAGCTTTGCTAGAGAATATCAAATGTTTTAGATAAAACCAGTGTGAAGCTTGGGGAGTGCAGTTGTCAAAAATAAAATAACTGAAAAGATCACCTATGAAATATGCTTTCTAAAGCCTGGTTTCACTCCTAACGTGTTGAAGAAGTCTAATAATTTTGTGATAATGCTTTTACTACTTAAAACCTTCAACAGCAGATAAAATGACGGCGATAAATATTTTGTCGTGAGCAAACGGTGTACATTAATTAACCTTAGTTGAGGCCATCTTTGAATATATGAAAGAAAATTCCTTTCATTACTTTGTTTATTTATTTATGGGTGCTTAATTCAAGATGATAGAAAATAAACATTGCATACTGATAAAAAATATAAATTTCGAAGATAACAAAATAAAGCAGAATGAGTAGTTAGCAAATATCAATCCAAAAATGGGGTGCTTTATGCACATAAATCAAAATTCAGTGCATAAAAACAACAGCATACTTATATTTATATATGCACAGACATAGTTTATCCTGAGTAAAGTAAACAAATAAAGGTGTACAAACAATGTAAGTGTATAAAGGTGCGTATTGGTGACCAGTCTCGTTAAAAAAACCTTATGACAAATGAATTACTTAGTACTTGTTTAATGTGGTAGATAGATAGATTTCAGCATGGTTTGCTGTTTTTTGTGTATCTAATTGGGTTTGATTGTGAGAAATCATATTTATCATGAGCTGAAATCAGTTAAAGAACTATTGGAAAACCACCTGGGATTACCTCTAATCCTTCAACCATTTACTGATTGAGTTGGATAAGTTGATAATCAATCATAAAACATATCAGTTTAAGAGCGGGATTAATGACGATATAAGCAATTGGCAAATTAAAAAGTTAGAGCAGTAATTACAGATGGCTTCTAAGATTGACTTTCCTCTCAGAAGTTCCATTCGTAAAGATTTTATCTTAGACTGAATTTATTTTCCTTAGTATAAGGTTTGCTCCAAATGACAATATTTTATTCACATATTGTGTGTCTGCGTAGCTTTGACGCATCCATCAGCTGGATGTGTAATAAGTATACACAATGATTTCTACATTTAAATAATTATTACGGATTAATTTCCAACTTGATCTTCGTTAAAAGTAAATGTTACATTTACATACAGTGGCATAACTGGACACTTTTTTGGCAGCATCAGCAGACAAAACCTTGGTTACACTTATTACCACAACTTTCCAGTTCCGAAGGATCCATAAATCCTAAAAAAATAATATTTTCATGTAACGCATCAAAACATACCATTATGTAGAACTATTTGAAAATATTTCCAACCGAAAGGCTGTCAATAGCTATAAGAAGCTAATCTCGGAGGACTGTCAGTTTCTTGAGGGTCGAATATGTATCCCTCTGGTAAACTCTAACAAAAAAGAAAAGAAAAGGAAACTTCCATAGATTTATGATTCAATACTAACTGGAGAGCTTAGTAACTGAAGTTTAGGCTTACTTGATACCTTAGCAACCACTGTTTTTTACTCTGCTGATAGAAGGAATTGTTTTCAGTTTTTAAGAGTTGTCAGAAGATTGCACAGCTTTTTCTGTTTGAAAATAACACCAACTAGAAGACTTTTGAAAGTACTAGGCAGATGTTATAAATTTGTTTTGAACCTAGAACAATTAAAAGTCATCTTTCTAGTAAGTGTATACAATAACTATTCACCGACTTTCAAACGTCGATCAGCTCTCAGTAAAGATTAGTCAGAAAATTTACTGCTAACAATAATTAATGGTGTTTTAAAGAAAGCCAAGTTGTCAGCATTGTTTGCACTATCGACGGTCTCTTCTCCAAGTCTGTGTGTTTTTTCATAGTGTGTTGTATATATGCATGAGTAGACAAAGTCTGGAATTTTAAGTTTCACGTCATCCATCAGGTGATAACTTCACCGAAAGATTTCTTATTTCAATGTATTTTTGAGAATGCCTCACATTATTGATCGTATTAGTTTGCTGAGTCATGTCTTTTCACATGAACATTTATCATTCTGTAAGACGATATATGTGCATACTGTGACAACAATAATACGTCAAATTCATGCATATGAATGAAAATAAACGTGCTAGGCGCTTACGTATCTGCTGAATAACTTGATAACGTAATGATGGATTGGGCTAATACTGTCAACATTTGCTTTTTTTTAATACTTACCGCTGGAATATCTTTAATTAGGTTAAACAGTAATTTTTTTAAAGTATAACTTTTACCTTACCCCGCCTTTATTGCTCATCTGAGAGACGGTGAAGCTATTCATTATGATTTTGTCAAACTTGAAACACATTTATAAGTGATAATTACGACTGAATTCAGACTTTGCATCCCTGCAAACAGTAATTTGTGTAGCTATGCCGATGATTTGAAGATGTTTGCTTCATCGATTATATAGAACTGAGTGGGGCAAACAAAGGCTAGCTTTATTAATATATGTGTAAAACTTAGACACTGTATAGTAAGTAATTCCATATTAGTTTGTTTATTAGATGTATCACAGTGTGAGTGAAACAGTATTATTTACTGGATAACACAGTTTCGAACAAAATTTATTGCTCATATTGTTCATTTCATCAAATATAATCACACGACTTCGAAACTTGAGTTTCACAGTTTTCCTTGTCTTCTCTTATTAGTCTTCGTAGGCATGGTAGTAGAACTATCCAGATATCTGGGTGAGGAGGTGTTGAATCATTCCTATTACAATTATTCTCTCTTAGTTGATTCGATAAACAAAGCTTCTGTTTTCAATCTCTCCCTCCACCCTGTTACACTGGATTTCAGAAATGTCATCTTATCCCATCCATCCTATTTATGGTTGTGTGTAATTGCATGTAGTGAGTGCTATCTACGACTGAACTATTCTCTAGATTTCTTACCTTATTCAGGTCAACTAATCTAGATTTTGCTAGGTTTTTGGGCTGCTCCGCTAGTCTGGCTTACTGACGTCGTTCTACTACTTTGACCTATGTATTTCACCTGACGATCATTCAAGCAGAGTATTAGATAAACTAAATTGTTTTGTTTTAATAGCTCCACAGGATTCATTCTTTTACCAACAAAACCTGTTCCTAATTGATTTTGTGAGTAATTGAATGCCAGCCACTTTTATTCCTGCCTTGTTAAGAATTCTGCATAAGGTTTCCGAGGTTCCTTTGTTGTATGGAATTACTATTGATGGTTTAGATTTCTTTTTGTTGGTGTTGTCACTATCCTGCTCATGTTTGACATGCATGTCGTCATTAATATTACTATTATTATTAACAATATCACTATTTATTTTATTTTCACATTTCCCTACATATTTCTTGATTAATTTATCAGAGTAATTATTCAGTTTCAAAGCTTCTTTTATATGCCTCACTTCCTGTCTTACATTTTCCATGGAACTACCTAGTTTTTGTGCTCTGTCACCTAAACACTTCACCAATCCTATTTTCACTGGGATGATCGGAAGTCGAAATATCTGTTTGAATGTGTGGGTTTTCTGTAAATACTAGTGTTTAACTTCCAATCTTCTTTCCTTTTTACTTTATGATCTAAAGACAGCTTTGTCTATGTTTAAAAAGTTTGTCCTGTCACATAGCCTACCTCTAATGTCACGACGTCGACGAGGGAATTTCGCTTCTAAAAGGCTGCACTTATCATATGATCAATCAGTAAAGGAGTCGAGGATTGCATATAACTTTAACTGAGTAGCTTTGTTTACCTGGAGTTCTTGTGCTTATTTTGTAGACTAAATCACTTTAAATCCCCAACAGTGTTCTCTTTACTCTCGCTGTCTTATCTTTGAGCGGTAGAGTTGTTTCACATGATGTAAACGCATAGTGTTATTATGATGGGTGGTTATTCACTGGTGTTTCTGTTGTCTTTCCTAATTAAGTAAATGTGCTATTTTTCTATATTCAAAAAATCCTTCTAGGTATTCGAGTTGTAGACACAGATGATTTTCGATATGAAAGATAATTCAAATAACTAAACTTCCTACCGTTATCATAAACCTCAAGGTAGTTTACACTTTTCAACAAAATTATGCGCTTTTTAGTACAGCAGTTATTTAGCCCATCAGGCTTCAATATTATGACTGGTCTTTTGTCTTTATAATCAAGTGAACCGAATACGAATGTTTAATGGGTGGGTGGTGTACTTCCTAAAGTGGTCTTGAGGTTCTTTACATTGTTAACTCTGCTGAATCATAGAACATAGAATGAAATTAATTTGTTATTATTAAATATTATGTGACTAATTGTCAGTATGAGATATGCCGTTAAACGTCTAGACACACTGGCTTATGGATGACCTAGTATATGGACAGATATACTAATGCATTTGAATAGTTCATAATCACGCCTTATACTATCAGCTGAATACGTGAATTCAATCAGAATGTAACACTAACCTTTTAGTTTCGAATTCGAAATAATTGGTGACACGGATTTCCAAAACAAAACAAACATAAAGAGATGCTGACTGATCTTTGTGAACCCATCTTATTATGTTAGTCGTTGGGTTGTACTAGCGTTTGTTTACTACACTGTGCGTTAGCGACACAGTAGTAGGAAGCTTGCCGACCACACATATGGTCCGGGATTCGATCCCTGGACACCGATGCACTCCTTCGTCTTGCTTGCTAAGCCAGTAATCAGACTGGTAAAGAGGGAAGGTTGGGCATGGGGCTAGCAACCCCATCCTGTAAAAATAGTAAAAACTGCTACAGAAGCTTCACATCTCTAGCTTGAAGCCTCTGTTAATTACCACTAAGATAATGATACTAGAATGAAGCTCAAAATAATTACAGTGATAATAATAAATCTTTATGTGATTATAGACGAATCATCACTAAGAAACCACGAGTATAAATGGATAACAACTTATATATTTATTTTATTTTTATTTTTGATTACAGCTTGATTCCACACTGTATTTTTGGTACAAGTATGGAATTTTCAGCATGTGATATCGGTAGCCCAAATTTTTCAGGCCGACCATAGATATCAGTTATGCGTCGGCGAAGGATCGAACTCTGGACCATGTGCATAATCAGCGAGAGCCATAACCGCTGTGCCACCGACGCACTGCATATGACGCTAGTGGACAGTGTTATGTCGGGTAAGATCAGATATCATGACTTTCCAGGTTACAGAGGCAGTGGTATCTTTTCGATCAGTGTTTTCAGTCAGACAGGCTCTTTAGAGTGAAAATGGATTTCTACCAACTTACGATCCATTTACACGCCTATAAAAATTTCCCTTGATTAGACACTAGTCAGTATCCAGTAAAATGCGCCTAGTCCTGTCTTCGGTGCAGACTAAATTCTATCAGTCACGCTGGCAATGTGGCCACCATTTTGGGTGGATCGCTATCACGGTATGCTGTGAATTGTTGGTATTAGATGTGTGTATGCAATAGGCCACAGGAAACACAGCGTCACCTAGGTTTCATACTAATCGGCACTCACCAGTCAACAAGGTGGTTATCTGCAATCTTCAACGAACTCATGTTCTGAGATTCGAACCAGCATCACACAGTGCTACCAGCAGTCAGAGATGTCACCAGTGAGCTATTCGGGCTTGCGATAGACCTCCCGTGGGACTGTAATGAATATTTTGTTTGAATGGACAGTAGCACGAGACCTAGGTTAGGCTGTGCTTTCTACCAGTTGCCTCCAACCACCTTATTCCAAAAACATTTTCCCTTGAGTAAAACTCATGCTCGTAGAGTTACTAACATCCTATTCGTTTCCATGGTTGGAATTCGTCCGTTTATTCAGTTTAATTTTTATCTACATATTTTACTTGAGTGTCAATATTAAATATATATATATTGCTATTTATTTCAAGGGAGAGGAAAATTTACTTTTTAGTTTTATTCTTGATAAAAAAATTCCAAATGTCTACATGAAACATTTCCAGGACATAGATGAATATTATTCGCTGAGATTATGATGCACATCTTTTGTTCATTACTAGTACTGTTTGCAGCAGTTGTGGCATTACTCCTATAAATAACAGTATAAACAGCAGCAGCAGCAGCGGGAGTAGTGATATTAGTAACGTGAAATAGCCCAAACCTTTTTCACAATTCATTCAGAAGTAAAAGATACCAGATTTTAGAAACTAAAAAAATATTAAACACTGAAATGTAATTATAATCTGTTTAAAGGTCGACTGATGATGAAAATTAGGTCAAATTAGACATAAGTGTTCTACATTAGAAAGCTTCTCAGCGATAAAATGCCTATTTAAACCTGTTCTTCTTCTATTGAATATTTACTTCACTAAAGTGAATAGTAAGGCAGAGAGGTTATCGAGATAATCAGAGTAGGGCAATGAGATGATAATTCAGACTGTACAGATTTCCAGCCTTGATAACAAATATCTTCGTTTGACTGGTTGGGGATTTTATCGTCAGCTGAAATCAGTTAGAGAACCATTGGAGAGCCGCTGAGTCCTAGTTTGGGACTCTTTACCCACTCAACATAGCGGTTCGAACCAAGGACCTGCTGGTTACAAGGCGATGTTGTAGACCATTAAGCCACTGGGGGCGATTCAGTGATCCTTGAATTCTGCCAACTGGCTGCCAGCCAACTCATGACATAATGCGACCATTTCGCATTTCTTTTTCTTCGATGAGTGTCTGTCCTCACCTTCAATCTGCTGTACACTACAGATAGCTCACTTTTTACCCAGAAGGCTGTGGGTTTGAAACCCTGTGATGGGTGCGTACTGATGAAGAGTCTTGAACTAAGACAAAGGAAACAGCTGTCCAGTACTCAAAGGTGGTTTTCCAGTGGTTCGCTAACTGATATCAGCTTATGGTGAAATCTTACAACCAGCCAATCAAACAAAATCCCTACAAAAACAAATACTTGGTAATATCTTTGTTTTTTTCTTTTCATGAGGTAAAATTTCTCTGTTTATTATTATAACGATTATTTTCTCCAGGTAAATGGAATAAAATCTCTCAGCGATGCTTGGCTTATGACAATCAGAACAGTTGACATAATACTTTTCTACCCTATATTTGCTATAGGTGAACACTTTAATTTCGGAGCCTGGATATTTTAGCCCACTTGTTTCTCAAGGCAAAGTTTTGATTGGTGGATAGCTGATTAACTCGAAATCACCCAGTGGTCTATTAGACCGATTACTTTCACAAATGCAGGATTACCGCAATAACCTATTATTCTCCTTTGGATTTTTAGGAGATAATATTTTCTGTCAATAATCAGTAGTTCATCACACACGTGTAAAAGATTAATAATCAAAATAATAAACATATGTCATCTTAAAGCATCTAACAGCTTTTTATCACTTGGCTGTATGTGGCCAGAATAAACAGATAAGCTCTCAGTGTAATTGTTAGTTACGATCATAAGGCTTGGTTAGATGTGTATAACCAAATATCGGATTACAGTCAGTTTGTGCCACATTTTTCTCGCCTCATACCATTTTGTGAATATCAAAGTGATATACTTTTGCTGGCTAGTCGACAACAGATGCAAGTACGTCCAGCTGACAAGGCCTAGATACAGAGGAATACGCTTCCCCGCCAATGAAATAGCCGATAAACTTGTTTTGGTGTTTTAAAAAATCTGGTATTTCAATCTCTATCGGAACTTAAAAATTGTTCATGTAGCTGTATCAACCATTAGACGTTGGTTGGTGGAATCCATAATGCTCATTTCGTGTTATTTTTGATTCGTCATCTGGGTATACCTGCATTCCACAGTGAGTGGTGATGTTCCATGCCCAGGCAGCGTTGAAGCATCTGCATAAGAAGACATATCAATCTGAGACCGAGCATTTCGGTCCAATCAATCGACGGGAAAATCTAAAACTGAATTAAATAAATTACTAACTATGAATGAAAATTCGGAAAGTTTCCGATGAAATTACTTATTGCAAGAAAAAAAAGCATTTTACATTTCTAACAGAAGCTCTGTTACTCACCAAACCTTAACCAAGTGACTTCCACACAACTGATGAAGGTAGTCAGATAGATACCTGACTCTTGTTCAGAATTATATCTTATTATTTACATGGTTGAATGTATCAAAAATATTTTACCAGTTTATCTAAATATACATTGTACTGTTTCTGGTTCAGTTATGATTTTATGTTTGTGATAGCCTGGCAACATGCCAAATACTTTCATTGTATGCGTTTTTGTTTATTTAAACATCATTGAGAAAAAGTGGCGAGATAATGCGAATAAAAGATCCGAAGAAAGCAGTACACCTTATGTCATTATGCTGACCACCATAGTACAATATTTACGCTAAACAAAGCTCCCAGGTGTGCAGTTAAGGCGCCAGTCGAAATGCAGCAGGAAGTAGGACGAGTATAGACTGAGTCCTATTAATTAAGGTAACTGATAGATACATATTTGAAATTGGGTGGTTGGAGGCGATAGGTCACAGAAAGCACAGTCTCACCCAGGTTTCATGCTAGTTGGCATTCAACAGTCAGCAAAGTGCATATCAGCAATCTTCGAGGAACTCATGTGCTTATGTTCTGAGATTCGAACCCGCGTCAACCAGTGCTACTAGCAGTCAGAGGTGTTACCACCGAGCTATTAGGTCTTCCGACTGACTTCCTGTATGACTTTATTGGATATTTTTGTTTTATTGGACAGTAGTTAGTAACCAGTTTAGTGTATCTAGTTCTTTGTTTGGTGTTGACTGAATTTATCAGTGAAGTCTGCCATGTGGCCACCATTCTGTGTGGCTCGCCGTCACGGCACACTGTGAATAGTTTCAGATACGCCTTACTGACAAGTAACAACTAGCGTGAAAACTAATTCAGGCTGCTTCCTGGTGACTGCCTCCAACCATCTAATATCAATTATTCAAAGTGCGCCGTCATGGCCAACTGCTCAGTATGGTAGCCACATTGCCAACGTGACTGATAAATTGAGTCTGCATCAAACACATTACACTAGTTACTCATTAGTGTCCAAACAAAAGCAGGGATGTATATTATCTGTAACTTATAGTAACCCTGATAACTGTCCAGTGGAACTCCCCTTCGTATGAATACTCTCTACCGCCTTTCACACAAACAATAAAAACAACACTTATGTCAGGTAGTTCATTTCTTGCATTAATAGTGTTCAATGCGCCTTTAATTTGCCTTAGATTGCACTCTACTTCCACTGTTGTCTTAAAAGTATTATTTGTTACAGGATTTCATTATGAGCTGGCATTGGTTAGGGAATCATTGGAAAACCACAGCTGGAGTACTGGACAGCTTTTCCCTTATCTTAGTTTGGGACTGTTCATCAGTATGCACAAAACTTGGGGTTTGAACCCAGGACCTTCTGGTTACAAGGCGACTTCGACCAATTCACGACACAGCGTGACCACTATTGTTATTATTATCATTTGTGTTGTTTGTGGTTTCCAGAAGCAGAAACATTTTTCAAATCAAGATTTTATTTGCTTATTTGCCAAGGCGTGCCTGACTGAGACTGCGTGAAGATGTGGAGATTTGTTGGTGAAATAGAATACAACAATCTCTCACCGAAGAATTTTCGCTATCCTACTATAGTACAGTTTGATAGAACACAACTGGATTGAAAAATGCACCCTGTTGATTTCACCACTGGTCACTGCCAGACAAAATTATTATTTCACTACTATTTCACAGCTTCTGCATCAAGAATAAAGCCAAAGTTATTACATATGTAAAAAGTGTGTCCACTAGATATTCTGAAAATAATAATAATAACAATAATAATAGTAACAATAATGGTTTAAATAGTGAAAAATCAATGTTTTTCCCTTCTTCTGAAATAAATTAATTTAGATTCCTATCGGATAAGTGAATGATTAACTTTAGCTTTTCATAACAGGTGAGTAACACTCATTTCCATGACAACTAAAGAAAAACTTGGGAGCTGAGAGGAAGTTGAGACATAATTATAACTTGGCAGAGCGCTTATAGCTGAAGTGCCGATGTGGCCACTGTTACGCTTAAGCCTGACTAACAACTTTCACTATTCTTTTTTACAGTAATCCAGGCCATTAAATGCTATCTGCTCGGTAAACTAGTTACACTTGTAATAAAATGGATTTTAAATGCTTTAAATTCTTTTGATGAAATGTTTTGATTTTTAGTTTGTGCCTACCTTTAATAAAAACAAAAATGACATGTGTAACCACTGGAAACCGACATTTTATTCTTCTTCTCAGGATGATTTTATTTAGTAGGCAAACAGAGAAATCTTTATTGGGCTGCATTTAATATAGACAAAGAGTTAAGTCATTCTATGAGAAATAACTTTTTACATCTCTGTTGCGTGAGTTTATTACCTATAATGTCGACTTTCACATTATTTCGTAATCGATTTCAGCCTAGCACGTTTGTCACACAAATAAGATTATTTATGTTGTCACCCTATGACTAATCTGTTATTCTACGTTAAAAAAATGTATCCGCCACATAACTGGCCATTATTATACTACAGTTTTATTCAAACATAATTTTGAAATAACGGAAATGCATAAAAATTGGTCCGGTAATATGTGTTCAGTTTGTTACCAGGTAGACTGTTGCAGTACACTAGAATGGCGGTATCTGAATTCTAGTCATCAATAATCTTAGATACCAGTTTATAAACATCCTAATTATCTTTTGTTTACACTGTAGAAATGTCATTCAGCAATGGCAGCCAGTGATACTATCAGTACTACTAATGATACTGGTAGTAATGTAATTTAATTAATCGCAGTATCTGTCTGGATACCACAGTGTTCTCACCAATCAGTAATCAAACAAATACTATATATTCTATAATCTGAAGTGTGTATCGGTGGCACAGCGGTTAAGACTCTCGCTGATTATGCACAGGTCTGGGGTTCGACCCCCTGACGACGCACAACTGATATCTATGGTCGGCCTGAAAAATATGGGCTACCGATATCACATGCTGTAAATTCTATACTTGTACCGAAAAATACTGTGTGGAATCAGGCTGTAATCAAAAGTAGAAAATAAAATAAAAAAATAAAAAAACAATAAAGTTCAAATTGCGTCGGTTCTGGTCGGGAGGAGACATTTTTACCCGCTGTTACAAAGTAAACTTTTATACGTTCTGTCACACCCCACCTTTTATTTTTCATGCTATTCAGAATGGAAGAGGTGTGACTGATGGTTAGCTTTGTGAACATAAAGTCTAATAAAGGTGTCTATTATTTGCTATGTGAAGCACTTCTTTACAGGTGGTCGGAAAAATACACCTTCCAGAACCAAGCTGTCTTCAAGCAAAATGTACACTCAACTTGCTTGTCGTGTAATTCGATATTAACATGAAGGTGGACACACTCTAGTGTAAGTGAATAGGGTTTAAAAATGCTGTCATTCAACCCTGAAGGGGACTCTTTATAAGATGAGTAATTTAGGGATAATTGGTAGGCAGAGAGAGATGGCTGTCAGTATCTGATCTGCGTAGTTCTAGGCTATAGAAGAAAATGAGCACACGTGTAGTTTTAGTCTTAATTCGTTAGACTGAGCTTCATCGTTTCCAGTCTGTCTATTGAACTCAGATATAACAAAGGGTCTTGAGGAAATGTTTTGCATCCTACACAATATTTTAGCGTGGGAAGTACATTGTGAAGATTACTTTCCTACTATTTGATTATAGGATGTCTACACAGAGAATGTGTGCGTTGGTGGCACAGCCATAGGATGCTCGCCAGCCACGCATGTGGTCCAGGATTCGATACCTGGTCGACGCACCCCCTTACCTCCCTAAGCCAGTAATAAGACTGGTAAAGAGGGAGGGGTAGGCATGAGACTAGCAACTCCATCCCATAAAAATAAACACCAGTGCTACCGAAACTTCAAGATTCTAGCTTGAAGCCCTGTGTTCCACTGGGAACGTGAAGGAATAAAAAAAACACAGAGAACATGGAAATCTGACTTTAACCTGTCATAGAAATTGGAAGGGAGAATTCTTCACACATTTGCCTTGGTTTAATTTCATTTGAGAACTCTGTGTGTGTATATATGTGTGTGTGAATGTGAGTGGCTGATAAGGCTTTATTGTGAGAGGAAAAGACTGTACCATTGAGCTTTCATAATCATCATGTATTAGTGAATATTAACTTCAATTAGATAGGCGGCTAGACACCTAATATGTCTATCTAGTATGTGTTTGTACATCGCTCCATTGTTTTTATGACTATTGTTCTCTAATTTTTATTTTAAATGCGTGGGTGTATATTTAAATTTTAATTGGTTTCTTTTAACTGATATGTACTTTTCTGTGTGTATATGAGAGATAAATTGTTATTATTAACATTATTATTACTACTACTACTACTATAATTGTGATTATTGTCATCAAATAAGCAATGAATATGAATAATAACAGCACCATCCTCATTGATAGGGGACACATTACACACCAAAACAAAGCATAAAATACATACGGGTTCTGTTCGTTCAAAAAGTTATTCTGTATGTGTAAAAAAGAGTACGGTGTCTACATTTTATTGTTACTGTTACACAATTAATCAATCCAGATTCCAAGCTGAACACACATATATATATGCACAACGCGTTGGAATACATACAGATACATTCATCAGATAGATAAGAAGTGGGTACACACACACCCCAACTACCCACCCGCACTTACACTCTGACAAACTCGCATATAATAATTTGGAGAAAATAAAATACGAAAACAACGCGGAGAACAGAATTTTTCAGTGAGGGAGAGAGAGACAAAGACAGTGAAAAAGCAATTTCGTTAAACAAATTCCTAGTTGTAACTCCTCCATTTTCGTCATTTCTGGTACTGTCATAATATCAGTATTAGTTATTTAGAAATCAGAGTGGACTGGAACTTTACTCATTACGTGCAGACACTTTGGAAGTATTTAACATTTCTTTGATTATCCGTCAACTTTACTCCAGTTTGCATCATTTATTATTATAATCATCAACTAGCGAAGTGGCTATAAGTCCTTCACTGTACACATCTTCAAAATCCCCAAAGCTATTCAAGGCAAGAAGGCATAATTCTAAAATCAAGGAAATATTAGGCACTTCCAGTAATTATCATTATTATTCCTCAATGTTATTCAGTTCAGCATCGTTTATTGTTACACATTCATTATTTAGACACTTGTTAGTATTATTCCTGTACTATTCGGCTAGTTGTGTCAAAGGAATCAGTGGAAATTGTGAAACAGCTCAATCTGTAATCATATGTACCAATGAATTCCCATCTAGTCAATTTCTAAATAATTTAACTGGGAAATATGAATTAATCATTAAAAGCGTTAAAACAAAATTAAACATAAAATCGTTCGAAAAATATCAAGGCGCAAAGATTACACGTTTACAAATTGAAAAGTCAACATTATTCTCCATTGAACCGAAATTTTTTGCAACATTCAGCGGTGATAGTCTGGAAAGATTATCGCTTAGTAATGTCGATGGGACATATCGACTGGATGCACAGTCGCTAGCTGGTCTTAGTGAAAAACTTAAATTCCTACGAATAAACGATCATAATTTGAATATTAATAATAATATTGATGATTTTGTTATACTGAATAAATTGACAAGTCTGTATCTTGTACGTACCCAACTGACCAGTTTACCCGATAACTTTAAACAAATGTTAACACATTTAGAAGATATTAATCTATCTGAAAATATGTTAACTTACATGCCATGGAAATCACTAGCTGAACGTATACAAAATGACCAGTTCTTGAAGATTCAGTTGGGTAAAAATTTATGGAATTGTGATTGTGGTATAAAACCTTTAGTTGAATTAAAGCCAGAAGCAAAGTGAGTAATTAAAATCATTATTATTTGTTTATTTTTTATATGTAGAGAAATTCGAATTACCTTACATGTACCTATGTAAGTTGTTGTTAGTGGGTTAATTACTGATTAGAATAAGTACTCAATGTATTCTACTTTATTTGCTTTAAAAAAAAATACCAACAACAATAATAACAGGTAGATCAATTATATTATTTAAATTCTAGACAACTTTGTATAAAGTTAGAATATATTGATTAATTTAAGGTTTCCATAGTAAGCTGTTTTAAAATGCATTGACTCACTGACTTTGATTTTATTATTGTTCGCATAGGCTTAGTTTGATTAATACTATCAGTTAGCTGTGCCCGTTAAAGTAAGTGAGATGTATCACAGCTACATTACAACAACCAAAGCGGTTAAGTATCTTTGACTCATACTAAGAAAGTAAGTAATATTCATTTGGGTAGATATTTTGAATTTAAGAGACACGAAGTTCTTTCTCTTAATACGCCTAAGTTTATAAAAATAAACGATGAGGAATTATCTAAAAGAAAGCAATACGGTACAGCTGCCATGAGTTATCCTGGAGTGAAGGTTTTAAACAGTCACTCTCCATGAAAATATTAGTGCATTTATTATGCCTGATTTTATCCACCATTTACGCTAGCAAAGCATCTTGGCGTAAAAGAAGTTAGGGGGGAATGATAATCGAACCAAGACAGTGCATGAAAACACCAACTGATAGGATGAGCCAAGGACTGAATGTAGACTGACTGACTGATTCACGTTTAACTGACGCTTTATCGAAGTCTGTATGGTTGATATGGCATGAGACTAATCATCAAAGTGGAGAAGATTTCTTCTCACTCTATCTTTATTCTGCCTTACTTTACTTTTAATTCTTTTGGCTTCTTACGAATTTCCATCATTTAAGTTTTACATTTTCATCTTATCATCTTATCTCAAGTCCTCTACCGGTATATATGTATGTATGTCCATGACAGTATATGTGGTCAAAGCGTAGGATCGTCAGGTGTCACTGTCAATAGGCTACTGTTCATCCAGTAGGGGATTCGATTGTCGAATTACAGCAGACAGATATGTTGTGTAGGGTGGCAAAGCATTTACTGTGAAAAGTAATTGATACCTAGTTCTGAAAAGTTGGAACAAATCAGCATTCCTAGTGCTGGAATAGAAGGCTTCAAGCTAGAGGCTTGAGGTTTCGGTAGCAGGATCGGGTTGCTAGCCTGACGCTAGCCCAACTTTCCCTCTTTACCAGTTTGATTACTGGCTTAGGGAGGTGAAGGAGTGCGTTGGTGGCCAGAGATTGGACCCTGAACCACTTGAGGCGTGGCTGGTGAGCATTCTATCACCGACGCACCAAATGTGAATAAATAGAATAGTTTATTCACTGAAATCGCATTTCATAAACACACAATGGAATATTTCGCTGTACCGTATAATTCGAGACAATACATGCAGAGTGTGTTGAGTCCGGTTGGTAGAAGGATGCAGAGAGAATCAGTTCAATGAAACTGATATCTCATTTTATTTTACAAATAGGATTACTGGTTCTGTTTGAACTAAAAATTCTCTTCAGTAATCTTAATTATTTCAATAATATTCAAAATACGGGGAAAATACATACTTTGTAGATCAATTAGCTAGACGACAAGTGGGAATGGCCGTTTATTCTGGACACGAAAGCGTTCACTTTTATGAGAATTATTTATAAGTATGTTGTGCTAAGTGCTATTGTATGAATTAGCCGCGGAACACGGTTCGAAACATTTGAAACCCATTGAATATACGTTTATATATAAATTTAGGTGGTTGTGACTATTGAGTCAACTTTGCGTAAACCTGCTTTTAACACATAGATTTCAACTGAAAGCTCTAAGCATTATACTTTATTTATTGATAGTTTTTTTAATAAACTGATTCATGGAAAGCATTTGAAGAGGTTAGGAAGTGAAATGAAGTTAAATTTGAGAGTTTCACTGAATTCGTTCAATCAAATAGCATTTTATGACAACTTATTAAGATAAACACTATTAGTTGAAAGTTTTCAAATGTCGTAGTGAATAACCTTTCTTTTCCATAGATATACAGATTCATTTTGTATAATCAAAGGCATCAGAAACATTTCCGAATAGTTATGATATTTAGTGTATATCAACTTTTATGTGGTAGGATGACTTTTAATTATTAATAGGCATGGGTGATATTCAACCAAACCTTTTTACCCCCTATTCTCTGTAATGAACAGCTTCTACAGTTTGCATGTATCTTTTGTGCTACATTTTGAGATTGACACACAATCACCTTTGACTTAATTAAATTACTCTGGTGGCTGGCATGGGATTCGTGTGTCTGTAATGTTCGTTTGATCAAAGCATTGCGGTAAGACAAGTCTGAAGTCGCCTAAATCTCATTTGATATAAGAAAGACATGATTGTGAATATAAGATACATATATGTATATACACACTGAAATCAATGAATGCTCTTTTCAATGACTTCTTCTTTAGTAATTATGGATGCATGATTGTAGACCTCATGAAGAAATCAATGAAAATATTCTTTTTTTCACCAGTTACTTTCTTTTTATAGCTTAGATTTCAGGATGAAAAAAGCGTTTAACTTCACAATTCCACTGTCTTTCTTTAATTCTACTAAAACAGAATAGATTTTATATTTTTCTTCATGGAGTTTATATAAGTCGCTACTTTTTCTGGCTTTCATGCGTCGTGAGTGGAACATAGACCTTTTGACTTTGAATTTTGAAGTTTCAGTAACGTTCGTATAATTCCTAATAGTATAGGTTTGTTACCCCCATTGACTTTGGTAAAATTTAGGAGTGTATCAGCTGGAAATCAAAATCAGACCACTTTCGTGGCCGCAGAGGAGCATTTTACCATTGATCTACCGACGCAACGCGCATTATTCTGTTACAAATCTAAACCAGTTTAGAATGTAACACAGAAAAGTAGTCAGAAAGTTGTTGTCCATCGTATGCCAACATCACTGTCTGTTTCATAGATCCTTTGAATTCATCTTTTTTTAGAACACATTACTCGGTTGATTTGTAGCAGAAAGTGATTTGGAAGTTATTCAAATTTTTCAATTGTGCCCAAATATAAGTGCAGCATTCAATGCTGAACGTATATGTGAAATGTTATGCAAAGGTTAATTTTCTAATTCGTTTGATGACAGAGGTGTGAGTTTTTCATCAACATTCCTGTGGAATTGTAGATGTTTGTTCTATCAGTACGTGAGTGAGATTACACTGGTGGCCTGTTTTACCTAGATTCAGAACTAGCATAAGTGACTAATATACAGAAATATCCTGCAAAGTAATGCTAATACTTATTTCATGAACGAATGATTCTTAGTGGATTTTAACAAAACAGTAAAACTACATGGAGCAGAATGTCATATTTCATCGGTATCCTCTCAAAGGCATACAACCTGAATAATGGACGTTAATAAATAGTTTGATCAGAATTTATTAGTTTATTTAAAATATCACACACAGTGATGATGCAGTTTTAACAACTGGATGACAAGGTTTCGAGCATAAATTATTACTGCTCATAATCACATCAATTTTAGTCACACGTTTTCACAATTTGTCTTTGTATATTTTCTCTCTTTCTTCCCCTTGTTCTTTGCTGGGGCTTCCCATATCTCCGATATAGGCGTTGAATCATGTAGATTGCATGTGTTTGGTGTTGAAACGATAAACAAAGCTTGAGTGATTAACCTCTCTCTCTCTCCACCTAAATATATTACTTTTCAATACTTTCATTCTGTCCCGCCCTATTTTGTGGTTATATGCAAGTGAATGCAATACATTGGCTGAGCTTCATCCTCAGTTACTTAACTTAGCATGGTCAATTATTTTAGGTCTAGCTAAATTTTTATCTTCCAGTAATCTAAGTGGCTCCGATCTACTAGTTTCACCTGTATAAGCATGCCGCCAAGTAAGCGTTGATGTAACCACGTGAAAATGGAAAAGGAACCAACATTGAAGATGACACGTGATCAACTGAGATTATTTTTGATATCCAATAAAATAAAGTGTATGTTAGAATTTTAACGAAACCAGTAGATGTCATTAGTCAGGTTAGCTGTGATTGAGAGGATACTGACAAAATGAAACGGATCTGTTTTGTCCTGCTTTTGTGTTGTCGTTGTTTTATTCAACAATAATAAAAATTATTTTTTAACTCATAGAAATTTCATGAGAAAAAAGAATCTATTTCATCGTTTATTTCTTATCAATTGGTTTTTTTTATCTTGGCAGTATGCGTTTAGTGGATTTATATTATTAGCCATTATTATTATTATTATCTCTTCGTTTCTGTATATAGACGTGTGAATGTATGTGACGTATTTCTGAAGCGATTTATTGAAATAAGGAATGATTCTGTAGAAGTAATTTATTGAATTTAAAGAGTAATATTTTGACTGAACACTAGTAACTAGTGGGGTGTGTTAGTCATTTGTTTTGTGCAGACTGAATTCTATCTATCAGTGGTGACGTCTGTGACTGTAGCACTGGGTGACGCGGGTTTGGATCTCAGAAGGGACATTATTTCCTTCAAGTTTGCAGATACGCCTTGCTAATTGGTGAGTGCCAACTAACATGAAACCTAGGTGCATAGCTTCTTGTGACCGATTGCCTTTGAACATCTAATATCATCAAGATTACTATTGTATAAGTAATATAAATACGATGGTACTTGTTGAAATAGTATGAACTTAAGTTTTCAGGTCTACTGATAAACACCGCATTTTGTGTGGTCAGTCTGTGTCTGTGAGATAAAATTTAAACTTGATGAATACGATAAAGAAGAAGAAAACAGTGTGATTAGTGTAAACTTCAGTTTTATTGAACTAAGAGTACACATCTGTGTCCTGGTAATCTGAAGACGCTCATGTAAACTCCTTTTACAGTTTAAATCCTAATTTAGGTCTACAAAAATATTGACTGATGATATAAACTGTTAAAGGAATGAATGAACAAAGCTTAGTACAATTACCTGAATAACGCAGATCAAGTGATTTACTTTTATTATAGGCTGTACCATTGTTTTGTATTATCGTTAATTACTCGCATAAAGTCTGATAGAACTACTCTACTGTGTCCATTAGTCGCGCTGCTCAAAAAGTAGAAATTGCTAGTTGAAGATCTTTGATGCTTAAATAGGAGTTCTGTGTGGACCAAGTAATCTTAAAGTAACCTGAACTGGCATCAGATTAAGTAAACTGAGAAAATGGTTTAACAACAAGCAACAGGATACGAACACAAGATAAGACATTAGCGAATTTATCATCTGTTTCATCTCACAAATTACTATGAACATATATACATGATGCCTATAGTACTTCCGAAAGTGGCGGAAACCCTATTCGATTCACAGAGGTTTTCGAGATTTGATCTTCCGGCATGAAAAAAATATGATTCGCTTGGTCATATTTTTTCACCAGCTCATTCTCTCCAATTTTTATATTCACCTGAGTTAGCTTAATTTAGTCTGTTTGAACCACATACCAACTACAATATATGATGAAAGGTTTCGGTTGCCACTCCGACTTCCATGGAGCAACTTATGTCACCTTACACGGTACATTGTAACAGTTAATAATTTCACGCATCAGTATTAAATTTGGCTTAGTAATAATTAACTGCTACAGACTTAATTTTATGTCAACTGGTGTAGCATATCGGGTTGGGCTGGGGCAATAGATATTTCAGGTATTCCAAGTGCTCGGAGCTTACAAGTTTTCATGATGATTTCCTTGACTTACTTAAGAAGATGAGCATACTTTTACATCATTTATTCGGTGACTTATTCAAATGTGGGCAATTCTACGAATGTCAGGGTGCCTGAACAAGCGGGACTTTTTCAGATTTCCTGCCTGTAGTGGCCATTTTTTACAGGGTGATATACATCTGTTCATACCTGCAATATAAATTGCATATCGTTGATGATACTGGCTTCATATTAACTGTAAAGAATTTTGGAGTCACCATCTGCAAGTGAATCTTAAGAATCATTTTTGGTGAATTCAGTCATCTCTTACCTTCTAAATTTTATCTTTTTATGTTCCTTATTTTCGCCAAATGAACTGTTTCAAAATGACTTAAGAATATTTCTCATAAGCTTGGTACACGTTTACTAACTAGGCTTGGTGAAATAATGTTTCAGCGCTTATAGATACTATCCACTTGGTCGAAGCAAAGTAAGTGGAATTAAATTGGAATATAGGGACTATTCCTTGACTGCTGAATTTCGTATCCAACAAGTTTTCCTAATCACATTGCTATGCTTTCATTGCGTTCCCAGTGTAACAAAGAGCTTCAGTAGGACATCTGTATTGTAGTTTGTTCTCTGCTGCCATTTTCACCTGGCTCTACGACTACCCACAAGGCATCATTTCCTAGTTCTCGTGATCTCTTCGACGTCACCCTCGGCACCCAAAAAATCGCCTGTTATTTAGTTCCCATTTGAGAACCTAGTTGGAGTATGAGATCACTTTAAGAACTCCTAAGTGTATACCTAATTTGTCTTCATTTCCTTCTGCAAAGTTGTTGCACAATTAGCTGTGGGTTGATTTGTTGAGAAAGTTCCTCATTGCTTAACCTTTCCGACCGGCCTTCCGATCTTCAGTATCGAGCGAATTCAGTTGTTGGTGAAAGTCTCCTGTAGCATGTTTGAAATGCTTTTAGTGACACACACGAAAAGTCTCTGGACCCCATAGAAGCAGTAAGTGGCTTAGGATTGGTGTTGAAAATCAAAATAGCATACACACATATATGTATATGGAAGGATATTCTATTATACATCAACTGAAACTCAGTTAGGCATCTAGTGAGAATACGATTTTCTTCTGTGAGTAAGGTGTCTTTTTGAGCATAAGAAGCACACTAATTTTATTGAAGGTATAAGCTTGTGTCTGAATAACGATTTATTAAAGCTGATCTATATAGTTAAAGCGTAAACCCAAAATCCTTTCCAGAAAAAAACATAATACACTTTTTATAGCACTTCTATAAGCGGTGAATTCTTCCAACTTATTTTATCTGTATGAAAAGTTTTCTTCTCAAACGGTATTTTTTTTAACCTTTAGCAAGCATTCTGATTTTGCCCTAAGTTCAACGATATCGTTTTTATGCATTCAGCAGACCTTTATATACATACATAGTGAAATAATAAGTGATTTGCTTCAATGGTCTTCTGGTTTCGTCTATGTTGTGTCTTGATTTCCCCTGTGTATCCAGTATTTCTTCTCACATAAGCAAGACTATTTACAGCGTGAAACCAACCAAAACTTTAAAATAATTTATGTTAGACGAAAACCTATCAGTAATATGAGTGACTGATACCCCTACTATTGGATCTATGACAAATTCTGTTTTAAGAAATTAAGGTGGAGTAGACAATTAAAGCAAAGCCTGGAAGATAATGTTTCATACAATCACCTTGTTTCTGTTATGGCACTTCTATCAGCTAGATGTGTGCTTCTCTTTTAGTTTAATTTGATATTCTGCATTTCATTGTTATAGAAATCAGTGTATGCATCTGTCAATCAGTGGCCTAGAATTCAATTATTTCCACTTTCTACTAGATGAGTGAAGATATGATGCTTACATTTATGGATGCAGACTCCTCATATTCGATTTTATTTATACCTCAGGTTGTTGATTCCATTGGGGCACGTTTAATGTCAAAAAAATAACACACACACACAATATTTCTGTTGTCTAGCAATCTACTTTATTTGGTGAGACTATCTCAGATAGACTAAGTCTGACAAATCGACTATATGCTATACTGGGTTGATGATTGAAGTTGTTGAAAGGAATACTTGAAACGCGACAGAATTTCAATCAGCCGTCGACTTTGTATCAATGAGGTAAGCGATTATCAGATCACACATCACAGTTATCTAACGGCATTATCCTATTATGTGGAATATGCATGTATGCTAGATACATTTAACTTTAGAATTTCTCTTATATATATATATATACCATTCAGAAGGTTATTTGAAGAAACTATTTTGTTAATTTATGAAGTAAAGCATAAGAACGTAGTCTAATTAAGTTAGTTCACACACACAAAAAAAACAAATTATCCCTGCACTCAAAGAAATAATAAAGTGTATGTAGGCATGAAATGCCTTTCTAGATAGTTACAGAATTGATAATATTTACTTCCCATGATTCCGTGATTGTATAACCTTTTCTTTGATTGTCAATATTTTATTGATACATCACCCTGCACAGTGGTTGGCTAAGTAAAGGACAAACAAAATTTATTTGTAAAGGCTATTCTATCTCACTCATCTTGTGGAGACAGAACACAAGACTGATATCAACGAGACGGCTTTGTAAGTCAATTACCGCATACCAACAAATCTTAACTTCGCCTTAGGAGTTCGATTACTAAATATTCCTGAGGCTGTTGTGATGCATATTAAGAAGACTAATTTGTGCATCCAAAAGAAGCTAGTCCAGAAATTATCCCAACCTTGGTCATCTAGGTTCGAATGATCCTCAATTTTTGTGAAATTTCATTAATTTTAGTTGATATTCTATATGCTACTATATCTTTACTATTATTATTATTATTATAATTTAAGCATCATTAATGAACTTTAATTCCATTGTGATCTTACTTTACAAATGGATATTATTATTTAAAAAACATTAATGTTGATATTGACTAGTAATCTAGAATATTCTATATATATATATATATATATATAATTGTAGAGCCAGAAGAGGAGGGAATTATCGAAAAGGATATTCTGAATGAATACTTTGGCTATATTGAAATACAACATTCATGCACTTATGACTTCATTAACTTTGAGATACCAACCTAAATGACACTGCGCACTTCGAAGACTACACATTAAAAGTCATTAAGATATGGGGAATAGTGAAAAATCAACCTTCAAACTGAAGCATATAAAAAAGGGATGAGACATAACACGGAGTCTGTAAAGTGAAGCGAAATGTTAAAAATGTGTATTCTGCATTTTGTACACTGTGTTTAGTGTTTACTCAGAAGCATTATTAGCGAATGATGACTACCTGAAAACGGGTATATAGTTGGTGACATTTAAATTACACTTAATATATATATATATATATATATATATTTGATTTATATATTTAGTCTGAGCTGTGTTCCACATATACATTAGTGTTGAACCATTAGCTATGCAGCCAATAATCAGCCTGCATTCAGTGAAACTTTGTCGTTCAAATGGTGTAATTAATAATTCTCTAGTGTGAATAGCCAACAGTTTCCTTGTTTACCTGTTTAGTTTACACTAGAGTTTTAAATCAGTTATTTATTAAAAACTTTTAAAGCGAATTCTTTACACAACAGTCTACTTCTACTTATGATAAAGTTTCAACTTATTTTAGTAGTGACCTTATAAGAATGTGTTTTAACTGACAGGACAGAAATAAAACATCTTACTAATTGGTGAATTTCTTGATGCTACATTTCTATACACACTATATATATATATATATATTCTCATGGTTGGAAAATACTAGAGTAGTTAAGTACAACTTGAAATTTAAGAAAATGACAGAAGTGATAGTTAAAATTCATAAAGAAGTAAACTAAAGTAAGATGCTTTACAAGGATTTCTCAAACAGCACTATAACTCAGTGCAGAAAACTTTGTAGCAGTTTTGAGAAGTGTAGATGTATAGACCCAGTCGTTAATTAGAGGACATTGTCTTGACAACTAACTGAAAAGGAATATCTGATTCAATTTTAAATTTTCCCGTCTACTGATTGGACCGAATTGCTCGGTCTCAGCTTGACATGTTGGCGCTTAAAACTATGAGCACTGGATCCGAGCCTCGGTGAGAACATCATCACTCACTGCGGAATGCAGGTACACCCAGATGACGACGAGTCCCAAATAGGACGAAATGCGCATTCTGGATTCCACAGCTAGTATTATTATTATTGTATCCTTTAGTTCCTAGAGGAACATAGGGCTTCAGCTGCGCACCTCCATTGACTTCGGTTTTCTGAAAACTTTTTCACCCTGCTCCAGGTCTGCCCACATGCTTTCATCTCCTCTTCACATGACCTCCTCCAAGTCACCCTTGGACGACCAACTCGCCGCCTCCCTTTCGGGTTCCACTCGAGGGCTTGTCCACAGCTAGTAATCATCCACAAATTAACTTGGAAAAGGATAATGTAGCTTCAAAATAAAAGCGTAACACAGAGAATAACAGTGTCATGTGACGGCATACCACTTAGCAATAGAATCGATGTCATCTCATATAGATTATGAACAATGTGTTAGTAGTCAAACCATTTTTACTACTGAAATTCCGTGAGAACTAACAGGTGAGACTAAGATTTGCTAGAAGTTTGTGTGTGTGAAGAAGTAGATCATTCAACGAATGGTTTAAATAAAATCTAATACAGGCAAATAGAGGCAACATAACATCAACTAAACAACACATCTTGTTAATTGGTACTATATGTGACACTAACATCTGTTCATGTCACCCAAGAAAAATTTAAAGTTTTAATTAAAACACTAAAGTATCCCTATTGTAGTTTTTTTACGATCTTTAATAATATATGTTGCAAATATTGAAATCAATATTAAATTTACCTGAGTGCATCAAATACAATTTTATGATAAATATCACCATTTATCAACGCCACTTTATATTGCAATGGATGCTGGTATTTTTGGAAGAACAAAGTTTACAAAAGCTGTAAGGTGATTTACTATAATAACCACCACTGTTTAGGTTTCTCACTGAATTTGAAATTTCTCGATCGATATCCTGATCAATATATATATATATATAATCTGACAAGATGGTTGATAGACATATTTCTGTATAGCATTTTCAAAATTAATTAAATAGTTTTTATTAATTTATCTTGATGTTAAGACTATACTTGTTTTAATAATGAATTTATCAGTTAACCATCACTAATGAAGAGCTCTGTATTCTGTGAGTATTCTGCAATAAAAATGATGTGAATATTTCAGTTGACTGAAGAACGTGTAGATTATGTAAAAAGGATAAGATGTCTATCGGTTTTTATGCAACAAAAAGGAACAAAACGTTTTCATTTTAAACAGAGCACAACTAACATTTGAACATACTATTAGAAGTCTCTCGCTTTTCAGTAATAACCATCAGCTACTGATATAATTGCTGTATGCTCAGGAAACCTTCCTTTCAAGGATATTTTATGTAGGGATGGTTAAGCCATAAGCAGGTTTGATGTCATGGTGGAAGTACTAGGCGATGCTTCAAACCAGTCTGACACTGATCTTTGTATCTAACAATTATGCGAAATCTGTTTACGCTTTGAAAGTGTCTGTGACCAATGACTTCCAATAGTTTTAATTCAGAATTGATGATTACAAGTAACTGTTTGGATGACTTGTAGAATACTGGATAGCTGTTTCTCTGTAGTTTTGGAACTCATTACCATTACACACACACACACACCACATGGCTTCGAATCCAGGACCACCCAATTACAAGGCAAGCTCCCAGACCATTCAGACACTGGGACCCATGAATTCCGCCAATTCGTGACCATCAACCAAATGTCATCTACTGAAACTCCATCCTCATTCCCAAATGGATGGCCTCACCGGTCACGAGTTCCCACTAGAACTTACTCCAGGCAACTTTGTTCTGTAGCCAGTCACTAGCGAGCATCAGATTAATTCGCGAGAATGCCGATGAGTTCCAAACTAGGAGGAAACAGCCGTCCAGTACTCCAGTACTGGTTTTTAATGGTTCTCTAATTGAAATCAATCTGTGGTCTAACCTGAATCCCCGCATAGTAAATCTTGAAGAGTTGTAGAATACTAAGATAATTTTATCACACTGATGACAGTTTATTGCTGAAGACAGGTTTTCCGAATATATCGCTTGAGCATTTATTTGTGCATATATCTGCGCTGAAACATATACATTAACCATGCACCGGAAGAAGGGCTTTGTTTATTTCGATCACAGCTCAGCTCCTTGATCTGAATGCCACTGTTGACTACAGTCTACACTTAATCTTTAGAAGGTAGGGTCGTTTTCTTTTAAAGACAGCGCTGAGTTCTGTTGTTTGACCGATAGATGCTACTGTGTATTACTTAGGTCAACTATTCCCGATGTTATATACAAATTTTCAGGAAATAATTTTCCCTATCTAACCTCTCTTAGGATATACACTGGAAAAATGAATGAAGCGTTGAATCAGGAGAATAAAAATTATGATAGAATTCCTGTAACTCCTAGGGAGGATTATAAATGCGTGACTGAAAACCATTTTTATCAAAGCCTATATCTTGGTCATTGTTCAAGGAAACTTGGTTGAGCTAATAAGTAACACTAAGACAGGTTGCACTGGATCAGCATTAAAAAATAACCACAGTATGCTCCAAGCGAATGGAAATCATTTTGTTGCTTAGTGACTCGTAGTCAGGTTGATTTTAACCTACCTATTTGATTTCTGGTCAGTTCTTATCCACAGTCATCTTGATCAGTAAGTAGAATAAGCTTTGCATAACTAAGGAAACTGTTATGGTCACTTATTTTGATGTGGTTGTGTGTGTCGCTGAGACGGATGATTTAATCGCATAGGTTCCAGTTTCTTTCTAGACAACATATTGAGCACAGTCTCAAATATGAAGTGAGCTTATTTCGATTTGCCATTAATGATTTAATTTTCTCCTGTGATCACACCTTGGTCACTGTGAACATGTTTATGGGAAAAAATGATACTTTCACAGTTAAATCACCCAGCTCAAAGAACACACACATGAAAGAGTGTTTGCATACGTTGAAACAATAGATTTCGTGTCCGTCTATAAATATGGATTAACAGTGATTTGGAGCAAA
Organism: Trichobilharzia regenti; assembly: GCA_944472135.2. Classification (NCBI taxonomy): domain Eukaryota; kingdom Metazoa; phylum Platyhelminthes; class Trematoda; order Strigeidida; family Schistosomatidae; genus Trichobilharzia; species Trichobilharzia regenti. The sequence goes on from OX235270.1 coordinate 151,426,572, forward strand.
TGTCGGTGATCCTGTTAACTGCTACATATGTGTACACAAGCAGCTAAACTTATCAACTTTTGAGGCAAAAATTTAACTGATACATAACAATATATATATATATATATATATATATATAGAAGTGTTGGTTTGTAGGGATTTGATTGGTTTCAGGATTTCATCATGAGCTGACATTAGTTAGAGAACCATTGAAAAACCTGGGAGTACTGGACAGCTGTTTCGTCCTAGTTTGGGACTGTTCAGCAGTACGCACCCACCGGGATTCGAACCCAGGACCTTCCGGTTATATATATGTCATGGACTGTGGTGGACTGACTTGTTTAGGGATTTCAAGACACTGAATGATTGAAATAGATAACTGTAATTATTTCAAAGTTTCTTGTAATTTTGATTTGACACTATTAACTAGTGTGATGCATCTAGTCCTCTGATTGGTGTAGACTGAATTCTATCAGTCAGGTTGTAATGTGACCACCATTCTAGCTAGCTTGTAATTTGTTTGAAAGAGATTAACCATCGGCCGTCCTTATTCTGACCTACAACAGCAAAAACCTAATGAGTTTCTAATGATGAACAACACAACGGTGCGTCGGTGGCACAGTGGTTAGGACTCTCGCCGACCATGCACATGGTCTGAGGTTCGATCCCCTGACAACGACGCACACCTGATATCAATGGTCCACCTGCAAAATTTGGGCTACCTATATCACAGGCTGAAAATTTTATACTTGTACCAAAAATACGGTGTGGAATCAATCTGTGATCGAAATAAATGAATAAGATAAACTTGTAATTCAACATAATTCAGAAAAATGACTGAGTAATGTTATTTTACCTTGAAAACAAGGCAGTACAGGCAGTAGTAGTAATAGTAGTAGACGCAACTCACATCACTTATGGTGAAAAGTGCTCAGGGAATTAACCGATGCTTTGAAGTTTGTAAAAACTGCTTCTAGAACTGAATTTGGTGGTTCGTCGGACAGATAACTTATCTTCCAATATTAAGGGATTTCCCCTCTCCCCCCCCCCAATAATCACCAAAGTGAAACACAATTTTTGAGTAATTTACGGCTTGTTTGTTTTTTCAAAACTCTGTCTTTGTTTTTCAACTATCCTTGCCTTCACTATATATCTGAACTGTTTTTAAAATACCGTATTAGCATTCATTCATGTTTGATTCGATGTGAAAAGTAACAGAATAGACGCTGAATGACTCAGGTGAAAGAAGACAATTAAAAAGAGACAACAATTTTTGCATAGCATCAGCAACTAATATTGAATCAGTCTGAGTGTTTACGCTTTTGCATATTACAAACATGTGTGTATATACGTACATTGCAATTATAAGTTGTGCGCGTTAGTTGAAGTTTATGAGTAGTATATATATATATAAACGAAGGAACACAAGCCAAACTATCGATTTGTCCTATAAGCTACACCTATGATTTTACTTTCCATGACACTCACACACACACAATAACACTAATAATAAATGATTAATAATTACGGCATTTGGACTGCACCAGTAAATAATAATAATAATAATAATAATAATAATCAATGGGAGTGTGTGTGGATTCATTTCATTATTTGATTGGTTTTTTATTTCCATGCCAGAGTGTTTGCAATTTACTCAGTAATTTTCGAGTTTTTAATTTTCCCCCTTACTTTCTGCCTTTTTCTTATTATTGCGTAGTGTGATCCACCTTGTCTCATAGATACTGAGTTTAATACCGCTCTTATGTAGGGGATGACACCTTCCTACATTAATTGGCCTGACAATATATTTATGTGTCATCCTACTCTCTGGTATGCTTACCATAGTCTACCCCTTTTCGCCTAGATGTCAGAATAAAATATTCTTCTGTTTGTATGTGTTATCCCGTCGGCAGTAATTTTTTGTACTCAGGTATTAGATTACCGTATTATTATTGTCACCTCTAGTTCCTAGAGGAACATAGAGCTTCAGCCTGACGTCTCCATTGCGTTCGGTTCTCTGTCAACGTTTTCACCTGACTCCACGTCTGCCCACATGCTTTCATCTCCCCCTTCGCATCACCCCCCCCTCCATGTCAACCTCACACTGACGACCAAATTCCCGCTTCCCATTTGGGTTCCACTCCAGAGAGAGAGAGAGCCTGGGGTGTGATATCACTTGATGGTTTGTTTTCTCAGAGTATGGTCAGTCCACCTCAATTTCTTCCTGCATATTTGTTGCACAATCCAGGATTAGATTACTGAACAACTTTCCCTTCAAATTTTTAGATTTTTTTGGATGCAGGTATTGTTACTTTCTTGAAACATTCTACCAGGAGTTCTCAGTTTTCAAGAGTTTTGATCCCATTATTTCAATCCCTATAGTCCTGTACAACTTCATCTAAAACTCTTTTAGCTAAAAGTAGTGGCTTCATTCTTTTTACGCAGTGGATATAATGTTCTGTAAGAAATCAAAATCTAAAAGAGGTACAATCACAATTTCCTCTGAGATAAAAATCAAACTTCCCAATTTAAAATTAATCCTAACTGCTTTCTTAAAATATCTAAGTGTATGTCTTATCGAAATGATTGCTGCAAAAATTCATCGCCGTACTTGTATCATAGCAACTGATGAAATTTATGATAATGTAAACTTTGTCTTCAATAGATGAGACAGTATTTCGTTGAGCAGTTGTATGGAAAACCTGAGCAGACAAACAGATATCAACCGAAACTCAATTTTGGACTACAACATTTTTTCAAGCTGCATTACTCCTCCAAGTAGCTTTTAACGTCCCATTTCTTGGTGAATACTGTCTACTTGTTCGACACAGCCTCATCGTTGTACTATGAATTTTACCCAAACGAAAATTTATATAAGCAGACTTATCCCACAATATATGACTCTTGTATTCGGTAGCCTATTAACAATTCCCTGGACTTCGAAATAGTAAGACGCAAAATCTAACAGATAAATCACGCTGATTAGTGGAGTACAACTAGCTGGACATCTACTCTTCTGTTTGTGTTCGCGAACTAACTTGTTCGCCCAAAAATGAATAACACGGGTACTTTATGAATTATAAGTATTCACAATAACTCACTAAAGACTGAACTTACCTAGCACAGTAAAGAACTAAAGAAACGTTGAACTATAAATTAAAAACTCCAACGAAGACGTACAAATTTAAGCTGGCGAAAAATGCTGTATCCTGTTCTAGGGCAAACTAAACTCTCTTTCTCCTTCACGTTTCTCTAGAATCCCCTTTTCTGCTTCACAAGAGTAGCTTATCACTTTATTTTTGTATTGCTACTAAAACTGCTAAATAATCTTTATTTTTAGATCAGCTGACTGATAAAGTATGTTGCTTCATTGTTGAGCTCTTTGCCCAAAATAGTATAATTTCACCAGATACATATTTTTTATTCCTTCACGTTCCCCAGTGGAACATAGGGTTTTAAGCTAGATGCTTGAAGTTTCAGTAGCAGTGTTTATTTTTACAGGATGGAGTTGCTAGCAAGTCTCATGCCCAGCCTTTCCTCTCTACCAGTATTATTTCTGGCTAAGTGAAGTAAAGGAGTGCGCCGGCCGATGATCGAACCCCGGACCATATGCATGTTCGGCGAGCGTTCTAACCGCTATGCCACCAGTGCACAACCAGATATATATAGATAAGTAAAATATATCCCATTCATATAAGCACAAACCTTTTTTTAGTAATAATAATTTGCTTTATTCCAAAACAGTACTTGTGATACAGAATGAAGTTCTCATCTTTGCACTACAGTATTCCACCCAGTCAGTACATTAACAATAAATAAATAAAATTCCACATAGATTATGGATAGTCTCAGTTCATTATGACAACAACATATTAGCATGTCTGTAGCAAAGCCAAAATTAAACAGAGTGTTTGAAGGTGTTAGAATAGTAGATACTAGCATATTTACTGGCGTAAGCGGTAACAAAATGGTCGAGATATACAGAGATTGAGAGAACGAGGAAGAATGTTTCAAATAGAGTTTGTAAGGAAGAAAGAAACAAAGCAGCACATAATAAAAACAAAAAAGAGGAAAGGAAAAGAAAGAAAGAAAACGTTGTACCTATAAGTGATATGACTTGGAAAGACGAGATCCAGTTGTTCTACTGACTAATTAATAAGTTATAGGTATCACGCTTAATGCTTTCTTTATCGCATAGAACACGAGCTAAGTAGGGTATGGTTGAGTTTTTGTACTTGCTAGTGAGACTATATAGTTTTCTATATAGGCTTCTGGTCTGGTCTGGCCTGGCCTGATGAGATGCAACAAGGGGAGAGTTGTGAATGAAGAGGGTGGTTAGATGGAGTTAGATGGACAGAATGGATTTAGCCCATTTTTCACGTGAGTCCAAGTGCCTGTCGACCAGGATATTAACAAGCTGGTTATGTGGCACGTAGCTTACCCTGCTGACAACCTTCAACATCCTACGTAATAAGATATAGTATTTCTTCAGTAGCCAGCCCTGGAGAAACTAATGGGAACAATAGAGAATTATAGGCAGGATGGAAGAGTCAACGAATCGTAGGAGTAAGGGTTGAGTTGGGTTATTCCAGAGTCTCTTAACTTCTTGGTGTAGAAGGTGAGACGGAACATTTTTTTAGAAATCATCAAGATATGAGACGACCAGGAGAGATCAGCGGAGATAGAATGACGCCAAGATATATAATTTCCGACTTGGTTTCTATTTCAGTGCCACGTATGTTGCACACCTCGTGTGAGTGCTAACCACCAGTTTGATTAGGTCAGATTTATGCCTAAAGGTGACATTGACTGTTTGGCATTTATAAAACAGAAAGATTGAGCGAAGAAATATTTACTTTTCGATTAGATCCTCATATTTGGCTCTACTCTAATATATATAGCATTTTAATTACAATACAACAGTTTGCCAATCAAGTGGCGATAAGTTTGTTAACAATAATTAAACAGTGTCAATGGGTTAATAGTTAACGAAATTTAAGGTTAGACCGTTTTCCTTGGACGACTGGGTGACTTCTGATAAAAAGCCGTTTAGTTTAGTGCAGTCACTTTGACATTTGACAGGCAAAGATACAGTCGGGTCATCAGCATATTTGACAAAATTAATGTCATTTGAAGATGGTAAGTCATGTCGAAAGAAAGAATGAAAAGAGAAGTGGGGAGAGTACAGCACCTAAGGGGGCAGCACTTTGGGCACTGTAGTAGAGTATAATGGAGTTTATAATGGAGTTATATCCTGTTCAGTGCGAATAGAGCATGTCCGAATGGTTTAGCAGTGAACAAATCAGTGGATGTGATCAATTTCTTAAAGTTTATTTAGTCTGGATCTATTCTTGTTTGTCGTGTATACCTTATCCTTAGACATGCATGATTTAAGCTTTGACACCTTTTAATAACTTGTCTTACAGTCATTATTACATTTTTAAATTTCAAATGATTGAAATTGGGCATTAAAATCTTCAGAAGAATCATTATTGAACGAAGAATATATTCTTGTCGATAATTTCATCATCTGGTTCTACAGTTATATATGCATAACAGTGAATGAATTAGTGTTACTAACAACATTACTGTTTAGGTGGTTGGAGGCAATAGGCCACAGATAGCACAGCCTCACGTAAGTTTCGCGCTTGTTAGCACTCAACAGTCACCAAGGCGCGTATCTGCGATCTTCATGTCCTCATGTTCTGGGATTCGCACCTGCGTCACCCAGTGTTACCAGCAGTCGGAGACGTTACCACTGAGCTATTCGGGCTGGCGATTGACCCATGTAGGACTGTAATGGATATTTTTGTTTGATTGGACAGTAGTTGGTAACTAGTGTAGTGTGTCTAGTTCATATTTTGGTGCAGAGTGAATTCTCTCAGTGAAGTTTACAATGTAGCCGTCATTCTGGGTGGCTCTTCACTACAGTGCACTCTAAATTGTTGGTATTAGATGGTTAAATGCAACATTAATGTTTAAATAACACCAATTCAATAATAATATCAATGGATTACAGTTCAGTAGCATCAACATAACAATACACACTGAATATCAGAAAAAAATGAGGAGAAATAATAATTCAAATTGATGAATTTATGGTCTCCACTGAAGGCCGGTGAGGGCAGTAGGAGTGGCTGGTTAGACTTGCTTCTTCTGCACACAGAGCACCGGTTGTTTCAGGAGACTGGTGATAGCCTCAGCTATTTTTGAGTACGTGGTACCTGAATGTTTTGGCAGTTTGTATGCTAGTTGATAGATGATGGAGAAGGATTCCTGAATATTGGCTTGGTAGCCAGTTTCGACTAGGTGTTCTAATATGGAGCTATTGATGCTTCTCACTATACCTTTACTTAATGACACTGGTAGATGTCCTCGAGCAAGCACGAAGACTCAAGTTCCTAGTCCAGTGGCCAATTTAACTCCATCCACCAGAAACCCAATTCAATTGGTAGATACAATTAGAAATGGCTAGGGACTAATTCATTCACTATTACGTTACACGTAACTGTAGTACCTAACGATGAAGTTATTGAAAAGAAAATTCTTTATTCAGTAACCATCTTTTTTTACATCAGTCTATTGTATTTGAAAGGCGAAAGGAAGTGCTTAAGTTAGGTGGTCATAGGAAGGTGAATTTCTATTTGTCATTTGACTTTTAATAATTACCGGTATCTGGATGACTCATGTGACCGGTTGTATAATTTAATTGGTCATCGTATATTTATGTATCTGGTATTCTAATGAGACTCATAGTGCTTTTCTAAATCTCAGCATATATATGAACTTAAAGCAGAGATAACCTTTAATTATGAAATTGAATATTACAATCTTAACAGTCTTGACCAGCAGTCATGCATTTCAAATATAAAGCCCTATTAAACTTACTATTGATGTAAACCAAATGTTTATTCTATGAAGCGATGACTAGAACTGTATCCCGTTGAGACCTTGTGATTTTTTCTCACCAAGTAAATTTAGTGTACATCATGAGCTGATATCAGTTAGAGAACCACCTGAAAGCCTGGGAGTACTGAACAGTTGTTGCGTCTTACTTTGGGGCTGTTCAACAGCCACCACTAGGGTTCGAACCTAGAACCTTCTGGTTACAAAGATGGCTTGTAGAATGTAATTGGAAGGTTCTGGATTCGAACCCCGGTGAGTACGTACTGATGAAGAGTCTCAAACTAAGACGAAACATCTGTCCAGTACTCTTAGGGTGACAATGCTTCTCTAACCGATACCAGCTCATGATAAAATCCTCTAACCAACCGATATACAGATTACTTGTGCAAGTGCACACTTCTTTGATTGCACACCAGTTAGTAACTAGTGTCCAGCCAAACAAAAATATCCATTACATTCCTACAGTAGGTAAGTCGCGAGCCCAAATAGCTCAGTTGTAGCGTCTCTGACTGCTGGTATCACTGGGTGACGCGGATTCAAATCTCAGAACATGAGGACATGAGATCCTTGAAGATTGCATGTATGCGCTTTGGTGACTGTTGAATGCCAACTAACGCGAAACTTACGTGAGGCTGTGCTATCTGTGGCCTATTGCTTCCAACCATCTAGCAGTACAAACTTCTTCTTGATGTTCTGTAGCTCTTGACAATGATATTTGCTTGAATAAAATTTCCTGAATTCTTAGCAATGTTTGATTTTCAAGGATTATCTCTACAACTTAAGCGTTTCGATAAAGGTCTCTAAACGACCAGGCTAATTCGTATACATAAAAAGTAGGTGCGGTCCTATATCACGTTACCGGGGCAATTCACTTTTTGCAAGCGAAAATTGACAGATCTTGACGGTGCAAATGCTGTTTAGTCACAGAATTTGAAATATCGGTTTATTGATTTTTCGTCTGTTTTCTTCTTCTTTCTCTCTCTCTCTCTCTTGTGATTTCATTAGAGCCAAAATTTATGAATTCCGTTGCCATACGCCTGAAAATTTAAAATCACGTGAATTATCTGGATTAGCTGTTGAAGATATCTGTTCAGAGGAGTTGAGTAATTCAGGAGGATTGTCTGGAGACGACTACACAGGAAATAACAATGAAAATCATGCTGGCATTGATAATTACAACAATCCTACGGGACAGAATTATCCAGGGAAAATTAATAACATAGATGATGTATCGTCTGGAAAAGATCTGAAGTCAGTCAATACACGTGGTCAGAATGAGCAGGTGTTGAGTACAGCTGGTGGTTTATCAACTGAAATGATAACTGTTATAGTCGCTATTATAGCTGTTGTCCTCGTTGTCATCATTGCACTCATTGCTTATTCTGTGCGTAAACGTTCACAGCGTAGAAAACAACAAGAAAGAAATCTGGGAGTTTCACATAAAACTAATTCATACTGGTAAGTAGAAGTAAATTACTATTTTTATGCGAAGTGTATGTATGTGCACACCTCTACAGTACTCTGTACAGATTGGTGGTGTAGACTATAAGTTACCTATATATTATGATGTGATGGTATTTATTACTTGGGTGCTCATCTTTTGGCCGGTAGACGGGAATTCACTTATCCACCAACTGATTGAACTAGGAGTCTTTATACCAGTGTGTTGATTAATCTCTCATGAAGTTCATTCGGAAATATTTGTTTGCCAAACTTCCTTTATTACCTCTGAACTTCCATAAAAGACTTTAGAAACAAGAGGCAGTTTTCGTCTTAAATAAACTCAAACAGATAGGAGAAATATAGATGAGTAGTGAGTCGATCATTCTGAATCTGAATTTCAGTAAAACAAGAACAACAGTGGTTCATGCAGAATTATTATTATTATTGTATCCTTTAGTTCCTAGAGGAACATAGGGCTTCAGCTGCGCACCTCCATTGCCTTCGGTTTCCTGACAACTTTTTCATCCTGCTCCAGGTCTGTCCACATTCTTTCATCTCCTCCTCGCATGACCTCCTCCAAGTCACCCTTGGACGACCAACTCGCCGCTTCCCTTTCGGGTTCCACTCGAGCAATGGCTTGTCTAGTGATGTCACTTGATGGTTTCCTCAGCGTTTGGCCAATCCATCTCCATTTCTTTCTGCCTATTTGTTTCACAATCGGTTCCTGATTGGTTCGCTCCCAGAGATCCCTGTTGCTGATCTTTTCTGGCCATCTGATCTTGAGTATTGAGCGGAGACAGCTGTTAATGAAGGTTTGAAGTTTGTTTGAGATGCTCTTTATGACGCGCTGGCCAAGTCTCTGATCCGTATGGTGAGTAGCACTGACTGGATTCACATTGGAGTTGAAAATCCGGATCTTATTTTTGATGCTGAGTGCTGTTGACCTCCACACAGATTTGAGAGTAATGAAAGCTTGTCTTGCTTTACCGATTCTGGCTTTGATGTCCTCGTCAGTTCCGCCTGTAGTTGAGACGATGCTTCCCAGGTAGGTGAAGGAGGTACTATCGTTGCTAACTTCGTTGGCGTCTCATCAGCTCAGCTGACTACAGGCCAAAGAGATTATTAAGCATATCTACAGAAACAATTTTAACACACCTGCACACACTCCATTAAAGATAAGATTTTATTTTGATAAGTCACACAGTGTTATACAGAAATATGAACTAATGACGGTTCGAGCACATAGTTTGTGCTCATTGTTATTATGTGCTCATCCAAATAGAAGAACTGACCTGATATTGGTGTTGAAAGTCCAAACTTTTTTCTTTATGCTGTGGCAGAGTGCAGAAGATTTACAAACTTACCTTTCCGTTTTTGGCTGTTTGGCTGGCTTTGATATCTTCTTCTGTTCTGACTGTCTGCGGTTTAATACGTGCTTCCGAGCCAGATAAGTGAAGGAGGTGTGACCTGTGTTAAATCTCTCTCGTTGGTGGTGATTGGTGCTGGTTGTTGTCGGTTTGTCGGTTGGTTATCTTCATCATCTCCGTCTTCTCTCTCTCTCTTCTCCTGGACTCCGGTGTTCGCTGCCAGCCAGCCAGCCAGCCTCTTCTGCCAGTTTTCGCCTGTCTGCAAGTCTTCGAGTTTGTGTGATATTTAGCACAACTCATCCACACGCGAAATCCATGTTTTCTAGAGAATTCTCATCGGTCAGTGCAGCGTATTCCTGACTCCTCGCTCCCCACTCACAGTCTTTTTCATGATCCAGCTCACTAGAATCAGGAATATCATGATCGTTGGTGACAATGGACAGCCAGCCTTGTCTTACTTCTGTGTGCACTTCGAATGCCTCTTTGAGTTTTCCATTGTGGACCACCTGACACGAGGCTTTGTCACATAGCTGTTGAATGTTAGAGATGTCCTACCAATGTATCTATTCAGAGCAGTTACGATCAACTGGCTTAAATCAGTATACGCATGTACAGCATACAATGAATTGGTGGTTTTTAAATAGGCTGAAAACTATAAAACGATAATGAGCATCTAGTTCGTTTATATATATATATATATATATATATATATATACATATATATATATATATATATATATATATGTCACATAGAAATTTTCACGTGTTTCTCACTTCATCTATAAGAGGTAAATGAACAGTATGCGGTAAATGTAAGCACCAGAAATGTTATTATAAGTGTCATTCAGTTAATTTAATACATGCTACTCTGTGCAATTGAAATTTCACTTTATCTATGTGCAACGATGAGAATATGATAGAGAATGCTGATATTATAGCCTTACATATGGATCATATATACATGTATGCGTTTCTTGAGTAGGCTGTATTGAGTGAATACTAAGTGCTTATTTCGTTGTGTGTGTGTGTGTGTGATGCTTCACATTGTCAATACTTATTCCCGGTACACTAATAACAAAAACACTACACCCGAAAATTTGAAAATAAGCCTTACAATGGTTAAGAATATCATTGGTCAGATTCTACTGACAGTTCAGTGTCGAGTGTCATTAAAACACCTAGTTCATTTGACACTAACATGGGTAATATTGCCAACGCCAATAGATAGTTTTGTTCCCCTTCGAGGTAGTATGAGAACTAAGCGGTTAGTCAATAGCATTATCGCGGGAATATGGTAGTAGTTTAGTCGCTTTCTTTGGCAAGTATCTTTTATGAAGTAACACTAAAGGCAGTACACAGACTGACGCCAACGTCTAAACGAGGCAATTGTTATTTTCTAAACTAGACTGTGAGGTAGCAAGACACTCCAGTGAAAATAAAAATGGAACTACAAACAATCTAGTCAAGTAATGAGGGCTGCCTAAACATTAAACATGCGGATGGCGATAAATGGGTTGATGACTAGGCTTTGAATGCCTAGCGAATCGCGATAACGAATAGTCCTCCATTGTAAAGTGATCTATTATTATTATTGTTCTCTTGGGTTCCTAGTGGAACATAAGGCTTCAGCTGCACGTCTTCACTTGTTTCCGTCTTCTGCTGTACATTGCACCTGCATCCATGTTAGTCCATACTGTTTCAACTCCTCAACTCTCCACACGATCTCCTCCATGTCACCCTTGCACTGACGTCCCACTCGCCACGTGCTTCCCTTTCGGCCTGGTTCCACTCGAGCAATTACCTGACGCGCGCGCGATGTCACCGAGCGGCGGCCTTCTCAGCGAGTGTCCATTTCCACTTTCTCCTGCATATTTGTTGGTTGGCGATTGGTTCTTGTTTTGTTCGTTCCCATAGTTTCTCGTTGGTGATTCTTTCTGGCCCGACCCGGCCATCTGATTTTCAGTATAGAGCCAGCAAAGACAGTTAGTAGTTGATAAAGGTCTGCAATAGCCTGTTGGAAATATTCTTTGTGATATGTCCGCCAAGTTTCTGATCCGTTTCGTATAGAAGAACTGACTGACTTGACGTTTGTATTGAAAATCCGAGCGAATTTTGTTGTTGATGCTGGCTGAGTGACGAAGATTTCCAGATTGGTTTCAGGTTGATGATGTTGATGTGTTTCTCGCCTTCCCGATTCTCGCTCGATTTGACATCCTCGTCCGTTCCGACTTCCTGTAGTTGAAACAATGCTCCTTAGACAAGTGAGTGAATGATCCCTCGTGTTGATGATGACTGACGCTGGATGTTGCTGTTGTTGTTGTTATTGGTGGTGGTTGGTTATTTTCATAACCTCCATCTTGTCTATGTTCATCACCTGGAGTCCTGTCTTCGCTGGCTGCTTCTTCGACCAGTTTGTCGGTCTTTGCTTGTAGGTCTTCGATTTTGTGTGTGCGACATCAAACATAAATCATCCACGCGCGAAATCCAGGTCTTCTAGGTTTTTCACATCGGTTCAGGATATCCCTGTTTTCTTTGTAAAGTGATGCCGAATGGTAATACCGTCTTTCAGGTTTATTTTCAAGCAAATATTGGTATTATATATACACATATATTCTCTGGTTACTCAATTTTCTATGGTTCAACTTACTGTTTTTCGTCTAATAAACACTGAGACTAATTATTTCAAGTGTTTTTAAGAAATAACTCAAACATACTTCCCCTTATTCTGTCGGAGGGGGAGGGGAATCATGACTGCAATAGGTGTTGCAAATAGCTTCATAAGAAAGAGAGTAACTTAATACATTTATCGGGACTCATTAGTTATGTTTAGTTACTTTATACGTTGAGCTGACGTCTACTTGAAGGTTACTCTTGAAATTTACTATAAAATTAGTTGGACATTTTGAATAGTAGTTAATTTCTAAAGTCAGAAAAAGTCATACTATATTTTTTTAATTCCTTCACGTTCCCAGTGGAACATTGGGCTCCAAGCCGGAGGCTTGAAGTTTCTGTAGCAGTGGTGTTTATTTTTACAGGATTGGGTTGCTAACCTCAAGCCCAACCTTTCCTCTTTACCAGCTTTATTACTGGCTTAGCGAGGTAAAGGAGTGCATCGGCCGGGGGTCGAACCCCGGACCATATGCATGGTCGACGAGCGTCCCAACCGCTGTGCCACCGGCGCTATACTATATTTTAGAGCAATGTAATAGATTGGATGACGGACACTTTCGCTCTATAGCCTGTAAACTAGTAAAAATATGATGACTTCAACATTTGTTTTAGCTTGAACCACGATTGATATCAGTTGGAGAACCATTGAAAACGAGGGAGTACTGGACAAACAGCTGTTTCGTCCTAGTTTGGGACTTGTTAGCAGTATGCTTGCCTTGTAATCGGAAGGTCCTGAGTTCGAAACCAAGTAAGAGCATGCTGATGGTGAGTCCCAATCTAGGCGAAACAACAAACAGAATAATTCTTGAGGACTTCACCGACTGTGATATCATGTTTCAAGCATATTAAAAGATTTACCATTGATCTCATGTGCCTTCATTCTCATTTGGTAATTAAATCGGTGTCTGTTGTTTGTTCACAGCCAGTTCACATAAATCCGTTTTGTGGTTTTACACTCTTTGAATTGTACAAATCAGTTATAAAGCCTAATAGAACGATAACCACTAACTTCATAAGACTCCAATGAAATTATATGTCTATCGTTATAGTGTTTCACTGTGTGCATGTTGATTGTTCTCATAGTATGCACGTACATTCTTTTCTTTGATCTCCTTCTTTTAAAACTGTCATCTAATTATACGAATACGTAATCCTTACTTCACTAGTTGCCATGCACTACTAACTGACTGATGTGAGCAGTCGAGCGCCACTCATCACATCAACCCGTTGTGCTTGTTATGCAGAAGTGATGAGGAATTTACACAGGTTTTGATTAAGGCCAGAGGCCGAATCATTTCAAACCAACTGTATTCTGCCTGGCCACACATCGGGTTTAAAATTAATTCCTCGATTTGTAAATTACACATTTCGAGGCAAAATCTCACCACGGTCTCTTCTGGAAACTTAAGTTGTGAAGGTCACAATATATAATCAGCTTGCATATTGTGAATTCATTTTCTTACTTCACTTGTTGATAAACTCAAAATACGTGCAGGCATCTTTCACCAGGTATGCGATATCTTTCATTGGCTTCATTTCATCTGAGACAAACACTGCATACTAGACAGAAATTTATGTCAATAGTTGCTGTTTATATCTGAAATAAGGCAAAAATGACTAACATCAGTTAGAGAACCATTGGAAAACCAACTGAGAGTACTGGACAGCTGTTTCCGTTGTCCTTGTTTAGGACTCTTCCATAGTATGCACCCATCACAGGGGTTCGAAGCCAGGGCCTTCCAGTTACAAGACGAGCTAGCTCGTAGACCATTAAGCCAGTGGGATTCTTTCCAATAGCCTACGAATTCTAACTTCTGCCAAGTGACCAATTCACAATGTTCCCTTTCGAGCTCGCACTGTAACCAGAAGGTCCTTGGTCCAAACCCGGTGTTGGGTGAGTACTGCTGGAGAGTCCCAAACTGCGACAAGAGAAACAGCTCTCCAGTACTCTCAGGTGGTTTTCCAATGGTTTTCTAATTGATGTCAGCTCATGATGAAATCCTCTTAATCAACTAATCAAATCCCCACAAAAGCAATACTTGAAAAATGACTAACTTGTGCAACTGCTGACATATATTCCTAGGGATTATGGAGGAATGAACTTCTGATTTTTGTAATGTACAAGTCCTCTGAGTAACTTCTGTTAATCTTGTATATACCTTCTTTATGTTGATGAGGTAGACTACAGCTTACCAGAAACATTCAAAATAGGTCGAAGCATGAGAAAATGGATGCTGAGGGTAACTAATATGTGTAGTTATTTAAAACATCAGAGAAACCATTAGGTTTGGAGGGGAACACACTTAGATGTGAAACGATCCACAGCCCATCAGTAACCAATGTCTGCCCACCAAGAAACATTATCGGTACAACGGTGTCTTATTTCGCTACAACCACGTGTCTGCATTATCTGAATTGTTTTACGAAGCAGATGTGCAGTTAATAGAAATTCTTCTTCCATTTTTAGCAAACTAATGTTGCTAGTACATTACAATTATCTGTAGATTCATTGAATTTACAGAATAATTTTTGTATCGGAATGACTTAAGAGAAAAGGCTTTCCGGCATTTAACTAACTGACTAACATCTTGTTTGAGTTACAAGCCTAACTGACTTCAATTTGCGTCTGTTTATGTTCGTGTCTATGTATGCATGTATGTGTGTTTGCGTGCGTATGTGTATGTGTGTATATTAAACACATATTTGCTCAACGTTTAGTCATTTCTATTATTAATATTATCGTTAAATAGCTGTGCCAAATACATCAGAGAACATTCTCTCTTACACATAATCAAAATGAAACATAAGAAGCTTCATGTTCCACTTTTCACAGTGTAATAATTGCTTTCTTTCTCTGTGTATTTTGGTACTGACTGAATGTGTTTGAAAATGCCTTATTTTCTGACAATACGTGCTAAAGATGTAGTGTCCTATTGTTATGTGTATATATATATGTATATATCGCTGGAACTTTGAGTAGATGGTAAGTCACTGTATCTACTGCGTAGTATTTATGTACAGATCTCTGTGGGTGTGTGTGTATGTGTGCGTGCGCGTGCGCGTGGGCGCACACCTATGAGTATAAATGAACAGATGGTTCATAAAATACTTTATAAGAAGACTAATGCATATTTAAATAACCTATAAATTATATTCCTTGAGAGTTCATCATTCAGTTTTGATGTTGTTATTTTTTTATTCAGTATCTCTGAGTTATTCCGGTGTTTTATCTTTTTGTCTCCGTTTATTGTCTGGAATTTTTGTTCATATTTGTGCTCACTTGCACACTTGTTTATCTATATTCATGTGTGTATCTGTTCATGTATGGTGCACGTCTATGTCTGCTTGGTATTTTTTTATTCGTTTCACATTTACTGTTTACTATAATGTCATAATAATGAGTAATATACACATCATTATGTGCACAACACAACACAACACAACAAAACGTTTAAAGTAAATAAAATTGTTCTACAGGTAGACGCGACACACACCACAAAGCCTAATACAAAGAATTTACCGTTCAAAGTGTACATTGGCTGTGAGTTATGTTCATTTATTTGGAAATTTCAACTCCACATAACTTCTAATCATGAATTAGACAAATAGCGGAGAAAAGGCGGTTCTCAAAGTGATCTCATTCATCATTTCGAAACTTTTTAGCACTTCAGACAAATATGTTAATGTTGCACCGAGATCAGGACAACAAGAAGCAAACGGTATACATTTGTGACCAGTCTCAAATTGAAAAGTAACATATACCTTGATTTACCAGTGGTTTCCACATAATACAGTAGTATGTGAAGACGATAATTCATCAGGTTTGGAATTCTCAAGGTGAATACAAAAGTAATCATCAATTTAACTTAAAAATCTCCAGGTTACAGGTTTGGTCACGAGCTAGGATAAGTTAGAGGACCATTGTAAAACACAGGAGTGCAAAACAGATGTTTTGTCCTAATTTGGGAGTCATCGGTAGTACGCAGTTATCATAACGGTTCGAACCCAGGCGAGCAGGTAGACCATTCAACCCCTCGCTATCAAATTATGAGAAATGGGAATTCTTGAGCCACTGGATCGGTTTCCAATGGGTAAATCATCTACGAATTCGTCTGGGTTAGAACCTTGGTAGGCGCGTACTGCTGGAGAGTCCCAAACTAGGCGGAAAGAGCAGTCCTGTAATTCTATGTTTCCAATGCTTCTCCAATTTATGTAAGCTCATGACCAAACCTATATAAGCAGTCAACTAGACAAATCTCTCACTCTCATTTCCCTCTCCTCCATGGGATAGGACAGAGTCGGTCAATTGCAATTTAAATTTCCTCACGCAGTTGGTGTGTTTTACACAGTCTTATGTGATTTAGTATTATGTGTATGAAATGTAACGTTTTGTTGTTATGATGGTGTTTTATCGATTGTTCACAGCATTTCATAATCTGTTTCACGGCATGTGTTATACTTTGCGCGAAACTACTTTCATGCACTTACTTTTATCCTCACTCTTCTAATCTTGTAAGGACTTAATTAATTTTTTACTTGAGCATTAGTCATGAATACCGCCTGCTAACAGATCGATCTATCATTGAAAGCCTTATTTCATGACTGTGTTATTTGTTTTAATTTTCTTTTTTTTAACAGTGCTGTTATTGAACACAATCCATCGAGTCGTATGCAGAGTGAAAAGCAAGTATTCTCGCATTCCCCGTACAACAATCATTCACGTGGTATATCACAACCAGAGAAAGAACCATTAGCTCCTGGTTACAATAATAATTACAGAGATGGACGATTATAGACGGATGCAGAGAAAGCACATCAAGAAACAGATCCTACTTTATCATCAGACATTTTCTCTTTCTTGTTTTGTCAAACCCTTTTTGTGAATGTGTCTGGTGTCTACTTTTTATTCAACTACACAATATTATTAATGCCTACAGTTTTTTCTTCTATCATTCTTTTAACACATTGCTTTCAGTGTGTGTGTGTGTGTAGAGAGAGAGAGAGAGAGAGAGGTATATATGTAGAGAACAACACAAATGCCACACAAGGTGAATGAATCACCAACAAATGCTTATCCCTTCTTCTCTGAAAAAAAAATACTAATCGTGAATTCCACTGAAATTTTCATTCCATATATTCTCAAATTCGTTGAACTTTCTCTTTTAGCTTTGGCGAGTCAATCAGCTTCGATTTTTACGCGTAACTTTTATTCCGTGTTGAACAAGTCATTCAAGTACATAAAAAGACACGCTCACGCACGCACCCATGCACACACGCACACACACCTACACATACAAACTTGGATATAAATACAGAAGTAGAGACAAGTAGACGGAGAGAATTGAGAGCACAATTTACGATGATTGTTAATTTATATACATATATAGATATAAATTGATTGAGCAATTAAATATGCGAATTATTCTCTTCATTTATTAGTGCTTTATACATACATGTTCATTGGAAATCTGATCTTTGTCTTTTTTTTATTAACTTTCTCTGTTTTATTGTAACTCCATCATACGGTGTAATATTTCAACACTCCGCGTACATGTAGACTGTATACCATAGAAAGACAAACAGGCAGACAGAAGACACACAATAATAAAAAAAGAACAACTTGCACATATTGCACAAATTTCATGAATTTATACGTATGTCTTTTAGGTATTTAACATGTGTGTTCACCTGTGAGAAATAAAATCAATAATAGTAGTAATAGTAATAATGATGATGGTATGGTAATGATAACCTGTTACCACTGTGTGCCTATTAAAAAAAGAACCAAAATAGTACTATTATCTACCGCTTCTCGCTCTCTCTCTCTCTCTTTATCTATCTATATATGTTTTGGCTTATTTTTGACTAGCTCAGTTATGTTTCCAGGTCTTAAAAACAGCGTTTTTCATGTGTGTGTGTGTGTATGCGTCTGTGTATGAGTGTTAGTCAAACATTTTCTGTTCCGTTTATCAATTGCGCTCTTCCAGAGGAAACAGAAGAAGGACTCTACTGATGAAGGAAGTTATGATAAAAGTAGTGTGTTGTGTATTGTGAATGGCATTTCCTTAATGGCGAAAAGACATATTATATATGTATGTATGTATGTATTTTGTTACCCACAATTATAAGGTTTATTTTCAAATTTGTGTCTTTAGAGGTTTGCCATTTTTCAAAGCCTTACTTAACCTTCTGCTTTCCGCACACACACACACACACACATACATATATACAAAAGTGCTTATTACTGTCTTCATTTTTTGGGTGCTTTCTCTGTTGCTTTTTTAATTTCTAGGCGAAGTTTTTCTGTTTTTACTGTTGATTCGTATATATTATACATATATGTCAAATTTTTAGCTTGAATATTGAGTAATATCATCACCGCTTTCTATTTGTTGCCAAGAGAAACACACTCAATTTTTTACTTGTTTTAGCATTGATTAACTAAAAGTTGGGAGTAGACTTTTGACTGACGAAGACAATTGTGCTTCGGACGAATAAGAATGTCCTTGATTTCAACATTCAAAAACGATAACAATAATAATAGTACTAATAATCATATAATATGCAACTTCCCTGTCCAGATGTAAAAAATCCCCTGTTTTGGCGCCGTGTTATATATTTTGTCATTCATTTTGATAGTAATGATAATGAATAGTTGTCCCTGTTCAATTAAAACCGTCTCTCTCTCTCTCTCGTTCTGTCTGTCTACCTACCTGCCTACCCCTGTTCATCTCTATCCATTATTTTTTGATCTGGTGATCAGTTCACTCATATATATACACACACATGCACACAAAATAACTATGTCTGTTACCAATACCAACCGACATTAAATAGTGTTTGATTTGAATAAATAAAAGAATAAATATTTTAAAAAAACAACAACTGTGTTTTCAATTAGCGTATTGGTTTCCTATTGGTTGATGCTGACTAACAGATATTGGAATCTAGGACGCTCATTTCAGCCTGTTTAAGTCCCGTTATCCAGTGCCAAGTGGTCCCAAGTGGAATATAGCGTCTCAGCAGCATTTCTCGATTTCGCCCTGTTCCCTGTAGTCCTCCTCAACTGACCCTATGATCGCCCATAAACATCATCTACTCCCCCTTGGACGATCTCCCAGTTGGGTTCCATTCGAGAACTGACCAGGGATGCGATGTCATTCAGTGGTTTCCTCAGTTTGTGCGTGTGTCCCCGATCCATCTCCATTTTGTATTTTGATGATAATAATAACAATAATAATTTGCTTTATTCCAAAACAGTACTTGTGATACAGAATGAAGTTCTCATCTTTGCACTACAGTATTCCAGTATACAGAGATTGAGAGAACGAAGTAGAATGTTTCAAATAGAGTTTGTAAGGAAGAGAGAAACAAAGCAGCACATAATAAAAACAAAAAAGAGGAAAGGAAAAGAAAGAAAGAAAACGTTGTACCTATAAGTGATATGACTTGGAAAGACGAGATCCAGTTGTTCTACTGACTAATTAATAAGTTATAGGTATCACGCCTAATGCTTTTTTTATTGCATAGAACACGAGCTAAGTAGGGTATGGTTGAGTTTTTGTACTTGCTAGTGCGACTATATAGTTTTCTATATAGGCTTCTGGTCTGGTCTGGCCTGGCCTGATGAGATACAACAAGGGGAGAGTTGTGAATGAATAGGGTGGTTAGATGGAGTTAGATGGAAAGAATGGATTTAGCCCATTTTTCACATGAGTCCAAGTGCCTGTCGACCAGGATATTAACAAGCTGGTTATGTGGCACGTAGCTCACCCTGCTGACAACCTTTAACATCCTACGTAATAAGATGTAGTATTTCTTCAGTAGCCAGCCCTGGAAAAACTAATGGGAACAATAGAGAATTATAGGCAGGATGGAAGAGTCAACGAATCGTAGGAGTAAGGGTTGAGTTGGGTTATTCCAGAGTCTCTTAACTTCTTGATGTAGAAGGTGAGACGGAACATTTTTTTAGAAATCATCAAGATATGAGACGACCAGGAGAGATCAGCGGAGATAGAATGACGCCAAGATATATAATTTCCGACTTGGTTTCTATTTCAGTGCCACGTATGCTGCACACCTCGTGTGAGTGCTAACCACCAGTTTGATTAGGTCAGATTTATGCCTAAAGGTGAAATTGACTGTTTGACATTTAGAGGGATTTAAGTTTAGACCGTTTTCCTTGGACGACTGGGTGACTTCTGATAAAAAGCCAGTTAGTTTGGAGCAGTCACTTTGACATTTGACAGGCAAAGATACATTCAGGTCGTCAGCATATTTAACAAAATTAATGTCATTTGAAAATGGTAGGTCATGTAGAAAGAAAGAAAGAAAGAAAGAAAAGAGAAGTGGGGAGAGTACAGCACCTTGGGGGACACTAGCTTCAGTGACTACAGCAGGGGGATTTACCTTCGTATACGGTATACTGCATTCTGTTAGAGAATTGGGAATGCAACCACTTAGTGTCTTAGGACTCAGTTTGTGTCATAGAGAGCGTATTTGGCAAGAGACATCTAGGTTCAGAGTCAGCAGGCATAAGTAAAGTCGAGAAACGTGCGTATTTGGACCTTTATCCAATGAAGAGATGATACTGTCGTGTAGGACGGCTGCAGCATCTAAAGTGCTTCTACCTTGTCTATATGCAAATTGTTTGGGGTCTTCAAAATGTTTAAGGGAGGGTTCACTTTTAAGAAGTACCAGTTTTTCCATCAGCTTGAGAAACGGGGAAGTAATGGCAATGGTTCTGAATTTCACATTTTTACGTTTGGGATATTTGTTGAAAAATATGTTCTCGGTTAGTTCATCCCCCAGTGTTCTTTGCAGCTTATTCCGTTCCGACTGTCTGATCTTCAGTATACAGCCAGTGAAGGCAACCGTTGATAAAAGTTTGCAGTAGCCTGTTGGAAATGCTTTCCAGGACGCGCCAACTCCCTATCCCATGTAGAGGTTGAATAGCTAACTTAACATACATAGTACTATGATAATACCAGTATTGGCTTACCTAATACAGTAAATAAAATTAATAATAGGGTGCAGCAGGTCGGGTGTGAGGACAAATACTCTCCGAAGACACTGGTTAGCGGTTGCGCCATATCGTAAATTGGCAGAAGTTAGAATTCACAGCTTGGCCATTGGATCGGTTCCCAGTGGCTTAATGGTATAAGAGTTCACCTTGTAACCAGAAGGTCCTGGGTTCGAACACCGGTTGCTGCGTACTGTTAAAGAGTCCCAAACTAGGATGAAACATCTTTCCAGTACTCCCTGCAGGTTATCCAATGGTTCTCCAACTGATATCAGCTCATGGTGAAATCCTGTTACCGAAAAATAATCATATTGCTATTTAAGTGTTAATTTGTCTTGTTTTGCTATTCTCTTGGCACCTGTTAACGCATAACCTCTGATGCAGAAGCCTATACAAGTAGTTGTCCCTTAACAATCAGATTTTCTTATTTTACTCCACCATTATTCTTCGTGGGAAATGTTTCTATCTGCGAATGACTACGAGTCGCTGTTATTACTTCTACTGGGCTCTTATTTGACGAACAAATATTCCACTAGGTGTCGAGGACTTTTACTGAGGTTGTTTTTCTTCTTTTCACACAACAGAATAATTGTTCGTCAGTGAAACCAAGGCGATAGCTGAGTTTATTATATCGGACGCATTCCTTAAGGAGACAAAGTTTTGATTGTTGACTGAGTTTGCATATTTTAACGCTCTCATAATTTCACATATGCTAAGAATGATGATCTGCTGGATTTATTCCCGCATAATACAGTGAATCGTTTATTCATCACATATCACTGATGACATATTCGAAGTGGATGGAAAATTATTTTTGATGTCCAACTGTCTCCACTATTCATGAATACAACGAATAGCTACTGGAACACATGTGACCCTGCCTATTTTACATATTGTCTTATAGATCTAAGCAATGTATAAGTTAAGTATTTTCTTTATTTTTTAATGTATTTATATGTGAGCTTAACATCTGTGCTACACTTATTTTGAACTCCCGCTATAGAGAAACTGGTGGATTTATTTGTAAATTAGCTAGTTATAACACAAGGGAATTGTCCGTTTCATCCTCTTTTATTTGAACACAACCTCATTCCTACTTTATTCAGAAGTTTTTGGGTTAAATATTTTGAGTTTAAAGACTTTCTTCTAGGACATGGTGCTCAAGACAAAAATTCTAAAACCAACCGTCAGCAGAATTTCGTATTTTAAACTAAATCCAACCTTTATGCAAGCAGTAATACCTTTTGAATTCAAACAATCACTTGTTAATTTAAATGGTGGATGGTGACTAGCAGTGGAATCCAGGATGCGCATTTCGTCCTATTTGTGACACGTCTTCTGGATGTTCCTGGATTTCCGAGCACTTCGGTCCAATCAATCGACAGGAAATAGTCAGTTGTTAAGTTGAAATAATAACAATCAACGTCATATGAATAAAGCAAGAACAACAACAGTGATTCGTGCAGAATAATATAATACCATCATTGCTGATTTCGTTAGCTTCTCATCAGCTGTTTACAGTTCGAAGACATTATTAAGTTTATGTGCAGAAACACTTTTAACATACTTGCTCAGAGTTAATTTTTAAACAAAAATCAATCAATATATGCATACAATGCTACTAATAACAAACACCTTATGCTAAATAACAATAATGATCATACACAATGTAGACTTCCGACATTACGTAATAACTTGAAAGAGAAGATGAAAATATCCAGTAACCGGACAGAGCATGGAAAGACTCATAACCGCTTCTTTCTGAAAGTATGAATCCAGTCATGATGCGGACATCGTAAGATCGTTCAAAATTATCAATAAGCAAAAGAGTTCACTTCTCCTCAAGTTTGCTGAAGCCATCCCCATCAAGCGCCTGAAACCTGATTTATGCGTTCAGAAAGAAGCAGTTATCAGTCTCTCCTTGCCCTGCCTAGTTATTGGATGATTTCACCCTCTCTCTTTCAACTGATTACGTAATGTCGGAAGTTTCCATTGTGTATGATCATTATTGTTGTTTGGGATAAAGTGTTTATTATAATATATACTTATTATTATTGTATCCATATAGTGAATGAGTGATTTTTATTTAAAAATGAACTTTGTGCAAGTATGTTAAAATTGATTCTGTAGATATGCTTAGTAATGACTTTGCCCTGTAAGCAGCTGAGCTGATGAGAAGCCAATGAAATCAGCAATGATGGTACCATGTTATTCTGCACAAACCACTACTGTTGTTCTTACTTTATTCAAATCCATTCAGGGAAATAAATAAATGCATGAAATAATCAGAATTATTATTTGCTCTGTTCCAAATCAGTATTTATAACACGGCATGGTACAGTGGTGTATCTTATTTATTCTAAAGAAAACGCTACCTATTGTATAGGTAACCAAAACTGACAATAGCAACGTTTTTGGCATTAACGCTAATAATAAATTCACAAATGTACAGCAAGTATTACAAGGTAATGATAATAATAACTAAAATTTATAAAATAATAGAAATGGTGTCACAATAATTTACAAAAAGGCAAAGACAAAAGAGCCGCTTATTATTTTGCTAATTACATAGTAACTTCGTAAGTTTCATGCTTAACAATGTCTCTGTTGCATAGAACCCTGATACGGTTGGGTTTTCATACTTGGTTGTGGTAGAATTTAACCTTTTTTTATTGAATTCTAGTCCTACCTAATGAGATGCAAGGGGAGAGTTGCGAATAAACAGAGTTCTGAGGGTCAGGCAATTTGGATTTAGACCATTTCTCACATGATACAATGTGTTTGTCGACTACATTAGTAACCAGCACACTTGGTAGCCGATCTCTTGCCTTATTGGCAAGCTTTAGTTCTTTTCACAATATCCAATGGTCCTTTTTGAGTAGCCCAGGAATAAAGAACACTAGGTAAGACAGAAGAGTTAGTCACTTCTAAAAACAGAGGTTGAGTGATTCCTTATCGTCTTAACTTCTTGATGTAGTAGGTTAGATCAAACATTTTCTCCGAAAGCGACAAGATATGGGATGACTGATCAAGAAAGGTGAGTGGATAGAACTACTCCAAATTATTCTATGCTTGACTTCGTTTCTACTTCACTGCCCTCTATGCTATGCTACAAGCACCATGTGAACAGACCACTTCGCGTAGACCACCTTTATGCCTGAAGGTGAAGTTAACTTTGTGAAATTTATGGAGATTTTAGGTAAAACCATTTAGCTTTGACCACTCACTGGCTTGTGTTCAACAAAAAGCTTTTCAGTTTGAAATTGTCAGATCGAGACATGACGGGAAGTGAGACAGTCATATCATTAACGCATTTAACAAAGTTGATTTCTTACGGAAGAGGCAGGTAATGAAAGAGGCAGAGTTGGAGAGAGAACAGCGCGTTGAGAGATCCCAGTTTCAGCAAACAGGGCAGAGGAAGATTCGCCTTTTTATATACAGCATACTATATTCTGTTCGAGAAATAAGAATGCAGCCAACTAACATCCCACGACCAGATTTGGGTAAGGGAAAGCTTATTCAGCTAAAGGTTTCTGAGTACACAGTCAAAAATGGGTGTGCAGCTGGGGAAGGTGAATCAGACACTTTTGGCTCCTTCCTATATTTAAACAAGAAACAATATTATGGTGTAAGACAGTAACAGTATCTAAATTACTTCTGCCTCGTTTATGTGCAAACTGTTTAGGTTCATTAAAGCTTTTCAAGGAAGGTTTAAGTCTGAGCAAAAGTGATTTTTCAGTTAATTTTTTCTTT
Organism: Trichobilharzia regenti; assembly: GCA_944472135.2. Classification (NCBI taxonomy): domain Eukaryota; kingdom Metazoa; phylum Platyhelminthes; class Trematoda; order Strigeidida; family Schistosomatidae; genus Trichobilharzia; species Trichobilharzia regenti. The sequence goes on from OX235270.1 coordinate 151,451,712, forward strand.
TTGATTACAGCTTGATTCCACACTGTATTTTTCGGTACAAGTATGGAATTTTCAGCATGGATATCGGTACCCCAAATTTTGCAGGCCGACCATAGATATCGGGCGTGCGTGGGCAGGGGATCTAACCCCGTACCATGTGCATGATCGGAGGGAATCCTAACCACTGTGCCACCGATGCACAACATACTGAACTAGGTCCATGGTAGTTGCAGAGGTTAGGCTAATTTCTTTTAGACACAGCTCTGGCCTCTCGATGCATATTATGAGGGCTTCTGCAGTACAAAGAAGTCGGAAACATACTGCTTTTGGTAAGTTTCTGCTTACTTTGTAAATGACTTTGAAAGAATCATTTGGGATGTTGTGGGAGGTGTTGATGAGATGTTCAGTAACTGCCTTTCTGATTGAACCGGCGCCTCCTCTTTGCAGCCACGCTGGGTAATGTTCTTTAACACGTTTTGAAAGGACGCGCATACAACGACCTATGTAGCTAGCTCCGCATGAGCAGGTGAACGTATATGTTCATTGAATCGGTCATATGCGCGGGTTTGTCCTCGTGTTGTTTCGAAGTATTAGATGGCTAGAGAATGTCACTCTTAGTGTTGCTGCAGGGAAGATCTTCTTTAAAGAGCTGGATATTATCCTCTTCAGGATATTGGCAGCCAAATCTCCCCTGAAATTCAGATTCAGATAGTGTTTTCTTTGACGCTGAATCGCATTCTTCTCTTTTTGGTTTAGGTTTCATGTTTTTTTTCGACAAAACGTGTCGGGTTGCCATTGCTGAACTTTGTGTTCTCTTCTTTTTAATGTCCATATGGGTGTTTTTCACTAGAATTCAACTGCAGTGCTGTAATGCCTTAAGCTGGAGTGTACAACTCTCCAATCTCATAGACATTATGCATATCTGACTGACGAATTCAAAATATAAACAAACTCACCTTCTTATCTCCACTGTCAGCCATTCACTGATGTAGGATACATGTGTCTTACTGCAGTCACTAGAAAGCCACATGAAACGTGTTCATCGACATGGCTAGAATGAGCCGGAAACAGTCAATATTTATCTCAAAAATTATTATTTTTATTTATTGCCATTTTATTTCTTTACGTTCCAGCTGGAACATAGGTGTTCAAGCTAGCTATGGTAGCAATCATTTTGTTTCTACGAAATGGGGTTGCTAGTCTCATGTCCAACATTCTGTATTTACCAGCCTTACTACCGGCTGAGAGAGGTTTTAGGAGTACGTCAGTCAAGGATCGGATCCTGGACCACATGGATGGTCGGCCAGTATTCTATCCATGAACCACCGAAGCTCCCCTGTCTCAGAGGTTTTAGGGTGAAATGTAACCGCTTAGATTTAGATAGTCAATATAAATAATATTTCTGATCTCGACATTTTCGTATGAACCATTAAAACAGTGTGAAAATCCGAAAGAATCAATTATGTGTCTTTATGGTGTTCAGGTCATCTTCAGTTTAATTAGTAAGTTGTAATAATTTATTATTGTCTATCCAGTCACGTCAGTCAAGATTGCATGGATTACAAAGTATCCATTCACTAAGTTGAAGATAAACATTTTACCTGAGCCAAGGGACATAAATGAATACGTTCTAAAACGCATAGATTACCTGTCAGTAACCTGTTTTTAAGTGCAGTACAAAAAATAAAACGCCAGTCTTCATTTAACTGTAGAACCGTCTGATGTACAACTTTGGTGAGACATAATTTGTGTAAACGACTAGGTGGTCATTAACTGTTAGTTTTATGTGAAATTTATATTGAAGTCAAAATCATGCATATCTGTTATGGATCCAAAAGAGATTAGTTATTATTCGCATCGGTGGCACAGTGGTCAGGACTCTCACTGATCATGCACATGGTCCGGAGTTCGATCCTTTGCCGACGCACACCTGATATCTATGGTCAGCCTGCAAAATTTGGGCTGTCGAAATATTCATGCTGAAAATTCCATACTTGTACTAAAAATGCAGTGTTATGATATCATGAGAGAAGAGAATTTCCATGTGAAAACTACACTGGCTTTAAGTCAGTGTGTTGGTTCAGAGATTTGGAGTGTCAACAGAAGTATTTCAAACAAACTTCAGTCTTTCATGAACAACCGTCTTCGTTCGCTACTGAAGACCAGATGGTGGGTCAAAAAGGATCAGCAACACGGAATTATGGGAATGAACTAGACCAAAAATCCATAATCCGACAAATGTTTCGTAGAAAATGTAGGTGGATTAAACACACTCCGGGTAGCTCCTTATGTAATAACGTCAAGCGACAAGCCCTCAAAATGGGATGCAAGTGGGCGTTTGAGGGTGACATGGAGAAGATGAGAGAGAGCTTATGAACCCTCGTGGAGCCAGCCAAAGAGGACTGTAGAGAACAGAAGAAAGCGGAGATGTTCTGTTGAAGCTCTATGCTCCACTCGGAACCTAAAGGAATAATAATAAGTTTATGTATCCAGAGGACGAAATAAAATCACAAAATGCGTATTCATTACCTCTGTCTTCAGTTTCCAGATTATAGAGCTAACTAGGCAGTTTTGTTACGCTAATAAATATTCTATAAATAAGATAAGTCCCACTTCAAAGTTAAAATCTTGTTGCTTTTTGAACAGAAATCTGAATTAAAACATTCACTTTGCATTATAAAATGTAATATAATGACTGTAACCTCTCGACTAAGTACACATCATCACCACTTTTACAGTGTTTTGTAAATCACTGTATGGGCTTGTATTGGTATTGCAGTCGAATATCCTGACTTTTATATTTTATGTCGCAAATAATGTTTTCAGTGTTATTATTAACTGGGTGATGTTGTTTCGAGCATCTCAAGGTGATTCTAAGTCCAATATAGGTGTAAATGTGACTTAAGCATTCTACTTGTAACCAGTGCGTCCTAGATTCGAGTTCCACCCTACCTACTTCAGTCTAGATAGCTGAGTACTAGTACTACTACTAATACTGTAACAACAGAAGACAACGGCCAGGCAACATATCGTTTATTACCGAAATCAACACAAATTTATAGATTTTCATGTACATTATTATAGATTATTGTTAGCACAAAAACACATTCCGTGATTGGTTGTTTCTCACAAAACGTTAACCTTGCATCTCTTTGTGGCTGTTTCTTGAATGTCAGATCATCTATATGTTAACTGTATCTGCCTACGCAAAGCATTTGTTCTCATTTTTCTCATGACCAATATTGGGGACATAAACATTGACGTAAATTACTGTCCACCAATTTTGGCTAACAGCCAGCTCTCACCCCGCTACTACTAGTGCGTCGGTGGCACAGTGGTTAGGACTCTCGCCAACCATGCACATGGTCCGAGGTTCGATCCTCTGCTGACGCACACCTGATATATATGCTCGGCCTGCAAAAATTTGGGCTACCGATATCCATGCTGAAAATTTCATACCGTTACCAAAAGTACAGTGTGGAATCAAGCTGTAAATCGAAATATAAATATAATGCAATCAAAAATAAAAAGTAAAATAAAAATAAGAAATTGAAATCGGTGGGACTGTTGTTTCTTGCATTTTAGATGATTACTTTTAAACTCACAGATTTAATTAGACACAACTACTAACTATTGTGATGTGTCTGGCTAGTCTTTTGTTTGTTTGGTGCAAACTGAATTCTATCAGTCAGGTATGAAGTGTGGCCACCATTCTAGGTAGCTCGCCATCACAGTGCACATCGATCTGATGATATTATACAGTTGGAGGCAATCGGCCACAGGAAGCCTTGTTTGACCTGGGTTTCGTGCTAGTTAGCACTCACCAGTCAGTCAGCAAGGCGTATCTGCAACCTTGAAGAAACTCATGTCCCTTCTGGGACTCGAACCTGCGTCACCCGATGCTGCAGTGAGAGACGCAAGCCCAAATAGCTCAGTGGTAACGTCTCTGACTGCTGATAGCACTGGGTGACGCGGGTTTGAATCTTGAAAAAGAACATGAGTTCCTTCAAGGTTTCAGATACGCCTTGCTGACTGACTGGTGAGTGGCAACTAGAACGAAATCTAGGTCCAAGGCTTCCTGTGGCTGACTGCCTCCAACTAACTGAAATCACAGATTATTTTCTTCTACAGAAATGAACAACTTTATCATGTGTTTTTATAAACATGCATCCCGTTGTTTTGTTTAGCTGTGAATTAGGTTTGTCCACCACTGAATAAATCTGTTGGTGTCTTTCATGGGGGAATGAGTCTATAGTGTGTTGGGGAAGTGCTTTGTTACAAATGCACCACACAATAATATAATACATCAGTCGGTTAAAGCAAATCACAAAGCGATAGATGACTGTCTATCCTCAATAAACTCTGAATGTGTCTAGTGCACTGACCGGTTCTTTACAGTCACATTATCTTCTAAATTCTTTTCCTCACTTACTTTATTCAAAGAGAATGTGAGTCAGTTTAACAAATACTAGTAGCATAACGCGTAGGCGTCCGTTTGCTTCACAATTTACTATTGTTGAATGCGATGGGATCCTGCTTTGTGCTACTTTTTTCAGCTGACTCGTGCACTGCCTCGTTAATCATTTGAATGGTGGAATCATTATCTGAACGCTATAAGACGCTACAATTCTAGATATAGCTAAAATATTGATTCAGACATCTATAAAACACAAAACAATTGAGCAAAGAATATCCTTTTCGATAATTTCCTCTTCTGGCGCCACAATTATATATGCATGTTTATATATATATATATATATATATATATAGAATATTTTAGAATAGTAGTCAATAGCAATATCAACGTTTTTTAAATAATATCGACTTGTAAAGTAAGATCACAATGGAATTACAGTTCATTACAAATGCTTAAATAATAATAAAGATATAGTAGCATATAGAATATCAACTAAAATTAGGAAATTATTGAATTGAATTTTTGATTTTCCCGTCGATTGATTGGACCGAAGTGCTCGGTCTCAGGTTGACATGTCGGCTTCTTGTGCAGATGCTTCGATGATGTCCGGGAACATCATCACTCACTGAGAAATGCAGGTACATCCAGCTGACGAGTCCCAAATAGGACGAAATGTGCATCCTGGATTCCACTGCTAGCCACCATCCACCAATTGTATACTAAAAATAGGAAAATTCCACAAAATTCAAGACTATTAAAACCTGGGTGGCCAAGGTAAGGATAATGTCTGAACTCTCTTCTTTTGGACACACAAATTAGGCTTCTTAGTGTGGATCCCAACCGCCTCAGCAATATTTAGTAGTCGAACGCTTAGGGGGAAGTTAAGATTTGCTGGTATGCGGTTAATGACCTTGAAAGCATGGTTAACGTCAGTCTTGTGTTCTGTATCCACATGATGAGATAGAATAGCGCTGCAAATAGATTTTGTTTGTCTTTTGCTTAACTACAGAGGGTGGTATTCCTAAATTTGACGAGAAACACGCCTAATTGTACGACCTATGTAACTGGCTCACTCCACAGGAGCAGATTCATCCCCTGTTAAAATTTGTTTGGATAGTCATCCAACGTCGTGTTAAGATATGTCATCAAAGGGCAGATTTCAAAAGTCAATAACGATTAGCCTCGTCAGCTCTACTAAGTGATTGTGAACTAGACCAATCAGTGGTAATCTGAAACTATTGTACTCAGTTGGTATCGACTGTGTTCAATTTCCCAGCATTTCTAATTAACACGTAAACTTTCTTAATTGGTGCAAATGATGTTTCGATTCTTTGAACTTTTCGTTTGATGTTTTTAATGGATCTCATCAGGGTGTCCATTTGAGCTAGGGATTTTCTCCAGTGGGTTCATTTCTCCTTATGTGGTGTCAGAACCGCAAATTCTGAAGGCTGACACTGCTTACTTTAAAGATTTTGTTTGAAAATGGACACACCTGGTACAAAGCTGAGAAATTTATCTGAACATTCACTTAATCAAATATTCTATGACTTCATCGAGTTACGCGATACTAACAAGTGGAAGATCTGTTAGCAAAATGCTTCACGTCAGAATTTGTCTGCCATATATATATATATATATATATATATATATATATATATATATATTATTTGTTAGAAGCCAGTCCCGTGGGTTCAGAATGTAAAACAGGGCATCAACATCTCATCTCCCCTTTCATCCTACTCTTTCAAGTCTTTTTTTAAACTGCTTCTGCACTTCCTTATTCGCTTTTATCTTCTCCTCACGCGATCTGCTCCATGTCAACCTCGGAGGCCTAAATCATCCTTTTCCACTCAGGATTCAATCGACTGCCTGACGCATGATGCGTCCAATGGTCTTCTTGTTGTATATCCATACCAGCTCCACTTCCTTCCGCGTATTTGTTGCGCAATGGATTCTTGGTTGGTTAACTGGTAGAGCTCTCTAGGAAGAGTCTCTTTTCTATTAATTCATTCACTTAGCTGTTCAATCACACTTATATATAATAATTAAAATTAGTTAAAATTATCGTTCATGGCATCAAAATGTTTCAAAAATGTAATATTATTATTATTATTGTATCCTTTAGTTCCTAGAGGAACATAGGGCTTCAGCTGCGCACCTTCATTGCCTTCTGTTTTCTGTCAACGTTTTCACCCCGCTCCAAGTCTGATCAAATGCTTTCATCTCCTCCTCGCATGACCTCCTACAAGTCACCCACCCTTGCACTGACGACCAACTCGCCGCCCGCTTCCCTTTCGTGTTCCACTCGAGCAATGGCTTGTCTAGTGATGTCACTCACTTGATGGTTTGTTTTCTCAGCGTATGGCCAGCCAATCCATCTCCATTTCCTCTTGCCTATTTGTTTCACAATCGGTTCCTGCTGTGTTGGTTGGTTCGCTCATTGCCAGAGATCCCACCCTGTTGATGATCTTTTCTGGCCGGCTATCTGATCTTGAGTGGTATTGAGCGAAGACAACTGTTGATGAAGGTCTGAAGTTTGCTTGAGATGCTCTTTATGACGCGCTGGCCAAGTCTCTGATCCGTATGGTGAGTAGCACTGATTGGATTCACATTGGAGTTGAAAATCTGGATCTTATTATATTCATGCTGAGTGTTGTTGACTTCCACACAGACTTAAGAGTAATGAAAGCTTGTCTTGCTTTTCGGATTCTGGCTTTGATATCCTCGTCAGTTCCGTCGGCCTGTAGTTGAAACGATGCTTCCCATGTAGGTAGGTAGGTAAAAGAGGCTGTTTCTTTCAGGTTCCTCCCATTTATGCTGGCTGATTGTTGTCTGTTGTTGTTGTTGCTGTTGACGTTGGCCAGGAATCTTCATCACCATCATCAAAAATGTAATGAATAATCCAATTCTAACTAGGTGGTGAAGATTGGTAAGTACTGAAAATGTTAATGTTACTGGAAGAACATGGAGGAAAATATCCAAAATAAATTATGTATCAGGTAGAAAGAGTAATTCAAGATTTAGTTAAGAAAAATATGTTACTAAAATGTCATACTTAGAAATCCACGAACAGTATTAGTAACAAATCAGTCGAAATTGGGATTATACCTCAGTCTAGAAGAAGAAAGTGGAGAAGTTTCTTCTGTGTGCATAAATCAGGGTCTTCTATCTGGATCACTAAGGTTCCGGCAGTGTAGAGTATAGCAAAGCTTACAGTTTTCGGGAGGCTTCTTTCAACTTTGCACATGGCTTTGAATGAATCCTCCTTGCATATTGAGTGACCAGCGTTGAATTTATACATTCAATTATAGCACTCTTTATTGGTCCACTGTTACTTTTCCTAGTCAAGCGGGATAATATTCTTTGACCCTTTTAGATAAAACATGTATCGAGAGACCTATATTTTTCACTTAACGTGAGCGAGTAAATTGGTAGAAAAACATGGTTCTCTGCTGTGAATCCTTTCTGTCCATCTGGTTTTCAGTATAGGGTCAGTGAAGGGAGCTATGGGCGAAAATCTCCAGCAGTCAGATTGAGATGGTCTTCGAGTTACTGAACGGACGTTCGTGATTCTGATCTCTCTAATGCTTACCAATAAACACAGTTCTTTAACACCCTCTCCTCCAAATTCTCGCCACCTGCTTGAGTTGAATAGGAAGTACCAGAGCAATCTGTTGTGTACTATTGGATATTAGATGTTGGTTCACTTAACGTGTTATCCTAAAACCTTTTATCTTGTCTTCCTTTATGGGTCAAGCTTATCGGACACTTTAATTTGGATATTTTCCGTGAGTAACATATATATATATATATATATATATATATATATATATATATATATATGAACAATGATTCACTTTATTCTAAAAACAGTACTTGTGATACAGAATGGAATTTTCAGCATTAATCACAATATTATTGCATCTAATTTCCTCAAATTATAAATAAAAATTAATCACATAGAAAATTTTCCACATTTACAATAGAGGTAGTGTCAAAAACATGCAGCATATAAAATGGAAATAGCAATAATAATGATAACAGCTAGGGTAATAATAATAAGAATACAAGTGAAAATTCCCGTTGGCTTGTGTCACACAGTATTGGCAATGTGGTATAGAAATCCTAACATGTTTAAAAATATTGAATATAATGTTCTCTTTACATGATATGGTGAGGGGAGAAACAAAGATTACAGCTGTCATGGAGATAAGTTGGAGTTTGCAATTATGAGAATAAAACAGAGAAGTAACAGGACCATAAATATAATAGAAATAATAAAAGTAAAACTTGAAGGTATATAAGGATGGATGGAGGAAATTGTTTATTTACTAGATGAAAAAAGGTTAGTTAATTCTTGCCTGACAATATACTTAGACGTGCGAGCATACATTTTTCCGAAGTTACTCCTTGTTCTACCTGAGGAGATGCAAGGTGAAAGCTGAGGGTAAAGTGGATGCTCCAAGTCAGACAAAATCCCTTTAGCAAATTTATTGCACGAAGTCAAATGCCTATCGACAACGATGTTAACTGTGTGGTCCACTGGGACACTACTCACCCTACAGACCGTCTTCAGTATTCTACGAATTGTGACATAGTCCTTTTTAAGCAAACCAGGAAAGAATAAGGGTGAACAATAAAGAAGAATAGGTAGGATGCAGGAGTTTATGAACTGTAAGAGGAGGAGGGGTTGAGTTATACCCGAGTGCCTTAACTTCTGAATGTAAAATGTCATGCGGAATATTTTACTGGAGATCGCTAAGACATGGGAAGAGCAGAAGAGATCAGAAGAGAGAATAAGTCCAAGATACTTAATTTCTGATTTGATTCCTATATCATTGTCGTCAATTTTACAAGTGTCATGAGAATCGATGACTTCTTTTAACTGTCTTTTACATCGTAAGCTGAAATTAACAGTCTGATATTTAGAAGGATTCAGTTTAAGGCCGTTAGACTCAGACCATTTACTGACTCCGGATAGAAAGCTATTTATTTTGGTACAATCTAGCTGGGAGTTAACAGCCATTGAAACAGTTAAATCATCAGCCTACTTCACAAAGTTTATTTCATCAGAGTGAGGCAAGTCATGTCAGAAGAAAGAAAAAAGAAAAGGAGAAAGGACAGCGCCTTGAAGGACACCGGCTTTAGTAGGCAATGAAGTGGAAGACTTCCCCTTATATATATATATATATATATATATATATATATATAACCAATGTTAAATAGCATCCAAAAATATCTAGTTTATGTTTGATACAACAGTTCATTTACACAGTCATATCTAGCGCCATGAATAAACACAGTGAAACTGTAACAACTTATTTACACAACTGTAAGTTCTGACGTTATCATAATTAATCGTTGATCGTGTACTTTGGCCTTATCCATTTTGTTTGCTTTGCTTGTATTTTTGTGTTTCCTAGGGGGTTAGGAGTGTTGGTGGTTAGAGGGAGGTGGTAAAAAAACAAAACATGCTGACACATATACCGTATGTCATATACTGTATCAGTTTGGAGGTGGTGCAACAACTACTCTTTTTATTATTATCAATAATTATCTTACCTCTGGCGTGCTTACTGCTTTCAAAGTTCACTTTGAATCCATATATTGTCTTTTCGCAGTACCATTATGATGTGTCAGTAGGAGAGGCATGAATAGTTAAATGTACTTGATTGCCAGCCAGCTTACAAACTGGACGCTTTGTTCAACACCACCAACGTTAAACATCAATCAGAGTATGGTATTGTGAAATAAGTTATTATTATTATTGTTCCCTTGGGTTCCTGGTGGAACATAGGGCTTCAACTGCACGTCTCTCTCCGGCAATCTGACCTTCAGAATAGAGCGAAGACAGTTAGTAGTTGATAAAGGTCTGCAATAGCCTGTTGGAAATATTCTTTATGACACGCCCGCCAAGTTTCTGATCCGTATAGAAGAACTGACTGACTTGACGTTTGTACTGAAAGTCTGAGCGAATTTTGTTGTTAATGCTGGCTGAGTGAGGAAGATTTCCAGATTGGTTGTTTCAGGTTAATTGGTGAATGTGTTTCTCGTCTTCCCGATTCTCGCTCGATTTGACATCCTCGTCCGTTCCGACTGGCTGTAGTTGAGACAAAGCTCCCTAGATAAGTGAGTGAATGAAGTAACCTCTTTCAGACCCCTCGCGTTGATGATTGGCACTGGATGTTGCTGTTGTTGTTGTTGGTGGTGGTGGTGGTTGGTTATTTTCATAACCTCCATCTTGTCTATGTTCATCACCTGGAGCCCTGTCTTCGCTGGCTGCTTCTTCAACCAGTTTGTCGGTCTTTGCTTGAAAGTCTTCGATTTTGTGTGTATGACATCAAACATGAATCACCCACGCGCAAAATCCAGGTCTTCTAGGTTCTTCACGTCTGTCGGTCCAGGATATCGCTGTCTTCTCGTCTCCCACTGCATAGTCTGACGCATAATCCAGTCAGTCCACCACAATTAGGAATATCATCGTGGGTGATAATAAGCACCCTTGTCTGACCTGTGTCTTGTGTTTACTCCAAACGCCTCTCTGAGTTTTCCGTTGTTGATCACTTGATGTGTGGCGTTGTCGTACAGCTATTGAATAAGGTCGATGAATATTTGGGGTACGCCGTAGTGCTCGAGTAATTCCCAAATTACTTCGCGGTCAGCGCTGTCGAAGGCCTTCCCAGAGTCTATAAAGTTGAGGTAGAGGTTTGATTGCCATTACATGCTTTGTTCTGTGATGATGATGCGTAGAGTTGGAATTTGGTCAGAACATGATTTACCTTCCCTGAATGCAGCCAGCTTGTTCTGGTCGGAGTTCTGTATCCAGTGCGTCCTTTATTCTCTCCAGGATGACGTGACTCAGAATTTTACTTGGCGTTAACAGGAGCATAACTTGCAAATCAGTTATTAGAACTGTCATACTGTGAAATAGATTCATTCCCACTGATAAAGAATGAGCTTTATCCTCAGAATAACCTTTTGTAACTTGTTGGACGCCAGGGGCTAACTAATGTCATGCATCCGGTCCTTAATTGGGTGTAGATTGAATTCTATCAGTCAAGTTTCCAACGTGTTAACCATGCTAGTTGACTTGCCCATACGGTGCAGTCTGAATAATTGTTAGATGGTTGGAGGTGATTGACACATTCTTGGGTAAATCGGCGAAAATGATCAGAGGTCATAAACAATAACCATTAAAAATCGATGAAAAACAACCAGTGTCATAGATTATTTAGGTATAAGGACGGCTAAAAGCTTTAATAGGCTTCAGTTATAAGAAGTAGCAAAGCAAGTAAATGAAAGTGTTTTTATCAGTCAATAGAAACAGTGTGGTTTCCGGTGAAAAGTATGTTGAAAAGCGATGCAAGCTAGAGTTCTTCTGAAAATAAAGGATCACTAAGGTATTAGAGGTTCAGTCAAGTAACTGGTTTGGATTTTCAGGAGGTTTGAATTGATTCACCTCTCCAATTTGAGTTGAACCACCTACACCAATGATGACCTTATCCCCATAGGAGAGGAACGGACGTGTGGTGCTTAGTTTGCTTCAGTGTGGCTAAATGGCAAGCACTACTAATCACATTAATCAATCAGAAATATGTAACCACAGGATCACTAGTAGCTGAGTGGTAGATTGTTCACCAAAAGTATTCACATTCCTGGTTTCACACTGTGTAGAAGTATGTGAGACAGCAATTAAAACGGGTGTATGATGAAACTCAGTTTTCACTAGCCTCCCAGTTTCAACAATTTTGAAACGTATATTCAAAATTCAGAACGATAGTGGAACATCCCACTGTGTTTATCAATTTACATGTATGTGAGGAGACACTTACACAGGGAGGACCAATCGGTCTCTGTAGGTTAGGGCTACAGAACACATTCCAAATTGGCTGCAACAACAAATAAAATCACCAGATACAACTAACCCTGGAAATAGATGTCTAACATCATCTATAGCGAAGCATATTATAGAGACGGGTCACAAGGTTGATTTCAGTGATGTCTTTAAGCCGATATATAAAACAAGGTTGGGTCACATACTTAAATTCGTTAAAGCCTTGGCCATAAAAAGATTTAAACCTGTCTTATGCGTCCAAAAGTTATTTGTTATCACTTTAAACTTGCATTGGTAATCCAATTTAGAACTAAGGTTCAACCTTTTTCTTCCTTTACGTTCTCAGTGGAACATACGGCTTCAACGTTTAGCTCTGAAGTTTCAGTAGCAGTGGTGTTTTTATGGGGTGGGGTTGCTAGCCTCACGCCCAACCTTCCCTCCTTTTCTAGCTTAGGGAAGTAAAGGTGTGCGTTGGCCGAGACTCGAATCCCGGACCACCTTAATAGTCAGACAAAGCTCTACCTACCACACAAAGTTCAACTTACTCAATAATATTTTTGAACCCTGTCTTTCTTACCCGCACATTTGCGTCATTCCCTATCCATTATTTGTGATCGTAACCTGTACACAATCTGACCTGTACTGTAATAATTCTTGCTATCTTGCCTTCTACATAACAGTGTATGACAAGAAGGCGTGTGATTAGAATGTCTGAAATGAGCTGCGCAAATACCAGACAATTACTGGGTGTAACAGCATTAAATGTCCACTTGAAATACACTCTTATGCATTTATCATCTTTCCAATCTGGATGAAAAATGATTTTAAGTGGAAATTTACATCGTTCAACTGAAAGACAGAAATATTTTTTATTACTTTTATTGATATCCTTTAATTCCTAGAGGAACATAGGGCTTCAGCTGCGAACCTTCATTGCCTTCTGTTTTCTGTCAACGTTTTCACCCCGCTCCAAGTCTGATCAAATGCTTTCATCTCATCCTCGCATGACCTCCTACAAGTCACCCACCCTTGCACTGACGACCAACTCGCCGCCCGCTTCCATTTCGGGTTCCACTCGGGCGATGGCTTGTCTAGTGATGTCACTCACTTGATGGTTTGTTATCTCAGCGTATGGCCAGCCAAGCCATCTCCATTTCCTCTTGCCTATTTGTTTCACAATCGGTTCCTGGTGGGTTGGTTCGCTCATTGCCAGAGATCCCACCCTGTTGATGATCTTTTCTGGCCGGCCATCTGATCTTGAGTGGTATTGAGCGAAGACAACTGTTGGTGAAGGTCTGAAGTTTGTTGGAGATGCTCTTTATGACGCGCTGGCCAAGTCTCTGATCCGTATGGTGAGTAGCACTGACTGGATTCACATTGGAGTTGAAAATCTGGATCTTATTATATTCATGCTGAGTGCTGTTGACTTCCACACAGACTTAAGAGTAATGAAAGCTTGTCTTGCTTTTCCGATTCTGGCTTTGATATCCTCGTCAGTTCCGTCGGCCTGTAGTTGAAACGGTGCTTCCCATGTAGGTAGGTAGGTAAAGGAGGTTGTTTCTTTCAGGTTCCTCCCATTTATACTGGCTGATTGTTGTCTGCTGTTTTTGTTGCTGTTTGTGTTGGTGTTGGCCAGCATTATTCATCACCTCTGTTTTATCTATGTTCACTTGAAGTCCTATATTCTCTGGATGCGTCTTCTGTCAACTTGTTGCTTTTCATTTGCATATTTTCCAGTTTGTGGGAAATCAGACATATATCATCGGCGAAGTCCAGATCCTCCAAGTCTTTTGTGTGAGTCCATTTTATGCCTGTTTTTTTGCTGCCCACCACAGTCTGTCGCATTATCTAATCTACTGCAGTCAGGAAAATCATTGGTGATAGTAGGCAGCCTTGCCTCCTTCCCGTTCTCACTTCGAAGGCTTCCGTTAGTTTCCCGTTGTGGATTACCTGGCATGCAGCATTGTCGTATAACTGTTGGATGAGATGTATAATTGTCGATGGGACCCCGTAGTAGCGAAGTAGTTGCCAGATCACCACCTCTCGGTCGACGCTGCACTGTCAAAGGCCTTTTCAAAGTCGATGAAGTTGAGCGGGATAGAGAGGTGACTGCCATTCTAAGCTCTGTTCAATAATGATTCGTCGAGTGGCGATTTGATCGATTCATGATTTGTTTCTCCTGAATCCGGCCCGTTCCGGTCGAAGTTTTTCATCCAGAATGGCGTGTTTGATTCTCTCCAGGATGATGCAGCTTAGTATTTTGCATGGAATGGACAGAAGCATAATTCAGAAAGACAGAAAGAGCTCAGAAATCTCTTATGAAACATTTTCATTCTATACTCAATACCGTATGTGAACAGTCTTCATAAAGTACAAGGCAGAAAGAAAGACAGAAACAAGTGAAGAGAAAATCTGATTAAACAGTGTGTGTGTGTGTACTTAATCGTGTTAATCAAATGGTATTTTAAAAATTCACCTTAAAAGGTAATAAATACTAATAAAATATATCAATGTGTAGTCAGTTCACGTTCCAATACATGAGCAGATTGTACTTTTAGGGGAGATTAAAACTGCAAGTTCTTTTAATAAATTTGGATGGCATTATTAGGAGAAATGGTTTATCTGAAAAAAATATGTCAGGTGTGTTTGTGCAGTACATTTCGGACAATCTGATGCTCTACAAATTTCATACATTTGGTTCCCTTGATACATTTTGATAAGGAAAGGAAGACGAAATTCGCAGACGAAATCCTATTCATCAAAGGAGATGCAGTGTCACAAAAGATTGACAAAAGACTGTAAGGTACAATTAAAAGAAGCTTCCCAGCAGCAAAACTCATAACATTCATTATACAGCACCACTTCTTCTATAAGCCACTCAAAACTGGATAAATACCCTGCTGATGGCACTTCCAACAGCGTTTATGAATTTACGTGCATTTGCGGAAGCAAGCACATTGGAAGGACGGAAAGGAGAGCTTCTATCCGGTGGTTTTCTGAACATATTCCAAGAAACTTGTACCTGAAAGGAAGCAAATATTCTCAGAGTGGAATTATCAGATATTTTGCTGATACTGGACGTCTCGTAGAGATATCTAAGTCCTTCAAAATACTAAATAGACAAACAACAGCAAATTTACTACGATTTACCGAAGCAATCGCAATCAAATGATTTAAACCAGACTTATGCATACAGAAGGAGAGTGTGATTAACCCTTCACTCCCTTGGTAACTGAATTTTGATTTTGATTACATTAATTAATTAGTCATCTCATCTAATTCAGTGATCTCAACTTACTGAACAAATCTTAATCTCATAAACTGTAACCGCTTTTGTTTTTTGGAGTTGCTATGTGAACAAGCTACAAGCTAACACTGTTCTGTTAATTAATTTTTTCTGTTTTCCATCTTATCCCCTTTCCCAACCCCTCCCCAATTTTCTACTTTGAAAGCGCATAAATTGATAATAAAAACTTAAACTAAACGTTGTAATGCTTTGGTTTTGGATGCGTCAAGCTTATAGTATCTCTTCTCTACTACCACTCAAACAGTAAAGTAGGTTATTATCATCTACTATTATAACCGTTATAATTCCAGGTAGTTTGCAGTTAACTGATGAGAACTTATGAAATAAAATGACGATATCATTTTATACTGCAAATTTTGTCTTCTTTTCTTTATCAAAACTTTACAAATTTACTTAGTAGATCAATTTATATGAAAAACAGAAAGCTAATTAAAATTAACAAAGTGACAAAAGAATTAAGAATGTGAAAGGTAGGGATGATAATAATAATAATTATAGGTTTGATCATGAGAACCATTGGGAAACCTAAGAGTACACGACATCTATTCCTTTCTAGCTTGTGACTCATCGGTAGTACACACCCACTGCACAGGTTCGAGCCCGGGACTTTCGAGTTATAAGGTGAGCACACAGACCATTCAACCCTTGGGATGTAATCCAACTGTCCATCATTTCTAACTGGTATTAATTTGCCATGTATAGAGTCACCGTCAATCAGTGTCATCGGCCAGTATTTACTGTCACACCTGACCTTATTGATCCCAGTGGTCAAGACTTCTCACTACAACTCCAGGCATCTTCCGGCTACAGTCAATGACTACTGGGCAATAGATTAATTTGTAAGTGTTGGTTAACATGGGTTTTGGGTACATACCTATGAAGAGTCCCACACTAGAACGAATTATCTGTCCAGCACTTTAAGGTTTTTCAATGGTTCCCTGACGGCTATTAACTCGTAACCAAACCTGTAACCAGTGAAACGTCTGAAAACAGACACCTGACAATAAAACTAACAATTAACACTACTTTTAGTTATATAAACAGATAAGGATTAACAAAATAGATTAAGGGGAATAATAAACTGTTTTTCGACACACAGTGGGCAATAAATTCTACGAATCGCTATCGCCTCAGTGTATTTCATTATGTCACCCAGAAAGTTTCTAAAGACAAACCTGAAATCCATGTTGGCAACAATCTTATGATTCATAACAGTTAGGTGTTTTGCTACCGACTAGATTGGCAGTGGGTGTGTATCAAGAATTCGCAGCTCAAATGTTTTTCAAGTCATTTAGTTATATGTTCTCTCACCATCAGGCAAAAGTTAACAGTGCTCCTCCTTACTTATGTGTCCACATACACACAAATCGGTAAACAATATACAATGTGACATAATTACTAGTAAAATGTTGAGATTTGTAGGAGAGTATGTTCCTGTCTATTTTTTATAACTTTAAGCCGGGATGCATAGTAGGTTGTATGGATGATAGAATTTATTTGATGTTAGCATTTCTATCTTAAGGACAGAGTATAATGTAACCTTTGAAACTAATTGACGTTAAGTCTGGTAAATCAGTTAGTTAAGTGTATTTCCACATATACAGATAACCTTGTTCCCCCTTAAGTAATCTAATAAACCTCCCTAGTTAACCAGAATAGATAATTTTTAAAACAATTAGTTCTCTTTGTAAATTTAGATAAAGCAATTAGAAGACATAATTTGTCTGAATCGTGTTGTAATGTATTTGCGCAACACACATTTCGAACAATCTGATCACACACGAACTTATCATAGGAATGAATGTATATGAAATTATTAAAGAGTTGAGAGGCGGAAAAATAGACTTGAGTCAAGTTAACTATTATTATTATTGTATCCTTTAGTTCCTAGAGGAACATAGGGCTTCAGCTGCGCACCTCCATTGACTTCGGTTTTCTGACAACTTTTTCACCCTGCTCCAGGTCTGTCCACATGCTTTCATCTCCTCCTCGCATGACCTCCTCCAAGTCACCCTTGGACGACCAACTCGCCGCCTCCCTTTCGGGTTCCACTCGAGCAATGGCTTGTCTAGTGATGTCACTTGATGGTTTCCTCAGCGTATGGCCAATCCATCTCCATTTCTTTCTGCCTATTTGTTTCACAATCGGTTCCTGATTGGTTCGCTCCCAGAGATCCCTGTTGCTGATCTTTTCTGGCCATCTGATCTTGAGTATTGAGCGGAGACTTATTGAAGGTCAATGTAACAATGAGATAAGTTAGGGCCCCTTTTAACAGATATTTATAAGTCGTAAACTGAGAGTTTACTGGAGGATTTAATCGAAAATGTGCCACTTCATAGAAGGTTTGCAGACGACACTGTAATCATCAATGATAAGTTTTGTTCTACCAGCGCAGTTTTAAATCGAATGAATGAAGTTCAGAGTAGCATATCACTTGCATCTCTACAAGA
The DNA here is from genome assembly GCA_944472135.2 of Trichobilharzia regenti. NCBI lineage: Eukaryota > Metazoa > Platyhelminthes > Trematoda > Strigeidida > Schistosomatidae > Trichobilharzia > Trichobilharzia regenti. The sequence continues at coordinate 151,469,699 of OX235270.1, forward strand.
GAAAGATAATTTTTTATCATCCCTAGATATATTGCCGAGTCGACGGCTTGATGGATCAATAAAACGATCTATTTATAGAAAGTCTACCTGGGCAGGATTGTACATTAGTTATCACAGTTTCTGCTCGGTTCGGTACAAAACAGCCTTTGGATGGCGGCTCTTCAATAGAATCCAACGAACATGCACTGAAAACAGGCACACTTGATGTGGGTGAGGAAAGTTGACACAAAGTCTAGTTGATAATAATTATCCAGACAAGTTCTTCAGGAGATATGAAGTAGTCAGAACACCAAGACTCACTCTAAAACTCGCCGCTAAGAAAGACGTGTACATCAAGCCACCCTATACGGGTTATCATAGCAGCTTGACAACTAGACAAAGATTGAACGTGGCAGGTGGTTAAAATACTTTTTATTCATCTATGAACAGAATAATACATGAGAATGGGAAGCCCATATATCTATCTAAGTCCTTGGAATATGCGAAAAATGATGTCATATCCCACTGTATGTACCTTTTTGAATGTACGTTTGGACACACATACATAAGGAGGACTCATCGATCTCTGCAAGTAAAGACTTCAGGGCATATTCCTAAATGGCTTTAGAAGCAAACAGAGTCCCAAGAACCCATTATTGGAGGGAACAGGAGACCTAGCTCCTCTATCGCGAAACATATTATAGATGCAGGACATAAAATTGATGTTAATACATCTTTTAAACTTATCTATAAAACATGTTTGGGGCGTATCTTAAAGTTTGTGGAAGCTATAGCTGCCGATTAGAAAGTCTGAACCACCTTTATGTTATTAAGGCAACAATTCGTCATCACACTAAGCCCACCTTGGTAAACTTTGTTTTAATACCAGCCGGAGTAGATATACTATTACCTCTGCTATTTGGTTTAGTGATTGATCTTCATTGTTATTTTGACCTTCGATATGTCCTCTTTTTAACTTGACCTAAGCAGTCTATTTTCTCACCTCTTAACTCTTTCTTAATTTCATCATATATACTCCTGTGACAAGTCCGTGTGTGATCAGATTGTTGGAAATGTGTGTTGCGCAAATAAATTACAACACGAATCAGACAAATTATGTCTTCTTATTGCTTTGTCTAAATTTTAAAAGCTCTTTAGAAAATTCAACAGGATATATATATATATATATATATATATATATATATATATATATGGACACAGAGAATGTTGATAATAAATGATTGAAAGCAGTTGGCTACAGGAATCACAGCCACACCTAGCTTTCCTGGTAGTTGGCACTCAACAGTCAGCAGAGCACATGTCTGCAATCTTCAAGGAATTCATGTCGTCATGTTCTGAGACGTGAACCCAAGTCACCCAGTGCCACCAGAAGTCAGATACATTACCACTGACCTGTTCGGTCCAGCTATTGACCTCCTATAAGACTGTATTGGATAATTTTGTTGGTTTGGATATTAGTGAGTAACTAGTGTAGTGTGTTTAGTTCCCTTGGTTTGGTGCAGAGGGAATTCCGTCAGTCACGTAAGCAATGTGGCTAACATTCTGGGTAACTTTCTCTCTCTCTTTACAGTGCACTGTGAATTGTTCATGGCCAGCCACGCATAATGGTGACCACATTGCAAACTTGATTGATGGAATTCAATCTGCACCGAACACAGGACTAGAAATACAACATTAGTCACTGACGAGAATCCAATCAAAGTACATCGGGAATATGTCCAAATTTCCCTGCTTTGGAATCAAGAGCTACAGAGAGTATTTTCAAGGGTTAAGCCTTTAGGGTTTTATTGAACTGAAATCTAGAATAGAAGTCAGGTAGAGAGGTTCTGTAAAACATATTGGGCTGGATAGTTTTCACCTCATTATGGTTTAGAACTCTTCATTAGTGTGCATTTACTAACCCACTGGAACTGGAACTGGAACCTGGAACTCTCACGTGAATAGGCTGACATTGGCTCATATAGTAACTAGCTGTATCCCATTAATTAAGAGTTTTTGCTTCAGAATTTTGTATAACCGATTTCAATGTAGAATGACTGTTTGGAGTGGTCTTAATGTTAAGAATTAGAAAATGAAGAATGCAAGTCAGCTAAAAGCGGTTGACAGTGGCTCCAATATGTGTCCTAATCATTTTTCAGATTCTAAAAATCCTTGAGAATGTTTTTTATTTAGCTATTCTGTATCCAGTATATCTTAACCGATCTTAACTTCGCCATTCTTCACTTTATTTACTACTGTGCCAATTTGAACGGACATACTTTTGTGCAAGTTTCCGTCTTGGTAAAACAGTTATTAGTCAGAAGTACACTGATGGTCATCTATTTTTAAAATTTATTCCTTTAAGTTCCCAGTGGAACATAGGCCTTCAAGCTACAGGCTTGAAGTTTCTGTAGCAGTGGCGTTTATTTTTACGGGCTGGGGTTGCTAGCCTCACGCCAAACCTTTACTCTTTACCAGTATAATAACTGGCTTAGCGAGGTAGATGAGTGCGTCGGTGGCCTGAGATAAAACCCAGGACCACATGAGGCGTGGTCGTCAAGCTTTCTACTGTTGTGCCACCGACGCATTGTCGTCATTCATATAACGCAATAAAAATGTGATATACCGGTAACAATTAAAATGTAGGCGGAATATATTGAAACAGCATGTGTAAATATTTATCGCCAACTTTTATTGTCTCTCCTGATAATATATCCACATTTAATTAGTTGAAACAATCTGTGTGGATAGTGACGAGTGAAACAGATGACTAGTAAACATAAAAAAGCTTCTATGCAAATTAAACCGCCATTAATATGATTAATAATTCAAACCATATTGACAAGTTGTAAAAAATAGACAAGTAGTTAAAAGCATCTCACCCAAACAAGTTGGTAGGTGGGCCCATAAATTATTCCGTAACTCTCTTTCATAAAAGTCTTCCGATCGATGCATCTTATGGTGTCTTTTTTTCAAAGCAAACTTACACTGACTCAACAATACAGTTTAGATATTGTGTCAGTTGGCTGAGAATAGTCATGCACCACACCAATAACACTTTCAATATCTTTTTGATTATGCCTACATGAAAAGGTTCTTGCAAATCAAAGGCGCCAACCATAAATTTTAAAGTCTCTAACTCTAACGTGTGTTAGAGACAGTCAGCCGAGAATCATCAAGGCAGTTTTAACAGGCATCCTAGTTAGTGACCATAGGATTCAGTCAATCCGGTACAAGTTTGGTGAAACGAGGTCAGTGTATTTGCATTTCTCGCCATATTTATAGAAATAACCGCGGGTATTTATGCATTCATTATTTCTAAAATTATTTTAATAACTAGATTAGGATGTTACTGCAATACTTCTACAAAAAAACACTCATAATATGTTAAGTCCTTTATATTATTATTATTACTATTACTATTACCAAGCAAGATAGCTCAAAATTATCAATAGGCAAAGGAGTTCAGTTCTCCTCAAGTTTGTCGAAGCAATCTCCATCAAGCACCTGAAACCTGATTCATACGTTCAGAAAGAAGCGGTTATCAGTCTTTCTTTGCCATCGCTGGTCACTGGATGTTTTCACCCTCTCTTCTATCTGATCACGTAATGCCAAAAGTTTCCATTGTGTATGATCATTATTGTTCGGAATCGTGTTTAATATTTTATATATATATATATATTATTGCTGTGTGCATATTTTGATTAATTTTTTGTTTAAAAATGAACTCTGTGCAAGTATGCTAAAATTGTTTTTGTAGATATATTTAATAGTGACTTTGGCCTGTAAGCAGCTGATGAGAAACCAGTGAAATAAGCGGTAATGGCACCATTTTACCCTGCAAAAACCACTGTTGTTGTTGTTGCTTTATTCAAATTCATTAGGGGAATAAATACATGAAAATTCTTTTGCATCTTTCACGTGTTGGGTTTCATTTTCGTCATCCTGTTGTACTTTTATGTGGTTCGTTCAAAATACCAGTATCATATCGCGGTGATTAAATAATATTCTCCTTTAAAGATTTTTTAAAGTGATATTAATCTTATTATAGATACATGTCAGGATTTCATGGGATACTGTGGAGTAGTTCTGATAACACTTGAGTAGCACTCATCATAGTGTAACAACAGAAGGCGAGACACAGGAGCCAAAGTATACTTTACATTAATCAAACCACTGTTTATATATCTACAGTCTATAGTCATTAACCAATCACTGATCGTGTGATTTCGGTTTACATTAAACGACATGAAATAGAATGTTTAAATATACATAGTATTCTGCTGCCAGTGCAGTGCTGAACTGTGCGAAAGCATTCAGCCTCCAACATCAAATCGAATATTTCAATCGATACCTCGTAATCTGTTGTTAATGCCGAATTGAACTGTGGGGACATGCGAGAATAACATTCCGTTGGCGCACATTGTCTCTATCACGCCACCACAATAGTAGTAATAAAAATGACTTTCAAGTGTTGGTTTGTGGGGATTTGATTGGTTACAGGATTTCATCATGAGCTAACGTGATCAGCAGTGCGCAGCAGGTTGGGTGTGGGGACAAATACTCACCGAAGACACTGGCTAGGGGTCGCGCTATGTCGTGAATTGGCAGAAGTTACAATTCATGGGCCATTGGATCAGGACCAGTGGCTTAATGGCATACGAGCTTGCCTTGTAACCACAAGGTCTTGGGTTCAAACCCGGTGGGTGCGTACTGATGATGAGTCCCAAACTAGGACGAAACATCTGTCCAGTACTCTCAGGCTTTCCAGTGGTTCTCTAACCAATGTCAGCTTATGATGAAATCCTGTAACCAAAAAAGGCCTGTTTACTTATTGTTTAGCAGTAACTTTTTTAATTATCTGCCTAACACTATTCTCATTACATAAACTGTACGTCAAATAAGGTATTATTGAGTTTTTTACATTTAGTCGTCCAAGCATAACGTTTTTTTTCAGAATTGCTACTAGGCCCCTAATAGATGAAATGTAACCAGAGAGTTGTTGTTTTACAGAGACGTTATTTATAATTCGACAAGACGACAACTGCTAGTTTCCTGAATGAGTTCAAGTGGCTGTCCACAATAGTATTGACCGCTTGGTTTAACGATACACTACTCACCCTACCGACAGCTTTCAGTTCACTATGCAATGTAACAAAGTCTTTCTTAGGTAGTCCAGGAGAAATTAAGGTGGGTTGCGATAAAGAAGAATGGGTAGAATACAAGAATTAATCAACTGTAAAAGCAAAGGCTCAGTGGTACCAAACTGTCATCACTACATGAAGACGAGGAAAGAAATAATCCATGATATTTAATATTCGACTTGGTTTTAACTTCAATGCCTTCTGTTTATGATACAAGAATCATGAGAATGGTTGGAGGATTTCAGCATTAACTGACATGAGTTAGAGAAACATTGGAAATCCATCTGGGAGTACTGGACAGCTGTTCCGTCAGACTAGTCTGGGACTCTTCAACAGTATGCACCCACCACCAGGGTTCGTGGTTACAAAGCGAGCTAGCTCGTAGACCATTCAGCCACTGCGACCTAATCCAATGAGCAGCCCATGAATTCCAGCTTCTACCAGCCAATTCACGACATAGCGCGACCACTTCGAAATGTATTCTTCGATGAGTTACTACCTCACCTTCAACCTGCTGCCAGCTCTCACCACATAAGTACTTCTTTCTAGCAGAGAAATACTAATGTAAACATTTAATAATGCAGCCCCGTGTTTATGTCTCAGGAAGCTTGCTTGATAAAGGTGACCTGAGTACAGAGCTATAGGGAGATGTGCTACCTAAGAAGATTCACAGAATATATATTGAACACTGTCTAAATTGGAGACAATATAATGACGCAAGACAACACCGACGTCTAAACTGAATCTACGCTGTCTGTAAACGAATGCTTTTGGATTGTTGAAAGCCAACAGTGAATATTCAAGGTGTTTAAGTACGACCGGTGTTTCCATCACTTTTGTAAGTAGTGAGGCAATAGCAGTTAGTCCCATTAGTTTTTGTTTTCTTTTCCTCGTTACTATTTCACTGTTGTTCACATCTTCTATTACACACTAATTTCATATTTCATATCCTGTGGTGCATTCTTTAAAATGTAAACGCAACGCTGTTCTTTTTATTTTTTTATTTATCTTCTTTTTGGGTGTTGCTTTTTGATTTTAAAATCTTATAAAATTTATGAGGTAACTAGATGCACTATATTGTAATGCACGATGAAAATTCCATAGCTTTACCACAAATACTGTTTGGAATAAAGCTGTTATTATTATTATTATTGATATAAGTATAAACAGGTTGCCGATCTTTATCAACAACTGTCTTTGCTGTATATTACTCAAGATCAGATGGCCCGGCCGGAAAGAATCAACAACAAGAAACTATGGGAACAAACAAAACAAGAACCAATCGCCAACCAACAAATATGCAGGAGAAAGTGGAGATGGATGGAGATGAACACTCGCTGAGGAGGCCGCCGCTGGGTGACATCGCGCACACATCAGGCCATTGCTCGAGTGGAAACCGAAAGGAAAGCGGCCAGTGGAATGTCAAGGCAAGGGTGACATGGAGGAGATTGTGTGGAGAGGATTTGAAACAGTATGAACTAACATGGATGCAGGTGAAAAGTACAGCAGAAAACAGAAGCAAGTGAAGACATGAAGCCCTATGTTCCACTAGGAACCCAAGGAAATAATAATTGTAAAACTTGGCCACTGTGGTAGAGTACATCTCCATTATAGATAAGATTTTATTTCGATAAGTCACACAGTATTACACAGTAATATTAACTGATTACCACGTTTCGAGCACAAACTATTGCCACTCATAATCATATCAAGTTACTCACACAACGTTTCCCTTCTTTTATATACATGAGTGGAATTGATGACTAGACATCTGAATTAAAATCAATATGGGATTTGACTGGTTGGTGGAATTAATATATTCCATATATCTGGTGTTTGCATTGAGTCATTTCTGTTGCATGTGTTGGGTGTAGACTCAATGAACCAGGCAGGATTCTGTCTACATTCAGAAATCAGTCTCTCTCTCTCCGCCTACACAGATTACTTCTTAGAATCTTGATCCTTTCCCAACTTATTGTGTGATTGTTTGTTAATGCGTGAAGTACAGTAGCTGAGCTTATTTCTAAATTACTTATCTTCTCGGGGTCAACCATTCTTCCCTTATCTAAATTCTTATGTTTCAAAAATATGATTACCCCCAATCTACCATTGATATAAGTATAAAACTTGGGCACTGTGGTAGAGTATAATTCCATTATAGATAAGATTTTATTCTGATAAATCGCACAGTGTTTACAGTTATATGAACTGATGACGTTTCGAGAACAAACTATTGCTCATAATCATATCAAGTTACTCACACAACGCTTCCCTTCTTTTATATACATGAGTGGAATTGATGACTAGACATTTGAATTAAAATCAATATGGGATAATGTACATTCAGAAATAATAATAATATGAGTGTTATTGATCAATTACAGTCAGATGGGAAATAAGACGAGTGTTATACTTATAGTCATATTAAGTAACTTGTTAGAATGTTGTGATGTGCTCGAATTGAAATAGAATTCTAAGATTATTTATTATCCTCTTCTGATTTGACTGACTGGTGGTAATAATATCTTCCATAACTCTGGCATTTGCATTGAGTCATTTCTGTTGCATGTGTTGTGTTGGATGTAGACTCAATGAACCAGGCAGGATTCAATATTATTTTATTTTTGTTTACAGCTTGATCCCACACTGTATTTTTGGTACAAGTATGGAATTTTCTGCGTGGATATCGGTAGCCCAAATTTTGCAGGCCAACCATAGATTTCAGGTGTGCGTCGTCAGGGGATCGAACTTCGGACCATGTGCATGGTCGGCGAGAGTCCTAACCACTGTAGTCAACCTCTCTCTCCACCTACCTAGATTACTTCTTAGAATCTTAACTCTCTCCCACCACCCTATTGTGTGGTTGTGTGTTAATGCATGCAGTGGAATTGCTAAGCATTTTTTTAAAATTACTTATATTCTCGGGGTCAACCATTCTTACCTTAGCTAAATTCTTATGTTCCGATAATCTCACTGCCCCGATATACTATATATTTACATTTTTTTCCTTCATGTTCCCCTGTGGAACATAGGGCTTCAAGCTAGTGACTTGAAGTTTCTGTCACAGTGTTGATTTTACAGGATGGGGTTGCTAGCCTCATGCCCAACCTTTCCTCTTTACCAGCATTATCTCTGGCTTAGCGAGTTAAGGGATTGCGTCGGCCGGGGATCGAACCCTGGATCATGTGTATGGTCGGCGAGCGTCCTCACCGCTATGCCACCGACGCCCCCGATATACTAGTTTGATCTTTGTAGTTGACCTCACAGTCATTGGAGGGTATTTTGTAAATTATATTATTTTGTGTAATTGAGTCCATGGGGTGCGATGTATCAAAATAAAATGTTATCCATAATGGAGCAATAGGTCTAGATCCATTTGGTGATTTAGGCAACAATAAATTGCGTCGATGGCACAGTGGTTAGGACTCTCGCCGACCATGCATATGGTCCAGGGTTCGAGCCCACGCCGACGCACACCTGATATCTATGGTCGGCCTGCGAAATTTGGGCTACCGATATCCACGCTGAAAATTCCATACTTGTACCAAAAATACAGTGTGGGATCATGCTGTAATCAAAAAAAAAATATGCACACTTTAACATAACTGTGTTACTCTACCCTTGAAATCAGATCAACACATGAATTGTGTCCTGGCATCGGATGATCCAACCGATATGCCGTTGAAATTCCAATGACCAAGCTTATTGTGGTATTGAGAAAGGCATTCGCAGCTGTAGTGTTTTCCAGTGGACACTCTACATCCATGTGATACATTTTATTAGTACGAAATTACATTCATAAAGATATATATATGTGTATTTACGCATTAAGTAATTGAGTAACACGTAATCATTGCCTTTTCGAAACTTTTGATTGACTTAATGAGTTTTCAATGTAACAATGCGCACTAATATCATATTTCAGACATACAGTCACACGTCTCAATTTTAAACAGTGTTCTCTAGAAAATAAAAAATGCACCCTTTCTGTTTTAATTAAATATTCATCTTTGATCTGTGTAACATTTAATCAATTAGATGGCTTTAATTTATTTTGTCTTTCTTTTCTTATTCTAGTAGGGTATAGCAGGTTGAAGGTGAGGTAGTAATTCATCGAAGAAGACATTGCGAAGTGGTCGCGCTATGTCATGAATTGGCTGGCAAAAGTTGGAATTCATGAGCTGGCCTCTGGATCGGGTTGGGTCTGATTAGCTGAATGGTCTACGAGTTAGCTCGCGTTGTAACCAGAAGGCCTTAAGTTTGAACCTTGGCGATCGGTGCGTACTAATGAAGCGTCCAAGATTGTATAGTAATCCCAGTTGGTTTTCCAATGTTTCTCTAACTGATGATGTCAGTTAATGCTGAAATCCTGCAACATTAATCTAAACAATGTCACTCATGACTCTGTGTTGTGTATTTGTGGCATTATATTCAACGAGAAGTGAATGTGAGTATTAGGTATACTATGTCTCCATCGGTCTAGATAACAAAATGACTAACATTGGTCTTAAAATTGTGTCAGAAACTGTATCTTTTCTCAAATTCAGATGGCTTACATTTATATCCGTGAGTTTACATAAACGGTGGCTTGTTTTTTTGTTTTACATTGAAAGTGATAAACAAACACGACATAAAAATGGAACATTATTATCTGGCACCGAACAGCTTTTAATTTATCAAAGGTGAAACTTCATTTTAACAGCTAGCTAATTTGTTCGAAATATAGTTACATATAGAAATCTGTATTGTGTAATAAGTAATATACTAAACTGATTCGGCGTGGTATTCACCACAAGTACGAAGTTAGTGGAGTGTGTCCTGACCGAAAGCTGCTACCTTGACGCGGTGGTCAGGCTTGAACACCACAATGACCCAACAAGCTATACTGGCTGAGACATGTCGCTTGAGGTCCTACCATACCAGAAAGGTTGTTTGGATAGCGATCAGACAAAAAGCAGCTACCCAATCCAATGTTATGACTCAAACAAAACCATAAAATATCATGCCGGATCGGTCGGGGCCCGGATTAACAACCACCGCACTTCCTGCTGCCGTGTCACAGGGCAGAAGTGATAAATATACTACCGTGACACACCAAATAAAGAAGAACAAACAAAAACAGGCCACGTGTAACCGGCCCCAAGCAGTTGTCCCCTGGGCTCTGCGGTCACGCAACACTCTCTCTGTTTCAGGTGCCCGAAGAACTAATCAACTTCCACGATGTGGGCAGCCGGGAAGTAACAACTGCCCAAAAACTTCCAAAAGCACACGAAGCCTTTCTGAGCGTCATTCTCCTTCACTTGCATCACTTTTCTCATTTTGCTTCTCTACTACAGTTATTACTATTCTGCAGGCTAATGAATCATCTTCACTTCACTCTGTGACCACGAACAACGGTGAGAGCCATAGAAACACTCCAGACGGCCTCTTAAAGCCACATCACCAACTTCATATAGGAGCATTTAACGTCAGGACCCTCTGCCAAATTGGACAGAAAGCATCACTAGCAAGAACTCTGACAACTCAAGCCATGGATGTATGTTGTGTTTCGGAGACACGCATACAAGACCCGAGTGTGGTCATTTATTTAATCTCACCCGGTCAACAAGGTGAATCTGCAAAATTCACTTTAAGGGTGTCAGGAGACCCCTCAGCTAGCTCGCGAGGACTCGCAGGTGTAGGGATAGTGCAGAAAGTTAGGGCGGAAAAATCACTTCTCGACTGAATCCCAGTAGATAGTCGTATGTGTGCGGTCCGTCTGAATGTGTCCGTTAAAAGAAGGAAAGATAGTGCTACCCGTCGTTGCCTTTTCGTAGTCTCCGCTTACGCCCCAACAGACTACATTTCGGATGAACTAAAGGATAACTTCTACCTAGAACTGTCTAATGTGCTGCAAAAGGCAAAACGTTCAGATATAGTTGTTTTAGCAGGCGACTTCAATGCCCTTTAATGCTCTGAGCATCCACTGCAGCACCCCGCAGCTGCAACCTTGTGTCTCCTCAGGTAAAACAAGAAGTCTTTTCAAAAGACCTTTACGCACATAGGTCTAAGTATAAACATTCCACGATACCATATTTGGCGCGTAATTTATGTGATGAAAATGGTGTCAGGCATGAACTAACTAACTAACCTTCTTTGCACTACTAAATAAACCATTTCCTCCACTCTTACACCATCAAACCTTATTGTTATTGTACTTCTTAAATGTATAATCCTCTCAATTATTTGTTTTTGTTTATTTTTTTTCATAAGTATGAACATCATTTAAGCTGTGTGAATAACTGTTAATTTTGTCTTTCCCCTCTCCATGCTGCTATATCAACAGAACATTAGATCCAATAATCTATAACATGCTAAAATTTTCTAACTGAATCGTCAATAATGTTCGAAACAAACTCACTGTTATTATTATTATAATATTTAATAATCTCAATTCGTGCTTCGAATATTTTTGACTTTATATCGTAAACCTGGACATATTCCTCTGGTTACTTTTGTTTTAATTTTCTTTATATTTTAAGTAAATCAGATGCAAGGTGTTTTGACAAATGCTGAGAATTCCATTCTGTATTAATAAGGAATGTTTTTGGAATGAAGTAGATTATTATGATTATTATTATGCAACCTAATCCCTATGGTTCCATTCTGGAGTGTGTATGTAAGTATTATAGCTTGAACCTGTAAGCGGGTTAAGCATTTGCAGAATCCTGAAACTGTACTAGGTTACTTTTCTTATAGTGGCTTTTGGGTTTTGGTTGTTTTGTTTGCTGCTGATTGGTTCATGACAAGTATTGGTGCAAAATGAACACTCCGGTTCAAACCAAACCTACTCTAAGTTGTTAGGTAGGACTGATTCAAAATTAATACAAGTAATAAGAATAAAATAAAGTATTCTCAGCATGTTATGCCGCAAAGTATTTACGCCGTATGAATTATTGATATGAGTATAAAACATGAGCACTGTGGTGCAGTATAACGCCATTATAGATAAGAATTTATTTTGATAAGTCACACAGTGTTACACAGTAATATTAACTGATGACGTTTCGAGAACAAACTATTTCTCATAACCATATCAAGTCACTCACTCACAAAACATTTATTCCATTAATATACATGTGTGAAGTTGACAAGATATTAGAATGAAAATCAATATGGGATAATGTACATTCAGAAATAATAATAATAATATGAGTGTTATTGGTCAATTACAATCAGATGGGAAATAAGACGAGTGTTATACTTATAGTCATAATAAGTAACTTGTTAGAATGTTGTGATGTGCTTGAATTGAAATAGAATTCTAAGATTATTTATTATCCTCTTCTGATTTGACTGACTGGTGGTAATAATATCTTCCATATCTCTGGTGTTTGCATTGAGTCATTTCTGTTGCATGTGTTGTGTTGGGTGTAGACTCAATGAACCAGGCAGGATTCAGTAATCAATCTCTCTCTCCACCGACCTAGATTACTTCTTAGAATCTTAACCCTCTCCCACTCTATTGTGTGGTAAATCTCCGCTCGGATACAGAGGGCTAGTTCCGCATATGCCAGTTTACGCCGTTTCTGGCGTAGACGTGATATCCGGCTGGCTATCGACAGAATGGTGTGTGTACTGCTCATCAGTCCGCTCCGTCATCCTTTATGGCTGGCTGTGAGACCTCGCCAGTGAGTGTGGAAGGCATGAAAAGATTAGCTGTCTTTGATCATAGGTCACTGCCTTCTATCTCCTGTGTGGAGTAGTATAATAAGCGGAGCAATACTAAGGTTAGGTTTTGAGTGATAGGTATGAAGGTGTGGGGAAATCACTTGATAAGGCTGTGAGGCTAAATCGAATGAGATTGTTAGGACAGGTTTTACCTATGCCTAGTCATCACCTTCCTCGTAATTGGGCAATGTTATCTGACATAGAGCCTGGCTGGAAATGAGCTAGTGGTGGTCAAACCAAAACATAGCACTAGTCAACATAATCCACAACAGCTTGTTTAAGTCAACCAGCCACGTAGGAAAGTGTGGACTTCCTGACTGGTTGGGGTCTTCGGGATGGTAAAAACCGTTGGAGGCTGGAAATAATTGCTGATATGGCTCAAAATCGTTCTCAGTGGCTGGTGAAGATGCAGCCACTTCTTGTGGCTTATGATGTTCAATGAAATCACAATGTTCTTCGTTATTACTATTCCTTTGTCTCACACCTCAATTTACTGTCTGTATTATGTATTTCTTCTACTTTCTTCTGTTGTCTTTAACCTCACCCTCCCTTTTATAATCTGTAATTTTGCTTGTCTCTTGTTTCTATGATTTGAGCTCAACTCAGTACATTGTTAGCTAACTTACTAGTCACTATGCATCTAACGCACATCTCATCTTTATTATGTAACTCCTTTACCATTTTCTGCATACATTTATTTTGTTTAAACTTGAAGTGCCTGTGTAAAAACTATATAAGCGCAATTTTCTGAGCACTGTTCACTAATTGTGGAAAATTCTGTCAACTGACAACATGTAAAATTTGCAAGTATGTTAAAGCGTTTCTGTACTTAAACCTCGTAATTTATTTAGGCTGTAAGCAGCTGATGGGAAGCTAACGAAATAAATGATGGCACCATATTATTCTGCTAAAACTGTACTTCTTGCTTTGTTCAAATTCATTAAAGGGAATAAATGTATGAAATTTAGATTGGCTTGGAATTAGAACTTTCTTGTCATTTTCCAAAATATCAGCTAGAATACTCAGACAGTTTGAATCGGATATAGAACAGAAGCCAAGCAGCCAGCCAGCTGGCACAATCCAACAGAAAAAGAAGTTCAAATTGATACCATTTACAAAATAAACTGTATGAACTACAACAAACATTATGTCGGTCAAAGTGGACGTTATTGTTGGATCCGAATTCAAGAACACAAATCGGTTGTAAAAAGAAGTAATATATATATATATATATATATATATATATATATATATATATTCTTTCATATCAGTGTATGTAGATAATTATGGACACCAATTTGATTATGATCATGTAGGAATTTTAAATAGTGGGAACATCAAAAATGCAGTCTGGGAATTCCTAGAAGCCTGGATCTCAAGTGACAAACACACCAAATTTACTGAATTCAAAGTCAGTAGAAGAGATGAACAGAAACGTAAATTAAAAGCCAGTCGGGACAGTGGTTGCCAGAAGATACAATTATATCATTCATAGAGAATTTAAAAAAGTCCATTTAAAGTCCATAAGATGTTGTCTAGAAGGACAACGAAAGCTTCGCAATTACATCAACCAGCTTAGAGAACAAAAAACTAATTGCATATTATCCACCTAAGCTACAAATCTCTTTCATTACTAATATTTGTATAAAGGAAAAGCAACAATATGCGTGGAATAAGATGGTACGGCCATTTATTTCGTTGGCTTCTCATCAGCTGCACACAGCTTGCAAATGTTACATGATGTTAGTTGACAGAGGACTCAAAACTTAGCAAACAAGGCTCAGAAAAGTCACAATTATATAGTTTACCCAATGAAACTTCATGTTCCAGCTGGAATTGAAAGGATGAATAACAATAATAATTTATTTATATACGTCGTCAAACACTCAGGCATATGTAAAGGACTATCCATTTTTCTGTGTAGACCAAACAACTGAATAACGCCTTGTCAAGGGTTGTTCTTTGAGGATTAGATTTGTTTCTTGTTTTTTTTTGGTGGGTGTGTACTGCCAACGATTCCCGAACTAGGATGAAACAGCTATCCAGTACTTAAGTGCCGGTACTTAAGGGTTCTCTAACCGGTATCAGAACATGGTCAAAGTCGCCAGAAAAGCGCATGATATACATACATCGGAGTATGTATGTTGAGAAACTGTGAAACCAATAAACACTCCATGCAATTGGCATTAATTTCAGTCTAGGCAAAACAGGTTTCCATATTTGACAAGCGCTAATTGTTTTAGCTAATGCTATAATTTCCCCAAAATACAGTCACTGCTTACAGTGAAATTGTGGTCACTCCCAGATTTGTATCGACGCCTTTTTTCTTTTTATTCATAGCATGTGTTCACCTGAGTACGTCTTTAAGAATAACAATGCAGCTTTCTTTTTGTCTCACCACTTTATTTCAACCCTTTTTGTGAGAACAAAATATGCGTATATATATATATATATATATATATATATATATGGATAAATTTTTTTGGTGTGTGATATACTCATAAATGATAAACACAAAAACTGCAGAGAAAATAAGACAAAAGACGAAAAGTCAGGTCATACAATTAACGCCGCCTAATGGAATGCACACACGTCTCTCTCTCTCTGTGTCTTCCTCTGTCTATTCTAGACTTGTTGTGTTTGTTGTCCTGCTTACTAAAAGAAAAAGGCAAAAAGAAAAGGAAAAAATGAGATCAATTAATTTCAGGGTCATATAAAGTCGGAACTATCTATGCTCACCTAATCAAGTTGATCAATCGTCAACTATGACTAGACATCCAATGTAAAGTGAAGTAGGTTATAGTAGTAGTAGTAGTAGTATGAGTCAAGGAGTGATTAAAGGGCAGTGTAAGCCAGAGAGAAGGCCTCTTTCTGTTTTATAGATTTCAGTGTTACTTTTTAGAGAAAAAGTGTTTGTGTAATTATTATGACTATTATGATTGAAATCAAGTAATGATACTTCTTTGAATAGCTTACACAACAATAAGCCCGCATTAACTGAATAAATTGGCGGAGATATTTGATTGATTTTATTACATATATATATATATATATATATATATATATATATATATATATATAAGTACTTTGATAAAACAAAATTATTTCATTGTTTGCGTAGGAGGTGAAAGATATTTTAGCCTTTAGAAACACTATTGTCACAGACAAGAAGTACTCCGTTTGGATTCTTTCACAGTATTTATCTGAGAGGAACTAAGTGTGTTGTTTCACTCAATCAATATTTGTGTTTTAATTAGCTCAGTAGTGTGTATTAAACCTTGAAAAGAAGCAAAATTCATTCATTAATTCTACTAAAACAAAATTGTAGAAAGTTGAAAATCGATACGTCTATTCAGAAGTCATAAATATAGTTATTGGTTTTCAAGTATTGATTTGCAAGGATTTGGTTGATTGGTTACAGGATTTCATTATGAGCTGACATCGGTTAGGGAACCATTGGAAAACCTGGGAGTACTGGACAGCTGTTTCCCCCGTCCTAGTTTGGGACTCTTCAGCAGTACGCACCCAACAGGATTCGAACCCAGGACCTTCTGGTTACAAGGTGAGCTAGCTCGTTGTCCATTAAGTCACTGGGACCCGAACCAATGGCACATGAATTCTAACTTGTCTCCGGCCAACGTCTTCGGCGAGTATTTGTCCTCACACCCAACCAGCTGCACCCTACTGGTCACGACGTCTCACTAGAACCCCAGGTAACTACCTACCTGAATAGTGCCAGTCGCCAGTGAGCATCTCATTGGTATAGGGATTTGGCTGATTGGTTGTTGTTATTGATTGGTTGGTTATCAGTTGTTGTGAATGAAGAGTTGCATGGTAATTTCGAGAGAAAAAAGGTTTCAAACACCTTGTGATTTCAAAATGATGTGGGATATCAGAATAAAAATTCCGCTTGAAGACAACCGAAAGTTTATAGGCGCCAAAATGAACTCAGATTAGTTCGGCATTGTTTCCATTAAAGCAACTGCTTCCAGACATTGGCTAGTCCAAAATAAGAGAGTTTGAAATCGACAGCTGAATAGAAAATATAGGGTGTTGTTTTATGCCTCAATATTCCCTTTAGGATAATAACTGATTACCTGCAGGAGGGAAATTTCCGAGGAAAATGTAAGTTTCTGGTTTGATAACCGATTGAAATCAGTTGCAGAACCATTAAAATGTGTCACAGAGTACTTATTGGACAGCTATTTCGCCAATCTAGTTTAGGAATCATTGGATGTGCGCACTCGCCACCTGAGTGCGAACTCAGGACCTCTCGGTTACAAGTCAATCTGGTAGACCATTCAGTCACTGAGACCCAACTCAATGGTCGATGAATTCTAAATTCTGGCTGTTGGTTGTGGTAAAATCATGAATCGGTAGAAGTTAGAATTTGATTCACACCTTCTGGATTTTATGCGTAATCCATATTTTGTTTGTTTGTTGGAGAAGTCTTACGCGCCGTGTATTTAGTCCTACCTGCTACTTACAGGCTGGGCGCCGCTCCATCTCGGTGAAAGAACAATTTTATGGAAAGTGCATTCTTGCATAAATGTGTGCATTCAATCTGTCAAACAAAGGCGAAGAAAGATACAAAATTAAAAGAAAATTAGTTTAGGATATTCTTTATGTCTTTAAATATTCTTAGTATTAATATTAGAACAAGACATATAAGCGAACAATATTCTTTTCAGTTAGATCTTCTGCAGGCTTTATTCTAATTTACATAGATTTATATATAAAAAATTTTAACCAATGACGGCGGGTTTGTGCATCAAATAATAATAATAATAATAATATGGTAAATGTTTTGAATGTCAGTAATAACAATGATTATAATGATGACAAAATAATGATAATAAGGTTTATGGAGATGGCAATAAGAATAACGATGTTAGCAATATGTTTATATGTAGACAATTCAATAGATAAATAAACTAGGTCAAATCCCAAAAGTTACATAAAACTAAAGGTGAAGTAGACAGATAATGAGAATTTAAATAAATATCATGAAAGGTCAGAGGGTTTTGAAGAGAATTCACCTAAGCCAAGGGAGAGTCAATGGTAGAACAAAATTCTTTTATATGCAAAGACTACAAGTGTTCTCTCGAATTGATTCCCATAGCTTCGGCAAAGTGTAAAAGACGGGTTCGAATTCCGTTCAGAAGGCTCGATGAAACGCGATAAATAACTTTGAAGGCAATTCTTTTGTCCACTTGATGACAGCTGTTAATCAGATGAGTCAAAACAGAACTTCTCACAGATTTCTTTTGGCCTTTTCCGAACCATGAAGGAAGGTGCTCATTAATGCGTTTGTTAAGCTATCTAGTTGTTCGCCCTATTTAGCTCTCTTCACAGAAGCAACTAAATTTGTAGATACATATAGAAGTGACACGGCTAGGTAGCTTGTCTTTCGCTTGAGCAATCATAATTGGTTGGCTGGTAAATGACAAACAAAGGGTAGTGGCAGTCCGTCCTATTGCTCTCGATAATCTTAGATGTGAGACTTCACTAACCACGTCCCCATTAAATTGTAATTTCATGAACAGTCATTTCTTTTTAATTGTTGTCAATTTCTCTTTATTATACCTAGTGTATTCATGTGTCTCCTTACAAATCTACTAGGATAACCCATTTGGACCAGTGTATTTTAGATGTATCCTAACTCATTTTGTAGGGAGTCATTGATACAGATCCTTCTTTCTCTGTTATGGAGGCATCTGATCATATTGCTTACATCACCAAAATATTTCAAAGAGTTGAAGACAATCGAAAATTGTAACTAAAACTGCAAAGATTAGTGAGTTTGGACTGAGGGTTGAGTAATTTGAAAGCAAAAACGCTCAGAAAACACTGGGTGACAATGGAAAGAGTGTAGAGATAAATATCAAAAAATATATATTTGTTACGTAACAGGTGAATACAGTAAACAGAATGTCAGTTAAGAAAATGATACCACCAGGTGTAACACTAAAAGTACAAGACAAAAAGTATAATAATAATAATAACAGCTTTATCCCAAACAGTATTTGTGGTAAAGCTATGGAATTTTCATCGTGCATTACAATATAGTGCATCTAGTTACCTCATAAATTTTATAAGATTTTAAAATCAAAAAGCAACACCCAAAAAGAAGATAAATAAAAAAATAAAAAGAACAGCGTTGTGTTTACATTTTAAACAATGCACCACAGGATATGAAATATGAAATTAGTGTGTAATAGAAGATGTAAACAACAGCGTAATAGTAACGAGGAAAGGAAAACAAAAACTAATGGAACCACTATTTGTTAGAGTGCCGCAATAGGTTGATCGTGTCATACCTAACAGATTTCTCATCACATAACAGTTGTGCCAGATATGGTATTGTGGAGTTTTTTTATTTGGTAGTCCTAGTATATAGCCTCCTATAGCTGCTTCTAGTTCTACTAGATGAAATGCAAGGAGACAGCTGCATATAGAGAGAGAGGATGCTGTGGGTCTGACAATATTGTATTCGCTAGTTTCTTACATGACATTATATGTCTATCCGCAATAGTGTTAACCAGTTGGTTTAACGATATCTCACTTGCCCTACCAACGGCTTTTAGAGCTTGCCCTTCTCAGCAAAGCAAAGTCTTTCTTAAGTAGTCCAGGAAAGATTAATGGGGAGCAGTAAAGGGGGATGGGTAGAATACAAGAATTAACAAACTGAGAAAGCAAAGGCTGCTTTATACCAGACTGCCTTAACTTCCCAGCGTAGAACGTTAAGCGAAAAATCTTTCTAGTAACTAGCAAGATGTGGGAGGACCAGGAAAGATCGGAGGAAATACTCAGTCCAAGGTACTTGACATTAGATGTGATTTTAACCTCTATGCCGTCAATGATAATGGGGCCATGTGAGCTAGCTAGTCGCTGTAGGTCATGTTGACGTCTGAAAGTGAAATTGACTACCTGACATTTAGACGGATTCAGCTTAAGACCGTTTGAAGAGGATCACTGACTAATTTCTGATAGAAAGTTATTTAATTTGGAGCAGTCTGACTGAGAGTTGACAGGCATAGAAATAGAGACGTCATCAGCATACTTAACAAAAGTGGCTACATCAGAATGAGGTAAGTCATGTAAGAAAAACGAGAACAGAAAGGGAGAAAGAACAGCACCTTGGGGAACACCAGCTAAAGTAACTGAGGTGGTGGAGGACTTTCCATTGTAGACAGTGTACTGTTTCCTATCAGGAAAATAGGAGTACAACTACTTATTTGTCCAGCTCTCAGCCTGTTTTGCAGCAAGGTTACTTGGCAAGAGAGACTTGGGAACAGAGTCAAATGCAGATGTGTAATCAAGGAAGGCACAGCGAACGTATTTAGCTCCTTTATCTAAACTAGAGACAATATTATGATATAGGACAGCAGTGGCATCTAAGGTACACCTACTATGTTTATAGGCAAACTGGTTGGGGTCATTGAAAGGCTTTAAACAGGGTTCAAGATTAAGTAAAATAAGTCTTTCCATAACTTTCAAAAAAGGTGAGGTAATAGCAATGGTTCTAAACTTAACAGTAGGTCCACTTGTTGATTTAGGCACCCGAACAATCTTGATATTTTTCCATGAGTCAGGCATAATAATTTGGAAAAAGATTCTTTGATAACAGCAAGACACTGATGACAATGCAGATTGGGGTTATTCACATGTGGGGAAAACTTTTGATCTCTGTGTATAAATCGCGGTTTTCCAATATGAAGTTTACCTTATTCCTTAGCCTAATCTTCCCACAACTTTGTTCAAAAGACTACATTCTGGGTTCGATTCCTAGTGCATACAAACATGTCCATTTGACATGTTCCAAACAGATTGTGTTCCTTTCATTTATATGTATAAAGGCAACAATAAGCATTAAACGTAAGAGAATGCTGAGATATTTGTTCAAGGCACCTTTTATTGTTAACCAAAACTAATAAGTTCTCTGGGATAAAATTACATTTCAACCAACCTCGTGTTCACTACAGTCTCAAAAACCTTCAAGCTCTTGTTGCCTACCTGGTGAAACCTTTAACTGCGAACATTTCCAAGGACTTATAGTTAATGTGAAAACTCCTAACATATCATATTGTGTGTACACTGTATATGTTTAATAACTCTCATTGTAATTTGCCGTAAGGAAATTTACACAAAGGTATGAATACATTAAAAATAACAATTGTATGAAATGCAACTGAAATGTTTGCGATTATAAGCAGTGGGTAAAATTCAAGTGTCAAGTGGTAAAACAATTATTGTCATGTATACTTAATAATTAGTAAACATAGAAGTCAGACATGAGTGCTGATTATCATCAATGATATTCCTAATTGTGGTGGACTGACTGGATTATGCGTCAGACTATGCAGTGGCAAGCACGAAGACAGGGATATCGTGAACCGACATGAAGAACCTAGAAGACCTGGATTTCGCGCGTAGATGATTTATGTTTGATGTCACACACACACACACACAAAATCGAAGACTTGCAGGTGAAAACCGGCAAACTGGTCGAAGAAGTAATCCACGAAGACAGGACTCCAGGTGAACATAGACAAGATGCAGGTTATGAAAATAACCAACCACCACCACCACCAACAACAGCAACATTCAACCTGCAGCCAACCACCATCAACAGGAGGGATTTGAAAGAGTTTACTTCAATCACTTACTTATCTAGGAAGCATTGTCTCAACTACAGCCAGTCGGAACGGACGAGGATGTCAAATCGAGCGAGAATCGGGAAGGTGAGAAACACATTCATCAATCAACCTGAAACAACCAATCTGAAAATCTTCATCACTCAGCAACAACAACAAAATTCAGTCGGATTTTTAATACAAACGTCAAGTCAGTCAGTTCTTCTATACGAAACGGATAGGAAACTTGGCGGGTGGGTCACGAAGAATATTTCCACCAACAGCCTGTTGCAGACCAGACCTTTATCAACAACTGACTGTCTTGGCTGGCTCTATACTGAAGATCAGATGGGCGGGCCGGGCCGGGCCGGAAAGAATCACCAAAAACAAGAAACTATGGGAACGAACAAAACAATAACCAATCGCCAACCGAGAAATATGCAGGAGAAAGTGGAGATGGATGGAGATGAACACTCGCTGAGTAGGCCGCCACTGGGTGACATCGCGTGCACATCAGGCCATTGCTCGAGTGGATTCAGAAAGGGAAGCGGCGAGTGGGACGTCAAATCACGGGTGACATGGAAGAGATCGTGTGAAGACGAGTCGAAGCAGTATGGATTGACATGGATGCAAGTGAAAAGGACAGCAGAAGACAGTAGCAAGTGGAGATGTGCAGTCGAAGCCCTATATTCCACTAGGAACCCAATGGAACAATAATAATACATAATAATTCAAAAGATGTTAAGATGATATTAGGTATTTGGAGGCAATTGGCCACTGGAAGCTTTGGACACCACCAAGGTTTCATGCTAGTTGTCACTCACCAGTCAGCCAGAAAGGCGTATCTGCAACCTTGAAGGAACAGAATTACACAGGATTAGAACATAATTTTAAAATAGTTTTTTTATACGAATTACAGGCGTGAGCAGGAAGAATGTGGAAATAAACTTAAAATAACTGTCTTTACAATTTAAAAATGGGATGAATTTAAGGAAGACGAAGAGAACAAAACCACACACACACAGAGAACGAAAAAAATCATTAAAAAGCACTGGACGCTAAGGAAACATACCGAACTAGGTCCATGATAGTTGTAAAGGTTGGACTAGTTTTTTCTGAACACACGGCTCTGGCTTTTCGATGCATACTGAGAGGGCTTTTGTGTTACAGAGAAGTCGGAAACATACTGCTTTTGGTAGGTTTCTGTTTATTTTGTAGATGACTTTGAAACAATCAGCTGAGACATTGTGGGAGGTGTAGATCAGATGTTCAGTAAAGGTACTTCTGATTGAACCAGTGCCTCTTCTTTGCACCCATGCTGGGCGATGATGTTCTCTAACAAATTTTGAAAGGACGCTCATGCAACGACCTATGCAACTAGCTCCACACGAGCAGGTGAATTGATATATGCACACTGAATCTGTCATATGCTGGAGTTTGTCCTTTGCATTGTTTAGAAGTATTGGGTGTCTGAAGAATGTCAATCTCAGTTTCGTTGCAGGGAAGAACTTCTTCAAAGAGCTGGAGATTCTTGTCTTTAGGATATCAACTGCCAAATCTCTCCTGAAGTTCAGATTCATATTCAGAGTTTTCAGCACTGGTCTGCATTCTTCTCCTTTTTGGTTTCGGTTTCATGTTCTTGTCGACAAAACGTGTTGGGGTAACCACTTTTAGCCAGGAAAAATCAATAAAAATAAATTAATAAGTTGAGATGTACGCCTAATATGCAGTTGTGATCTAACGATGTCATCTTTAGCCAGAGGAATGTAGTCGCCATGGAGTCTCCATTAGGACCTCTCCCAGTGGATGTCTTCATGGACCGCTTAAAGAGAAGGCCACTAAAAGAAACAGTCTTAAGTCTACATATGTATAAGCGATTGTTGATGACACCTTAATTATTTGTTAAGATAACTGCTCAATATGAAAATGCTAATGAAAAATTTAATGGTCCTCACCCATTGACTCTTTTGACTATCGAAGAAGAATCGAATTCCGCATTTCACATTTTAGATGTGATGTTAGATAGAAGAGAGTATGGCGCGTTAAAAAGGTCGATTTATAGAAAGCCAGCATTTAAAGGGCAGTACACTGATTTCAACAGTTGGGTAACTCTAGGTAGGAAGAGAAACCTTATCCGTCCTGTATACTCCATAATTCAGAAAATTTGCTCTATAGGTATGGTCGATATGAAACTAGAAAACCGTCGCACAACTCCCTTAAATATTGGATATCCTAGAAGGTTTATCAACAGGAACATCAAGAGAGAAACCGTCCCCAGACAAATCACAGTGCCAGAAAAGACACTATTTATGAGTTTGGCTTTCAAGGGTAATTAAAAGTCATTTTTCTAAATGTATTACGTGCTCTTTTAATGCAGTGGACTTACATTTAACATTTATCGGCCGAAATATGATTCAACGATGCGTCAAATATAAACTACCACTCATGTTCATCTCTATGCGAACATACTCATTCACGTGCTCGTGTAAAACGGCTGCTGATTACAATGGGCATTGTAAGCGTAATCTCCGTAAACACGTAGCTGAACACTACCCAGTTTGGTTAATGGAAGGTGATTAAAGGACGACAAAGTCTACAATTTGCGAACACCTTCTAGAGTCCTTTAAAGTTATCTATAGGATCGAACCTAATCACTCCAAAAGCTTGCATTTTCTACACTTATGCATAGCAAAAACTCTAGCTATGCATGGACAGAAACCTAAATTATGTATTCTAAAATGTTTCTTGTAACCCCTTTTCTTCACCCTGGTCATAGTAATGTTCTTTTATTTTATTTTTTTCTATTTTACCACTTGAATTCATTCCAATTCACTTCATCCTTGTCGTCTTTATTGTTATCATCATCGTACTATGAATTTTTTTAGAGAATAACTAACCAACTATTTTAAAATTGTAACACCAATTCATTTATTTAATAACCTTTAAAAGCTCCGTAATTCGTCTAATTCACTTTTATCCCTTCACTTCTATCACTTCACTTCTAGTAAATCATTTAAATTATCTTTATTCTTATCGCACGCCCTCTACGACCAAGACACAACAGGTTTGCTTAAATTCGTGAATGGCCAAGGCCTCCGCCTGTCCTTAGAAGTTTAGAACGGCGAGAAAACGGTAAGTGGGTGGCACAGTGGTTAGGACTCTCGCCGACCATGCACATGGTCCGGGGTTCGAGCCCACGCCGGCGCACACACGATATCTATGGTCGGCCTGCGAAATTTGGGCTACCGATATCCACGCTGAAAATTCCATACTTGTACCAAAAATACAGTGTGGAATCAAGCTGTAAATCAAAAAAAAGTAATGCTTTCATTTTGGATGCGTCAATTTTACAGTATCTCTTCTCTACTACCACTTAAACATTTTTTTATTTTCCTTCACGTTCCCCAGTAGAACATAGGGCTTCAACTAGTGGCTTGAAGATTGTGTAGCCGCGTTTATTTTACAGGATGGGGTTGCTAGCCTCATGCCCAACCTTTCCTCTTCACTAGCATTATTTCTGGCATAGAGAGGGTAAAGGATTGCGTTGGTGGCCGGGGATCGAATCTCGGCCCATGTGTATGGTCGGCGAGCGTCCTAATCGCTATGCCACCGACGCACACTCAAACATTAAAGTATGTTATTATCATCTGTATAACCATTGTAATTTCAGATAGTCTGCAGCTGATGAGAACCTGTGAAATAGAATGATATCATTTTATACTGCAAATTTCGTCTTCCTTTCTTTATCGAAAACGGTAAGTGATAATGATATCGATGGACAAGCTTAAATTATGGTCAAGACTGGTAGAATGACAGGAGTCGATGAAGTGTTCTAGTGTAGAACTTTGCACACTCTTCCTTTCTTCCTTGTAAGATTATGCTGCTGGAATATGTTCACGTGTCCGAGTGGAAAGCGTCCTTTGGCAACGGCCAATGTACCTTGCCCCGAAAGAGCAGATGAGCTGATAGATGCACATGAAGATAGCCAGATTTGGGAGCTTATCTTTTACAAAGCTGGCTGGTGAAAGTCAATTGTAATTTTTCTGCAAAGAACGTCTTACTGACTGATTTAGAGAGACGCTTTTTGAGCATATCTGAATCCTGATCACCTTTAATTTCCGTGTTCATTAGTAAGAATTTCTTTGAAACTGAGTTGGTGACCAGTTTGGACTGTTTATCTTTTATGTTTCTGTCAAAAAATCGGTTCGGATAATTTCTTTCTGCAATCGCGGCTTTCAGTAAGTTAAGTTCTGAGTCAGAGCAGTCAGAACTACAAATTAAGTCCCTTTTCGTGGAAATAAGTCACCCAACTAAAAAATCAGTTAGTTATCCATTCCATGTATGTTTCTGGTGGATAGATCTTTTGAGAGATCCATCATCACGTCTACCAAGACACACATCAAGAAACTTCATCATTACAGATGACAGAAGTATCGCATGTTTCTGACATTACCTCTATTGTAAATGTGGAAGATTTTCTATGTGATTAATTTTATTTATAATTTGAGGAAATTAGATGCAAAATTGTGATTAAGGCTGAAAATTCCATTCTGTATTACAAGTACTGTTTTTGGAAGAAAGTGCTCGGTCTCAGGTTGACATGTTGGCTTCTTGTGCAGATGCTTCAACGATGTCTGGGCATTTAGTTAGAATTTATTAAGTGGTGGATGGTGACTAGTAGTGGGATCCAGGATGCGAATTTCGGTCCAGTCAATCGACGCGAAAATCTAAAAAAATTAAATTAAATTAATATGACCCGTTGCACAAAAGGTGGCTGTCGTGGCCCAACTGGTCTAGTTGTTAACGCTTTCGCGTTTGAAACTATGGGCAGTGGGTTTGAGCCTTAGTGGGAACATCATCACTCACTGGGAAATGCAGGTACATCTAGATGATGATGAGTTCCAAGTAGGACGAAATGCGCCTCTTGGATTTCATTACTGCTTGTCACCATTCACTAGTTAAATTCTAAGTTTTGTATTATTCTCATTTAATCAAATTCAAGCAGTTTTGAACAATTTACGACTTACTCGATTATTACAAAAAAAGAGATAATTTTAAAGAGTAACAATTAATGAATGCCATGTGCATAAGTAATGTGTGTATATGTGCGCATGTGCGTACGTGTGTGTGTGTGTGTAACTGTCTGCGTGGTAGTGTCTACTTCTGCTTGATCAATAAACATTTTTATGTAATTTAGCATTTGAATACCTTGAGTCTATTATTCATTGGTTAATGAGAAATAAACCTGGAACTTTTGAGCGAGTGTATCTGTATGCGTCAAGTGTCTTTGTTATTTTGTGTGTGTGTGCGCGTCTGTGTGCGAATGAGATTTAAAGTCTCTTCAAGTGGGTCAGTTACCTTTTTCGTTTATCCTCATTCGTTAGAAGACCAGTTGCATTACTCATTTTCGCCTAGATGGACAACACATGATATGTCGATGAGCACACAGACAAATCGGTGAAGAAACAAATAATTCAACAGACACAGTTAAAACGTTTGTTAAATGGTTCAATGTACAACTGGCAAACATATATATATATATATTAAAAATATTTTGGAGACTATAAAATACGCGTATTTCATTTTGTTATTAGTTTTTTTATCAACAATGTTGTTCTCATAAAAGGCAAATCTAATGAGTTTGAATTATGCGGTTAAAATTAAAATTAAATATATTTCCAAATTAATTTTTATTTCGCTTTTGTTTTAATAATACAATGAGACCAAATATAAGCATACTTATTGTCTTTTGAATATGATTGTACTTTTTCGAGTACATTTAGTGTTTATTGGTATTCTCAAACATTTCATCGATGATGTTGGTTGTTTAGGGTTGATTTCTTGACTACATAGTGGTACAAGTGCTTGTTATAATTTGAATAAAGGAAGAACAACAACAGTGTGGTTTGTGCCGAATAATATCATACTATCATTGCTTGTTTCGTTGACTTCTCATCAGCTCAGCTGCTCACAGCCTTAATAAATTATTATTAATAAGTTCATGTACAGAAACGTTTTAACATAATTGCAAATTTTACATAAAAACAAAACACGTAGGAGAGCGATAATTGAACACCTACCTGGTTAACACTGATCATTGCATTTCAACAAACGCCTCCTGCTTCAAATTATTCTACAGAGTCAAGAATAACCTACCACTAAAGGTAATACGATTTCGTCTTCTTTGTATCGCTGAAGCTCTGGCCATTCACTCAGAAAAAACTACAGCAGTGCATACAAAAGAAGATTACTCAACCACTTCTACTCTCATGGTAACAATGTTTTGATTTGTTTTGAGCTTTTATTTTTTTTATTTTGATGACTTAATTATGTTTCTCTGCCTGTTCCCCTGATTGCTTATAATTTTTGTGTCTTCACTTAGAACTCTTACGTAATTTCTTATTATCCACTTTGTTCCTATGTGCATCATGAGTAAAACTCACTCATCAAACTATGCATATTATTATTATTATTACATAACTTCTTTTTTAACAACTGTTTATGACAACTCATCACCTTTGTTACTACCCTAATTTCAGTCACACCTAATTTTCTTCACTGATTTTGTATTGCGTAACTCCAACAATCAATCTTCGCCTGTTTAGTTAAAATAACCATAACCAATTGTCTATTTTAGTTTGACAAACTTAATGTAAACATACATACGAAATAACACATATATTTTCGATTGTACAGATAAGAAAATGAATTCGCCGGCGAAAAGAGACTCTTCGCTGATCTACGTGTTTTGTTTTCATTAATGCTTGGATGGGGATTATCCATGAATTTCACATGACGCCAGTTGACACGAGGTTCCAAAATTAGTGAACAGTACTCAGGAACTTCATACATTTATTCCCCTTGCTAAATTTGAATAACACATTTAAGCGAACAATATTGTTTTCAATTAGATCTCATCAGGCTTTAATATATATAAGTTTACAAATAGAAATTCAAACATAAACCAATCATGGTGTTTTGTCTATAGGATAATGCGATGGTGAATATAAATTGTGCAATTAATCATAATAGTAGTAATGATAATATTAATAATAATAATAATAATGGTCATATCAATAATAAGGATGAAAAAATGAGGCAATCTGTGATAACACGAATAACCAGAAACAGCATGATTAAACAAACAATTGTTCAGGTAGACATAGTAGTCGATAAAGGCTAGTAAAAACAAATGAACCGATTACGTAATGTTAGATTGTAGGGGAAGGAAATGAAACACGTTTTCAATGAAGATGTGATAAGATTAAGGGATGATAAGAAAGGGGTTGGAAATATAAATAAAGGGTGGTGTAGAAGTCTTTCGTTGGTTATGTCTTATTAGGCCACGGGAGGGATAATGGCTGCACGAACTTCTTTTGAATGCATAGTTTAGGTTCAATAGTTCGAATGCCTATCGCCTCAGCTGTGTGCAGTAGACGAATACGAAGTCTATTAGAAAGATTCGGAGGGATACGATGAATTACTTTGAAGGCTTTCGTTTTATCGACTACATGACCACTATCAATTAGATGTGACAGAATTGAGCTTCGGATTGTTTTTTGTCTGTCCTTTGCCAAACCACGATGGGAGATGTTCACTAACACGTTGGCTAAGCTGTCTAGTAGTACGCCCAATATAACTGTCACCGCAGGTGCAGTTGAATTGATAAATACACATAGATGTGGCAAAACTATCAAGCTTATCCTTCGTTTGCGTCCCAATCAGGACAGACAAAAACAATCCGAAGCTCAATTCTGTCACATCTAATTGATAGTGGTCATGTAGTCGATAAAACGAAAGCCTTCAAAGTAATTCATCGTATCCCTCCGAATCTTTCTAATAGACTTCGTATTCGTCTACTGCACACAGCTGAGGCGATAGGCATTCGAACTATTGAACCTAAACTATGCATTCAAAAGAAGTTCGTGCAGCCATTATCCCTCCCGTGGCCTAATAAGACATAACCAACGAAAGACTTCTACACCACCCTTTATTTATATTTCCAACCCCTTTCTTATCATCCCTTAATCTTATCACATCTTCATTGAAAACGTGTTTCATTTCCTTCCCCTACAATCTAACATTACGTAATCGGTTCATTTGTTTTTACTAGCCTTTATCGACTACTATGTCTACCTGAACAATTGTTTGTTTAATCATGCTGTTTCTGGTTATTCGTGTTATCACAGATTGCCTCATTTTTTCATCCTTATTATTGATATGACCATTATTATTATTATTATTAATATTATCATTACTACTATTATGATTAATTGCACAATTTATATTCACCATCGTATTATCCTATAGACAAAACACCATGATTGGTTTATATATGAATTTTTATTTGTAAACTTATATATATTAAAGCCTGATGAGATCTAATTGAAAACAATATTGTTCGCTTAAATGTGTTGTTCTAAATTTTACTATGGGAATATTTAATATATTGAAATTTGAATAAAGCGAGAACAACATTGATTTGTGCAGAATAACATGGTACCATCATTTATTTCGTTGGCTTCTCGTCAGCTGCTTACAGCCTAAATAAATTTTCAGGTTTAAGTACAGAAACGTTTTAACGTACTTGCAAATTTTACATGTTGTCAGTTGACAGAAAGTTTCACAACTAGTAAACAGTGCTCAGAAAATTGCGCTTATATAGTTTTTACACAGGCAGTTCAAGTTAAAAAAAGAAATAAATGTATGTATATAATGGTAAGGGAGTTACGTAATAAAGATGGGATGTGCGTTGGATGCATAGTGACTAATAAGTTAGGTAAACAATGTACTGAGTTGAACTCAAATCATAGAAACAAGAGACAAACAAAATTACAGATTATAAAAGAGGGTGAGGTTAAAGACAAAGATTACACAATCAGATGAGAGGAGAAAAAAGACATCCAGTTACCAAGGCAAGGAAAGACTAATAACTGATTCTTTCTGAACACATAGATCTGGTTTCAAGCGTTTGATAGAAATTGCTTCGGCAAACTTGAGGAGAATGGAGCTCCTTTGTCTATTGATAATTTTGAAGGATTTCTCGATTTCCACCTCATGACCCGTGTCGAGGAGATGTCTGGTAATAGCGCTGCTATAAGAATTTGTTCCCTTGAGACGTAGGCTTTTCGGCACATGTTCAGAAAATCGGAGGTGTGCCCTTCTTTCTGTTCTCCCAATGTAACTGCTCCCGCAGATACACGTAAATTTGTATACACAGTTGGAGTTAACATGAGAAGGGTATCTATCGACTTTTGACTGCACCAAAGAGCATGTTGTTCGGTGGACGGGAACCAACTTAGCTGCAGGATAGGCTCTGGCTAGTGACGTCCTCAGTCTTCTGTTGACCATTTCTGCAATGTCTTCACCTTTAAAGTCTAGTTGAATGAAGACAGGCTTTTTTTCGACTGTGATTTGTTTGGTATTTGGGCCTTCACATCTTCCATATTTGTTAATGAATTTTTGAGTATAGCCGTTGTTTTTCAGCACCTTTTCGAGATTCGTGAATTCTTCCTCTAGTTTCTCTGCAGAGCATATTCTCCTCGCTCTATAGTACAGAGTCTTGACTAGTGCTCGTTTATAGCTATTTGGACAAAAACTATTAAAATGTAAGTATTGTCCATTCCATGTGGGCTTTCGGTAGATTGACCTCTGGAGGCTACCATCTTCTAGGCGTTTTATGGCGACGTCAAGGAAATGGAACTGTCCATCATTTTCATGTTCCATAGTAAATACAATATTTGTATGTGCGTTGTTGAATAGTCTGAGTAGGTAGGAGGCATGACTTTCATTGTTGCATACTACAAATGTGTCATCGACATATCGACAATAGGAAGTTGTTTGATCAATTGCATGCTTCAGCTTTGTTTTCTCAAGGTTTGACATAAAGATATCTGCTAAAACAGGGCTAAGTGGACTGCCCATAGCTACACCATCTATTTGTCGGTAAAGAGTGTTGTCAAACTGGAATTGTACACCCATGGTACACATCAGCAGTAGGCGTTTGAATTCCGGCTCTGGTAGTGGGAGAAGATCAGACTGTTGACAAATGATCTCAATGGTTTCATTGATTGGGATCATTGTGAACAAGGAGGTTGCATCAAATGAAGCCATGAACTTATTTGAAACGTTCATGTGATTCACGCTTTCAGCAAAATGAAATGAGTCCTTTATGGTGTGCGCGGCCAGCCTTTGGCGAATGGGTTCCAACTTCTCCGCGAGCCAACGGGCAACCTTATGTTGGGGAGAGTTGATCATCGAAAGTATAGGTCTCAGAGGGACTTCTTTCTTGTGTGTCTTTGGAAGGCCATACATATATGGCAAGCGGGACCCTCGGGGTTTCAATTCATTGTACGTGTTGTTGTCAATCAATTTCTTCTTTAGAAGATCTCTCAATACGTTTGTGATGCGTTTTTCGGTTGCATCTGTCTTGTCTTTCTGGCAGTCGTCGACTTTGAACCTCAACGGATCACTGAGCACAGTTTTCATCCTTGCGACGTAGTCATCTTTATCCATCACTACCACTCCTGAGCCTTTGTCAGGTCGCAGTATGACAATTTTGTCAGGAAATTACGCTTATATATAATTTTCGCACAGGGAGTTTAAACAAATTTAAACAAAGTAAATGTATGCTTACAATGGTGAAGGAGTTACACAATAAGGATGAGAGATGACTAAGATGATGACTAGCACTTTCTGAACACAAACCGCAAAGCCTACGTCTCAAGAGAACGAAACAAACGGATTACAATGGTGCCAATACCATGCATCTCCTTGATACGAGTCATGAAGTGAAAATCGCAAAATCATTTAAAATTATCAATCAACTAAAAAGCTCACCTACTATCAAGTTTGTAGAGGCAATCTATGTTAGACTCCTGAAACCCTAATAAGGTCTTCAGAAAGAAGCAACTACCAGTCTTTCGTTATACTGGTAACTGGATTTCTTTATTCTCTCTTTTATTTGATAACACAATCTTTGGCTTTAACATAAACCCCCTTTAATATAGTGTAATTTTGCTGGTCTCTTGTTTCCTTGATTTAAATTGAACTCAGTACATTGTCAACCAATTTATTAGTCACTCATCATCTTACGTAACTCCTCTACCATTGTATGCATACATTTACTTTGTTTAAACTTGTTTAAGTGCGTTGCTGGCACAGTGGTTAGGACTGTCGCCGGCCATGTACATGGTCCGTGGTTCGAACCCCATCCAGCGCACTACCTTACCTCGCTAAGCCACAAATAAAGGTGGTAAAGAGGGAAGGTTGGGCATGAAGCTAGCAACCCCATCCTGTAAAAGTAAACACTGCTACAGAAACTTGAAGCCTCTAGGTTGGAGCGCTATATTTCACTGGGGAACGTAAAGGAATAAAAAAAACTCGTGTAAACTCCCTTGCGCGAAAATTTAAATCAGCGTAATTTCCTCGTGTGTCAACTGACATCATGTCAAATTTGCAAGGATGTTAAAACGTTTCTGTACATGAACTTAATATTAATAATAATAATTTATTTATTTAGGCTGTGAACAGCTGAGCTGATGAGAAGTCAAAAAAATAAGCAGTGATGTTACCATCTTATTCTGAAAAAACCACTTTTGTTCCTAATTTATTCAAATTCAATAGGGGAAATAAATCTATCGTGCTTGTTATTTTTTGTATGTAGATTAAAATTCATAGGCTTTTGGATTCCATATTAGTTGCCAAATGTACAGCCGGATGACCCTATGACCTGAAGGTCTTCAGTTTGAACCTTGTGTAGGATAATGGATCACTACTACTAAATAGTCGCAAACTAGTATGAAGCAGCTGTTCGGTGTTCTTTGGTTCACAATACTTCTCTAACTAATCTCATCTAGTAATCTACCTTGAAACAGTTGAAGTTTTTATTAAACGTTAAAAAGTCATCAGTGATGAATATTCTGTTGGGTGAACGACTACATTTATTTGTGCTTTCACCGGTGATAAATTAACTTTTTTGGGGAGTTGTCCGCATACCGAAATCGTACGACTTTAGCTTCAGTTATATAAAAGCACACTTCCTTGGAGGATAGTGACTCGAAATTTTTGAAAAGCTGATATATCAGTATTACTTCTTCTCTTATAATAATTATTATTTGCTTTAATGCCTATAGGAACATAGGGCTTCAGCCGCCCAAGTCTCCATTGCCTTCGGTTGTCTGCTAGAGTTTTTACCTGGCTCCACATCTGCCTACATGCTTTCATCTCCTCTTCATAGGACCTCTTCCAAGTTAATCTAAAATTCAATTCAATTTCTTTATTTTCACCTGAAGTTCCTCCTATCTTTGATGCTTCTTCTTTAGCCAACTTGTTTCAAAAGATACCTATTTTATTACTAGCATCATAATTTCTTTGTCTCCTTGTTTTGTTTATTGCTCACGCGCGCAGACACACACACACACACATACGCAGAGTTCGTCAGGTGAGGTAATTAATTAGTCAATCAATCAATCAGGAGTAGTATTCAGTAGTGATGAAGCACTTCGTTATATAATTGATTTCTTGTTCTCTTCAAGTAGTCTAGAATTCTGGATACATTTTCCCCTGGTGATTGACAACTGCTGATTCCAGAATAATTGGCACATTTTGTAAGGATAATATAACTAAAGACAACTTTTTGAGCTGTATAAAAGAAGGAATGTTTATTTCACCTAAACAGGCTGTATAACAAATAAAAGAATTTAATAAGAATTTCAGAATATATGAGAACTAGTCAACATTAAACAGCAACGAGTGTATAACAATAAAGTACATGAATGAAATATTCAACTTTCAGTTGTCTAGAAAGACCTGCTCAGAAAACATAATCCTACCAAATATGCTGTTTAATGGAAATATCTCTGAATAAAAATTATACCCTTACTTGTATTCTCTTCCCTAAGATAAATGTTAAATTTGTTGTACTTACTACTGTTGGTCAAACTCACAGTATACTGATGAAGAATCATAAACGAAAACGGAGCGCCTATACGGTGATTCAGTCGCAGCTTTAAGTAATTAGTTGTAGGATTTCATCATGAGCTGACATCATTTAGATAAACATTGGAAAAGCATCATTGGAGTAATGGACAGCTGTTCCCCTTATCTTAGTTCGAGGCTCTTAAGAAGTAAGCACGCAGCACAGGGTTTGGAACCGAGAACCTTCTGTTTACAAGGCGAGCTAGCTCGTAGACCCGACTCGATCAAATTGGAATATGAATTCTAACTTCTCCCAGCCACTTCATGATATAGCGCAACCATTTTGCAATGTCTTCTTTGATGAGTAACTGCCTCACCTTCAACCTGCTGCACTCTACTGATGTCACTGCACTGTGGAATCTTCCTTAACAAATACCTGAGAAACCCAATTAATTAATTAATTAATTAATTGGTTAATTGATTACCTGATGCAATACAGGCTGAATATAGAAGTATCCTGTCACTGTCACGTCAATCAGAAGAGTGTTGTTATTCCAAATGAAGCAGTACATTTTTTACATATATATGCAGTAGTAAGCTCCATTGCAAGCTGAAAATTTTGTCTCCAGCTTGTTATTTTGTCATATTTCTGCCAAACTTTAGACAGTTAAAACTGAATGTCACTCTTTCCTTTTTTACAAATAAACTTTAATTTTCATCTATTCTCTCTTCAAGTAATAAGCGAAAGGTAATCAAACAGATTTGATTAGGCAGAAAATTTTTTATTTCAGTGTTTATCTGAAATTTCGAGGGTATGGCATTTCAGGCCGTTCTGACTCGTTATTTCGAACACTGAAGATATTACTTGCAATATTCTGCAAATTACTTGACCGTTATGACACATCGTTATCATAGCTAAAGTCTGTTAGCGGGAATTAGCTGCACGACAGATGGTGACTCCTAGACTGAAAGATGAAGTACCTAGACTAGCTAGCCACTTCCAATAGCATCTTCCAATTCATCTGAGCTTGTAGAGGAGCGAGTTATACCAGCCGTTGCTCTAGGAACTTGATTTTTCATGCTCTCTTGAGAACATCTCCCAGTATGGCTAAGTAAAGACGTGGTGAAAACCATTAAAAGTTCAATAATGGACCATCTGGCACAAACCGGCCACAAAGCCAGCCAGCGTTGAAGAATCCTTCTGTATCATCTGCCTCGTGCCAAATAAATTTCCAAGAACATCGAATTACCGCATGCTGGAAACAGTAGAGGCTATCGCGATTCGCCTCAAACAACCAGTGCTCTGTGTTCAAAAGAAGCAAGTCCAGCCCCTACTACTGCCTTGGCTGGCCTTCAGTAGAGACTATAAATTCATATAATAATAATAATATTTCTGACATTCAGTTCATTTTATGTTGATGCTATTGAATTGTAATCTGTTGACATTGTTGATTCGATGTTATTTAAACAGAATAATGTTGTTTATAACACTAATTGATTCATTCATTCACCATAATGTATATATAACTGTAGAGCCTAATGAAGAGCAGGTTATCAAAAAGAGTATTCTTTGTTCAGTATCCATTCTTTTGAAAATTTTAATGGGCATTTTTAATTAATTAGCTTTGTGTTTATTGAGCTGGTGCTAGTTATTGAAGCATAATGTCTTCGTAAGACAATGTCGAGCACTGTGACAGAGTATAATTTCATTTGATAAAAAGGGACACAGTGAAACAGAATTATTTACTGATGATGACGTTTCGGGTACACTTCCCCCCTCCGCCCTGGCGGTCATATTGAGATGTTCATATAACTTCTCACATTTGTTTATATAATTCGACTGTTTGTCATCCTTTAATTTTTTTATTGGTAGTAATGTTTTCCACATCCCCGGTATCGGCAATCCTTGTGGATGTGTCAGACGTGGATTCGATGAATAAAGATTCGAGACCAACCTCTCCCTCAAGCTGAATACATTACTTCCTAGAAAGTGAGACCGGATTCGTAGTATAAAATGATATCGTCATTTCATTTCATAAGTTCTCATCAGTTAACTGCAAACTACCTGGAATTATAATGGTTATAATAGTAGATGATAATAACCTACTTTACTGTTTGAGTGGTAGTAGAGAAGAGATACTATAAGCTTGACGCATCCAAAACCAAAGCATTACAACGTTTAGTTTAAGTTTTTATTATCAATTTATGCGCTTTCAAAGTAGAAAATTGGGGAGGGGTTGGGAAAGGGGATAAGATGGAAAACAGTAAAAATTAATTAACAGAACAGTGTTAGCTTGTAGCTTGTTCACATAGCAACTCAAAAAAACAAAAGTGGTTACAGTTTATGAGATTAAGATTTGTTCAGTAAGTTGAAATCACTGAATTAGATGAGATGACTAATTAATTAATGTAATCAAAATCAAAATTCAGTTACCAAGGGAGTGAAGGGTTAATCACACTCTCTTTCTGTATGCATAAGTCTGGTTTAAATCATTTGATTGCGATCGCTTCAGCGCATCGTAATTAGTTTGCTGTTGTTTGTCTATTTAATATTCTGAAGGACTTGAAAATCTATCTCTATGAGACGACCAGTATCAACAAGATATCTGGTAATTGCACTCTGAGAATATTCGCTTCCTTTCAGGCACAAGTTTCTCTGTGCTATCTATCTTCATAAAGATCAAAACGCTCAAAACAAAAGGAGAAAAAGTGGTACAACTATTAACCAAAACATAAATAAGAAGAAATCAGGTGTCTACATTTTTACCATGCATGGAAAGGACATCTGAAACCCTACGTAGGATTATTCCTAGTCAAGCGGAACTTATATCGGCATACAAACGTACAAATTTACTCGTAAACAAGTTCAATAGGTTATGGGACTCTGTTGATCCAATTAGACAAAATGCCTTGCAATCAACGTTAGGTCAGCTACATAGGTGAGGTAAGTAGACAGTGACCAGTCATCTAATTGGAACATCGGAATCTAGCTAAGTGCAGAATGGTTGACCCTAGAAAGATGAACAGCTTAGAGAAAACTTATGCATGGACTACCACATAATTATACCATGCAGTTACACTTCTAAAGTTTATGTAGTTAGATAAGAGGAGAGATTGATCACTACACGGAATAATAACAATAGGAATGACACAATGGCGACACCATAGATATGAAATAGATTACTACCAATAAAGTGAAGGGATAAAAAGTGATGGAATCAAGTAAAGTTCGAAATTTATATGAGGCGCTTGATACGACCAAGGGGAATGAATTGCTCTTCAAACGTGCTTTCCATCAAATAAAATTACCTTACGCTGGAATTATATTCAGACGGACTCTGAATTATATCTTGGGATCTGCATGAATAGTTGTGAATGTATTTCCATTGACTGACAATGCTTACACGAAATAATGTTTCGTCTGTGGTGTTTCGGTGCCTACTCAGCTACAGTTAATAATTTTGTAATCTCCTTTTCATTAACATACATATCAAGTGAGACATCATCCCAGACTGACTTCATCTACAAGAAATGATAATAATAAACAGCCTGACTACAGGATTATTATTGTCTCCTTTGGTTTCTAGAGGAGAATGTTCTCCGCAAACGTTTTCATCTGGATCTAGGTCTGCCCACATGCTTTCATCCCCTCTTCGCATCACCTCATCCCCCTCCATATCAAACTCGCACTGGCGACCAACTCGCCGCTTACCATTCGGGTTCCACTCAAGCGATGACCTGTATTGCGTGTAATATCACTCACTTAATGGTTTGTTTTCTCAGACTATGGCCAATCCACTTCCATTTCTTCCTGCATATTTGTTGCACGATCGGTTCCTACTGGGTTGGTTTGCTCCAAGAGATCCTACTCTGTTGCTGATCTTCCATGGCCGGCCATCTGATCTTGAGTAGTATTGAACAAAGACAGCTCTTGATGAAGGCCTGTAGTTTGTTCGAAGTAGCCTACGTGACGCCCTGGCCAAGTCTCTGATCCGTATGGTAAGTAGCATTGACTGACTTCACATTGGAGCTGAAAATCCGGATCCTATTATATTCATGCTGAGTGATGTTGATCTCCACACAGACTTGAGTGTAATGAGAGCTTGTTTTGCTTTCCCGATCCTCGTTTTGATATCCTCGTCAGTTCCGCCTGTAGGTGAAACGATGTTTCCTACGTAGGTAGGTAGATGGATGAAGCAGGTTGTTTCGTTCAGGTTCCTCCCAGTTATGCTGGCTAACTGTTGTCTGTTGCTGTTGTTGGTGTTTCTGTTGGCCAAGAATCTACATCACCTCTGTTTTGTGTATGTCTATCTGAAGTCCTATCTTCTCTGGGTGCTTTTCTGCCAACTTGTGGCTTTTACTTACAGAATGTATTATACAAATGATGACAAATTTCACTTTGCGTCTGCTGGAAGAAGCATCTCTTGAAATTGTCGATATACAAAAGTATTTTAGAAATGTTTGACAATAAGGGATTGTCAGACAAAATACGAAATATGAACTTTCTATATTAACATTCATTATAAAAGAGTGCAGAAAGTCATATCGGATATCACATTGCACAATTTGCATATTTGAACAACAGTTAATTTATCCTGAACTTGTTGATTTCTTTTGTCCCACAAAGAGTTTCCAGTGAAGTAATTTGGTGTGTGGTAACTAGCAGTGGAGTTCAGGATACGCATTTCGGCAGGTTTGGGACTCTTCATTGGATACATTAGCTACCCTCAGTGAGTGATGGGGTTCCCAGTGAGTCTAAAACCTAGTAACCTTCGTTTCAAACATCAAGGCGTTAACTAGTAGGCTATTTTTGTGACGACAGACAACTGTCATGCAGCGGGTATCACTTACTTTTGCTGTTATTGCTGTTCAAGTTAGTTTGTATTTCCTGTTCATTGGTTAGGTTGGACCTAAATGCTCGATCTCTATTGACGTGTCAGATCCTAGTGCAGCCACTCTGACGATGTCTGTGGTTTAACATGGTGTTATTCGAAAGATGGTGGCTAGCAGTGAATTCCATGATGCTCACTTTATCCTATTAGGGAATCGTAAGGTTGTCCAAAGTGAGTGAAGTTCGAACCCACTGGCCAATGAGTTATCGACTACACCGTTTGGGCCACTGTCCATCAGATAACTTCATATTAATCCTCAGATATCTACAAAGTGTCATACTGTCAGTCAATAGAGGACAACAGGAAAATCAAAATTCAAGTATTGGTTTGTAGGGATTTAATTGCTTGCTTACAGGATTTCATCATGAACTGACATTGGTTAGAGAACCATTGGAAAACCTGGGTGTACTGGAAAGCTATTTTTTCCTAGTCTGGGACTGACTCTTAAGCAGTACGCACCCACTGCGAAGGTTTGAACCCAGTACCTTCTGTTACAAGGCGAGCGCTAGCTCGTAGACCATTCATCCATTGTGACCAATGAATTCTAACTTCTGCCAATGCATGACATAGCGCGACTGTACTCAGTGTCATCAGTGGTGAGTATTTGTCCTCACACCTGACCTGCTACACCCTACTGGCCACGGATTCTCACTGGAACCCAGGTAACTACCTACCTGAATAGAGCAGTCACTAGTGAGCATC
Organism: Trichobilharzia regenti; assembly: GCA_944472135.2. Lineage (NCBI taxonomy): Eukaryota > Metazoa > Platyhelminthes > Trematoda > Strigeidida > Schistosomatidae > Trichobilharzia > Trichobilharzia regenti. Next base: position 151,509,680 of record OX235270.1, read on the forward strand.
TCATTGATTTTCAAGTATTGTTTTGTAGGGATTTGATTGGTTAGTTACTGGATTTCATCATGAGCTGACATCAGTTAGAGAACCATTAGAAAGCCTGGGGGTACTGAACAGCTGTTTCGTTCTATTTTGGGATTCTTCATCAGTACTCACTCCCCGCCAGGGTTCGAACCCGATCTTCCCTGATTATTCGCATGCAACTGTGCTGAATCCCTGTGAAATTATTCATCTTTCTATGCAAAAATTTTATTCAGTTTAAAGATTTGACATATGTGAACAACATTCATGTGATATGTCAATTGTGACTACTTAGTATTCAATATTTTATGTTCAAAGAATCCAAGAATAACCGATTCACAGAAATAAGTCTGTCATTGATTGCTTGTAGCAGAGCCTCGCAAAAAAATCACGTGGTGCTTCACATCATTAAAATTTTTTTACTGAAAAGCGGTTCACATATTGATTATTCTACGATGATTTTGATCAATAATTGTGTTCTGAAACAACTACATTATCATGTGCATTTATTTCTTGATGAGACATCTACACAGAATCAAGTGGATTTTTGTACAACCCGCCCCCGCTAACACACACACACTCATACAGACACGCACAAGATAGTTGAATCATACACCTGATAACAGTGGAATGAAATACGTAGTCAGTGGTGTTCATTTTTTGTGAGTTATTTCACCTGACCCTGAGCTGAGCATACCTCTGACAAGCATTGTCAATCCATGCTTCAGTCTGTTAATCAAGACTACTTAAGATAGAAGCGCTACTTACCACACAAAACTAATTCATGTAGGCTGACTGTGGTGTTCACTGATGTGGTAGTAAGTAGGTGGTCTCGAGAATAAACTGTTTACAAGTTACACTAGTCTCGCTTACATTTCAAATGTTCTTTTGTGCAACGAAAAGATTTCATTGTGAGTCATGTGAATAGTCAATATATCAAGGAATGGTTGCCTTGTCTAAAAATAATAATTACAAGGGAATGATTAAGTTGAGAATATTCTTGAATACGTTTTCAATCTCCCTTGGGTTAATCAACTTCATCATGTATTACGTCACAAAAAGCGAAAATAATGAAAGTGTGAAACAACTCTACTTATGTACAGTTATGGTTAGTAAGCATAGTTTCAACTACAGGCCAGTGGAACGGACGAATATGTCAAAGTCAGCGAATCAGAATCGGGAAGGCAAGACACGCAGGCCTTCATCAACCTGAAATCAGTTTGGAAATCTTCCACACTCAGCATCACAAGGAACAAGCTTCACATTTTCAACGCTAATGAGAAGTCGGTTCATTCATACAAACCAGAAAATTGGCCGGCGTGTCACGAAAAGGATTTCCAACAGCCAGTTGCAGAACTGCACCAAAAGCTGCTTTCGTTGGCACCATAATGAAGATCAAATGGCCAGAAATAATATGCGACAAGAAACTATGGGTACAAACCGATCAAGAGCTGATCGCTCAAAAAATATCTGAGAGAAAGTGGACCTGGATCAGGCGTCTGTCTGTTTTCGACATAGAACTTTGCACAAATGTGCGGAAGTTCAAGTCGCCACATTCCGTGTAGCACGCGAAGCAAGAGAAGAAAGTACAAGAAAAGCATAATAGAAACAGTGAGCAGAGGTGTGAGACAAAGGAGTAATAACGAAGAACAAAACAGTTTCATTGGAGATCATAAGTCACAAGGAGTGGATGCATCTGCGCCACTGAGAACGATTTTGAGCCATGTCACCAATTGTTTCCAACCATAGATTTTTACCGTCCCGAGGACCCCAGCCTGGAAGTCTACACCTTCCTACGTGGCTTAGACCAACTGTTGTGGATTTCATTGACTGATGCCAAGTTTTTGTTTGACCGCCGCTAGCTTTTTTCCAGCCTGACCCTATATCCGCTAACATTGCTCGTCGAGGGAGGCGATGGCTTGGCATACGTAACACATGTCCTAACCATCTCAGTCTTTGTAGCTTCACGACTTCGTCGATTGATTTCCCCTGTTTACCTAGAACTCTACGCCTAACCTCAATGTTGCTCACCTTATTATGCCACTTTACACGGGAAATAGAACGCAGGCACCTATGATCAAAGACAGCTAGTCTTTTCATGTCTTCCACTCTCAGTGGCCAGGTCTCACAACCATAAAGGAGGACGGAGCGGACTGATGAGCAGTACACCCGCCCTTTGGTCGATAGTCGAACATCTCGTCTACGCCAGAGTCGGCGTAAACTAACAAATGCGAAACGAGCCCCCTGTATTCGTGCTGAGATTTCGTCAGAGATCAGCCCGTTGGGGCTGATGGTACTTCCCAAATAAGTGAAGCGGTCAACGTGCTCTACCACTTCACTTCCTATTTTTAAACTAGGCGTCGATGTAGTCCAGTCCTGTAACATCATCTTGCATTTGGCGGGAGCGAATCGCATGCCAAACATTCGTAGATTGCGGCTCAGTGTGTTCAGAAGACTCTGCATTTCGTCAGCGTCTTCGCCTAGAAGGACTATATCGTCTGCATATTCCAAGTCAACGAGATTATTCCCCGGTAGCAAGTCAATCCCTGAGTCGCTGAAGTCACCTAGGGTTAAGTCCATTAACACATCTATGATGAAGTTGAATAGAAAAGGAGATAATGGGCATCCTTGACGGACACCACTGGTCGTCATCAGTTCAGATGACAGCTCGCCGTAAGCCCTCACCTGGCTGTATGAGTACGAGTAGAGTGCCTTAATCAGTGCAATATATTTTCTCGGAATTCCCTTTACAGCCAAGCATCTCCAGAGAACTTCTCGATCGACAGAGTCGAATGCTGCCTTTAGGTCAAGAAATATAATGACTGTTGGACGCCGGTAGGAATGCCTATGTTCTAGAATCTGTCGGAGGGTGAAGATATGATCAATACACCCTCTTCCTGGTCTAAAGCCTGCCTGGCTCTCTCGTGTTTGTGCTTCCCGAGCACCACTCAGTCTACGCATGATTATTGAGCCTAAGACTTTAGATACTATATTAGTCAAGCTAATCCCTCTGTGATTATCACAGGAAGACTTGTCTCCCTTCTTGTATATGGGGATAATCAGTGACTTACACCAACCCGATGGGACTTCTTCTGATTCCCAGACGCTGCCTAGTACCTCAGTTAATCCAGACAGTAAGCTGTCTCCACCGTACTTAAATACCTCTGGAGTCGTTCCATCAGGTCTCGCTGCGTACACTGAGGAGGCCGCTGAATGACATCGCACGCCAGGCCGTCAAGTGGAATCCAAACGGGAAGTGAAGGGTGCGTCATCCCAAGTGACATGGAGCAGATCGTGTGAGGAAGAGATGAGAGAGTTCGGTTAGTGGAGGAGTTAGCCAGGTGAAGAGGACGGCAGAAAACAGAACAAAGTGGAGATGTGTTGTTAAAGCCCTATGCTCAGCTCGGAACGCAAGGGAATAATAATATTAACAATGGTCAATAAATTATGCTGCAGTCATTATGAAGGTATTAACAATCAATCACTGTGAGTTAAATAAAATGAACTTATCTAGTAAGCAAGCTTATCAGAGAGATACTAGTAGAAATCAAAAGACTTGACTACTGCTGCTCTTTTGTGCACAAGCTGAAAAATGGACAAAACCACAGTTGCCGGCATAAAATTGAGTAAAAGAAAAATAAGTTGAAGAGATCAGAAATGTGCGTAGTTGGATTTATGCATTCAATTAAGTGTATCGAGAAAGCGATACACCTTACTTAAAGGCAAAAGTTCAGTTTCTACAACCAAATATAAATATGGCTGTTCATTTAATTGGTGGATGGTGACAAGCAGTGGAATCCAAGATGTGCATCTCGTTCTATTTGGGACTCGTCATCTGGATATATCTGCACTTCCCAGTGAAACATGATGTCCTCAGTGAGGCTGGAACCAAGCGACCATCGTTTCGAACGCCAAAGCGTTATCCACTAGACCACTTGGGCCACGAAAGCCACCTCTTGTGAGACGGTGGAGATATCATCACTCACTGGGAAATTCAGGTACACCCAAATGACGAGTCCCAAATAGGACGAAATGCGCATCCTAAATTCCACTGCTAGTCACCATCCATCAATTTACTTTTAATTACATGCCCAGACATCGTCGAAGCATCTGCGCAAGAAGCCAATATGTCAGCCTGAGACCAAGCACTTCAGTCCAATCAATCGAGGGGAAAATCTAAAATTCAATTAAAATGACTGTTCATTGTCAAAGTGGTTAAAATTAATAATCCACTGAGGTTACTTTTGTATCTTTTATTTAACACACCTCTTGACATTTTTTCTTTTGAATGCTTAAATTCCTTTGCAATTGTTTGAAATCATCTGGTCAAATGCAGTAAAATTGGATTTCGTGCTGCTTTGTAGCCTTCAGCAAGGTGCATTCGTAGTTTCCAAGAAAGTGATGTTTCTTGCTTCACTTCACTGTACACTGTTCACTGCCTAATTGTTAGAATTCACCGTTGAAATGCTTTTCAAACTGTTAGGATAAATTATTCCCATCTTTTTAATAATAATAATAATAATAATAATAATAATGATTTACTTTATTCCAAAAACAGTACTTGTGATACAGAATGGAATTTTCAGCATTAATCACAATATTGCATCTAATTTCCTCAAATTATAAATAAAATTAATCACACAGAAAATTTTCCACATTTACAATAGAGGTAGTGTCAAAAACATGCAGCATATAAAATGGAAATAGCAATAATAATGATAACAGCTAGGGTAATAATAATAATAAGAATACAAGTGAAAATTCCCGTTGGCTTGTGCCACACAGTATTGGCAATGTGGTATAGAAATCCTAACATGTTTAAAAATATTGAATATAATGTTCTTTCTACATGATATGGTGAAGGAAAAAAACATAGATTACAGCCGTCATGGAGATAAGTTGGTGTTTGCAATTATGAGAGTAAAACAAAGAATTAACAGGACCATAAATATAATAGAAGTAATAAAAGTAAAACTTGAAGGTATGTAAGGATGGATGGAGGAAATTGTTTATTTACTAGATGAAAGAAGGTTAGTTAATTCTTGCCTGACACTATTTTCATCCATAAAATACATGCCAAGTATGGTATCATAGAATTCTTATACTTAGACGTGCGAGCATACAGTTTTCTGAAGTTACTCCTTGTTCTACCTGAGGAGATGCAAGGTGAAAGCTGAGGGTAAAGCGGATGCTCCAAGTCAGACAAAATCCCTTTAGCAAATTTATTGCACGAAGTCAAATGCCTATCGACAACGACGTTAACTATGTGGTCCACTGGGACACCACTCACTCTACTGACCGTCTTCAGTATTCTACGAATTGTGACATAGTCTTTTTTAAGCAAACCAGGAAAGAATAAGGGTGAGCAATAAAGAAGAATAGGTAGGATGCAAGAGTTTACGAACTGTAGGATGAGGGGTTGAGTTATACCCGAATGTCTTAACTTCTGAATGTAAAATGTCAAGCGGAATATTTTACTGGAGATTGCTAAGACATGGGAAGACCAGGAGAGATCAGAAGAGAGAATGAGTCCAAGATACTTAATTTCTGATTTGATTCCTATATCATTGTCGTCAATTTTACAAGTGTCATGAGAATCGATGACTTCTTTTAACTGTCGTTTACATCTTAAGCTGAAATCAACAGTTTGACACTTAGAAAGATTCAGTTTAAGACCGTTAGACTCAGACCATTTGCTGACTTCCGATAGAAAGCTATTTATTTTAGTACAATCTAGCTGGGAGTTAACAGCCATTGAAACCGTTAAATCATCATCTATTTGCATAAGTTGCATCACTATGTTTTATAGCCTCTCATTCCATAGAGAATGCAGAGGCGATGAGGACACTGACAACAACAACAAGCGCCAACCACCACCAACGGCAGAAAGGAATTCATCTCTTTAACTTACCTTGACGACGTTGTTCCAACTACATGGGGCACAGATGAGTACATCAAAAGCCAAGGTCGAAAAAGACAAACACGTCTTCATTCCTGCGAAATCAGTGTAAAAACTCAGCAAAAGGAATAGGAGCCGGATTTTTAACACTAATGCTAATTCATTCAGTGGATGGATCAAAAATATATCAAGGTCGTCACACCGAACGTGTTTCTAGTAGGCTAAAGACTTTTATTGACAGCTTCCTTTACTGGTTTGACAGTAAAGATCTGAAAGCCTGTTGGGAACGATAAGTAGTCGCCCAACACATATGCGGAAGGAAGTAGAGACGGATTAGATATACTCAGTTAGATGGACATCACATGCCAAAGAAACCCTCGAATGGGACCAGAATGAGCGATACGGAGAGCTGACCTTTAGTCGACGACTTACATGCTTGAAATCGTGTGAAGGGGATACGAAAAATTGCTGACAATCGTGGGGTTAGATAAACAAGACAGCAGGGAACAGAGTTGTGCTTTTAAAGTCTTCGGTACCATTCGGAGCTCAAGGTAATAATTATACCAATAATCAAACTTACCATTGTGTATAAACCATTGAAATCTAATCATACTTTAACTAAATTATACATAGATATATGATCTATGTTTAAATACTGGTTGGACACTAGTTAGTAATTGGTGTAATACTTCTAGTCCTCTTTTTGGTGCAGACAGAATTCTATCAGTCAAATTTGAAGATACACCTTGCTGACTGGTGAGTACCAGCTAGCACGAAACCTAGATTAGGCTGTGCTTTCTGGGACCGATTGTCTCCGACCACTTATCATCAAGGTAGCACTTCATTCAATAATTGACCTCCGGCTTCTTTATATCAGAATCAAAACTCACAGTTTGTTTAAATAAAATTCACTTGAAGTTTTGCCTTAGAATTTAAAACTAACCAGAATTTTAATTATTTGCCTAATGAAGTGGTTGATATAAAAGCGATCGAGTCAGAACAACTCTTTAATCACCTTTAATTCCAGGTATGATGATTTCAACTATTGAACAACTGAAAAAACAAAAAATACTGGACAGGCTTTTTGTTCTAGTTTACAGCTGTTGAGCAGTACTCACCAACGACCTCACTCAGAAGGTGTATGCAGAAATGTTCAGGTAGTAGGACGGAATCCAAGGACCGATGAATTCTGCCGACTCGTGATATAAAAAAGAAACAAGTACCGCGGGCCAAATGTCATTGGCGAGTACTTTAAATCACACCCGACCTGGTGGAGCCTGTTGATCATGACTTTAATTCCTCCGAATTTATGAAAGATGCGTTAATAAGGTATTATCTACGGAATCCTCTTCAATCAGCTAGAGTTAATCAAATTTTCACCATATTATTGAGATTTTTGGTCTAGTATGTACGTTTGACACTCAACTGGTAGGTAGCTACTGTCTTTTTGGACAAGAGTAATACACTCTAATTATTTAGTGTAGGAAGTATGCCTTATGAATAACATGTCAACCAATGAACATTATGCAACAGACAGTGCACATTATCCGATCACTGTTAAGACACGAAATAATTGAGCAAAGAATATCCTTTTCGATAATTCCCTCCTCTTCTCGCTCTACAATTATATATCTATATGTTGATATACATAGAATATTCTAGAATAGTTGTCAATATCTAGTGTTTATGAAATAATAATATCGATTTGTAAAGTAAGTTCACAATGGAATTACAATTCATTAATGATGCTTAAATTATAGTAATAATAAAAATATAATAGCAAATAGAATATCAACTAAAATAAGGAAAAATTCCACAAAAATTCATGATAATTAAAACCAAGATGGCCAAGATAAGGATAATGTCTGAACCAACCAACTTCTTTTGGACGCACAAATTAGGCTTGTTAATATGGATCCCGACGGCCAGCCTAAGCAATATTTAGTAGTCAAACTCTTATGGCGAAATTGAGATTTGTTAGTATCACTGTTAGTAAGGTAAATATCTCTGAGAGACAATTGCCAGATTATCTACTGGCAATGAAAAGCTGACTATACAAGTTTGCATACAACCACTGAGAGTGTTTTCATGAATTTCCTTATCAAACATGAAGACTTTTCTACTGACTGGACTGTTTTCAGTAATCAAGTCATCTGATGTACCATCAGTAGGTATTTGATTTGAACAGAGTGAACGATAAGTCTACACGATTGAATTCAACTCAATCACAGAATAATTTTTCTTGATGAAGCATACACAGAGATACAGTATGGTCCATTTACTGACGATGTTTTTTGAGCCGAATTGATACCTCCCAGTCAGACCAAGCCAAATACATAACTTCCAAACTTGGTTTTGCATTAGTTCCATACAACCAATTGACTTCTACGTCTTTTCAAGCCTAACTTAGTGGCCACAGTGCTTACTTCACCCCACCCCTCCCCGTAAAAATGCAGGGTGTTATTTATACAGTTAAATTTCAGTGAACGCTAATGAACAATGGTAATCTTTCCATACTTCTGGTAATTGTTTTGAGCAACATTACCGCTTTTTGTAATCCCTCCAACCATTGAAGTTGTACAAAAGAAAAGATATTCAACGAAGAGTTACTTTTTTTGGCGATATATTTCTCCAGCTGTACAATCGCATATATATATATATTTCAAATATTTGTTATAAGAATTGTAAGTTTTCGACAACGAATTTCGTTAATTGGTTAGAAACTAAAGTAAGATTAAATAAGCACGTTGACTGACGTTTTTTCTCCCTTATAAAACGATTAGAGTAAGTGTTCGATGATGATGCATTTGGATAGCAAATCCTGTGTACGACCGACATATCTAGCTCTACAGGAGGAGCAGGTGAATTGGTAGATGCACATTGACGAGGCTAACAGTGTTAGTTTATCCTTAACGTTTATGCGAAGCACTGGTTTCGTAGAGAAGGTCAGTCATAGTTCAGCCGTGAAGGTTTCATTCTGTGAGGGGGACAAACAGGTTTCTCAGTATTTCTTCTGATGTATCTCCATTGAATTGTAGGTGTAGGTAAAGAGGTTTTTCTGGAGCAGGGAGTGTGGGCAGTTTTGGTGGTTTAGGTTTCATAGATTTTGCCATGAAACGTTCTGCTTAACCATTTTCTAGGAATATTCTTTTCGGGATATTCGACTCCTCTTCTTTAGTATCAGGGCTGCAAAAGTTGAGACTTCTGTGGCTGTTGCTGTTTTTAATTCACACATTTACAATTTTGTCATAGATTAAATTTATTTGATAAAACTACACAGTCACACAGTATTATTTACTGACGACCACGTTTTGTTTATAACCATATCAAGTTACTCACACAACGTTTTTCCGACTTCCGTTATGTAGTGTCATTATTTGTCATCCCTTAGTGTGATCGGTGATAATATTTTCAATATTTCTGGTTTCGTTGGCGAATTACTTTTATTCCACATTTTAGGCACAGATTCTGTGAGGGACGATTCAAAAATCAACCAGTCCTTGTACCTATCTATATAACTTTATAAAGCTTCAACTCTATCTCACACCATTGTCTGGTTGTATGTTAGCTCAGGCATTGCAATTCTGATGTTTCTCTGTAGGCTATTCAAATTCCTACGCGTCGGTGGCATAGCTATTAGGACGCTCGCCAACCATGCACACGTCCGGGGTTCAATCCACGCCGACGCACTGCTTTACCTCGCTAAGCCAGAAATAATGCTGGTAAAGAGTAAAGGTTGGGCATGAGGCTAGCAACCTCATCCTGTAAAATAAACACTGCTAGAGAAACTTCAAGCCACTAGCTTGAAGCCCTATGTTCTACTGGGGAACGTGAAGGAAAAAAGAAAAATTCAAATTCCTGGAGTCGGTCATTCTGTATTTAGCTGAATTCCTATGTTTCAATAACCTGACCACTTATCTCACGATCATTTTGGTATATTTTTGATTAAGTTGTTTTTTTAAATGGGTCACTAGCGTTCTTTAGTCTACAGGGCAGCTCCCTGAGGCAGAATGTAGGTTTAAATGCTATTCTTATTGATGCTTTATCAAGAATATGACGTAATCAAGTATTGGTTTGTAGGGATTTGGTTGATTGGTTACGGGATTTCATCATGAGATGACATTGGTTAGAGAACGATTGGAAAACCTGGGAGTACTGGACAGCTGTTCCCCTTGTCTTCGTTCGGGACTCTTCATCAGTACGCACCCACGACACGGCTTCTAACCCAGGACCTTCTGGTTACAAGGCGAGCTCGTATACCATTAAGACACTGGGACCCGATCCAATGGCCGGCACATGAATTCTAACTTCTGCCAATTCACGATATAGCGCAACCGCTAGCCATTTTTCATCAGTGGCGAGTATTTGTCCTCATACCCGACCTGCTGCACCCTACTGGTCGCGACTTCTCACTAGAAGAGTCCCAAACTAGGACGAAACAGCTGTTCAGTACTCCGAGGTTTTCCAGTGGTTCTCTAGCCAATGTCATCTCATGATGAAATCCTGTAACCAATCTGACGTAAAATTTCAAGTCTCCCCTCCCTATATGTTAAAACTGCAGACGCTTTGATCCCCTCTATTTTATGTAATGGGTCATGGTTGCGCTAGTCTCCGCTCCTTTTATTGTGACATTTTTTGATCTTCCCAATGAATTTTCTGGAATAGTTATTAAATACTGTTGCTTCTACTATACGCTTCAGTACATTATTTAGTGTAGTGATTTTGCCACGGTTCGTTAAATACATTAATAAGCCTGCATTTAAGGGAAGCAATGACTTAAAGCTTAAATGCACTGAACTTCTTGATTTCATTATTTCTAAGTTGTGTAACCTGCAAAGACACAGCGTCTCGTGATTAATAAATAAAATTCAGAATATGAGTTGGACAGAGTTTTTTTTTTAATTATTTTAATTTTATTCCCTTGCATTCCCAGGGGAACATAGGGGGCTTCAAGCTAGAGACTTAAAGTTTCGGTGGGGTTGCTAGCCTCATGCCCAGCCTTCCCTTATTACTAGTCTTATCACTGGCTTAACGAGAGAAAAGGATTACGTCGTTGACCGCGGATTGAAAACCAGGCCACGTCAGACATGGTTGGCAAGCATTCTACAACTGTGCCACAGACGCTCAGAGCAGACATTTAACACAACTGTGATTTAATTGCACTGATTTAAGTATACATGGAAACAAAGACGGAAGGATGGGTTTCTCCTGGATACACGTAAAATAGTCCTCTGCTTCATACAGAAAATTGTTATTTATTGTTATTCCCTTGGGTTCCGAGTGGAACACAGAGCTTCAACAACACATCTCTACTCTGTTCTACTCTCTTCTGCCCTCTTCAACTGGCTCACCCCACGATTCACTATGATCTCACCTCTCATCTCCTGCTCCTCGCCACTAGGTCTCCTCCGTGTCACACTCACACCGACAACCCACTCGTCACATTCTATAAGGGTTACAGTTGACAAGCCGGCCGGCTGGCTGGCTGGCTGGCTGGCCATTTCATCTTCAGTATGCAGAAAGTCAGCGAATGGTGACAACTATTCATCAAAGTAGGTAACTGGCTGTTGGAAATCCTCTTCGTGACACAGCCGTCAAGTTTCTGACACGTATAGAAGAACTCACTGACTGACTGACTGATTGACTGACCGACTTCACTGACATTTGTGTTGAGCAGAATGCGAATCTAGTTATCTGTGCTGCAGCTGGGTAGAGTGCAATGTGGAAGATTTTCAAACTGGTTTCAGGTTGATGAAGGCGTGCGTATCCTAACTTTTGGATTCTGGCAGGTTGGCTTTGATAATTTCATCCGTTCCACTGGTTGTCTTTTAAATCGTGCTTGCTAGGTGGATAAGCGAAGGAAGTAACGTCTGTTAAATTTCTCCAAATGATGGTGATTGGCGCTGGTTGTTATTGTTACCGTTAGTGTTGGTGTTTGGTTGGTTGGTTGGTTATCTTCATCACCTCCGTCTTTTCTATGCTCATTTGGAGTTCTGTCTACTCTGTCTGCTTCTTCAGCCAATTTATGGTTTTTGAATGTAAGTCATCCAGTTTGTGTGACACTAAACATAAATCACCTGAGAAATCCAGATCTTTTAGAGTCTTTTCATCAGTCCAGCGTGTTGATGAAGACATGGGCGCTAAACGCCATAGCATTGGCGTAGTTTCCAAATTATTTCTCGGTCACCGCTGTCTGGTGAAAACTTTTACGAAGTAGATGAATTTAGGGTACATAAGCGAATACTTGGTAGGTTACAGGATTTCATCATGAGCTGACATTTGTTAGAGAACCATTGGAAAACCTGGGAGTACTGGACAGCTGTTTCGTCCTAGTTTGGGACTCTTCGTCAGTACGCACCCACTGGGATTCGAACCCAGGACCTTCCGGTTACAAGGCGAGCTCGTATACCATTAAGACACTGGGACCCGATCCAATGGTCCTTGGATTCTAACTTCTGCCAATTCACGACATAGCGCGACCGCTAGCCAATTTCTTCGGCGAGTATTTGTCCTCACACCCGACCTGCTGCACCCTACTGGCCCCAGTGGCTTAATGGTATACGAGCTCGCCTTGTAACCAGAAGGTCCTGGGTTAGAAGCCGTGTCGTGGGTGCGTACTGCTGAAGAGTCCCGAACGAAGACAAGGGGAACAGCTGTCCAGTACTCCCAGGTTTTCCAATGGTTCTCTAAAAAATGTCATCTCATGATGAAATCCTGAAACCAATCAAATCCCTACAAACCAACACTTGAAAACCAATGAGATGCTCACTGGCGACTGGCCCTATTCAGGTAGGTAGTTACCTGGGTTCCAGTGGGAAGTCGCGACCAGTAGGGTGCAGCAGGTCGGGTATGAGGACGAATACTCGCCACTGATGACAATGGCTAGCGGTTGCGCTATATCGTGAATTGGCAGAAGTTAGAATTCATGTGCCGGCCATTGGATCGGGCCCCAGTGTCTTAATGGTATACGAGCTCGCCTTGTAACCAGAAGGTCTTGGGTTGGAAGCCGTGTCGTGGGTGTGTACTGCTGAAGAGTCCCGAACGAAGACAAGGGTAACAGCTGTCCAGTACTCCCAGGTTTTCCAATCGTTCTCTAACAAATGTCATCTCATGGTGAAATCCTGAAACCAATCAAATCCCTACAAACCAACACTTGAAAACTTGGTAGGTTATTAGTTCCCAGAGCTGGTTTATTCTGGAAATACCTGAAATCAAAAGAGCACTGGTGTTACATGACTAAACAGTCAAGTAGGGTCTACTTGACGACTGTCACACATAGTCTTTTTGAAGAGGTTTCGTAGATTTGAATGGGTACTGAAGTTATACCCCTCCCACGGTATAGATCGCCTCAAATTAAATTGGAATGTACAATTTCAAGAATTGATGTTTTCTAGCAAACTCTCCACCCCCCATGTGGGAAATGACAGCATAGCTGGCTTCCTTATCATAGAAGGCGAACACCTTAATAATGCTGTACAACATCGCCCAAGGATCGCCACTTACACAGTGATGCTGACTTCTTCTTCATAGGACCTGCAGGAGCATTGGTGCTTGTCAGTGTAACTCATTGGGCTATCGCATTATGGCAGTCATTTAAATGTGTCAAGGTTGCAGAGATCAGTCGATCCTATATTTCTCTTCAACATAGTTCCTTACAACTTTTCTCTCTACACTTTTGTGTAATATGGAGTGTTGTGCCTTAAACTGCTCCGTTTCTGTGCAAAAGTGTTAGCTGAAAACTCAGTCGGTCACTCACTATTACATCCCATGTAATGAAGCCTTATTACTTTTAATTGGACACTAGTAACTAGTGTGATGTGTCCGGTTAGTCCTTTTTTGGTGCAGACTGAATTCTATCAGTCAGGTTTGCAATGTGGCCATCGTTCTAGGTAGATCGCCATCACGGTGCAGGTTGATTTGATGATATTCGATGGTTGGAGACATTCGGCCACAGGAAGCCTTGGTTGACCCAGGTTTCGTGCTAGTTGCCACTCACAGTCAGTCAGAAAGGCGTATCTGCAACCTTGAAGGAACTCACTCATGTCCCTACTGAAATTCGAACCCGCGTCATTCAGTGATACCAACAGTCAGATACGTTACCACTGGCACTACTAGTGCGAGACCTAGGTCAACCAAGGTTTCCCGTGGCCGATTGCCTCCAACTATATAATATCATCAAATCAATGTGCATCGTGATGGCGAGCTACCTAGAACAGTGGCCACATAGCGAACCTGACTGATAGAATTCAGTCTGCACCAATCAGAGGACTAGACACATCACACTAGTTACTGACTAGTTTTCAATCGAAATAGCCACCACAATCCTACAAGAGGTCAAGCGTGAGCCCGAATAGCTCAGTAGTAACGTCTCTGACTGCAGAACTTAGTGACGCGGGTTCGAATCTCGAAAGGGACAAGAGGTCTTTTGAAGGTTGCAGATACGCTTTTCTGACTGACTGGTGAGTTGCAACTAGCACGAAACCTTGGTGTTGTCTAAGGCTTCCTGTGGTCGATTGCCTCCAACCATTAATATCATCAAATCAAGGCGCCTTATTAGTTTAATACTACAGCTGTGCACAACTAATGTCTAAGGCAGCAGTTTATTAGTAACACTTTTAAAAAATATGCTTTTAAGGATCATTGGAGAATAAACTGGATATTACAATGACTAGGAGAGATGATGGTACGATTCAGCGATATATTTTTCGTAAACAGACATGGACTGGACAATATCTTCATTTTACCAGTTTTGTTCCTATCCAGTATAAACGTTCCCTAGTGAAATGTTTATTCTGAAGGGCGCGAAAAATATTCACGAGTGACACACTGATGGATGAGTTTCGACATATACATTCACTTTTATTAGCTAATGGTTATCCGGACAGCTTTATCACTTGTCACAGTAAAGAAAAATCACATCTCGAAAAGACAGCTTCTGTACCAAAGAAAGCCGTCTTTATTAATCTACCATTCAAGGGCGACCAGATTATGCAGTTGACAACTAAAAGACTTCGGTCAGCCATCAAACGCACATTCTACGCCGAATCTCTTTTTCTTACTTACCGAACATTTTCGATCCCTGTTCCTACGATTAAAGGACGAAATTCTGTGGACTCTACTTCAAACTGTATCTACAAGTTCACCTGCAGCTGCGGTGACACCTATATAGGCAGAGCCAACAGAATGTTCCAATGTCGTCGAAAAGAACATGTTCCAAAATGGCTAGTAAATCATATCGAATATCCTAACGCGATTAATCTTAATAGAAATCCAGCATCATCCATTGCAAAACACTTATTAATGTCTGGTCACAAAATGAATATTAATGACTGTTTCACAATTATTTCACATAACTCTAATTCAAGGTTGGTTATTGAAGGTGATGAAGCACTCTTGGTGGATTAATCACATACAGCCTAAACTGTGTATACAAAAACACAATAGACTTCAGTCTTCGCCTACCCTGGACTGCATGACCTATCTTAATATGATTGGTCATTAGTATGTACTTTTGTGTTGTTTATTTAACTGAGTAATTTTCATGAACTTTATTTTATCATTGTTAACCATGTTAGTTGTAAAGCGGTTGTAAAGAAACTACGAAATAATATTATCTCGCGAAATTTGTCTTCTTATTGCCTTGTTCAAATTATCAAAGGAACTAATTTTTTCAATATGTATATGTATGTTTAATCAGCTTATAGTGAATGAGGATAGATATTTCTTCAGTGTATTATTAAGGATTACTAGGCGTTCTATAATAAGCGTTGCTTGCCTCTGGTTATCGATTGTCTACAAATTAATACTGGGTAAGAACACACTAAAAACCCCAAGAAAGAAGTACGATTTAGGAGAAACAGTTGACAACAACAAAATACTGTTTCTGGTTTATACAGAAAACGTAAAGAAACGCAATCGTCTCTTCTAAGGACATTCTTTTTTTCTTCATGGGATGTGTGTGTGTGTGTGTGTGTAGAGAGACCGCCTACAGTTATGGTACACACACACACACACGCACAGTCACATTCATACGGATTTGCTTAGAGAACATTTGATTTAGGGGACAAAATTAAGGTTATTGATGACTGCACGCACGCATATATGCACACCCTCATATATAATATATAAATGTTCAATAGCAGGATTACTTTTGCTGCACATATGACTTCTATATTGGTGTAAGGAGAATTTTTGAGTAAAATCCAGATTCGTACTCTTGATGTTTTATGGTAGTGTTATTAGTTTTTATTTTTTGTTCTTCGACATTTCACCCTGCATTTCACTCAACTACCGCTTACTTTCACATCTTTTTGACAGGTGTCCAATTTGATGCATGCAGGGGAGAGGAAAAGGCGACCAAACTAGCGAACCAACCAACCAACCAACCAAGCAAACAAACAAACAAGCAATGTATGGAGTTGTTTAAAAATGCTTTTTTTTTGTTTATCTTAACTAATCTCATCTAGTTTTTTCCTTTGTGTGTGTGTGTGTGTGTGTGAAGGTGTGCGTATCATGGCTATTCTCTTCATAATGTTCTCGTAAATTTTTGTTTTAAAAAGAGGTTTTGTTTATGATTATTTTTATTATTTGTTGCTTTTTATGTGGCACTTTAAAAGAAAAAAACAACTTTTTAACAGTTTAATTTGATGCATGCTGTGTTTTATACAACTATCTGTGTTATATATATATATTAACAGTTGGATTTTATCTGGAGACAATGAAGGCAACGAACGAATCAGAGGCTAATTTGTGAATGTTGTTATCTGATTTCTGAAGATATCTATCGTCTGCATGAAAAATATAGATACCTACGAAGGAAAAGACGTAGAGTGAGAGAGAGAGAGAGATATTTTAGGCAGTGAAATGGTTAACTGGCTACAAATGTAGTTATCGCTCTTGATAACAATATGCGTACAATGCGACAGTTAAACTATAGTTGATTCAAAGTGTAATCAGCGTTAGACTGTCTATTTGATAACCAGATAATTACTGAAACTGATTCACGTTTTGCATCCTTCTTCATTAAGCCGTTATACATACAACTGAAATTCAAGGGCGATATATATATATACCCCTAGTCAAATAATTATGAAGAAATTAAGAGAAGCAGGTGAACATAGAGAAAACAGAGATGATGAAGATTCCTGGTTAACAGCAACAACAACAACAACAACAACAACAGACAACAATCAGCCAACATAAATGGGAGGAACCTGAAAGAAACAACCTCCTTTACCTACCTACCTACCTACCTACATGGGAAGAATACTTTCAACTACGGGCGGAACTGACAAGGATATCAAAGCGAGGAACATCGGGAAAGCAAGACAAGCTTTCATTTCTCTGAAGTCTGTGTGGAGATCAGCATCACTCAGCATCAAAAAAAAAGATCCGGACTTTCAACTCCAGTGTAAAGTCAGTGCTACTTACTCTACGGATTAGAGGCTTGCACTGCGCATCAAGAAGAACAACTCAAACAATTTACAGACCTTCATCAACAGCTGTCTTTGCTCAATACTCAAGATCAGATGGTTAGGAAAGATCAGCAACAGGGATCTATTGGAGCGAACCAACCCAGCATGAACCGATTGTGAAACAAATAGGCAGGAAGAAATGGAAATGAATCGACCATACTATGAGGAAACCATCAGGTGACATCACTAGATAAGCCGAGACTTAAGTGGAATCCGAAAGGGTAGCTGGCGGCTAGTTGGTCGTCGGTGCAAGGGTGGGGTGAATTGGGGGAAGTGATGTGAAGAGGAGATGAAAGCCTGTGGGCAGACCTAGAGCCAGGTGGAAAATTTAGCAGAGAACCGAACGCAATGGAGACGTGTGGCTAAAGCCCTGTGTTCCTCTAGGAACTAAAGAAAACAATAAGAAGAAGAAAAGCAGTTCAAAAAATTTTCAATACTGACGAACTACAAGTCGTATTGTATACATTACCGAGTGTGATTCCTCAGTTGAAAGATGAAGTTCCTAGACTATCTTGCCACTTCTAATTGGATCTACCAATTCAACCAGACTTGTGGTGGAGAGAGCTATATTGCCCATCGCCTTAGGAACTTGAGTTTACGTGTTCGCTCGCGAACATCTGCCAGTGTGGTTAAATAAAGGTATAGTAAAAGCCACCAACAGTTCGAAATTAAACCACCTAGTCGAAACCGGCTACAAAGGCAGCATTGAAAAATCCTTCTCCATCATCTACCGGGTACCGAATAAATTGCCAAGAACATCGAGGTACCGCATGCCGGAAATAGTAGAGGCTATCGCGGTTCGCGTGGAACAACCAGTGCTTTGTGTACAAAAGAAGCAAGCCCAGCAACTACTATATATATATATATAATTTTATTCATTTGCGTCTGGAATGGAACACAGGCATTAAAGCTTCAACTTTGAACTTTCACTAACAGTGGTCTTATTTTTGCATAGAGATGGAGCAAGTGATGAAGATAAAAAAGTAACCAATAGCAACAGTAACAACAACAACAACGGGCACCAATCATCGTCATTTAGAGAAATTCGACAGACGTCACTTCATTCACTTATCCAGCTAGCAAGCACGATTTAAAAGACAACCAGTGGAACGGATGAAGATATCAAAGCCCGCCAGCCAGACAACCAGTCAGCCAGTCACAATCGGAAGGGCGCCTTCATCAACCTGAAACCAGTTTGAAAATCTTCCACATTGCACTCTACCCCAGCTGCAGCACAGATAACTCGATTCGGATTCTGTTAACACAAATGTCAGTGAAGTCGGTCAGTCAATCAGTCAGTCAGTCAGTGAGTTCTTCTATACGTGTCAGAAACTTGACGGCTGTGTCACGAAGAGGATTTCCAACAGCCAGTTACCTACTTTGATGAATAGTTGTCACCATTCACTGACTTTCTGCATACTGAAGATGAAATGGCCAGCCAGCCAGCCAGCCAGCCGGCTAATTGCAAAAACGAAACTCTGGCTGGCTGAGAACAAATCAACCAACCAAGAGCCGATTGCTCAACAAACATGTAGGATACAATGGAGATTCATGAATTGGGAATACGTTCAGGAGGTCATTGAATTACATCTAGCACAATGCAGGCCATTTTTCGAGTGAAATCGCGACGCGAAGTAATGAGTGGGTAATTTACGCGAGTATGACATATAGGCTGTAGTGTGAGTTTGAGGAGGATATGAAAGATGAGAGATTATGGAATTCCAAGAATATTAATAATATTTTTTACAGAGTAGAGCTGATAACCCCACGCAAAACCTTCCCTCTCTGCCGTGCTTACAACCAGCTTCACGAGGTTTAGGAGTGTTCCTTCCGAGGATCAAACTCCAGACCTTAGAAATAGTTGGCGAGGATTCTACCACTGAACCATAAACGCACAATGTAAACTTGTAAATTCATTTTGTCAAGCTCTATCACTTTTAATTTAATCACTTTTCATTTGATTAGTGTCAAGCTTGTTTATGGATTGAAATTAGTTGAAAATAATGAGGGTTTCATTGATATTTTGTTTCACTTTACTGCTATTCAACAACATGCACTCATGATCGCACTAAATAGCGAACTCAGGACCTTCACGTTAAAAGGCGATCCTACTGACCATCAGTGTATTATCAAATCCGAAACTTATCAGTTTCTGTCTACATATGATGACCATAGTACAGTCATCTTGATATCGCCTTCGTTTTCTGTAGTCTCATTACTTGTTCGGAGAAGTTTAATGGCTGAATTGAAAGTAAAACTTCAGAAATCGTTTGAACACATCTGTCATGTGAACGTTCCACTCGGTGTCATGATATTTACACAGAATTGAAAATAAAGAACAGTATTTGTCACTTTTTGATTGGACACTAGTAACTAGTGTGATGCGTCTTTGGTGCAGACTGAATTCTATGGGAATGTTTAATATATTGAATTTTATCAGTCACGTATGCAATGTGGCCATCATTCTAGATAGCTCGCCATCATGGTGCACATTGATTTGATGATATTAGATAGTTGGAGACATTCGGCCACAGGAAGCCTTGGTTGACCTAGGTTTCGTGCTAGTTGCCACTCGTCAGTCAGTCAGAAAGGCGTATCTGCAACCTTGAAGGAACTCTTGTCTTTTCTGAGATTCGAACCAGCGTCACACACTTAGATTGATGGGCACACTGCAAACCTGACTGGTAGAATTCAGTCCATTACCAGAGAAAGGACTAGATACATCCCACTAGTTACTGACTAGTTTCCAATCGAAATACCCACTACAGTCCTACAGGAGGTCAATCGCGAGCCTAAATAGCTTATTGGTAACGTATCTGACTGCTGGTATCACTGGGTGACGCGGGTTCGAATCTCAGTAGGGACATGAGTGAGTTCCTTCAAGGTTGCAGATACGCCTTTCTGACTGACTGACTGATGAGTGGCAACTAGCAGGAAACCTGGGTCAACCAAGGCTTTCTGTGGCCGATTACCTCCAACCATCTAATAGTATTTTTCACTCTAAACAAAAAGAAACACTGTGAAGTACGGTACCGATAACTCTGTAACCGACAGTATAATACAAATAACCATAACAGAGCTTGAAATAAGTCTTCAGATTTAAACAGCTACCTTAGTGTCAAATTCACTTTCATAGCCATTCGAAATTGTGCATAAACAACAAGAACAAGGCTAACAGAATCAAAATGAGCTCATTCGTGGATATTTTCAGTGGATTTCACTCTAAAAACGATAGACAAAGCGATACACAGTAGGCAAATTTCAAGTTGTAAGAAGGCACAGCGGTTAGGACGCTCGCCGTTCCTATGCACATGATCTGTGGTTCGATTCCCCACCGTTGACGCACACCTGATATCAATGGTCTGGCCTGCTAAATTTGGCCTACCGATATCACATGCTGAAAATTTCATACCCGTTTCGAAAATACTCTGTGGAATCAAGCCATAATAAAATTAAAAAATAATAATTAAATAAATAAATAAATAATAAAGTAATGGGACTAGTTTAAGTCAAGTATTTTTAAAGTGTAGAAATGAATATTTTTGAAAATGAGTATTTACAGGTGAATTAAACCGTGAAGGTACTTTCAATTAAAGAGTTTGTTTAAATAACTTGGCAATTAGTGGACAAAACTTAATAAATTTACATACTATTGAAGATTACAGTTAGCATAGTTCATTTAATAATAGAAATTTAGAATAAAACGTAGCCTAAAAAACTGTTGTGTGTATAGTTTTATACCGTTTAGGTTGTAGGCAGTTGGCAGTATCTATGCTGTGATGAAAACCGACGTCACACATCATTCGGCTACATTCGTTCTTCTTGACTTTTTCACTTTTAGACGGAAGAAATCAGATTATGATGATGACGACTTGTGATGGGTGCTGTATACTCGTTGTCCTTGATCCTGTGAGTACTAGCAAGTCACTCACTTGAGTGCTTCAAAGATTTTATGGAACATTCTTTCACATATTTTAATGTGATCTCCGTTAGTTTGGGTGTATTTTTTGAAGATACGCTATAACTTTCATGGTGGTGAAACTGTATTCCAACACCGGACTACCTAGGCTTTATATTTCCTTTCTGGTGAATGGTTTCGCTCATATTCCATGTTGCACTAATAACTTTGGTAGGCTGGATACTGGCTTTGATCGTTTCTAAACTCCTTCTTTTCTCACAGTAGAATATTCACGGCTATATTCATCTCCAAAATATGCTTGTGTAGGTCAACACTTTTGCTCGATCAGAACTGCTGCTGTCTTCACAGGTGTCTGTCTGGTTCACAACTCGTCTAATTCTCTTGTTCGCATTGTAACCAGAAATACTAATTATCCCGTGCGACATCTGACGAGTTTCAATCATCCTACTACCCTCCCTTCCCAATCACACAGCCAGTAGAATAATTCAGGATGAATAGCTCATGACGACATGGCTTGATGTGAGGTCCAATAGGAATTGGTGATGGTGTCAAGACTGCTGGATTTCGTGATGGCTGCTGACTTGAATTGAATGTTGGAGGAGTTTTCTGATGACTGATAAATCCAGGATGACAAGAATCAGGTTTGCATGGTAAGTGATCAGGACACGTGATTATTTCTTGTCTTTTTATGACGGGAAACAGTTGAGTATGCTTCCAATATTGACGCAAACTTTTAATGATGCAGTCAGCAACTGTAGTTCAGCTTTTCTAAGCGATCAGATTAATTTGACCAATTGAAGTTAGCTGTACATTTTCGTATAAGAAAAATTTTGAGTTTTCAACTTCCTGGTTAAAATCACCGACCGATGTTAGTTAGTATGGGGTTCTTCAACAGACTCCATCCACGGATCGAACCAAGGGCATTCAGGTTACGCGGTTAGGTGAGGTCATAGGTGCGTACTGCTGAAGAGTTTCAAGGTATTACGTGACAGTCATCCAGTACTCCCTGGCTTACAACACTCCTGTAACTGACATCAACACGTGATCTGCACTGGAAACATTCAAGTCCTTATAACTCGACAGATGAAAATGCAAGTTTTTCATTGTTTTTATTAAGCCTAAATGACTGACGCCTGTTGGCGTATTGCCTGTTAGAATGATCGCCTCTGAGACATCTTTAATTTCGCCCTCAATGATTAATCACGCATTCGGAAATCGTAAGTGAAAAGTTTAAATAATCCAGTGTGAATCATGCTTTGGGTATGTTCAACTGACACATCTCAAGTAAGAAAATACTTGAGTTATGGATTCATCTGATAGCTACCGCCTAACAAATGGAATCGAACATTTGCATTAACTACCGTAATTGAAGAATTATTAACAAAATAAATAGCATTACTAGTACCATACAGATTATATTATCATTTTTGAATTAGCTTACCTAAGAAATTCACATTAGTTAATTGGTGGATTGTTATGTACTGGTCGAGAATTTAATAGTCCTGACGCAAGAAAGACGGAAATCAGAAGACTACTAGGTTTGCGATGATACTTCTATTTTCCAAAACACCAGGAGAATCAAAATGTCACACAAGAGTGTGAGAGCAGAAATATATATGAATGTCCACACAAGTGTGTGAGCGAATATTCAAAATGAACAAATCAATAGACAGTCTTAACATGATTGGCTAATTATAATGGAATATCGATCCATATATACATAGCAAAATATATCAGACTGTCAAACAAAACACACATATTATATGGATACATGTCACCAAGAGCAGACTGTCAAACAAACACACATATTATATGGATATATATCATGGATTATGACTAGTAATAGAATCCGGAATGCGCGTTTCGCCCTATTTGGGACTCGTCTTCTGGATGTTTACATAATTCTTTTATTTAATTATCGTGAGCGGAGAGAGAGAGAGAGAGAGAGAGACAGAATGCACAGTTGTTCACTCATGCATATGTGAATTTAAAGGTTTACAATGTTCAACTTCTTTTTCTGTACCTATCCATATTTGAAAATCACACTGACATGTAAACTTTTTGTTTGAAATATCTGAAATATTCGGACAGGCGATAACAATCAAAGTAGATCGCCTTCATATGATAGAGGATAAGTTGAGATGTGACTGTCAATTTCTTCTTGTGTTACTAGTAAAAAAAACATCCCATAGTCAATAAAATTTGCAGTGTAGCTACTAAATTAAGGGAGACAGATTATCTTATGCACAGTGTTAGATGTTAGGCAGGTGAATAAATGATTGACTTATGATATCTGTCAGCACCAAAATGGTGAAATTTATTGTCTCAAAAAGTAACATTTTATTTTCATTCCTTTACTTACCCAGTGGAATATATAGGGCTTGAAGCTACAACTTTGACGTTTCACTAGCAGCGGTATTAATTTGTATAGGATGGGGTTGCTAGCCTCATACCTAACCTTCTTTCTTTACCAGTCTTATTACTGACTTAGTGACGTAAATGAGTGCGTTGGTGGCCGGCAATCGAAACTGAACCACATGAGGCGTGGTTGGCGAGCATTCTACCGATGTGCCTTTCTACTTAACTCACTCAAATATTAACAGACTTCATGGAGGATTTCATCATGAGCTGATATCCGTTAGAGAACTACTGGAAAAGCTAGGAG
The DNA here is from genome assembly GCA_944472135.2 of Trichobilharzia regenti. Classification (NCBI taxonomy): domain Eukaryota; kingdom Metazoa; phylum Platyhelminthes; class Trematoda; order Strigeidida; family Schistosomatidae; genus Trichobilharzia; species Trichobilharzia regenti. The sequence continues at coordinate 151,533,652 of OX235270.1, forward strand.
TACTGGACAGCTGTTTCGTCCTAGTCTGGGACTGACTCCTCACCAGAACTTACCCGCCGCAGTTTGGACCCAGGACCTTTTGGTCACAAGGCAAGTGACCTCGTAGACTATTGAGCCGCTGGGACACGAACCAAAGGTCCTTGAATTCTAATCTCTGCCAATTCACAACATAGCGCAACCTCTCCGCAATGTCTTCTCCGATAAGTTACTGCCTCACCTTCAACCTACTGTACCCTACTGGTCACGGCTTCCCACCAGAACCGCAAGTAACTGCCTGAATAGGGACAATCTCTGATGAACATCAGATGAATTTTCAAGTACTGGTTTCTCTAGGGATTCTGTTTGATTGGTTGGAGGTTTTCGTCATGAGCTGACATCAGATAGAGAATCACTGGAAAACCTGGGACTACTGGACAGCTGTTTCGTCCCGATTTGGGACTCTTCATTAGAATGCGCCCCCAAAAGCAATACATGAAAATTCATCTGACGCTCACTAGCGATTGGCCTTATTCAGGCAGTTGACCTGGGGTTCTGTTGGGAAGCCCTGACTAGTAGGGTACAGCAGGTTTAAGGTGAGGCATTAAATCATCGAAGAAAACATTGCGAAATGGTCGCACTATTTCGTGAATTGGCTTACCCCGTTGGGTGAGTACTGATAAAGAGTCAGTCCCGAACTAGGACAACGGAAACAGCTGTTCAGCACTCCCAAGTGGTTTTGCCAGTGGTTTTCTAACTGATGTCAGCACATGATGAAATCCTCTATGCAATCAAACAAAGCCAATCCCTACAAAATCAATACTTGAAAATTAATCCAGATTTGTTTTACAAAGGGGTGTAATCAGCCTATGCTATGCTTGGCAATACTTATTCACAACAGTCAGAATTATTCTGAATAAAAAAAAGTGAATCTGCTGATAACAAAGCGTGCATTTATTCTCTGCTCGACAATTTGTAGTCAGTTAATCCAGGGGGTAAGGGTGTGGCGGAAACGTCAACACAAATTATCGCCTATCACACATCAATTCTATGTCATATATATGTAAAAAGTTTCTTGTCAGCTATCACAACTGTTTTCAACTTTGAATATATATCAGTTATATCAGTTTAGCATAAAGTTTTGAATTCTTTAAAAAAAATTATTTTACTAAGTAGCCAGCCCATTCTGTGTAACATCGTATGCTTGACAGTGGGTGTAGACTAAAACCTCTATGCAATAATGTTCGCTAAAATTCCAATGAGAATTTAGATTTAAACGGATGACTGGCTCAGTCGTTGATTAGACTGGAGTACTGCAAAGTGGAACACAGTATTACTACTCTAATACTAATAACAATAAAAATAATAATAATAATAGTTATTATTATTATCATTATTATTCCTGAAAACTTCATGCACTGTCTACTTTTCAACTTAGCAGTAGTGGTGAGAATTAACAGTTTACACAAGTGAATTAAAAATAGCGTGTACAATTCAAGTTTAGGCGAAAAAGTTACTTTATTTGGAAAATAACTGAAAATTAAGGAGTTCTCGAGAGTCGTTTCGTTCCAGTCGGCAGTTGAAATCAGGATATCAGGTGAGGAGGCCAATGCGCCATTGGCTATATTTAACCAGTGGGATAGAATCCGGTGGTCTACGAATTCGAAAGTCGACCAGTTTGCTGCATATGATGTAGCACCACTGTTAGTTTAGTCTCCTCAGTAAGTGTTTGTCCTAACACCCGATTCTATGGAATCTACTGATCGAGAATGAATAATCAACGGGCTGGCCTGGCAACTTGAAGTGGAGTAACGAGTATGTGATGCTGGAGATTCGTAGACGAGTGCGAAAACAGCCATCCTTTATTACCTCGGTTCCAGCAGTTTGCTGTTACGTTCTCAGCTATGGGAACTGTAATTGAGTTATTCGAGTTTGACCATGGATAGATAACAATTAGAGAACCATTGAAAATCAGCACTGCAGTACTTACTGGATCGATATTTCCTCCTAGTTCGCGAATCATCGCCAGTACGCATACACTGGGTTTCGAACCATGATTGGTTTATACTTGAATTTTTGTTTGTAAAGTTATGTAGGTATATTAGAGTTGAGCCTGATGAGATCTAATTGAAACCACAATATTGTTCGCGCTCAAATGTGTTGTTCTAAATTTTACTATGGGAACATTTATTTTACTTATCCATACATCATATTTAAAGAATCATTGATATTGGCAACAATAGTGTTCTTAAATTAACATCAAATCAATACGAACTTCGAACGACCTTGTCGGCTAGCTAGAAAGATAACTAACTGGTGATTTCCTGATGAGACAAAAGTCATAAAACAACTGCAATTTAGAGTGAAACCAACAACAACAACAAAAAAAACAAATCAGGAACGGTTGTGCACAGTGGAGTGGAGTGGAGTGGTATTTTAAAGTTGTCATAAAAAAGGAATGTTTATTTTTCTCGAAGCAGATGGAGAATGCAATTAATTGATTATTAGAGTAATAATAGTTCGCGTGATGTTAATTGTGTGTACCACGTGTAACGGAGTTAACACCTTATCAATCTCAACTGAATCTTTTTTCATATTCTCTATGTTTTTGAGAATGAGATTGTCATGATCAGAGGGAGTCATCCTATAAAGCTGTAGGTTGTGAATCATGCTGCGATGCATAGATGTCCAAGTGATATTTTGCTTTTATTCCTTTATGTTCCCTTTATGTTTCTAGAGCCCTGAAGTTTCGGAAGCAGTAGTGTTTGTTTTTATGCGATAGGGTTGCTAGCCTCGTATCCAACCTACCCTCATTATCAGTCTTATTACTGGCTTAATGAGGTTAAGGAGTGAGTCGGCAAGTAATGTAACTTGAACAAAGCAAGATCAACGACAGTGGTTTGTGCATAATAACATGGTACCATCATTTATTTCGTTGGCTTCTCATCAGCTGCTTACAGACTAAATAAATTACGAGGTTTAAGTACAGAAACGCTTTAACATACTTGCAAATTTTACATGTTCTCAGTTGACAGAATTTTCCACAATTAGTAAACAGTGCTCAGAAAATTGCGCTTATATAGTTTTTACACAGGCAGTTCAAGTTTAAACAAAATAAATGTATACATACAATGGTAAAGGAGTTACATAATAAAGATGAGATGTGCGTTAGATGCATAGTGACTAGTAAGTTAGCTAACAATGTACTGAGTTGAGCTCAAATCATAGAAACAAGAGACAAGCCAAATTACAGATTATAAAAGGGAGGGTGAGGTTAAAGACAAAGAATACGTAATCAGATGAGAGAAAAAAAGGCATCCAGTTACCAAGGCAACGAAAGACTAATAACTGCTTATTTCTTAACACATAGATCTGGTTTGAAGCGTTTGATAGAAATCGCTTCAGCAAACTTGAGGAGAATAGAGCTCCTTTGTTCATTGATAATTGAGATGTCTGGTAACAGCGCTACTATAAGAGTTTGTTCCCTTGAGACGTAGGCTTTTTGGTATATGTTCGAAAAATCGGAGGTGTGCCCTTCTTCTTGTTCTTCCAATGTAACTGCTCCCGCAGATACATGTAAATTTGTATCCACAGTTGGGTATCTATTGACTTTTGACTGCACCAAAGAGCATGTTGTTCGATAGACGGGAACCAACTTCGCTGCAGGGTAGGCTCTGGCTAATAACGTTCTCAGTCTTCTGTTTTCTTTATCTTTAACCTCACCCTCCCTTTTATAATCTGTAATTTGGCTTGTCTCTTGTTTCTATGATTTGAGCTCAACTCAGTACATTGTTAGCTAACTTACTAGTCACTATGCATCTAACGCACATCTCATCTTTATTATGTAACTCCTTTACCATTGTATGTATACATTTATTTTGTTTAAACTTGAACTGCCTGTGTAAAAACTATATAAGCGCAATTTTCTGAGCACTGTTTACTAATTGTGGAAAATTCTGTCAACTGAGAACATGTAAAATTTGCAAGTATGTTAAAGCGTTTCTGTACTTAAACCTCGTAATTTATTTAGTCTGTAAGCAGCTGATGAGAAGCCAACGAAATAAATGATGGTACCATGTTATTATGCACAAACCACTGTCGTTGATCTTGCTTTATTCAAATTCATCAAGGGGAATTAATGCATGAAGGAATGGAACTTCAAACTACCTGCGGGGTTTGGAGTTGGATTCTCAGCGATGAAGTGATGTGAGATATTTTCAGCGAAAACTAATTTCGTTATACTTATAGTAATGATCATTTTCTATAGTTTGGTTTGTAAGGGTTCCCAAACTAGGATGAAACGGCAGCTGTCCAGTGCTTCCTGGTTTTCAATGGTTCTCTAACTGATATCAATCCGTGATCAACTCATAATGGTCATTTTCAAATTTTTATTGTTCTATCGATAAAAACGTCTTTCTTTCTCACATTAGGCTTGACTCACTTGTATCCATTTTCTTTCAATTAAATATATTTTATGATGGGGTTAACTATTGTCATTGTAGTTCATGTTCACTAAGGACGAAGTAAATTCTGCGTCAGAGGTAGAATTTTTTTACTTTCGACCATGGACCAACTAAATCAGTAGCAGTCTACATCAGATAATCTCGTAATCAGTCAATAACAATCTACTACTCTGCTTTTGATTCAGTACAATTAAGATTCGATGAGTATTCAACCTTGCGCCAGAAGTGATGAACTCCAATGGAGAAGAGTTCACACTGGAACTCCTGGCAACACCGTCAAGTAACCAGTCACTAGCCTAGTATCAGACGAATTTCTCAGCGTTATTTTGTAGGGAATTGATTTGTCTCAAACTTCACTACGGACTGATGTCAGGTAAAGAACCATTGAAAACCAGCAGTGGAGTAGTGGGCAGCTGTTTAATCCTAGTTTGAGAATCCTGGGCATTGCGCACTCATCACAGGGATTTGAATCCAGAATCTTTATGTTAAAAAGCAAGCTCACAGAGCATTCAGACACTGAGACTAGACTCAATGGTGAGCTGATGAATCCTACCAGTTTGTGATTTTAGTGCAAACACCGAGCAGTGTCAAACACTGAAACAAATCAAATACCTACAAACCGACTCATGAAAACTGTTCTGACCTTGTTAGTGACTGACTGCATGGTGAAGTTGCCTGGAGTTATTATGCCAATTAGGATTGACAAGAGAAGGTTCAACTGGATAGCTAGTATGATGATCATCAGACCTCCACGTAACAGCTAGGCAATGTTCTTGCATACTGGAATGAAATGACGACCTAGTTTGTTCAGCCGGTGCAGTAACCTACTGGTGATTAGGAGGCTGGTTATTTTATAATCCTGCCTGAATCTCTAGGCTACCTGAATTTCCATCCTAGATAACAATTCATGTTTTCACTGATTGGGAGATTTCATCAGTAGCTGACGTCACTCAGAGAATCATTGGAAAACCACCCCAGCAGTACTGCACGGTCAGTTGTTTCGTCCTAGTTTGGCACTGACTCTTTACCAGTACGCACCCGCCGCGGGGTTTTGAACCCAGGACCTTCTGGCTACAAAGCGAGCTAGTTCGTAGACCATTCAGACAATGTGACCCGATCCGATATAATGGCCTATGAATCCTGACTTGTGCCAGCCAATTCACGACATAGCGCGACCACTTCGCAATGTCTTCTTCGATTGGCTACTGCCTCGTCTTCAACGTGCTTCACCTCACTGGTCAGGGCTTCCCACTAGAACCCCAGGTCAACTGCCTGAATAAGACCAATCGCCAGTGAGTATCAGATGAATTTTCAAGTGTTAGTTTGTGTAGGAATTTAGTTTCATTGGTTGGAGGATTTCATCATGAGCTAACATCAGTTAGAAGACCATTAGAAAACCATCTGGGAGTACTGGACAGCTGTTTCCGTTGTCCTAGTTTGGTACTAAACATCAGTACGATCCTACCAAAGTTCTTGTTATAACCTTTCAGTTATATGCGTGGGTCTGCAAATGTACACGTTCACATTTTTAATTGGTTTGCAGCCTATCGTTGAGCATTCTTGTAGAACCAAAGAAAAATACCATAGTGGATTGTTTCATTCTTCAGATCTAACATCACTGTGTAACACGGTTTACTGGAAAAGGGCTCTTTTTTTTAAACTTCTGGATGGAGAGTAAATATTGTGCAAAAAACTACTTTGAAAATTTTTCATAATGTGTAAACTTATTGTGTACAATCAAGCTATTATTATTATTATTATTAACATTATTATCCTATATTGACCAAGGTTCTCGTTTTTACCTGCATTCTTACGATTACGTATTTACACTCAGTGTATCCACTATCGATGACTACAGGATTTCAGCATTCTGCGCTTATTGAAAAACTAGAAGCGGAAGGAAGAATTCGAGCCAGGACAAGTAAAAACAAAGTCACAAATATATGAGAACGATTATCATTATTGTTCCCTTTGGGTTCCTAGTGGAACATAGGGCTTCAACTGCACGTCTCCACTTGCCACTTCTGTCTTCCTTCTGCTGTACCTTTCACCTGAATCCATGTTAGTCCATGTTAGTTCAACTCCTCCTCACGCATATGATCTCCTCCATGTCACCCTTGCACCTACGCCCCACTCACCGCGTGCTTCCCATTCTGTCGGGTTCCACTCGAGCAATGACCTGACGCTCGCGCGCGATGTCACCCAGTGGCGCCATACTCAGCGAGTGTCCATCTCCATCCATCTCCACTTTCTCCTGCATATTTCTTGGTTGGCGACTGGTTCTTGTTTTGTTTTGTTTGTTCCCATAGTTTCTTGTTTTTGGTGATTCTTTCCAGCCCGGCCCGACCCGCCCATCTCATCTTCAGTATAGAGCCAGCGAAGACAGTTAGTTGTTGATAAAGGTCTGGTCTGCAACAGGGGTGGAAATATTCTTCGTGACCAAACCGCCAAGTTTTCGATCCGTTTCGTATAGAAGGACTGACTGACTTGACGTTTGTACTGAAAATCCGAAAGAATTTTGTTGTTGATGCTGAGTGAGTGACGAAGATTTCCAGATTGGTTGTTTCAGGTTGATTGATGAATGTGTTTATCGCCTACCCGATTCTCGCTCGATTTGACATCCTCGTCCGTTCCGACTGGCTGTAGTTGAGACAATGCTCCCTGGATAAGTGAGTGAATGAATTAACCTCTTTCAAATCCCTCCTGTTGATGGTGATGGTGACGGCGGTGGATGTTGCTGTTGTTGTTGCTGGTGGTGGTTGGTTATTTTCATAACCTCCATCTTGTCTATGTTCATCACCTGGAGTCCTGTCTTCTCTGGCTGCTTCTTCGACTAGTTTGTCGGTTTTCGCTTGTAAGTCTTCGACTTTGTGTGTGTGACATCAAAAATAAATCATCCACGCGCGAAATCCAGGTCTTCTAGGTTGTTCGCGTCGGTCCAGGATGTCGCTGTCTTCTCGTTTCCCACTCACTGTCTGACGCATAATCCAGTCGACCACACTTAGGAATATCATTGGTAGATGATAACGTTTCATTGACATTTACCTATACATTTTCAAAATTACAATCGGATTAAGGAGACTGAAGTTTCTTTCAGATATTCATGAATGCAGTTTTATTGTCATATACGTTCTATAAGATGGTATCTCTATGAGATTTAGACATCAATTACTATATTGTAGTGCAAATGGTCACTCAGCATAGATAATAAATTTTGAAATACAAAGAGAAGCGTTGAGAACCAGTAGCCGGTAAAATAGTTTTCACAGAAACTGAAATTAAATCAATTTGGTGGTAATAACCAGTGGAATTATTTTTATCATTTTACGCTTGATGAACAACTGTGACATATTTTGGACACCAGTGGAAAAAAAAGATAATAACAACGAATTACTGAAGCTTATCTTAGTCAGTAGTAAAGCTATAACCGTTCCAGTCAAATACCAACTCAATTCCGATGTTTCCAGTACAGATTGTTGTGCTTAAAACAAATCTGTAAAACTCAAAAACACTCAGAACACATAAACAACAAATTGAGAATCAAAGTCACATCGTTTTCAGCACACTGTTATCCAATGCATAGTTGTCTAGTGTTTGGCACTGTCTCCGCCGATTCAGATGCACAATTTACACTCTGAGATTCGACAAGCTCAGGAGGAAGGTTTTCAGTTCAGATGTAGGTAACCGCTAGAATGTATTCGGCTGGATTCCCTTGTGGCCGAAAGGTCTCACTGATACCTACGAGAACACGAGTGGCGGATAAATGCTCACTGGTGACACTGGCTGGCGCCAGTCACCCCGTAATCATGAATTTGGCTTGTCACAGTGGGTCTAGTTCAAGTGTCTGAATGGTCTACAAGCTTGACTTGTAACTGGAAGGTTCTGGGTTCCAGAGCCAGTGCGTGTGTGTGTGTACTGGCGATGAGCCCTAGACTAGTACAAAACAGCTGTCCAGCACTCTAGTTCTGGTTTCCAGTGATTCTCTCTAAGTGAGATCAATCCGTTGTGAAATTTGAGACAAGTGAATTCTCTAAAAAACAACTCTGGAAAAACAACTTATTCAAATGATTTTCACAGTTTAAATTTCTAAGGAATTATCCTGTGAACTGGATGGATAGTTAGTTAGTTCCACTCCTCATTTTCGTTTTTACTATTCTTTTAGGACCCTTTTTGTACTGGTGATATTTTGTATACAGATGTGTTCAATAAAATTTGTGAATGCGCAGATCAAAGATGTTATGAATTTCGTTGGATTATTTGAGTGCCTAAGCAGACTGAATCATTAAGCAATTTGTCGACTGATAGTGACACATATAAAATACTTTACAAATTGAAACAAGTGACTCAGTGAAGAGATTCTTTTCAAAAAAGAATTCATCACCAAGCTGTACAATGATATATATATATATATATATATATACACACGCACAGCGTAAATACCATTCAGACATCTATAAAACACAAAATAATTGAGCAAAGAATATCCTTTTCGATAATTCCCTCCTCTTCTGGCTCTACAATTATATGCATATGTTTATATACATAGAATATTCTAGAATAGTTGTCAATAACAATATTAGTGTTTTTTTAATAATAATATCGATTTGTAAAGTAAGATCACAATGGAATTAGAGTTCATTAATGATGCTTAAATTGTAATAATAATAATAATAATAAAGACATAATAACAAATAGAATATCAACTAAAATTAGGGAGATTTCCACAAAAACTGAGGATGACTCAAACCTAGATGGTCAAGGTGACGATAATGTCTGAACTAACTTCTTTTGGATGCACAAATTAGGCTGGTTAATGTGGATCCCAACAGCCTCAGCAATATTTAGTAGTCGAACTCTTAAGGCGGAATTGAGATTTGCTGGTATGCGGTAAGTGACTTTGAAAGCCATCTCGTGGACATAAATCTTGTATTCTGTATCCACAAGATAAGAGAGAGTAGCGCTACGAATGGATTTAATTGGTCCTTTACTTAACCGTTTCACAATGTGATGTTTGGAAATCCAACAAGAAACACGCTTAATTGTAATAATAATAATAATAATAATGGTAAAGCTTTATTTAAGACAGTATGCGAATATACGGTACAAAAATTTTCAGCGTATTCAGCTCCAAAGTACTTTCTTCTTTACACAGGATTCACATGTAAAGTAAAAACCGGAAGTATATCTTCATTTCGTTGAAGAATTGTACAGCGTTTACTTGGGAGCAAGTTAAATCATCGCGCAAGTTTATGTATAGGTCATTTGATATAACTGGACGATTAAAACAACGATAAATCCAGATGAAATTGAGCATTTTGGAGGAGAGTAATTTCGGTAGCCCAATGATTTAAGCAGGCCTATGTAACTGGCTCACTCCACAGGAGTAGTTAAATTGTTAGATACACATGAAGGAGGCGAAATTAGGCAGTTTGTCTTTTATTCCCAAACGCAAAAGAGGAGTGGTTTTGAGGACACAGAGCAATTCATCAGCAAAGAACGCTCTTTTTACCGCATTTCTAAGGCGCTGTGTTAGTATCTCATTGATGTTGTCGCCAAAGAACTGCATTTGTAAGAATAAGGTCTTTTTTAGAACTGTTGGTACACTAGCTGCTTTGATTGTAGATTCATATTCTTATCAATAAACTTTTCTAGATAACTATTTTCACATAGGCCTTATAATCAGGCGTGTTTCTCGTCAAATTTCCAAACATCACCCTGTGTGGTTAAGCAAAGGACAAACAAAATATATTCGTACCGCTACACTACCTCATCTTGTGGATACAGAACACAAGATTGATGTCAATGAGGCGGCTTTCAAAGTCACTTACTGCATATCGACAAAACTCAATTTCGCCTTAAGATTTCGACGATTAAATATTGCTGAGGCTGGCTGTTGGAATCCATAATAAGAAGCTTAATTTTGTGCGTCCAAAAGAAGCTGGTTCAGACATTGTCTTTACCTTGGCCATCTAAGTTCGAGTGATTCTCAATTGTTTTGCAGAAACTTCTTTAATTGTAGTTGATATTCTATTTGCTATTATATTATTATTTGAGCAGCTTTAATCTGTGTGTATAAACATATATATACCAATGTAGAGCCAGAATAGGAGGGAATTATCGAAAAGGATATTCTTTGCTCTATTATTTTGTGTCATAAATATATAAGTTTACAAATAAAAATTTAAGTATAAACCAATCATGGTGTTTTGTCCATAGGATAATAAGATGGTGGATATAAATTGTGCACTTACTCATAAAAGTAGTAATGATAATAATAATAATGATTTATCAATAATCTTATCATATCTTCATTACAAAACGTGTCTCGTTTACTTTCCTTACAATCTAACATTACGTAATCGGTTCATTTGTTTTTACTAGCCTTTATCGACTACTATGTCTACCTGAACAATTGTTTGTTTAATCATGCTGTTTCTGGTTATTCGTGTCATCACAGATTGCCTCACTTTTTCATCCTTATTATTCATAAGACCATTATTATTGTTATTACTATTATTAATATTATCATTACCAGTATTATGACTAATTGCACAATTTATATTCACCATCGCATTATCCTATAGACAAAACGCCATGATTGGTTTATACTTGAATTTTTGTTTGGAAAGTTATGTAGGTATATTAGAGTTGAGCCTGATGAGATCTAATTGAAACCACAATATTGTTCGCTTAAATGTGTTGATCTAAATTTTACAATGAGAATGTACATAGATATGGTTTTGAAGAGATGTATTCACATATTTTATTCAATTCCCTCAGCGGATATAATTTCTAAAAAACAACCCGTATATATATATATATGACTGTACAGCTTGATAATAAATTCGTTGGTGCAAAGACTCTCTTCTCTGAATCACTTGTTTTGATTATCTATATGCTACAATGGGAATTTTCCATGAAATACATAAACGTTTAACAATGAAGGCATATTCAATATCCATTTAATGAAAAATGAGTAACCTTTTAAGACTTTTTCCACTAAATTCATGAGCCATTGAATCGGATCCCAGTGGCTGAATGGTATACCAGCCAGCTTTCCTTGTAACCGGAAGGTCCTGGGTTTGAATCCCAGTGGGTGCGTACTGCCGATGATTCCCAAACTAGGATGAAACAGCAGCTGTCCAGTACTCCCTGGTTTTCAATGGTTCTCTAACTACGGAATATACACATTGGGTCATAGGAGTTATTAAGAAGACAACTGCAGCGAAGAAAATTTTCTTTTCGATGAAGTCATCATCTTGGCTGTACATTCGTGTTCTCTAACTGATATCAATTCGTGATCAACTCGTAAATTCTTCTTATTACGCTAATCAAATGTTGTTTGGCATTACAGCTACTGAACCACAGTCTACCTACATCGTCTATCAAGTTGTGTCACCTAAACTATCAGTGAAGTCGATAAATCAACTGCCAGATTTTAGAATTCATGCGTAGCTGGATTACATCTCAGTGACTGGATAGTAACATGCTTACCTTAAAACCAGAAGGTTCCATGTTGGATTCTTGGTCAAATCATCTATGCATACTTGACTAAACACATATCAAGTAATCCTTGGTTTTTAAATGATTCTCTCTCAGATATTGCTTTCTGATGACATCTTCATTGACAACAATGAAATTACCTCGAAACCAATACATAAAAATCAGTGGAATGACTTGAAACTCCTGCTGAAAAGCTAAAACGTTTTAACAAAAACATATATTCCGTGCGATAATCCTCTTTGCGGTCATTGTGAATAGTTTTGTCATTGCTTTACCCAGCGAGTGAGTGAGATGTGCGGCTCCAAGCTCTTTGACTTTTTAGCAGAGACAATGTTGTCTTATGCATAGTGGGGTTACTAGCACCACGGCTGACCATAGTTCTTACTCTTCAAGGTGGACTGTCGGCTAGTAAACTAGGGACGGGGTTCGAAGTGAGCCATCCTGAGGGTGTTTGAAACCGGATTATGTGCGTTCGGCAAGCATTCTACCATTGGACCATCGAAGCCCTCTGATTAGTCAATTCTTCAGTGTATACACTGAAAGATAAAAATGTCCCCTGTGTTTCAGTTAAGTAGGAGATAGTTTATTTTGAAGTAGATACGGTCACCTACTAACCACTGGCATGAAATCAAGCAGATTATGTTTGATTTAAGAATTAAGCAAATTCATAGATAGTCAGTACCTGTCTAAAAACCTGTAGGATGCAGAAGAATTGCTATTCTCAATCTGAATTACAAATTCACTACTGAAGATGATTCGCAAACTGGGACGAAATAGCAGTGCTGGTTTTCAAAGGTTCTCTAACCGATATCAACAATGTGGTCTAGTCTGAAACACATACAATCCCTACAAACTAATGCAGTGGAGATTGATAAGGTGTTAACTCCGTTACACGTGGTACACACAATTAACATCACGCGAACTATTATTACTCTAATAATCAATTAATTGCATTCTCCATCTGCTTCGAGAAAAATAAACATTCCTTTTTTATGACAACTTTAAAATACCACTCCACTCCACTCCACTGTGCACAACCGTTCCTGATTTGTTTGTTTTTTTCTTGTTGTTGGTTTCACTCTAAATTGCAGTTGTTTTATGACTTTTGTCTCATCAGGAAATCACCAGTTAGTTATCTTTCTAGCTAGCCGACAAGGTCGTTCGAAGTTCGTATTGATTTGATGTTAATTTAAGAACACTATTGTTGCCAATATCAATGATTCTTTAAATATGATGTATGGATAAGTAAAATAAATGTTCCCATAGTAAAATTTAGAACAACACATTTGAGCGAACAATATTGTGGTTTCAATTAGATCTCATCAGGCTCAACTCTAATATATATAAGTTTACAAATAGAAATTCAAGTATAAACCAATCATGGTGTTTTGTCTATAGGATAATGCGATGGTGAATATAAATTGTGCAATTAGTCATAATAGTGGTAATGATAATATTAATAATAGTAATAATAATAATAATGGTCTTATCAATAATAATAATAAGGATGAAAAAATGAGGCAATCTGTGATGACACGAATAACCGGAAACAGCATGATTAAACAAACAATTGTTCAGGTAGACATAGTAGTCGATAAAGGCTAGTAAAAACAAATGAAACCGATTAAGTAATGTTAGATTGTAAGGGAGGTAAATGAGACACGTTTTGTAATGAAGATAAGACTAATGGTTGATAATAAAGGGGTTGAAAATATAAATAAGGGGTTGTGTAGAAGTCTTAAGTTATGTCTTAATAGGCCAAAAGGGATAATAGCTGTACGAAATTCTTTTGAATGCATTGTTTAATGCATTGCATTGAATGTCTGTCATCTTAGCTGTGTGCAGTAGACGAATACGACGTCTATTTAAAAGATTCGGTGGGATACGAAGAATTACTTTGAAGACTGTCGTTTTCTCCACTCCATGACCACTATCAACTAAATGTGGCAAAATTGAGCTACGGATTGTTTTCGTCTGTCCCTTGTCAAACCACGATGGGAGATGTTCACTAACACGTCGGCTAAGCTGTCTAGTAGTACGCCTAACATAACTGTCACCTCAAGTGCAGTCGAATTGATAAATGCACATAAATGTGGTAAAACTATCAAGCTTATCCTTCGTTCGCGTCCCAATCATTCGTCGGCTAGAGAATGACAAGCATAGGTGTGCTGTGTAAAACGTTCTCCGTATACTCTTGGATAGTCCGTGAAACATAGTCTCACTAGATAAGTCACCATTAAATTTTAACTTAATAAATAGAGGCTTTTTACGTGCAGTCATAGTCTCTTCGATGTTTTCACAGGTTTCTTTATGAAACTACTCGGATAGCCCATCTCTGTTAAAGAATCATGAATATATTCAAATTTCTTTTGTAGGAAGTCATCCGTACACATCTTTCTTGCTCTACTCGTAAGACCTTTAACATTTCTTTAATATTTAATGGGCACGTAACCTCGCCAGATTACTAGCTTGCTAGTTTTCTAGCCGGTTCCAAGCCCGGGTAAAGAGGTAGGGTTGGGGCGTGGTGCTAGCAACTCCACCCCTGTAAAACAACCAAATCGCTACAGAAACTTCAACGAATAAATATATTAAAAATTCTAAAAACATAAGCAATAGCCTTACTTTTCGCTGGAATCGGGGAAGTGAAATGACGCAGGCTGGTGAAAGCCTTCGGGAAGCCAGTCAGCCGATGTGCCTTCTTTCGATGAAAGCAAAAGTAAGGATGGGTACCTGGAATGTTCGTACAATGTACGAAACTGGAAAGGCTGCCCAGATAGCCGCTGAAATGAGAAGGTACAGAATAGAAGTGTTGGGAATCTGCGAAAGCAGATGGAACGGAACTGGAAGGTGCCAACTACCTACTGGAGAGACAGTAATCTATTCCGGCCACCTAGAGGACAACCATGAGCACACCGAGGGAGTGGCCATCATGATGTCACCAACAGCAACCAAAGCTCTCATGCAGTGGGAACCAATCTCCTCCAGGATAATGACAGCCAGGTTCAACTCAAAAGGAAGGAAAGTTACAGTCATTCAATGTATGCTATGCGCCTACAAACGTCTCAGAACAAGAGAAGAAGGAGGCGTTCTACAGACAACTACAAGCAATAATGGACAACGTCCCAAATGGCGATATCAAAATCCTGATGGGCGACATGAATGCGAAGCTGGGAGGAGAACTCACCATGGGTCGCGAGGCCCTCGGTGAAATGAACGACAATGGTGAACTCTTCTCAGACTTCTGCGCCTTCAATGATTTGGTGATTGGTGGTAGTGTGTTCAAACACAAGGATATACACAAGACGACATGGATTTCACCAGATGGAAACACCAAGAACCAAATAGACTTCATCTCAATTTCAAGAAAGTGGAGACGGAGCCTACTGGACACAAGGTCAAGGAGAGGAGCAGATGTGGGTTCAGACCACTATCTAGTAGAAGGGACTTTCAAGGTGAAACTAAAAGCCTCGAGGATAGCTGGGGATAGGCCACAATGCAAGTTCAACACTCAATTACTGAAGGACACAACCACAAAAGACACTTTCACTGCAACTGTCAGAGCAAAGCAGGAAACACTACGCGACATCACTGAAGAATCATGCGTGGAAGAACATTGGAAGTCTCTGAAGGCGATTCTCAACGAAACGTGTTCAACGGTTCTAGGAAGAAAGAAGAGACAAGACAAGGAATGGCTCTCAACGGACACTTGGAAATTAATAGAAGAGAGGAGAATGGTGAAAGAGAAAATGATTCAATGCAAGGACGGACAGGAGAAGGAGACGATGAGCTCAACTTACAAAGCACTGGACAAAGAAGTGAAGAAGAGTGCTAGGAAGGACAAAAGACGATTCTACGACAACCTGGCCACTGAAGCTGAAAAGGCAGCAGGCAAAAGGGACCTGAGGACACTATATCAGATAACCAAATCTCTATCCGGGAAGAGATCAACACAAGCGAAACCTATAAAAGACAGCCAAGGGAACCCAATTACCAAGGAAGAAAAACAGATTAAACAATGGGCGGATCACTTCAAAGGACTCTTGAACCGACCATCACCTGCAACCCGTCCAGAAATACCAACAACAGCGCGCACACAACTGCAAGTTGACACCAATCCTCCAACGAGAGCTGAAGTCTTGAACGCAATCAAGCTTCTGAAAGCTGGAAAAGCAGCTGGACCAGATGGAATACCCCCTGAAGCACTGAAAGCGGACCCAGAGACGACAGCAGACATGCTGACTCCATTATTGCAAAAGGTCTGGAAGGAGGGAAAGGTGCCTACTGACTGGAGGAAAGGTTACCTCGTGAAACTACCAAAGAAGGGCGACTTAGGCCCACTCTGCAAGAACTGGCGAGGAATCATGCTCCTGTCGACGCCAAGTAAAATCCTGAGTCGCATCATCCTGGAGAGATTAAAGGACGCACTGGATACAGAACTCCGACCAGAACAAGCTGGATTCAGGAAAGGCAAATCATGTACTGACCAAATTGCAACTCTACGCATCATCATTACAGAACAAAGCATGGAATGGCAATCAAACCTCTACCTCAACTTTATAGACTTTGAGAAGGCCTTCGACAGCGTTGATCGTGAAGTAATTTGGAAATTACTCGAGTACTACGGCGTACCCCAAATATTCATCAACCTTATTCAACAGCTGTACGACAACGGCACATGTCAAGTGATCCACAACGGAAAACTCAGCGAGGCGTTTGGAGTAAACACAGGAGTCAGACAAGGGTGCTTATTATCACCGATAATATTCCTAATTGTGGTGGACTGGATTTTGCGTCAGACAGAAGACAAGAATATCCTAGACCGACGCGAAGAACCTAGAAGACCTGGATTTCGCGCGTGGATGATTTATGTTTGATGTCACACACAAAATCGAAGACTTACAAGCGAAAACCGACAAACTGGTCGAAGAAGCAGCCAGAGAAGACAGGACTCCAGGTGATGAACATAGACAAGATGGAGGTTATGAAAATAACCAACCACCACCACCACCAACAACAACAGCAACATCCACCGCCGTCACCATCACCATCAACGGGAGGGATTTGAAAGAGGTTACTTCATTCACTCACTTATCCAGGGAGCATTGTCTCAACTACAGCCAGTCGGAACGGACGAGGATGTCAAATCGAGCGAGAATCGGGTAGGCGATAAACACATTCATCAATCAACCTGAAACAACCAATCTGGAAATCTTCGCCACTCAGTCAGCATCAACAACAAAATTCACTCGAACTTTCAGTACAAACGTCAAGTCAGTCAGTTCTTTTATACGAAACGGATAAGAAACTTGGCGGGTGGGTCACGAAGAATATTTCCACCAACAGCCTGTTGCAGACCAGACCTTTATCAACAACTAACTGTCTTCGCTGGCTCTATACTGAAGATGAGATGGGCGGGCCGGGCCGGGCCGGGCTGGAAAGAACCACCAAAAACAAGAAACTATGGGAACGAACAAAACAAAACAAGAACCAGTCGCCCAACAACAACAAATATGCAGGAAAAAGTGGAGGTGGATGGAGATGGACACTCGCTGAGTAGGCCGCCACTGGGTGACATCGCGCGCGAGCGTCAGGTCATTGCTCGAGAGGAACCCGACCGAAAGTGAAGCACGCGGCGAGTGTGAGGTCAGTGCAAGCGTGACATGGAGGAGATGGTGTGCGTGAAGAGGAGTTGAAAGTGTATGGACTAACATGGATTCAGATGAAAAGTACAGCAGTAGGAAGACAGAAGTGGCAAGTGGAGACGTGCAGTTGAAGCCCTATATTCCACTAGGAACCCAAGGGTGCAATAATAAATAATAATAATAATGGGCACGTAACTAAAGAAGTGTGTGTATTGCCCTGTGAATGTGCTTTTTCCATACACACACACCTCACATGTGACCTATCTTCTTGCCTACTTAGAAAGATATCCAGAAAATGCAGTTTATTCTCTTGCTCCTCTTCACAAGTTAAAGAAAGCGAAGGGTGGATGTTTTTGAATTTCAGCAACAATTCATCCATATTAACATTCCCATCAGCTAAGATAAATCTATCATCGACATATCGGCAATACATATCAAAATCCTTGATGATATCTTTCAATATCCCGTTTTCAAGTTTTGCGAAAAAGCATTTTATTTTTAAAATTATATATATATATATATATATATATATATATATATATATATATATATATATTAGAGTAAAGCCTGATGAGATCTAATTGAAAACAATATTGTTCGCTTAAATGTATATATAAGTGTAGAACCTGATGAGGAAGTTATCAGAAGGAATATTCTTCACTCAATGTTTTTACCTTGTATGTATTGAATGGAATCACGAAAGAATGAGTTAATTAACTCAATCACCAGTGAGGTTCATCCAATTGGGAGTGAGAATGAAGTTTTCAGCGATGACATTGATTTGTGGTAACCGTAAAACTCACAAATAAGTAGAAGTTAGAATTCATGGGCGATGGGATCTTTTCTTGGTTTGCTGAATGGTCTACAAGTTTGTCTTGTAACCGGAAGGTCCTGGGTTCAAACTCCCATGTTGACTACGTGCTGACGATGAGTCGCCAACTAGAACGAAATGGCTGTCCATTAAGTGCTGCAGTACTCGTAGTTTTCCATGGTTCTCTAACTGATATCAATTCGTGGTTCAATCACGAAACAAATCGAGTCTCAATAATCTTATTTTTGGAAAATAATAATGTATATATCTCAAAAATTCCGAATATCTCAGTCATTGTTGCTTCTGTTCTAACGTATTTATGTTCACTGTCCTGTTTAGATAAAACTGTATTATGTGAATGACCTTTGGACATATCTGAATAAATTGTTCTTTTTTAATGTGCAAATCTGCGTAATAGACAGTTTGAAAGCATTCAGTGAGGCCGTACACTCAAAAAAAAGAGATAAAGAAAATAACAAAATGAAATGGAACCACTGGATTGTTTATCTGTAGAAATAATAATAATAATAATAATAATAATAATAATAATAATAATAATAATAATAATAATAATAATGAAGGTAACAATTTCAGCCCTAATCTGTTTGTACGCTTTTTATGACTAGTAGTCGAGTTTATTTATTTTTTGTTTGTGAGATATTTGTTTTTGAAGACAAAAATGCAGTAAACGATCACTGACTGATTCATAAATATTTTATGACTTTTTGTATTGGTGTGAACAAAAAAAACCATTCTGCACACACGTTTGTTTTAGACAGACAAAATTTTGGAAATAAATTTCAAATATTTAAGTGTTGGTTTGTAGGGATTTGATTGGTTTCAGGATTTCATCATAAGCTAACATTAGTTAGAGAACTATTGGAAAACCTGGGAGTACTGGACAGCTGCTGTTTCGTCCTAGTTTGGGACTCTTCGTCAGTACGCACCCACCGGGATTCGAATCCAGGACCTTCTGGTTACAAGGCGAGCTCGTGTACCATTAAGCCACTGGGACCCGATCCAATAGCCAGCCCATGAATTGTAACTTCTGCCAATTCACGACATAGCGCGACCGCTAGCCAATATCTTCGGCGAGTATTTGTCCTCACACCCGACCCGCTGCACCCTACTGGTTACGACTTTCCACTGGAACCCAGGTAACTACCTACCTGAAAAGGGCCAGTCCGGTGGGTGCGTACTGCTGAAGAGTCCCAAACTAGGACGAAACAGCTGTTCAGTACTCCCAGGTTTTCTAATGGTTCTCTAACTAATGTCAGCTCATGATGAAATCCTGAAATTTCAAATAGTTCTTTGTGTAAGGGGCTTTTTGGAATATTGGCTTGTAGGGAGGGATTTGATTGTTTGGTTACAGGATCTCCTCATGAACTGACATCGGTTAGAGGAAAACTTGGGGGAACTGGACAGCTGTTTCCATTGTCCCAGTGAATTGGCAGAATTTGGAATTCATGTGTTGGACATTGGATAGGGGTTCAGTGGATTCTTAATGGTCTACAAGCTAGCTTGTATTGTGTAACCAAAAGGTCCTAGGTTCTAACCACTGTGGTGGTGATGGTGGTGGTGGGTGTATACTGACGAAGAGTCAGTCGCAAACTAGGACGAAACGTCTGACCGTCCATTATTACATGGGTGGTTTTCCACAGGTTCTCCACTTCATGTCGTTCGATCATAAAATCCTGTCACCAAAATGCTTTTTCTTATTCATCACTGGTACAAAGGTCTTCAGTGATCACAACTGATATGACAGAACTGAACTTCAGTGACAAATAGACTTGAAGTTGTACGAGACAAAGTGTGTGTTACAGGATAACTTCCTTAAAGAACTCTAGATATTGTTGCAATGATTAACAAGCACCCTCCCTGGCCAACGTAGGAATATTACTGAAAATTTGAGTGCAAGACATATGACGATACGGGTCGAATAGTAGTCATTGACTGAGGTGGTTGAGAAATATGCTTAATCACAGCCTTCTTCAACGAGCAGTGTTAGGTGAAATAAAATTTTCAATTAGAAACGTGTTACGGGGCATCAGATAAAACTATGACCGCAGATGATGAAGATAGTGTTCATCATTGTTAGTTACTTTTGTAGGTGTATCATTTCTGTTCCGTTAGGTCCTCGTAGTACTTACTGGTAAGCATTAGTTTGAGGCTGTTTATAATATGGCTCAAGATTGTGCACAATGAGGCGGATATATTCAACCCCTGTTGTCTTCTAAATCCTGAGAGTGTCCATTAATTTTCGTTTCATTATCCTCTCCGATACATACACAAGCTTTCTTAGACTTCCAGCCGGTTCAAAGCCTTGAAAAGTGGCGTAGTTTTGGCGTGGTTTGCTGGAGACCTTACCCTGAAAAGTCAATCTCATCGTCACAGAAACTTCAAAGCACAGGAGAAATAAACTTATTCTTCGATGCTATTGGGAAGAGTCTTCGATTCGAGTATGGTTGATGCCTCATGGTGAAAACCGCAGCCTGTAAGAGTAGTCAACTTTCTGCCCTACCTCCATGGATTATGAAAGGTCTTTAACAGTATCAAGTGAGAAGTAATTTAGCAGCTTCTTCATTTTTCTATAGGGTGTAGTGTCCGCTGATACTCATGTACTGTATTTCATAGTTACATGATGATATACCATATACCAAGTAATTCACAACGGTGACTTCACCGGTTGTCCCCCTCCTTATGGTAGACTAGATCATGCAGTTGGAGTTAAAGATAGATTAGACATAGGCTGAAGTGAAGGCTGCGTAACACTACACACTAGATCATCGACTGACAGTAGCAACATATTGGACGTTCGCCAGTGACATGATGGAGATGATGTGAGGAGGACGTAAAAGCTTGTAGGTAGATGTGTAGAGAGATGACAGTGATGCTAGAGAACAGAACCACTTGGTGATGTATCGATGAAGCACCATATTCCGCTCAGAACTTGCGGAGTGAGCGATAATACACTCAAAGTATGAGAAATTCCAATTTCATGTAATTAAGAAAGCATGAGTGAACAAAGACACCTCTTGTTTTATCTTCAATTCAAGGCTGTACAGTTATGTGGGCGGGTTTCATATCTTCAGTGTAGACTGACAACAGAAGTCAAAGGTTATTGCCAGTCAGTTAAATATCAAATTGAAGTGCATCAATTATGACTGTATATGAAAATGTAAGGACAGTCTTACATAATCAAAAGGGTTGACGTCTCATCAGTTGAGTGATGAATAAACGTTTGGAGAGAGCTTAGTGCACAGTTATGCTGTATGACCAGAAGTCATAATATGCTCTAAAATTAGGCTGTTGTTTGTTCTAGGTTCTCCTTTTAACAATCATGTTGGCATATGTGTAAAACTTGGGCACCTTAGTGTGGTAGTAAGTAATTCCATATTAGTTTGTTTATTAGATGTATCACACAGTGGGTGAAGCAGTATTATTTACTGTTGTTGCTTTGTTTTAAAGGTTCGACAGGCAGGATCCTCCAACCGAGTTTGTGGTTGGTTTGAATGCCAGCCACTTTTATTCCTGCCCGCATTGTTAAGAATTCTGCGCAAGGTGGTTTCCGAGGTTCCTTCCTTGTATGAAATTACTACTGATGATTTAGATTCCTTATTGTTGGTGTTGTTATTATCCTGTGCATGTTTGACATGCATGTAGTCATTAAGATTATTATTATTATGATTATTATTATCACTATCACTACTATAATTATTTATTTTATTGTTACATTTCCCACAAACTCAGAAACAAGTTTTGTCAGTTAAAGGAACAATCCTGTGGAATAGGAGCGTGGGATAAGATGACAATTTTAAAATCTAATGTTACAGTGTGCTTGGAGAAATTGATAACGGAAGCTTTGTTTATCGAATCAACTGAGAGAGAATACGTGTAATAAGAATGATTCAACACCTGTCCACCCAGACATCTGGAAGATTCTTCTACTCCAACGACGGCAAATAGGATAGAGAGAACAAAGTAAACTATAAAACTCAGGTTTCGAAGTCGTGTGATTACAACTGATATGATCATGAACACTAAATTGTGTTCGAAACATTGTCATCCAGTTAATAATACTGTTTCACTTACTGTGTGATATATCTAATAAACAAACTAATATGGAATCATGCTGGTAAATGTTCATGGGCGCATCTACACAATGTCCTGCTGGTACCGTCTATGTACTTAGCTCCACAGCAGCAGGTAAACTGGCAAATACACACTAAAGTTATCAACGGCGAGAACTTGTCTTCGAAGCGTGGGTAAATATATATTTATATATATATGTATCTTTATTTTGTGTACTTTGGTAAAAACAATGATACTGTTAGGTGTAAAGTTCTTACCTTTTCTTCAATCGACTATGGTTGCTTGCTATCCGTTCTTATTTGTCCAATTCCCTGTTAAACATCAAGCTAACTTTCTGTAGTATACTTTCAAGCTTCATCAGTCCATAGCAATTAAAACAAACTAAAATTTGAACATAGTTATATCAATTTATTTGAATAATTTTATAAATAACATTTTAGATACTAGCAGTGATAACTACAGTATGTTTTACACTATCTTATTAGTGTTTGGTTGTTTTGCGTGGACATAGCAACGGAGTCGGGCGGGGAACGGTTAGCAGTGACTAACATCTAATTCCATATAAGATATAAGTAGCAGTGTGACATCAATTACCTTAGAAGCTACATATCAAATTTCATCAGGTTCTACATCTGTATTGGTTAGTGCACATTGTCCAGTTCCATATGAATTATCCATATCCTCAAAAGAATATTGATGAAGTCAACGACTCTGTTTAACACACTCGAGGCATAACATGAATATGTTTCTTCACGTTAATTGATTTGTCATTGACGAAGAAGAAGTAATTCTTTATATTCTACTAGTTACTGAATTCTGAAGTAATTTTAGTTGCTTCCCGTCCTTAAAACTCTCCTATTCACAGATATCTGAAGGTGTTTTAATTTGAGTAATTCAAAAATGTACCTTCACTCGTTTGAATGGACTCAGCGTGTTAGACAAACAAATATTTCAACACAGATTGTATATACTTAGTAATTTTATTATTGTTATTATTATACACATTTCTAGATGTAGGTAAGCTTTCACTTTTTTTTTCAAGTCTATGTGGGGGTCAACAGCACTCAGCATCAAAAATAAGATCCGGAATTTCAACTCCATTGTGAAGTCAGTACTACATAATCTACGGATCAGAGACTTGCACTGCACATCACAAAGGCCACTACAAACAAACTACACACATTTTTTAACTGCTTTTTTCCCTCAATACTACTCAAGATCAGATGGCCGGCCAGAAAAGATCAACAAACGGATAGGAGGATGTTTGATAGCGAACCAACCCAACAGGAACCAGTTGTGCAACAAATCTGCAGGAAGAAATGGAGGTTGGTTGGATTGGCCATACTCTGAGAAAACAAACTATCAAGTGAGTGACATTACACGCCAAGCCGTCGCTCGAGTGAAACCCGAGTGGAAACCTGAAAGTTGGTTGGTCCTGAGTGCTAGGGTGATATAGAGGATGGGGAGGTGATATAAAGAGTAGATGAAAGCATGTAAGGTTAGCGGAGAACCGAACGTATTGGGGACATGAATCTGAAGCCATATGTCGCTCTTGGAATTAAAGGAAATACGACAATGCAGCATGCCAATTGATCCACAACAGGAAACTTATGGAAGCCTTCCAAGTGAGGACGGGAAGGAGGCAAGGCTGTCTACTATCACCAATGATCTTCCCGATTGCAGTAGATTGGATAATGCGACAGACAGTGGTGGGCAGCAAAGAAACAAGCATAAAATGGACTCACACAAAAGACTTGGAGGATCTGGACTTCGCCGATGATATACGTCTGATTTCCCACAAACTGGAAGATATGCAAGTGGAAAGCAACAAGCTGGTAGAAGGAGCATCAAAGATAGGACTTCAAGTGAACATAGATAAAACAGAGGTGATGAAGATTCCTGGCCAACAATAACACCAACAACAATAGACAACAGACAACAATCAGCCAGCATAAATGGGAGGAACCTGAAGAAAAAACCTCCTTTACCTACCTGGGAAGTCTCGTTTCAACTACAGGCGGAAATGACGAGGATATCAAAGCAAGAATCGGAAAAGCAAGACAAGCTTTCATTACTCTCAAATCTGTGTAGAAGTCAACAGCACTCAGCATCAAAAATGAGATCCGGATTTTCAACTCCAATGTAAAATCAGTGCTTCTATACGGATCAGAGACTTGGCCAGCGCGTCATAAAGAGCACCTCAAACAAACTTCAGACCTTCACCAACAGTTGTCTTCGCTCAATACTCATGATCAGATGGCCAGCCAGAAAATATCATCAACAGGCTGGGATCTCTGGCATTGAGCGAACCAACACAGCAGGAACCGATTGTGCAACAAATAGGCAGGAAGAAATGGAGATGGCTTGGCTGGCCATACGCTGAGATAACAAACCATCAAGTGAGTGACATCACTAGACAAGCCATCGCTCGAGTGGAACCCGAAAGGGAAGCGGGAGGCGATTGGTCGTGAGTGCAAGGGTGGGTGACTTGGAGGAGGTCATGCGAGGAGGAGATGAAAGCATGTGGGCAGACTTGGAGCGGAGTGAAAAGGTTGTCAGAAAACAGAAGGCAATGGAGGTGGGCAGCTGAAGCCCTATGTTCCTCTAGGAATTAAAGGATTAATAATAATAATAATAATATTCGATGTTTTTTATTATTATTATTCATGTTTCTAGATATTTAGTAGATTTTCACTTTTCCATTTTCACATTTTTCTTCCTAATTTAGTTCTTGATAAATGAAGCTTTTTTTCAGTATAATTTTGCTAGGGATTTACTGTTGGTGGGTCACATTCACGTCCTTATTTCTATGTCAGCTGGTATTACACTTCTACGTGTCTAAGCTGCAAATTGTAATTTGATATTTATGTAGATCAGTCAATCAAAATTCTAAAACACTTTTAGTGACATTTGTAATCTAAAATCTTAATTCGCACACAGAACTGACATATTACGAAATTAGATGCATCTCTCTACAAAAATAGAGCACAAATCCTGAATTGTGTATTTGCCAACACTCGAGATAATTTGATATTCTCAGGGCTACAAAGAAGTAAAGACTGTAGAATTCTCAATAATATGTGCGCATCTACGCAAGAATGGCATTGAACCAATGTGAGAGGGTGTCTGATAGAAAAAAAACACATTGTGATACGGTATTATTTGCCATTATTATTTGTTATTAATTTTATTATTATTTACTATTCACAGCCATAAAGGAGGAGAGCTGTGAGACAAAGGCCATTGAGAGTCGACGACATGAAAAGGCTGGCTAGCTGTCTTTGATCATAGGTGCCTGCGTTTCATCTCCCGTGTGAAGTGGTATAAGACGATGAGTAATACTGACGTTAGGCGTTGAGTGCTAGCTAAGGAGGGGGAATCAATCGACGAGGCTGTAGAGCTACATCGACTGAGATGGTTAGGACATGTGTTACGTCTGCTTAGTCATCGCCTTCCTCGACTACGGGCAATGTTAGCTGACATAAGGTCAGGCTGAATAGAGCTGGCGGCAGTCAAACCAAAACATGGCACCAGTCAATGAAATCCACAACAGTTAGTTTAAGCCAGCCACGTAGGAAGGTGTAGACTTCTTGACTGGTTGAGGTCCTCGAGACAGTAAAAACTAATGGTTTGTGATAAGCGGTGATATGGCTCAAAGGGATCGTTCTCAATGGCTGGCGCAGATGCATCCACTTCTTGTGACTTATAATACGCAATAAAAATATATTGTTCTTTTTTACCTCATTCCTCTGTTTACTGTCTCTATTTTGCATTTCTTTTCTTGCTTTGTGTGTTGCATGAAGTATGGCGACTTGAACTGCCGCACATATGTGCAAAGTTCTATGTCGAAAACAGACAGACTATTTACTGATGACGTTTCGAGTCCATAATCATATCCGGGCTATCATATTGTGGTGGTGTGATACCGACAATAGGTTCCAACAGAATATTAGTAATCTCATTGACTTAGAATATGCAGATTATTTAGTCCTTTTAGGTGAAGATGCTGAACAAATGCAAAGTCTTATGAACATCTTGAAAAGAAATCTTATTATGTTTCTTAGTTGATACACATATATCAAATGTAAGATGGTGTTACAGGACTGGACTGGACTACTCTGACTCCTAGTTTAAAGAGAGGGAGTGAAGTGGTCTAGCTTATTGTTCATTTCACTTGTTCAGGAAGTTGCATCAGCCCTAATGCACTGACATATTACTGACGATATCTCATTACGGACTCAAAGGGCTCGTAAGGGATTTGTCAACTTGCATCATCTTCGGTGTAGACGTGATATCCATTTTTTTTATTATAGCTTGATTCGACACGGTATCGATCAAAAGACACTTGTAACAATCAGCAATTCTCTTTCACCCTCTTTATGGCTATGAGACATGGATACTGAAAGTGGCAAACCTGTAGAGGATACCTATCCGTGGCCTCAGATATTTGCATTCCATCTCCTGTGTTAGGTTGCGTAATATAGTGAGCGATTCTGAGGTTAAGTTAGGAAAGGAAGTTAGTCGCTGAGGCTGTGAGTCTGTATTGTATAGGGTGACTGAGACACGTATTCCACATGCCAGTTCGCCAACTTTCTCGTAGAGCAACACTGGCCGATTTAGGGTTCGATTGATGAAGAACTTGGCATGATCAGATGAAGACGTGGTATCAATACACAAAGTCACTGACTATTGGTTTAAGTCGCGTAGACAGACGCAGACCATTTGACTGCAGTTCAGAAGATGCTAACAACAGTTTAAAACTGTTGGTAAAACAGCTTAAAATAGTCCTCAGTGGCGCGAATGCCTTCTTTCTTTTTAATTCGTGAGATAATTTCATTAAATTTCTTTCGAAGTCGCTAGTCTACCTCTGTGTGCTACATGATGAAGTGTGTCAACTTGAATTGTTCCACTCCCATGCAAAGTTCTAGGTTGAAACTCAGGCGATCACTAACATCAAAACAGTTTGAGTGATTCTGTTCAACTGTTATAGTGCTCAGTGACAAAAACTAAACTGATATGAAGTGCCCCTTTGAAAACGAATTACAAATTAATGGGTTTAATTAAAATTAAAGATTTTCCCGTCGATTAATTGGAGCAAAGTGCTCGTTTTCAGATTGATATGTTGGCTTTTTGTGCAGACGCTTCGACAATGTCTGGGCATGTAATTAGAATTTAATTGGTGGATGGTGGCTAGCATTGGAATCCAGGATAACGCGCGTTTCGTCCTATTTGGGGCTTGTTACAAGAGGTGGCTGTCGTGGCCCAAGTGTTCTAGTGGATAACGCTTTGACGTTTGAAATTATGAGCACTGGAGTCGAGCCTCGTTGGGAACATCATCACTCACTGGGAAGTGCAGGTACATCCAGATGACAACGAGTCCCAAATAGGACGAAATGCGCGTTATCCTGGATTCCAATGCTAGTCACCATCCACTAATTAAAATCAACATGTTTACCCAGTATCAACAACAAGACAGCATGATAGATGCACCACTATAACCGGCGCAGTTCAATTTTCACTATTAAAAAAAGGTGCTGATTACGAATAAGACAGAATTATAATAATTGTTATTATCAATTTTGTTATAGTTAGTAGTGACTTAATCCACAACGGAAAACTTATGGAAGCCTTCCGAGTGAGGACGGGAAGGAGGCAAGGCTGTCTACTATCACCAATGATCTTCCTGATTGCAGTAGATTGGATAATGCGACAGACAGTGGTAGGCAGCAAAGAAACAAGCATAAAATGGACTCACACAAAAGACTTGGAGGATCTGGACTTCGACGATGATATATGTCTGATTTCCCACAAACTGGAAGATATGCAAGTGGAAAGCAACAAGCTGGCAGAAGGAGCATCAAAGATAGGACTTCAAGTGAACATAGATAAAACAGAGGTGATGAAGATTCCTGGCCAACAATAACACTAACAACAATATACAACAGACAACAATCAGCCAGCATAAATGGGAGGAACCTGAAAGAAAAAACCTCCTTTACCTACCTGGGAAGTCTCGTTTCAACTACAGGCGGAAATGACGAGGATATCAAAGCAAGAATCGGAAAAGCAAGACAAGCTTTCATTACTCTCAAATCTGTGTGGAAGTCAACAGCACTCAGCATCAAAAATGAGATCCGGATTTTCAACTCCAATGTGAAGTCAGTGCTACTCACCATACGGATCAGAGACTTGGCCAGCGCGTCATAAAGAGCACCTCAAACAAACTTCAGACCTTCACCAACAGTTGTCTTCGCTCAATACTCATGATCAGATGGCCAGCCAGAAAATATCATCAACAGGCTGGGATCTCTGGCATTGAGCGAACCAACACAGCAGGAACCGATTGTGCAACAAATAGGCAGGAAGAAATGGAGATGGCTTGGCTGGCCATACGCTGAGATAACAAACCATCAAGTGAGTGACATCACTAGACAAGCCATCGCTCGAGTGTAACCAGGTCGAAAAGGAAGCGGATGGCGAGTTGGTCGTCAGTGCAAGGGTGGGTGACTTGGAGGAGGTCATGCGAGGAGGAGATGAAAGCATGTGGGCAGACTTGGAGCGGAGTGAAAAGGTTGTCAGAAAACAGAAGGCAATGGAGGTGGGCAGCTGAAGCCCTATGTTCCTCTAGGAATTAAAGGATACAATAATAATAATAGTAGTGACTGATATAACATTGTTTAAATCAATCAATGAGCACCACTATCTCTACGGCGGATCTGCCAATATTCACTAAATTCAAAATTTGACTTTACATGGAGAATTTTATTTTCAGTCACAAATAGACAAAGGATATTTTTGAAATTCGAGTTCCCGTGCAAGTGTAAAACTGATATGATAATAGATCGAAACTGAAGATACGACATCCACATTCAAAGTGGTTCTTCTCGCTCTCTCTCTCTCTCTCTCTCTCTATATATATATATATATATATATATATATATATATATACATTTATGCATAATTGGCATACTGTATGCATTAGGCTCAGTTTTCGTGTTTCATGATGTGATCGGCCTAGTTAGAGACAGTGATACCCAGTGTGATAACGTTTCACATAGAATAAATATATGCTATTTAAACAGCTTGTCTATTTTGCCTTTATTCTTAATACTGGACTCACGCACTGTTTCCGTTGTGGTATAATCGGTTCAAACGTCTGCACTAGACGTCGCACACTTTTTAAAAAATGAGTTTCTGATTCAACGTCGGTTCACGGTATTGCGTGGAATAATGTCGCAGTTTCAATATATTAATTTTGACTTCAGAGTCAGGTAGGATGTTCACATAGCCAACAGACCATATATATATATACAACATGCAGGTAAAAAAGCAGTTTTCTCCGACGTAATGCCTTAATCATGACCCAGTGAAATGAAAACTTCTAGGCAACTGTCAAAATTGCATTCTATGAGATAAATTTTGGTTTCCAGACATGTAAACCCAAGGTTATACCGGCAGGATCACACAGTACGATGCTGAATAGCTATTATCTATACTGCTGAAAGGTTGAATAGTTAAGCTGGTAGATGTAAGAGAGAGGGGATCACTCAATCTTTGGTTAACACATCTGCACCAATTAGTATCAAAGGGAGAAATTTGACAGATGTCACTTGCTTCACTTATCCGGCTAGCAGACACGCTTTCAACCCGAACTATCGGAACGGATGAAAATGTCAAAGCCAGCCAGCCAGCCAGCCTGACAACCAGCCAGAATCGGGAAGGCGAGATATATACGCCTTCATCGGCCTGAAACAAGGTTGAAAATTTCCTGCACTGCACTCCACCTCAGCTTCAGCACCAAGAACAAGATTCGGATTATGTCCAGCACAAATGTCAGTGAAGTCGGTCATTCAATCTGTGAGTTCTTCTATACGGGGTCAGAAACTTGGCGGGCGTGTCAGGAAGAGGATTTCCAACAGCCACTTACCGACGTTTATGAATAGTTGTCACCATTCGCTGACTGTCTACATACTGAAGATAAAATGGCAAGCTAGCCAGCTAGCTGTCTGGGAACAAATCAACCAACCAAGAGTCGACTGCTCACCGAATATGCAGGATACAATGGAGATGGATGGATTGGGCATACGTCCAAGAGGTCGTTGAATTACATTGAGTGCAATGCAGGCAATTTCTCGAGTAGAATCGCTACAGGAAAAGATGATTGGGTAATCGACGAGAGGGTGATATATGAGAGAGAGATAGTGTGAGTTGGAGGGTGATACGAGAGATGAGAGATTATGAACAGTCGTGTGGTGAGTCAGCCGAAAAGGACAGCAGAGAATAGAAGAGTGTGGAGATGTGTTGTTGAAGCTCTATGTTCCACTGGAACCCAGGAGAATAATAATATTATGTTATAATATAATTTTCTGGATTCGAGGTTTACGGGATTCATCTAGAATAGATTATTATTATTGTTGCTTCTTGGGTTCCTAGTGGAACATAGGGCTTCAGCTGCACGTCTCCATTTGCTACTGTCTTCTGCTGTACTTTTCACCTGCATCCATGTTAGTCCATACTCTTTCAACTCATCTTCACACGATCTCCTCCATGTCATTCTTGGACGTCCCACACGCCGCTTCCATTTCGGGTCCCACTCGAGGGCTTGACGCGCGATGTCACCCAGTGGCGGCCTACTCAGCGAGTGTCCATCTCCATCCATCTCCACTTTCTCCTGCATATTTCTCGGTTGGCGATTGGTTCTTGTTTTGTTTTGTTTGTTCCCATAGTTTCTTGTTGGTGGTTCTTTCCGGTCCGGCCATCTAACTGATCTTCAGTATAGAGCCAGCGAAGACAGTCAGTTGTTGATAAAGGTCTGGTCTGCAACAGGTGAAAATATTCTTCGTGACCCACCCGTCAAGTTTCTTATCCGTTTCGTATAGAAGAACTGACTGACTTGACATTTGTATTGAGGATCCGACTGAATTTTGTTGTTGATGCTGAGTGAGTGACGAAGATTTCCAGATTGGTTGTTTCAGGTTGATCGATTGTCGCTCGATTTGACATCCTCGTCCGTTCCGACTGGCTGTAGTTGAGACAATGCTCCTTAGATAAGTGAGTGAATGAAGTAACCTCTTTCAAATCCCTCCCGTTGATGGTGATGGTGATTGGCGCTGGATGTTGCTGCTGCTTTTATTGTTGTTGTTGTTGGTTGGTTGGTTGGTTATTTTCATCACCTCCATCTTGTCTATGTTCATCACCTGGAGTCCTATCTTCGCCGGCTGCTTCTTCAACCAGTTTGTCGGTTTTCGCTTGTAAGTCTTCGATTTTGTGTGTGTGACATCAAACATAAATCATCCACGCGCGAAATCCAGGTCTTCTAGGTTCTTCACGTTTGTCAGTCCAGGATATCGCTGTCTTCTCGTTTCCCACTGCATGTCTGACGCATAATCCAGTCAGTCCACCACAATTAGGAATATCATTGGTGATAATAAGCCAGCACCCTTGTCTGACTCCTGTGTTTATTCCAAACGCCTCGCTGAGGTTCGCTGTGGATCACTTGACATGTGCCGTTGTCGTACAGGTAGCTGTTGAATAAGGTTGAGGAATATTTGGGGTACGCCTTAATAATAACTTTAGTATAAACTGATTGCCTAGTTCACAAGTAACCGGCATTTATTTATTCATCTGCTCAGAAATCACAATGGCGTCATTATTATTTTTATGCATTTACCTGTGCCAGTTGTGTAACCCTAATCTGAAACCAGTATACGCCTAAATGGCTCAAAAAAAAAGAAATCTAGCTTGATTTTCGCATAAATTAAATACTGTGTAATCTAATATCATCTATGCGAACAATTTTCGTACAGTTGACTGACTTCTATGTGTGAAGAGCGCAGTTGAACGCACACACAAGCAGAAATCTATGCAGTTAATTTAATTAGTGAATTTTCTAACTTTGGCAGGAATGCAAAACACTAAGACTTAGAGAATAGCATACAAGTAGATGTGTGTGTGTGTGAATTTACATTTTTAAAAACTGCGTATTTTCTGGAAAACGTTTTTATGATTTCAAGATACTTCAGTGTTGTTTGTTGAAGATATTGATTTTTGTTATTTGACAGACACAAATTTGGCTAACACTGGCTTTGCGATCCCCTGAAAAAGTGAACATTTTAAGTCTACAGCGCAGTCCTTCAACTGTACATAAATACTAAAAGTTTTAAAACACCACTTTAATTCTTATAATTGTCATTTGATAAAAGGGTTGGAATTGCATCCAACATTTTGACTGAAGAAACATCTCGTTTTTCCAGGTCCGAGAGACGTAACTTTGTCTGTAAGTATTATAGGACTAAATATCACCTCCAGTGTGAAGTCAGTGCTATTTACCATACGGATCAGAGACTTGCACTGCGCGTCATAAATAGCACCTCAAACAAACTACAAACCCTTAATCAACAGTTGTCTTCGCCGAATACTACTCAAGATAATATGGCCAGCCAGAAAAGATCAGAAACAGGGATCTCTTGGAGCACACCAACACACCAGGAACCGATTGTGAAACAAATAGGCAAGAGGAAATGGAGATGGATTGGCTGGCCATACTCTGAGATAACAAACCATCAAGTGAGTGACATCACTAGACAAGCCATTGCTCGAGTGGAACCCGAAAGGGAAGCGGGCGGCGAGTTGGTCGTCGGTGCAAGGGTGGGTGACTTGGAGAAGGTGATATTAAGAGGAGATGAAAGTATATGGGGAGACTTGGAGCGGGGTGAAAACACTGGCAGGGAACCGAACGCAATGGAGGTGGGCAGCTGAAGCCCTGTGTTCCTCTAACAATTGAAGGGAATCATAATAAATATCATCTATTATTATTCCTCCTGGGTTCCAAGTGGAACACAAGGCTTCAACAACACATCTTCACTCTGCTCTATTCCATGATATCCTGTTCAGCTGGCTGATCACACAATTGACCATCATCTTTCATATCCTCCTCCAACTCACATGATCTCCTCCATATCATCCTCACACAGACAACCTAATCGTGGCTTCCCATTCGGATCACACTCGAGCGACGGCCTGCATTGTGCGTGATGTCATTCGACAGTCTCCTCAATGTATGCCAAATCCATCCATCTCCATTGTCTTGTACATGTTTGTTGATCAGTTGGTAGACTGCTCGCCTACGATGCAGGTGGTCCGTGGTTCAATCCCCAGCCACTGAAGCACTCCCAAACCTCAAGTAAGACTAGTAAAGAGGGAAACTTGGGAATGAGGCTAACAACCTTATCTTATTGTAAAAATAATCACCACTGCTAAGGAAACTTCACATCTCTAGCTTGAAGCCCTATGTTCCACTGGGAATGTAAAGGAATAAAAAATTATTATTTTGATATGATTTCATTTCATTTTCTCAAACAGAATGCAGTACACTGTATACAAAGGTAAATCCTCCTCTGCTGTGCTCACTGGAGCTAGTGTCCCCCCAAGGTGCTGTACTCTCCCCAATTCTCTTTTCTTTCATTCCACATGAATTACCATCTTCAAATGACATTAATTTTGTTAAATATGCTGACAACCTGACTGTTTCTTTGCCCGTCAAATGTCAAAGTGACTGCCCCAAACTAAATGGCTTTTTATCAGAAATCACCCAGTGGTCCAAGGAAAACGGTCTAACCTTAAATCCCTCTAAATGTCAAACAGTCAATTTCACCTTTAGGCATAAATCTGACCTAATCAAACTGGGGGTTAGCACTCACACGAGGTGTGCAACATACGTCACACTGAAATAGAAACCAAGTCGGAAATTAAATATCTTGGCGTCATTCCATCTGCTGATCTCTCCTGGTCGTCTCATATCTTGATGATTTCTAAAAAAATATTCTGTCTCACCTTCTACATCAAGAACTTAAGACATTCAGATATAACCCAACCCTCACTCCTACGATTCCTTGACTCTTGCATTCTGCCTATTATTCTCTATTGTTCCCCCTTAGTTTTTCCAGGGCTGGCTACTGAAGAAGGACTATACTTTATTATGTAGGATATTAAAGGTTGTCAGCAGGGTGAGCTACGTTCCACTTAACCAGCTTGTTAATATTCTGGTCGACAGGCACTTGGACTCATATGAAAAATGGGCTAAATCCATTCTGTCCATCTAACTCCATCTAACCACCCTCTTCATTCACAACTCTCCCCTTGTTGTATCTCATCACGCCAGACCAGACCAGACCAGAAGCCTATATAGAAAACTATATAGTCGCACTAGCAAGTACAAAAACTCAACTATACCCTACTTAGCTCGTGTTCTATGCGATAAAGAAAGCATTAAGCGTGATACCTATAACTTATTAATTAGTCAGTAGAACAACTGGATCTCGTCTTTCCAAGTCATATCACTTATAGGTACAACGTTTTCTTTATTTCTTTTCCTCTTCTCTTTTTTGTTTTTATTATGCGCTGCTTTGTTTCTCTCTTCTTTACAAACTGCTTAGAACATTCTTCTTCGTTCGCTCACACTCTGTATATCTCGACCTTTTGTTACCGCTAACGCCAGTAAATATGCTAGCATCTACTTTTCTAGCACCTTCAAACATTCTGTTCAATTTTGGTTTTGCTACCAACGTGCTAATATGTTGTTGTCAAAATTAACTGAGACTACACATAACCTATGTAGAATTTTATTTATTGTTAATGTACAAAGTGGATGCAATACTGTAGTGAAATGCTGAGAATTCCATCCTGTATCACAAATACTGTTTTGGAATAAAGCAAATTATTATTATCACCTTGGACTGAAATCCTCTGTGTCTGTGGGTATATTCAATGTGGCCAATGGATGAACGGGATAAATGCATCAGTTTCTATAAATAACTGTTGACACCCGTTGCACAACAAGTGGCTATTCCTGGCCAACTGGCCTAGTGGATAACACTAGCTGCTGAGCCCAGTGAAAGCATCATTCATCTTCTCCAAGGGATGCAGGTCCATTCAACCAAAGGTGTCTCAAAAATCACAAAATACGCATTCTGTTTCAGTCACTACCAGGCAAGTAATTCTGATACCTGTTACACTCTGATAGTTGTGCAGGTGAAATACATTAAGTACTCATAGGTAATCACTCTCACTAGGATTTAGTAATTTAGGATATCAGTTGTTATCTTAAGCATCTATAGTAGTAGAAACGTTTATCTATCAAAATAATTTTTTTAAATGTTAAATTCCAATTTCAGTTTTCAAAAAGGTGTTCGTATTCATCTGCTTTTATCTTCACTCGATGGTTCCTGAATTATTTCAACAGGTTCTTTCATTTCTCCTTTTGGCAACCCTAGTCTATGACTCTACCGTTCAAGATTCTTGCAGAAAGTATTGCATATAACACAAGACTTAACAATTTTCGTCAGTAGAAGACAACTCACACAAGGTAACAAGCCATGGAATCTGTCGGTTATGGGGTAAATTGTCTCGGGTAAAATCATAGTTTTGTTGACTAGCTCTTGCAATATTTATAATAGTCAATAATACACTTTAGGGAAGACAGATTGTTCGCGTGAAAGTCCCGCCAAGATGTTTTGTGGGTTGGTAGCCGAAGGAGTGGTAGACCATACTACTTGCATTCTAATCAGTGGACTGACGCTCTTTATTCTACGAAATTATTCGACTGCATACTGCATATATCTTTTCCAGCTGACAAGATTATCGTTATTCCTGTTGTTTTTTTCAGATGGATAGACGCAATAGCCCATACGAAGCACAGCCTGACCTAAGTTTCGTGGTTGTTGGCACTCATCAATCAGCAAGGCGTATCTTAAATTGTGAAGTAATTCATGTACCGTCTAAGATTCGAACCGGTGTCACCAGGTGCTGCAAATTACTTTACAAGTTGTGAAACTATTCTACCTACTTGATTCATTGGTTCCAGCCTTCTTCACTGTCTCTTACCTGTTTCAGTAAAGTTTCTAACAAACCGAGCAATAGCACTAAGTAATACAACAAAAACCTAAACGACGAAATAAAGCAGATAGAAGAGATTTTGGTGTTAAATAACTATCCTATAAAAATTCATTAGAAAGATCATTAAAGGCCAGAAGCAAAATAAAAATAATTGTGAAACTAGTAATGATAACATAAATAAGAGAGAATATAAGTCATCCAATGTTATGCCATATAAAGAGGGGACATCTGAGACACTACGTAGGATTGTCAATAAAGCAGGAATTAGGGTGGCATTCAAACCTACAAACTCACTCACAAACAAGCTCTGTAGTCTAAGAGACGCGATTGACCCAATTAGACAAAATAATATAATTTACAAAATACCCTGCAATGACTGTGAGTTAGGTCAACTACATAGGTTAGTCAGACTGGTAGATTGGGGGTAATCAGATTGTCGGAACATGAGAATTTAGCTAAAGAAGTAAGAATGGTTGACCCTGAAAAAATCAGTAATTTAGAATAAAGCTCAGCAACCGCACTGCATGCATTAACATACAACCACACAATAGAGTGTGGGAGAGGGTTAAGATTCTAAGAAGTAATCTATGTAGGTGGAGAGAGAGATAGGTTGATTACTGAATCCTGACATGGTTAATTGAGTCTACACCCAACACATGCAACAGAAATAACTCAATGCAAATACCAGAAATATGGAAGATATTATTACCATGTCAGTCAGTCAAATCAGAAGAGGATAATAAATAACCTCAAAATTCTGTTTCGATTCACGTGTTTCATGGCATTCTAACAAGTTACTTATTATGACTATAACAACACTCGTCTTATTTCCCATCTGATTGTAATTGATAAATAACACTCATATTATTGTTTCTCAATGCAGTTTGTCTTGATTTTATTCAAATGTCTAATCATCAATTTTTACTCATGTATATGAATAAGGTAAAAAGTTGTATGAGTAACTTGATATGGTTATGAGCAGTAATCAAGTGTGCTCAAAACGTAGTGGCATCAGTCAATATTACTGTATAACAACTACTGTGTGTGATTTTATCAAAATAAAATCTTATCCATAATGGAGTTATTCTACATCAACACCATAGTGTCCAAGTTTTATCCTTATATTGATCACCATGATTTCAATTTATTCGATATTGATTCAGCTGATAAACTGTTACCCCCTTGAAAAATTCTTTTTGACGAAAAATTCCGAATTCTTTGGAAAGTAATAATAATAATAATAATGCCCACTAGACTGGATCTCATATAAACACATAGATTAAATTTTAAAATATGACCTGTTACTTGTCGATTTAATCTACTGTAACTGTTAGGTACTAAAAGGATAAGTGTGATATTCACTTACCTGAATAATTGACCGAAGGCTTGAGTATAGTGGGGGATGACGGTGTCTTATGAATACCTGTGAGTGGAGTGTTTCTGCTGTTGTTCTTGTCGTCTACAACAGGTGTGGTCATCAAAGGTGGAAGTGGGAAATTTCGGCGATCTTTTTCATTACTATTCGAATCTTTTATTACTATATTTTCAAAGTGAATGAAATAAATAGTGAATAATTACTCTTTTTGGTTGGTGTATGCACAGCATTAATCCAGCTCTTCAGTAGACCATTCATAGCTGCTAAAAGTTCCGCATTGGACCAACTACCTGAAAGCACATTCATCCAAAAATAAAGTAGGAATTAATGATACGTAAGTAGATTTTTTTTAATATAAGTATAAAACTTGGGCACTGTGGTGGTAGAGTATAACTCCATTATGGATAAGATTTTATTTTGATAAATCAAACAGTGTGTTATACAGTAATATTAACTGATGCGACCATGTTTCGACCACTATTGATTAACTTTAACTTTTCCTTCACGTTCCCAGTGGAAGATGGGCTTCAAGCTTGTGGCTTGAAGTTTCTGTAGCAGTGTTTAATTTTACAAGATAGGGTTGCTGGCCCCACGACCAACCTTTCACCTTTACCAACATTATTTCTGGCTTAGCGAGGTAAAGGAGTGCGTCGGTGACCGGGAATCGAACCCCGACCATGTGCATTTTCGGCGAGCGTCCTAACCACTGTGCCACCGACTTTTTCAACTGACTCCACGTCTCGAGCAATGGCTTGTCGAGTGATGTCACTTGGTGTTTTGTTTCCTCAGAGTATCGCCAGTCAATCCATCTCCATTTCTTCCTGCCTATTTGTTGCACAATCGGTTCCTGCTGTGTTAGTTCGCTCTTAGAGATCCCTGTTTCTGATCTTTTCTTGCTGGCCATCTGATCTTGAATGTTGAGCAAAGCCAGATGTTATTGAAGGTCTGTAGTTTGTTTGAGGTGCTCTTCATGATGCGCCAAGACTCCGACCCGTATAGCTAGTAGCAATGACTTCACATTGGAGTTGAAAATCGGATCTCATTTTTGATGCTGAGTGCTGTTGACCTCCACACAGATTTGAGAGTAATGAAAGCTTGCCTTGCTTTTCCGATTCTGGCTTTGATATCCTCGTCAATTTTATTCGCCTGTAGTTGAAACGATGCTTCCCAGGAAGGTAGATAGGTAAAGGAGGTTGTTTCTTTCAGATTTCTCCCATTTATACTGGCTGACTGTTTTTTGTGGTTGCTACTGTGGGTGTTTCTGTTAGTCAGGAATCTTAATCACCTACGTCTGTTTCCCCTGTGTTCACCTGAAGTCCTATCTTCTCTGGATGCTACTTCTGGCAACTTGTTGCTTTTCACTTGCATATCTTCCAGTTTGTGGGAAATTAGGCATATATCATCGGCGAAGTCTAGACCCTCCAGGTTCTTTTTAATGTGGGTCCATTTTATGTCTGTTTCCTCGTTGCCCGCCATCTGTCTGTCGCATTATCCAGTCTACTACAATCAGGAAAATCATTGGAGGTAGTAGGTAGCCAGTTTGTCTTACTCCCATCTTCACTTCGACGAAGGATTCCGTAAGTTTCCCGTTGTGGACTACCTGGCATGTAGCAATGTCGTACAACTGTTGAATGAGATGTGTAATTTTCGGTGGCATCCCGTAGTAGCGAAGTAGTTTACAAATGACCTCTCGATCAACGCTATGCTGTTGAAAACCTCTTCAAAGTCAATGAAGTTTAGATAGAGAGGTGACTGCCATTCCAAGCTTAGTTCAATGAGAGTACAACTAAGGTAGGTAAAACTTGCAACAGCGATAGTGAGCAACACAGTCTTAAATCTTGGGCAATGTGACAATTATCATAGAGTCAAGCATTCATCAGAGTTAGTGGATCCTATAACTGCTCTTCATACAGATTCTGTTGAAGGATCTTGGGCGTTTCTAAAAAGCAGACTGGAATGGTTGACTTGTGCTAGAGCCACTTGTTTGGAAAACTGAGACCATTTTTTTAACAGACTATTAGAAACATATACCCTAGATAATTCATTTCTGTTGTATACATATATCCAATAATTACATTACTTTATACGACAAGTGACACTTCTTACCTAGAAACACATGACTAGTCGGTTCAGGTCATTTGCCTGTGGTATTTCTTCTTTACTGTTGCCTTAAAACTAAGTAACAAATAATTAATCCGGGTGTACTTATCAAATTTAGCCGACTAATATTTCAAAAGAATCGTTACTGAACAAAGAATTTTCTTGTCGAAAACCTGATCTTCGTCATCAGATTCTACAGTTACATATCCATCCATAATACTGAATGAATTAGTCTTATTAATGTTGATGTTTACATAATGTCGGATCAATAATATCAGTAGATGACAGTTCATTAGCACCAACATTACAATACACACTGAATGTCAGAAGAATTAGAAAGATAATAATAATGATGTTTGCATTGTGACACAGCAGTTAGGACGCTCGCCGGCCATGCACACGGCCTGGTTTAGATCCCCAGCCGATGGACTCCTTTACCTCACTAAGCCAGTAATAAAGTTGGTAAAGAGGAAAGCCTGGACATAAGACTAGCAATCTTATCCTGCAAAAATAAACACCGCAGCTTCCAAAACTTCAAGACTTTAGTTTGAAGACCTATGTTCCACTGAGAACGTGAAGAATAAAAAAAATAACAATAATGATACAAATTCATGAATTTATAATCTCCACTGAAGACTGAATAGGGCAATAGCAGTGGCCAACCGGGCTTGCTTCTTCGTCTGTAGACAGAGCACCGTTGTTTCAGGCGAGTTGTGATAGCCTGAATGTTGTGGGCAGTTTATTTCGTACCCGAAAGATGATGGAGAAGAAGTCTTCAATACTAGCTAGTTTTGAAGCCGGCAAGGTGGTTTAATATCGAAATGTTGGTGGTTTTTCACTACACATTTATTTAACCACTCCGGTAGATGCTGGCGAGCAAGCACGAGAACTCCTGTTCTTAGAACAACGGCCAGTATAGCTGGCGGCATCACAATTATGGTTGAATTGGTAGATACAATAAGAAGTGGTTAATCTACGGACTTCATCTTTCAGTTGAGGTAGCACAATCCGTCCTGTAGAGAATAAGACGCCAGCATTAAAAGTTCTTAATTTCATCGTAATTACTTCACTTGGTATATCGCCCTTGAATTGCAGTCGTATATAAAGAGGCTTTTTGTTTACGGAGAGTGAATAGTCCTTTTCCGCTTTCTTTATCATTTGTTTCCTGATAAGTTTGTCTGGATAGCTGTTTCCGTTCAAGGTATCATATACAAAAGTACTGCTGCACTAATGCTCCTTAATCATTTAAAATCCAACGTACTGTATAGCAGATTTACTTCGCTTGCAATTGTAATTAATTATCCAACCACCTTGATGTTTGGCGGCTGTAAATTTTAAAAGTTCGTCAATGACATATTGTGAACGAAAGTACAGTTTAAATCTTGAAATGCTCATAATGGAACGACAAACCATAGCCATGCAAGCTGGAGGAAAAGACTCAATAGTTCGTACCTAGACTAGCTAACCACTTACAGTTGTATCTACCACTTCAACTGCTCTCCCGTGATGCAGCGAGTTATATCGGCCGTTGCTCTAGGAACTTGATTTTTCGTGCTCGCTCGAGAACATCTCCCAGCATGGCTGAATAAAGGACCAGCTGGTGCAAACCGGCCACAAAGCCAGCCAGGTGCCTAATAAATTGCCAGAAACATCGAAGCACCGCTTGCTCCAAACAGCAGAGGCCATTGTAATTCGCCTCAAGCAACCAGTGGTCTAAGTGCAAAAGAAGCAAGTTCAGCCAGCCATCACTACTGCCCTGGCTGGCTTCAAGTAAAGACTATAAATCTATGGATTTGTAATATTATCTTTCTAATTTTTCTGACATTCAATTTATTTTGTTGCTGCTACTGAGCTGTAATCTATTGATATTATTGATTCGATGTTATTTAAACAGCAACATTATTGTTGTTCATAACACTAATTCATTCATTCATTCATTCACTATAATGTATATATAACTGTAAAGCCTAATGATGAAGTTATTGTAAAGAGTACTCTTTGTTCAGTATCCATTCTTTTGAAAATTATAATATTTGTGGTCGTTACAATAATAATGACCAGTTATGCAGTGGATACATTTTCATCAGCGTAGAATAAGAGATTAGTTATGGGGTGTCAAAATAAATTGTGTTACAAATGTGCTAGGCTGAATTGAATTACAAATTATTGTGAAATGGGAGACAGTGGTGGTGTTTAGTTCAGAGAAGTTCATTAAACCCTACATAGGTTACAATAGTTGTAAACATGAACTGGCAACTGTGCAGAAAAAGCCTCTGTTTTTACACCTCCAATTCAAGGAAGATACTCCTGAAGAGATTCTATCTCAACGTTTAAGCAGGGCGATCAGGAAAACTTTCTACTCTGCACGACTGTGTCTATCCTTCAGTAGCCGTCCAGTTTTCACCGCCAACTCAAAGATGTCTTACCTAACCTTAGCTCTTCTCCATGCATATACCATTTCAACTGTTCCTGTAGTTCAAGTTATACACAGCGCACGATTAGGTAGGTTCGTCCACGCATTCGAGAACAATTATCAGCTTGGTTCAGCAAGGTGGAAATTAAGTGCATAAAAAGCTCGATCCTGTCACACTTGGTCGATACTGGACATCGCATCGACGTCAACACAGCTTCCAAGGTTATATACCGAATTCCGATGTCGTTATCACCTACAATTTGCTTATGTCTCCTACACATGGCTGAAG
Source organism: Trichobilharzia regenti (assembly GCA_944472135.2). Lineage (NCBI taxonomy): Eukaryota > Metazoa > Platyhelminthes > Trematoda > Strigeidida > Schistosomatidae > Trichobilharzia > Trichobilharzia regenti. Next base: position 151,576,209 of record OX235270.1, read on the forward strand.
CTGTTGCAATGAGATCGACTAAACCGGAACTTTGTATCCAAAATGAACACGTTCAGACGCTGTTCCTACCATGACCAAACTTGGATTAATGATTCTTCTTCTCACCAAGAGTGCTCCTTTCCCTTAACCCTCTTGGTTCTTTTTCCTTTTGGTTTGCTTATAATTACACAATTATTATTATTACTACTATTGTTCGACAGAATTTATGCCCTCCAATCAAAAGCATTCTCTCAGTACTATCGAATTCTCTACATAAACTATCCGGACTTATTGTTAGTGATATAATCTCTTTTCTCGATATATGCCTCCACCTGTTTCAATTCACATATTGGTTATTTTGTGATGAACTCCTCATTGCAGCCTTACTATATCCTCACCTTAATACAGACCACTTTGTACTAACCACTCACTCACCTGACACCTTTTATAACCTTGAAGTGACTTGTCAATTTTCCTACCCCACACTCTACAAATCTATCATGACTATTCAACACCATTGTCTCCCATTTCACCGAAATATTTTGTGATCGATTTCAGCCCAGAGCACGTTTGCCATCACACAAATACGACTATTTATTTTGACACCTCATAACTAATCTGTTATTCTACGTCAACGAAAATGTATTCGCGACATAACTGGCGCTCATTATTGTAACGACAACAAATATTATAATTGTTTTATAATTTTAAAGTATTGATTTTGTAGGGATTCGGTTGATTGGTTACACGATTTCATCATGAGCTGATATTGCTAAGAGAACCACTGGAAAACAATCTGGGAGTACTGCCTGACAGCTGTTTCCGTTGTCCTAGTTTGGCACCAGCTCTTCATCAGTACGCATCCACCGCCAGGTTTCGAACCCAGGACCATTTATGATTGTAAAAACCTGAAAAGGAGAAATTATTGAAAAGGATATTCTTTGTTTAGATTGACTTTTAAGTCATATGATACAGGAATATTCCACACTATTAAATCTTGTAACAGGTCCTGTTCATTTAAATTACCATAGCCAATTTTCCTAGAATAATAATTTTATTCAAGTGTTGGTTTGTAGGGATTTGATTGGTTTCAGGATTTCATCATGAGCTGACATTAGTTAGAGAACCATCGGAAAACCTGGGAGTACTGGACAGCTGTTTCGTCCTAGTTTGGGACTCTTCAGCAGTACGCACCCACCGGGATTCGAATCCAACACTTGAATACCAATAAGATGCTCACTGGCGACTGGCCCTATTCAGGTAGGTAGTTACTTGGGTTCCAGTGGAAAGTCGTAACCAGTAGGGTGCAGCTGGTCGGGTGTGAGGACAAATACTCGCCGAAGACATTAGCTAGCGGTCGCGCTATGTCGTGAATTGGCAGAAGTTAGAATTCAAGGAACATTGGATCGGGTCCCAGTGGCTTAATGGTATACGCGCTCGCCTTGTAACCGTAAGGTCCTGGGTTCGAATCCCGGTGGGTGCGTACTGCTGAAAAGTCCCAAACTAGGACGAAACAGCTGTCCAGTACTCCCAGGTTTTCCAATAGTTCTCTAACTAATGTCAGCTCATGATGAAATTCTGAAATCATTTTATTGACTGGAGTACTGATTTCTCCGAGATCATTATTAGCTTGACCATGATTATTGTCTTTATTGACTAGAGGGTAATTCAACAAATAAATAAGCTTCAGTGTGTTTAAATTAACTGGAAATAATCCCTTAAAGTGTTGCATCGATTTGCAGTTGTTTACACAATGATTAGCTGGTTATTGATTATCTGTAAACAATAAACTTACTGTTAACCACTTAGAGGTAATTTTTATCGGACTTAATTTTTTTGCGTTGGTCTGTAGTCATTCATCCAACTTATTACTTCTCTGTTTCACTAGTACTTCAGAAGTATTGTAACAACAGAAGACAAGGGCCAGGCAACAAATCGTTTATTAAGGAAATAAACACATTATTATAGATTTTCATGTACATTATTATAGATCATTGTTAGCAGAAAAACACAGTCTTCTCCTGATTGTTTCTCACTGAAATTTAATCTTTCATCTTTTTGTGAGTTTCTTGAATATCAGATCATCTATATGTTAACTGTATCCGCCTGCGCAAAGTCTGCTGTGGTCGGTTGCTGAATCAGCCTTTGTTCATATTTTTCTCACGACCAATAGTGACGACGTTAACATTGGCGTAAATTCCTGTCTACCACTTTTGGCTAGCAGCCAGCCGTCACAACAGTATGTGTGAGCTTAGCCGTATTTTGCTTTCAAGAGCTGTTCCTGTTTGCGTTCCTATTGTACTGACATCCTAAAGTCAAATTATCCACTGTTGTTCATACGGAGGGGGAGGGTGGGCGCTGAGTTACAACACCCAGTCGTTGTTTATTCATTGTTGACTAGTAAAGTTCACAGTTGTTAGTTAATGTGACAAATTTAACTACTAACTGTTGATTAGTTGACACTCCTTTCTAACCAAGTGAAATAGTCAGCACACTGAACCATTCCTCTCCCTATCCTGTAACAAGCAGTCGGTGCAGATTAATCATGAAGTGTCGTTAATATATATAATTATAGAGCCAGAAGAGTAGGAAATAGTCGAAAATGATATTCTTTGATCAATTATTTTGTGCTTTATAGATGTAGATCAGTTGATCTGTTCCTCACGCTGTTCTGTCCAATATTCAAGCTATCGCTACTGAGAAGTTATTGAGATTTCAACCATCTTAGAGATTTTTTCACTTAACATAGCCTTCTTAGATGGTCTTTTCTCACTTTAAAGTAATTACCTGTTATTACTATCGATATCTCTTGTTAGTGTGAAATATTCCCATATTATGAATTAAAAGTCAATCTGAACGAAGAATATTCTTTTCAATAATTTCTTCCCTCAATACTATCGAATTTTCATTTGTACGGACTTACTAATAGTGATATTATCTGTTTGCTCAATATATGCCTTCACCTGTTTCATTTAATATTCGTTATCTCACTATGAACCTCTCATTCCAGTCTTACTATATCCTGCTTAACTCAGACCACTTTGTACTAGCCACTCACTCACCTGACACCTTTTATAAACTTGAACTGATTTGTCAATTTTCCTACCCCACACTCTACAATTCCATTATGATTAACCACCACTATTGTCTCCCGTTTTACAATATTTCTAATCGATTTCAGCCTAGCACGTTTGTTACACAAATATGACTATTTATTTTGACACCCCATAACTAATCTGTTATTCTACGTTAAAAAATGTATCCACCGCATACCTGGCTATCTTTATTGTAACGACCACAAATATTATATTTTATAATTGTAAGAACCTGAAGAGAAATTATTGAAAAGAACATTCTTCGTTCAGATTGACTTTTGATATCTCTTGTGTTTTCGTCACCCAGAGCTGTTTGTGGTCATTACATTGATTCGGTGTGCGTCGAAAGTTCATTTGGTAGAGTGATCACCGACTGCCTTCGTGGTCTGAGTTCCATTCCTCGATGACGCAGTCATATACTTCGCTTAATTGGTAAAGAGGCTGGTAAATAAGGAAGGTTGTGAGTGAGGTTAGCAACCCCTCCCAGTAAATGAAAATAGCACCGCTACTGAAACTCCAAAGCTCAAAGCTGACAGTCTTATTTCACACTTGGAATGCAAAGGAGTCAAGACACAAATAGACACTTTACTTCAATGTAGGTATGGAAAAACTTTAATATATCTTCGTATATTGAATTGAATTTTTGATTTTCCCGTCGATTGATTGGACCGAAGTGCTCGGTCTCAGGTTGACATGTCGGCTTCTTGTGCAGATGCTTCGACGATATCTGGGCATTTGATTAGTATACAATTGGTGGATGGTGGCTAGCAGTGGAATCCAGGATGCGCACAAGAGGTGGCTCTCGTGGTCCAAGTGGTCTAGTGGATAACGCTTTGGCGTTTGAAACTATGGGCACTGGGTTCGAGCCTCAGTGGGAACATCATCACTCACTGGGAAATGCAGGTACATCCAGCTGACTAGTCCCAAATAGGACGAAATGCGCTTATCCTGGATTCCACTGCTAGCCACCATCAACAATTGTATAATATCTTCGTATAGTTTAGTACTTACACTTAATTAGTTCATATCTATCCAGTTTGGAATTTATTCTCTATAGAAAGAATCCCCATTTAGACATTCAGAAAACAGAAAAGATTGAGTGAAGAAATACTCACTTTTCAATTAGATCCTCATCTCACTCTCGCTCTACTCTCTATATATATATATATATAGCATTTTAATTACAATACAACAGTTTGTCAATCAAGTGGCGATAAGTTTGTTAACAATAATTAAACAGTGTCAATGGGTTAATAGTTAACCAAGAAAATCAATACACATTCAAAAGGTGGAAATGGTTATAGTAAACTAATTTTACGAGGATAACACGTAATTAAAGATAAAGTGGTCAGAAAAGATAATAATAAAATAGCCTGAACAATTATAATTTTTATCATTTTCAAAGGTTTACAGTGAGGGCCGAAGTAGTCTGGTTTATTCATTCATATAACGATGGCCAAGGTAAGGAAAGTGAATGTACAAATTTCTTCTGAAGAGACACAGGTTTGGCTTCTTCTTCTTCAGTGGATTCCTATTGCTTCAGCTGTAGGTATGCGGAAGACGAACACGTAGAGCAAAACTAAGATTAGTAGGAATGCGATAGATAATTTCCAATGAGGTATTAACGTCAACCTGATGCTCACTAGGTGTCTACAAGGTGTGCTAAAATAGAGCTACGAATAGATCTTGTTTGTCCCTTGCTTAACCATGCTAGATGATGTTTGGAAATACGACGATGAACTTGCCTAATTGTACGCCCAATGTAGCTGGCTCCACAGCTGCAGTCAAACTGGTAGATGTACAGAGAAGAGGCAAATTTAGGTAGTTTATCCTTATTTCTCGAACGTGGAATAGGGTGGGCTGTGAAGAGACAACGTACCTCTGCTGTATAAAACGCTATTTTAACTGCACTCTTCGGGCGCTGTATTATTTTTTCGCTGATGTTGTCACCGAGAAACTGCGGTTTTATGAGCATTGAATTTTTCGGAACTGTAGCCATACTGACTCTCCTGGGTGCTGAATTCATATTTTTCTCAATGAACTTATCTGGATAACCGTTTCTTTTTCTAAGTAATTCTCTAATAATCTTAAGCTCCTCATTGAGGCAGTAGTCTGAACAGATTAACCTAGCTCTATGAACCAGACACTTTACCAGGTTACGTTGATATTTCACAGGTACAAAACTCGAAAAAATGAGTGTACTGACCTGTTGTTGTAGGTTTCGTATACACACACTCCTTATTAGTGTACCATCTTCTTTCCTTGCCATGAAGACGTCTAGGAATGGTAAAGTCGATTGCTGAATGGGCATCCTTAAACTTGCCAAGGATGTTCATTGTATCAATTTCGTCTTTCATAACCAGAAATGTATCTTTCATATATCGACAGCAGAAATCCAAGTCATTAATTACTTCTTTCAGGGGTCGTTTCTCTAATTTAGCGAGGAAAAATTCAGCTAGGATTGGGCCTAATGGGGAACTCATAGCTACACCATCAATTTGTCTGTAATATTCCTTATTGAATAAGAAATGAACATTCATTGTACATCTTAAAATAAGTTCCCTCAAGGTGGATACAGAAATCCCGATGTCTATGTTTCGTGTCCTTGACAGGATCTGACATTTCTCTGTCCAGTAATACGGAATCTAGATTCAATCATCTATCTGTAACTCATATAACGCGGCCTTTTTCTCTCCTCCATTCACTCCTCAGAATATGAATAAAATCTAGTGTATACATGTTAAATGTCGCATATATAACTGACTAACTAGCTACTTTTCAAATTTTAGCCGACTATTTTAGCCGCTATCGATGAAAACATCTTATCAGTAAACTTTTCGACAAATTATTCACCTATTCATTTTTTGTTTCGTTTTATTAGTTTTACTGTGTAAATAAATCATCGTTTGCTAAATAAACTTCAAGATGACTAAAGATGAATTTGTGTACTGGTAACCATGGTGATAAATTTGAAGGGTTTTGAAGAAACAAAAGCAGTTAAAAATAAAATTCTGTTATTGTAATGCCTAGATACGCTTATAAACTGCCATTACAGAGGAATTCCTTTAAGAGGACAATAACATAACACTGTTTTTCTACAAGATGTATGGAAATATATAATCACTAATCTTTTTGTCATTTTACCAGACTCTTCTATTCTATAAGTGCCTAGTTTTTGTACATCAAGTAATAATAATAATAATAATCATAGTAAGTGGAACAAAACACCATTTGCTTGGGCGTTTACCACGGGTAAATTTTTCTTGTTTCGTTTTTTTTTTTTAATTGACTATGACTCATCTATTTTACCAACAGTCTAGCTATCTATCCAATAACGACACAGGAAAAATAAACAACTCATGCCTAGGAAGGAAATGGATTGTGAATAATAATAATAATAATGGAAACCGGCTTAATTATAAATATTATTTTAACTTTTATAATATATATGTATATAAATTCTCCATTTTAAGTTCAATCATTTCTCTAAAATATGCATAAATCTATGCAAAGAAATGTGTATCCACAATACTCCTTAATAAGCGCCACATTAAGCTATTGACAGCTTCACGAAAATCGATATATATATATATATATATACAAGCCTATAAGATATCTCATCATCTAGTTTGATGGCATCTGCATGCGCATATACTATAGTGGGCGTATTCTCTACACACAAATTAGAAGAGAAGAACGTTGATTCGTAATTTAAATTACTAATTCTATTCTAAAGACTGAAAGAAAAAAAAATTGCATTGAGCGAGAATGCAGGATCAATATTTCTTGATTAAATTTCATTTTATACCTGAGTTTGTTAAATAGCATGCGATAGATATTAACACGTCTTATCAACTGGCATATATATACATAGACGAATATCTTCACGTTATGGACTCTTTCTGTTTAGTTAAACGTTACCTGGTCAGAATTCAGCTGCGAGATAGAAGATTCTGTGTTATCTGGTGAGAATGTTTTTCGCAAACATTTGCCATTAATTATTATTAGATTATTGTTCCCTTGGATTCCTAGTGGAATATAGGGCTTCAACTGCACGTCTCCACTTGCCACTTCTGTCTTCCTTCTGCTGTACATTTCATCTGAATCCATGTTAGTCCATACTCTTTCAACTCCTCTTCACCACACCATCTCCTCCATGTCACCCTTGCACTGATGCCCCACTCACCGCGTGCTTCCCATTCTGTCGGGTTCCTCTCGAGCAATGGCCTGACGCTCGCGCGATGTCACCCAGCGGTGGCCTACTCAGCGAGTGTCCATCCATCTCCACTTTCTCCTGCATATTTCTCGGTTGGCGATTGGTTCTTGTTTTGTTTTGTTTGTTCCCGTAGTTTCTTGTTTTTGGTGATTCTTTCCGGCCCGGCCCGCCCATCTCATCTTCAGTATAGAGCCAGCCAAGACAGTTAGTTGTTGATAAAGGTCTGGTCTGCAACAGGCTGTTGGTGGAAGTATTCTTCGTGACCCACCGCCAAGTTTCCTATCCGTTTCGTATGGAAGAACTGAGTGACTTGACGTTTGTACTGAAAGTTCGAGTGAATTTAGTTGTTGATGCTGAGTGAGTGGCGAAGATTTCCAGATTGGTTGTTTCAGGTTGATTGATGAATGTGTTTATCGCCTACCCGATTCTCGCTCGATTTGACATCCTCGTCCGTTCCGACTGGCTGTACTTGAGACAATGCTCCCTGGATAAGCGGGTGAATGAAGTAACCTCTTTCAAATCCCTTGCGTTGATGGTGATCGGCGCTGGATGTTGCTGTTGTTGTTGTTGTTGGTGTTGGTTGGTTATTTTCATCACTTCCGTCTTATGTATGTTCACCTGGAGTCCTGTCTTCGCCGGCTGCTTCTTCGACTAGTTTGTCGGTTTTCGCTTGTAAGTCTTCGATTTTGTGTGTGTGACATCAAACATAAATCATCCACGCGCGAAATCCAGGTCTTCTAGGTTCTTCGCGTCGGTCCAGGATGTCGCTGTCTTCTCGTTTCCCACTCACTGTCTGACGCATAATCCAGTCGACCACAATTAGGAATATTATCGTAGGTGATAATAAGCACCCTTGTCTGACTCGTGTGTTTACTCCAAACGCCTCTCTGAGTTTTCCGTTGTGGACCACTTGATGTGTGCCGCTTTCGTACAGCTATTGAATAAGGTTGATGAATATTTGGGGTACGCTGTAATACTCGAGTAATTTCCAAATTACTTCACGATCAAGGCTGTCTGTCTAAGGCCTTCTCAAAGTCTATAACGTTGAGGTGCAGGTTTGATTTCCATTCTATGCTTTGTTCTGTAATGATGATGATGCGTAGAGTTGCAGTTTGGTCAGTACATGATTTGCCTTTCCTGAATGCAGCCAGCTTGTTCTGTTCAGAGTTCTGTATCCAGTGCATCCTTTACTCTCTCCAGGATGATGCGACTCAGGATTTTACTTGGCGTCTACAGAAGAATGATTCCTCGCCAGTTCTTGCAGAGTGGGGCCTAAGTCGCCCTTCTTTGGTACTTTCACAAGGTAACATTTCCTCCAGTCAGTAGACACCTTTCCCTCCTTCCAAACCTTCTGCAATAATGGAGTGAGTCAGCATATTTGCTGTAGTCTCTGGGTCCACTTTTAGTGCTTCACAGGGTATTCTATCTGGTCCAGCTGCTTTTCCAGCCATTTATTAACCTCCTATAATGAATCAAGGGTGGCTTGTAGTATGCGTACCCATCTAACCAAGCAAATCATCAGCTTAATAGTCAGTTGATTTTATCTGAGATTGGAGTTGGGAGTTAGGAAAGTTAGGGCTGGTCATAACAAAACATACTGTGGCGTATCCTGCTGACAAGATTTATCAGTATTATATATAAAAAGACTTCCGTCAGCATAAAAATTATCAAGTAGCGGGAAGATAGATTTGATGTCAACGAAAGGAAATGAAGCGGTGTTGACGCAGGACACTGGAGACAAAGAAAGAAGAATTACAAAAGTAAAAGAATATGTGCAAATGAGGATTTCAATATATACTATACATAATTCCCCTGTGTGTTTATATCAAATAGCAAGTAAAGATTCCGTCAGTTTATAAAGTCTTTCACTGTTGGTTTAAACCAACCACAGGATGCTAACAGTTAGTGGTTAGAGACTGTTGGTGACATAACTTAAAATCTATAAATATATGTGTAGAACTTGGGCACTGTGGTAGTAAGTAATACCATATAAGTTTGTTTATTAGATGTATCACACAGTGAGTGAAACAGTATAAGTCTTTACTGGATGACAAAGTTACGAACAAAATTTATTATTCATAATCATTTCATCAATTATAATCACACGACTTTGAAACTTGAGTTTTATAGTTTTCTTTGTTCTCTCTCCTATTTTTCGTCATTGGGGTAGTAGAATTTTCCAGATGTCCGACTGGAGATGTGTTGAATCATTCCTATTACAGGTATTGTCTCTCAGTTGATTCGATAAACAAAGCTTCTGTTATCAATCTCTCCCTACCCCTGTGGCATTATATTTAGAAAAACTATCAATTTATCCCATCCATCGTATATTGTATGGTTGTGTGCAATTGCACGTTTAGTGAGTGGTATAAATGAACTATTCTCCAGATTTCTTATCTTATTCGTGTGAAGCAATCTAGATTTTGCTGATAGGTTTTTATGCTCGGCTAGTCTGACTGACTGACGCCGTTCTACTACTTTGACCTAACAATCATTGCAGACAGTGTATTATATAAACTAAATTGTTTTGTTTTAAAGGCTCCACAGGATTGATCCTTTAACCAACAAAGCTTGTTTGTAATTGAATTAAAATCTATTAACTCCTTGTGATTTTACAGATTCGCTTAGTCCTGATTCTCCTCTATGCGTTTATTACTTCAGCCTCAGATATCAGTTTATTGTAGTGTCCCAATGGATTTCTTTTCCTCTCTCTCTCTCTCCTTATGTGCATAGTTTTATGGAGTGGGACAACTTGAAGTGTTTCACTTTCGTGCAAAATTTCATTTAAAAAACATCCAATTATAGTTTACTTAATCTATGTCACATGGAATTCAGTTTCTTCTTTTTTTGGATGACATATATGTTAATATGATTTACTGCACGACCAGACAATAAGTATTTCTGAAACAACTATCCTGAACAAGACTCTTGGAGGGAATCTGTGAACATAAGATTTCAGGAGTGAACACTAGCTGACATCGATTAGCAGAGTATTGGAAAACCTTGGAGTTTTGGACAGACGTTTTGTCTTGGTTTTGGAGTCTTCATCAGAACACACCAACCTATGGGGGTTCAAAGCCAGTATCCTTTGATTACAATTGATATGTATCCACATATATGTATTTATGTGTGTGTATGTTGGTCTCTCTTTCTGTTTGCTCGCTTATTCTGTAACCATTTCACTTGTATGAACCTGTCTCCATTAACAATGTATATTCTCCTTATATTATATATATTATGAGTGTTTGTTGACAGTCCCTTGCTTAGTGACATATATCCATATATGGTGGTTGTTGACATGTCTGCTATATTTCGCTATGTATATATGGATCGATACTTCATTATAATTAGCCATTCATGTTAAGACTGTCTAATGATTTGTTCACACACTTTGTCTGGAACATTCATATATATTTCGCATTCACAATTTGTGTGACTGACTTTCTTATTTTGTTGTGATACCACTTATTGCATTCTCCTTGTGTTTGGAATATAGCAGTATCATCGCAAACCTAGTGGTCTTCTGATTTCCGCCTTCTTGCGTCAGGACTATTAGTTTCTCGACCAGTCCATAACAAAAATTTTGTCGACGAGTCCATAACAACAATTCAAGCTCGTCGACCATTCAGCCACTAGGACTCAACCAAATAGTCCATGAATTCCTGATTCTGCCAACCTAGTTTTCATACCTAAAAACTGAGCTTCGTTGAACAGCTGAGCTAAACTAAAGCACTACAGAATGTCTTTTTTTTTGTAATAAATATGACTATTATTCACACATAATTATGAAATTTCTCGCTGGATTCCTAAAAGTAACTTGGAAAATTGACCATTGCGGTTCACTTGTGAAGATTTCCCGAACCTTAAGTAGAACGTAAAAGATTTCACAATAAGGCCTTTGAGGAAACAAGAATCAAAAAGTTGAGAATGTTTAATATCAATCATCAAGCAGTGGGTAAGGTAGTCTCTTGTAATTCTTTCGAGTTCAAGTAAATCTGAAGGAGTGTGTACAGGAAACCTACAACAACAGGTCAGTAAACTCATTTTTTCGAGTTTTGTACCTGTGAAATATCAACGTAACCTGGTAAAGTGTCTGGTTCATAGAGCTAGGTTAATCTGTTCAGACTACTGCCTCAATGAGGAGCTTAAGATTATTAGAGAATTACTTAGAAAAAGAAACGGTTATCCAGATAAGTTCATTGAGAAAAATATGAATTCAGCACCCAGGAGAGTCAGTATGGCTACAGTTCCGAAAAATTCAATGCTCATAAAACCGCAGTTTCTCGGTGACAACATCAGCGAAATAATAACACAGCGCCTGAAGAATGGAGTTAAAAGAGCTTATTATGCAGCAGAGGTACGTTGTCTCTTCACAGCCCACCCTATTCCACGTTCGAGAAATAAGGATAAACTACCTAAATTTGCCTCTTCTCTGTGTATCTACCAGTTTGACTGCAGCTGTGGAGCCAGCTACATTGGGCGTAGAATTAGGCAAGTTCATCGTCTTATTTCCAAACATCATCTGGTAGCATGGTTAAGCAAGGGACAAACAAGGTCTATTCGTAACAGCTCTATTTTAGCACACCTTGAAGACACCTAGTGAGCATCAGGATGACGTTAATACCTCATTGGAAATTATCCATCGCATTCCTACTAATCTTAATTTGCTCTACGTGTTCGTCTTCCACATACCTACAGCTGAAGCAATAGGAATCCATCTGAAGAAGAAGAAGCCAAACCTGTGTCTCTTCAGAAGAAATTTGTACATTCACTTTCCTTACCTTGGCCATCGTTATATGAATGTATAAACCAGACTACTTCGGCCCTCACTGTAAACCTTTGAAAATGATAAAATTTATAATTGTCCAAGCTATTTTATTATTATCTTTTCTGACCACTTAATCTTTAATTACGTGTTATCCTCGTAAAATTAATTTATTCTATCCATTTCTACCTTTTTGTTGTGTGTATTCATTTTCTTCGTTAATTAACACTCGCCGCATTGACATGTTGACACTGACTAGTTATTGTTAACAAACATATCAGTGCCACTTACTTGATTGGTAAACTGTTGTGTATTGTAATATAAAAATGCTCTATGTGTATATTAGAGTAGAGCCAGAGTGAGATGAGGATCTAATTGAAAAGTGAGTATTTCTTCGCTCAATCTTTTTTTTTTAAATCTGAATCTGTTTTTTGCAGAATAAAGTGGTACCATCATTTATTTCGTTGCCTTCTCATCAGCTACTTACAGGCCACAGACCTTAGTAACCATATCTACAGAAACAATTTTAACATACTTGTTTACACATGTTTTCTGTTGAAGTGCTTGAATAAAATTGATGAATTTGATCCGGCATACTATATTCAAACTATTGACGACACCATCAAAAGATCGGGGTTCATTTCTTAATTTTGAAACCAGAGATTCTGTTGATTCAATATCCGATTTTGTAATGCGTCGATGGTTTTTTGACAGATGGAGGCAATTTGTAAGTTCGTAGTGATTTCAGGAGATGGCGAGGAAACCAGTGAGATCGCAAGCATTCATCGTAAAATCTCAATGGAGTTGATTTGTCGAATTGTCACCAAATGATTCAGTGATTTGAAGGATTCTGTGGGGGTTGGGGGTGGGGGGATTTTCCAGAAACTTCATACATTTATTCCCCTTAATGATGAGAAGCCAAGGAAATAAACAATGATGGTACCACTTTATTCTATGAAAACTGTAGTTCTCGCTTTAATCAAATTCCATTAAGGGGAATAAATGTATGAAATTCAAGTAAAATCTACTCATCGGTTGAATGCAGCTCGTATTCTTCCATTGTACTGCTTTTATTACCATCTTATGGTTCTTATAAATCAAGATATGTAGAGGCTTTAGAATTTTACTCCTACCTACCTACTGCTTGCCTACCTCCCTCCCTACACACAAACGCCATTTTTCTATTCAACATGTTTATTGTCGATGTTGTCGTTGCCATTCCCGTGTTGTTCGTCGTGTTGCTAATGCCTCCTAGCTGATGTGGACAAACGCCCTGTGAGATAATGTTTATAATCACCTTGCTTAATACACTGAGTGTTAGGTGTATATGTGTAAACGACATTAACGTGTTGTGTTTTTTATTTTTGTGTGTGTGTGTTTCTAAGTTAGTTTGAAACAAAAAAATTGATGTTTTTGTTCACCATCGCGCTGCCCACCCCATCCCTCAACCCACCCACCCACCCACACACACACGCCAGAAAAATAAAAACGAAATTTTGTTTATTTTTGCCTTATATGCCTAAATTTTTATCTTTGAATCATAAACAGTTTATAAAAATGTGTATGATATTTATGTATGAAGGCTATGCGCATACACAGAGACGCGTGCATACGTGCGCACTCGCACACACACACACATACATCATACGTACATGCACGAGCAAGTACATGTACAACTAAGCCCTTTAAAATAAACAAAAAACAATTAGGAGAGTAAGTATTACACAACTGAGATGGTGGATATTACAAGTTAATAAACTTTATTGAAATGAATCCTAGATTTCAGACATACGTAATAAGCACTGAGATACATTTAAATAACCTGTTTATTTCCTTACCAGTTACTAGCTATAGTACTGGACAAGGCTTTTTTGTTCATACTATATATACTATGCACAACTGAAAATTTAAAACACTGAACAATTTTACTGTCATGTGTGCTGTCAATCTGTTACACAATCAATCTGTCAGTCTGTTTGTTTGTTTGTTCTGTATATTTCAGAAAGGTGTTCACGTTACGCCTTTGCTTAATACACTTTAATGATGTAAATAGTTAGAAATGACTCGGCTAGTTAACAGCTAGCTGTTTTTCAAGTCGGTGGCAAACTCAGGACAAGAGGGAGGCGTTGGGCTTGGCTTGGTTGAAGCTAACGAGCCAACTTACTCCGCAAAATCAAGCAAACTGCTGCAGAAATGTTGAATTCGCTGGAATTGGAGAGGTGAAATGAAACAGCAGGCTGTGAAGAATGCCTTAGGGAAGCCAGTCAGCCAGTCGATGTATCCTCTCCCTCTTTCTCTCAATGAAAGCAAGAATAAGAATGAGGACGTGGAATATTTGTACATTATACGAGGCTGGTTGGGAAGGCTGCTCAAGTAGCCAAAGAAATGCGAAGATATGGCGGGAGCAGATAAAATGGATATGGACTGTCAGAACTGTGAACTGAAGAGTCAGTAAGTAATCTACTCCGATCTGTTCCTCCCCATAGACGACAACCACAAGCACATTGATGCAGTGAGCGTCTATCATGATGTCACCAATAACAGTGAAGGCTCTTGTCCAATGGAAATCATTTCATCCTAGAGGATAATGACAGCAAGATTCAGCTGAACAGGAAGGAAAGAGGGTTACTATTGTTCAATACTGAGAACAATGCTACAAACAACGTTGAACAAAAGAACAAGGAAGATTTCTGTAGGCAACCGTGGCAACAAACCAACCAACTGCTCAATAAATATGCAGAGGAGAATAGAGATGGATCGGGCGGACATTGAGGAGGCTGATGGATCGCATCGCTCGAGTGGAATCCAGTTGGGAAGCGACAAGTAAGTCGTTGGTGAGAGGATGACATGGAAGTGATAGTGTGTGAGTTGGAGGAGGAGACGACAGATGAGATTATGGTCAGTCGTGTGGTCATCCAGCTGAAGATGACAGAATAGAGAACAGAAGAAAGTGGAGATTTGTTGTTGCAGCCCCATGTTCCACTCGTAACCAAAGGGGACAATAATAAAATAATATTCAAGAATTAGACTGTAGGGATTTTATTTGTTATAGGCTAGACCATGGATTGAAATCAGTTAGAAAAACATTGGAAACCAGCGCTAGAGTACTAGACATCTTCAAGTATTGGTTTTGTAGGGATTTTATTTGATTCTGTGGAGGATCTCATCATGAGCTGACATCAGTTAGAGAACCACTGGAAAGCCAACCGAGAGTACTGGACAGCTGTTTCGTCCTATTTTGAGGCTCTTCAGCAATACTCACTCATGGGGTTCGAACACAGGACCTTCTGGTTACAAGGTGAGCTAGCTCGTAGACAATTGAGCCACTGGAACCCAATCCAATGGCGAGCCCATGAGTTCTTACTTCTGCCAATTCACGACACAGCGCGACCATTTCGCAATGTCTTCTTCGATGAGTTACTGCCTCATCTTCGATCTGCTGTATCCTACTGGTCACGGCTTCTCACCAGAACGCCAGATAATTGCCTGAATAGGGCCAGTCGCTAGAGAGCATCAGATTAATTTTCAAGTATTGGTTATGTAGGGATTTTGTTTGATTGTATGGTGATGGTCCTGGGTTCGAACCTCCATGAGTGCGTACT
Source organism: Trichobilharzia regenti (assembly GCA_944472135.2). Taxonomy (NCBI): domain Eukaryota; kingdom Metazoa; phylum Platyhelminthes; class Trematoda; order Strigeidida; family Schistosomatidae; genus Trichobilharzia; species Trichobilharzia regenti. Next base: position 151,591,866 of record OX235270.1, read on the forward strand.
GCTGAAGAGTCTCAAACTAGGCCGAACAACTATCCCAGGATTTCCAGTGGTTCTCTAACTGATATCAGCTCATGATGAAATCCTCCATAGTAGACATCTGTTTCATGGTCCATTCAATCGGTTCCCATTGGTTGAACCTAACCTAAATACCATTCAGTATAATGCACTTGATTTTCTCCATATCTTGCTGTTTTAGTCTTTGAGTTAAGTCCCTCATAAACTCGAACAAATCTCAGACTGTCTACTGATCCAGCCGTATATACTTCAAGAAAGAAATGAAGGGGGAACATCTTACAAGACTGAGTCTTCTAGCGGATAGAATAACGCTTCGTCATACAACACACCGCCGATGTATATTTACTTGTTGATTCTATGCAGGAAGTAAATACGAACCCTGTTTCAGTAAGTATTATTTGAAGTAAATAATAAAGAAGAAGGAAGGTTTTTTGGTTGGTACTTGTCAGTAGATGAAAAGCAAAGCAAGATTGTTCCTATACAAATTAAACTAAATCTCAGAAATAAACATCTAAATTACTCTCACAGATTGCCTATTTCAAACATTTTACCATACAATATTATACTACTTATAAGTAGTCTGATTTTAAAGGCTTGAAAATACTTCGAAGATCGTATACAACACTATCACAAAGCAGATAGCTACGGAGTTATCATATCCCAAGTTCTCCTTGAAGGTGTTCTCGCCCTTAAGAAAACTGATTCTCATCTTATACAGCTTTCAATTATTCAATCCATAGAGCTGCATATTGTAAGTAGCTTCTTGCTTGTGAAAAAAGTAATTAACAGCTTAAAACTGTTTTCATCTAGAAATTTGTGTTTTATACAGTTTTTTCCCGTTATATTGTGACATGTACTACTGATAGATTTATCAGTAGTATATAAAGAGACGTCCATTGGCATGAAAATATCAATAGCAGGGAGATACATTTGATGTCTGAAAGCAAATGATAGGGTGTGCGAGAGATCCTGGCCATGTGATCTTGAGTAGTGTATAACGAAGACAGTTGTTGATGAAGGTGTGACGTTTGTTTGTAGTGGCCTTCGTGAAGTGGCGCCAAATCCCTGATCCGTATAGCAAGTAGCACTGAATTCACATTGGAGGTGAATATCCAGATCTTGTTATATTCATGCTGAGTAGTGCCGTTGATCTCCATACAGACTTCAAAGTAATGGAAGCTTACCTTGCTTTCACGATCCTCGCTCTGACATCCTCATCGGTTCCGCCTGCCTGTAGTTGAAAAGATGCTTCGCAGGTAGGTGGGTAGGCAGGTAAATGAGGTTGTCAATATAATTAGTCAAAACATTGAAGCAGTTAAATAAGTGTATTAGAGTTACGTATTAAGGTGAATAATTTAATGAGTGAGTTGTGATTAAGATTTACATAGAATCGATGTCAAATGTGGAATTATGTATGAGTTGTGAAGAAATACAAAATTTATAAAGAGTCGGTAAAACAAGTAAACGAAAATCAAGTCAGCAGAAATCAACAAAATTGTTACCATCATTTTAGGAGTGCTTGAATAGTTTTCGAAAAAATAGAGAAGATTTGTAGCTCAGGTGGATGATTTCCAAATAATAGTGTTCTCTGAGCTGGTTGGTTTAGTAGCAGAGCTTTCGTCGTCCCCCTTCTAGACAACATCCCCTTTTCAGCGCAATATTTAGCATAAAGTGAACTGATTTAAATTTTTTCATGAGTGATAGAATTGCGTCTCCCGGTAACCATCTTTACATATGTACTGATCACTTTCTATTGACTCGGATTTTAAACTTTCTGGTTACCTGATTTACTTTTTATTAGTTGGTATATTTCGTGTCTATGTTAACGTGTTAGTTATTAGCATATTCGTTTGAGTACCAGGCTTCTAGGAATTCCCTGACTGTACTTTTGTTGTTTCCTCCGTCTACGATTTCGACATTATCCCAATCAAACTGATGTCCACAATTGTCTATGTGCATCGATATGAAAGAATATATACCGTGTCTTTTCAGGGCTGATTTGTGTTCCTGGATTCTGATTTGAAGGGGACGCCCACTTTGACCGATGTAATGTCTGTTACAGTTCATACAATTTATTTTTTAAATGGTGTTAATTTTATCCCCTTTTTCTGTTGGATCTTTTGGTTTGCATAATATTGAATTAAGCGATTTAACTGGCTTGTGTGCTATATCTATATCAAACGGTTTCAGTATTCTAGGTGTTATTTCAGAGATATTTTTCATGTATGGTAGGATGAATATTCTTGTGGTCTTTGATGATGGTTCTTTGTTGGTTTTGTTGGTATTTGTCTTCCATTCTTTTCAACTCTGGAGTGCTACAGTGTGTTTGAATTCTTTTAAACAATGTCTGCACACAGTTTCTTTTGTGAGTGAGTAATTGGATTATTGCTAGCATAGTTAAGTATTTGATCGGTGTGTGCGTTGACTTTCTATATACTTGTGTTTCTAAATTTCCTGTGTTGGTTCTCCGGATTAAGACATCTAAAAATGGGATTTTGTTATCTAACTCTTCTTCTCTTGTGAATTTGATGTTTTCAGATATTTTGTTTATTAATTTATGGATATATATATTTTATATATATATATATATATATATATATATAAAATCATTTCTCTTAATTATTACAAATGTATCATCAACGTAACGTAATTATAGGTAGAGCTATTAATTCTAATCTTTGCATAACGGCTTCAGCTATTAATCCGGATATGGGCGATCCCATTGGTGTTCCTTTTATCAGTTCATATATTTGAGTATTGAACTGGAAGTATGTTGTAAGGCATCATTTTATGAGTTCTATCCAAGTTGAACATTGCGTTTTTATGTTTTCATCACTATAGAGTAATTGTTGCATAGTTTCTGTTGCTAGTTTTGGACTAATCGAAGTATGTAGTGCTGTGATATCAAAGGACACCATTATTTCATTGTCTTCTACCTGAATGTTTTTGATTTTCTCTGGAAATTTCTAAATTCATATCAATCCATATAGACAATTGTGGACATCAGTTTGATTGGGATAATGTCGAAATCTTAGACAGAGGAAACACCAAAAGTACAGTCAGGGAATTCCTAGAAGCCTGGTACTCAAACGAATATGCTAACACTAACTAACACGTTAATATAGACACGAAATATACCAACTAATAAAAAGTAAATCAGGTGTAACCAGAAAGTGTAAAATCCGAGTCAATAGAAAGTGATCAGTACAAATGTAAAGATGGTTACCGGGAGACGCAATTCTATCATTCATGAAGAAATTTGAATCATTTCACTTTATGCTAAATATTGCTCTGAAAAGGGGTGTTGTCCGGAAGGGGGACGACGAAAGCTCCGCTACTAAACCAACCAGCTCAGAGAACACTATTAATTGAATAGTTTTCCTTTGCATGGACATTTCCGGTTATTCCAGGTATGGCGCCAGTGTATTGACTTTGGGAGGTTATTTTCTACTTTTTAAGAATAGTTTGAAGCAGACTTTTGTCAAGACAGAAATGCCGGTGTTGACAAGGTGTTCAATTATCGCTCTTCTCGTAGAATCACCACTATGTTTTTTTGAAAACATGCTATATAGTGTTCCTGAAAACTTTTAGACAGGATAAATATCAAATGAACGATGGATCTACCTCCGAAGCAACAGGTGAACTGATATATACACTTAAAAGTGGTTAGATGCGAAATGTTGTCGTCAGTGCTTCTAACGACCAGTGTGCGATTGGAGAACATGACTCTTACAGATGCCTAGAAGAAAGTTCTTCTTAAAGAACCCTAAATTTTCTCCTTAAGGACATCCTTGAAGTTTCCTTTTCGGCATGGATGATGTTTCTTGTCTTTCCATTTTCGGCCTGGTGTTTTTGTCAATAAATCTTGGTAGATATTCATTTTGGAAGATTTCTTTCAAAAAGTGTAAATTTTTTCCACATCGTCAAGACTGATGATGCGAGTAGCAAGGAATATAAATCGGTTTCGTGCACAACTAATTAGCGCCAAGCTGCAGAAACTTGTCAGCTGGCCATTCCATGCGGGTTTCCTATGGACTGACCTTATTACAGTTCCGTCGGCTCTTCTTGTAAGTCCAACTTTAAGAAAAGGAATTTTATATTGATTTGTCTATTTCAAAAGTAGATTTTGTTTCTAGATGGCACTTGTTGAATCTCTGTTTTAAGTAACAAGGACACTTCCAAATAGCTGTCAACCAGTCTGTTATTAGAACCCTAGAGAAAAATCACACATTTATGCAAAAGACAATAAATTTAACTGTAAAATGTGTTAAAAAGGATACCAACCGAAACACAAGACCTCAAAATCATTGTTACTTTCTACAGTGAAGGAGAAATCTATTTTTTGTAGTTCTTGCCGTTAATGTTTGCGCTTTGTTTGTGAGAGCAGGAGTGAACTGAAGGTGTATGAATGACTTAATACAGGATAGCTGATTTCGAAGAAGCTGCCGGCGAAGACAAGACTCCAGGTGATGAACATAGACAAGACGGAAGTTATGAAAATAAAAAACCGACCAACCAACAACAACAACATCCAGCGCCAATCACCATCAACGCGAGGGATTTCAAAGTGGTTACTTCATTCACCCGCTTATCCAGGGAGCATTGTCTCAACTACAGCCAGTCGGAACGGACGAGGATGTCAAATCCAGCGAGAATCGAGAAGGTGAGAAACACATCATTCATCAACCTGAAACAACCAATCTGGAAATCTTCGCCACTCAGCCAGCATCAACAATTAAATTCACTCGGGTTTTCCATACAAACGTCAAGTCAGTCAGTTCTTCTATACGAAACGAATCGGAAACTTGGCGGGTGGGTCACGAAGAATATTTCCACCAACAGCCTGTTGCAGACCAGACCTTTATCAACAATTGACTGTCTTGGCTGGCTCTATGCTGAAGATGAGATGGGCGGGCCGGGCCGGGCCGGAAAGAATCACCAAAAACAAGAGACTACGGGAACAAACAAAACAAAACAAGAACCAATCGCCAACCGAGAAATATGCAGAAGAAAGTGGAGATGGATGGAGATGGACACTCGCTGAGTAGGCCACCGCTGGGTGACATCGCGCACGAGCGTCAGGCCATTGCTCGAGTGGAACCCGACAGAATGGGAAGCACGCGGCGAGTGGGGTATCAGCTCAAGGATGACATGGAGGAGATCGTATGCGTGAGGAGGAGTTGAACTAACATGGACTAACATGGATTCAGGTGAAAGGTACAGCAGAAGGAAGACAGAAGTGGCAAGTGGAGACGTGCAGTTGAAGCCCTATATTCCACCAGGAATCCAAGGGAGCAATTATAATAATAAAAAGGATGTGGAACATACACCTAACTGACCTGAGTAACTAAAGCCAAACCTAGTCGAGGTGTAACAACAGAAGGCAAGATACCGAAGCCAAAGTATATTTTTCATCAATCCAACCGCTGTTTATATCTCTACAGTTTATAGTCTCTAACCTGTCACTGAGCGTGTGATTTTGGTTTACATTAAACGACACGAAATAGAATGTTCAAATACACATATCTCGTATTCTGTTTCTAATGCCTGATTGAACTGTGGGAACATGTGAGAATAACATTCCATTGGCACACATTGTCTGTGTCACATCACTACACTTACATTATCGAAAATACGCAATTCACTAGCCTATGTATTATACTTGAATCTCTAAGATCAATTAGGAGAATTCTTAAACATTGGGTTTATTTCCTAAAATTGTACATCCCTACTTAGACACACACACACATTACACTAGTTACTGATTAGTGTCCAATCAAGAACATTCCTACTTACCCTACGGTGATCTTTAACCGGCGGTACAGTTACTGATACGGAACCGAACCAAAAAAACACTTTTAAAAGGTCGTGTGTTACCGGCCTCAAGCACTTCTCCCTTGGGCTCTGCGGTCATACAATACAAATTCTCTTTCCGTTTCAGATACCCCCCAAGAAAAAAATCAACTCGCACAGTGTGGGCAGGCGAGAGGTGACAACTGTCTAAACACTTTCGAAAGCCCACAAAATCCTCTTCACCATCATTGTCAACCTCTCAACCTCTGCTTTCACAATTTGTCAACTCTCGTATCCTATCTATTCTACTTTACTGCTCCCCGTTAGTCTTTCCTGAGTTACTGAAAAAGGACTATACCATCCTGAGAAGGATGTTGAAAGTAGTTAGTAGGACTAGCGGTGTAAAACTCAGTCAGCTAGTCACTACATTAGTGGATAAGCATCTGAATACATGCGAGAAATGGTCTAAAACCATACTCTCTGACCCCCAACACCCCCTCTATTCCCAACTCTCTCCTTGCATCTCATCAGGTAGAACCAGAAATCAGTACAAAATAATATATGCTCGTACAGCCAAGTATAGGAACTCAACGATACCATATTTGGCGCGTGTTCTAAGTGACAGAGACAATGTTAAGCGTGAAACCTATGACTTGCTTTGTTGTTAATAACATAATTTTGGCCCTTGTTATTTCCCCCTTATACTCTCTTATTTGTACTCTATAGTGAACAACCTTCTTAAACATACTTAGCTACTTAATATTATTATTATTATCATTGGCTTACTTTTTTTGTACTTTACTCTATTCCTTCTTTTGTATATCTACTGGGTCTGACTATATTATCACCATGATTATTACAAAATTGTCCAGTCATTAACCATCATGTAATATTAGTTTCGTGGTTGTTCTTTGTTCGGCACTATTTAACTCCCAATCTTGTCTGCGAACGCCACTATCACCATCTTAAAAATTTTATATTATGCATCATTACTCACACTACTACAACAAACACTGCATTAGTGCTGACAATAAAAATAGAAAACCCTGAAATGTTTATTTTATGATTGTTTAGTGTTGTTCAATCAAATTAACTGCTCATCTTGGCTATAAACATTCTTAAGAACATCTCATAATTTCTTGTATGATTATAGCTGTTACTGTTCACCCCGCATACTCATATCATAGCTTCCACTACCCAATACTGAGATATTTTTCATTATTGGTGTTTATCTTCCTTTCCACTTGGTATTTCTATTTGCATTTTTTTGGTTATTTCTGTGTTTCTTTTTTGGTTTTTTGTTGTGTTTTTTATATTTATTTTTTTGTAATACTCCTTTTAAATGTACGATGAAATTAGATTTTATATTTTTTTTTTTTTTTTTTTTGATTACAGCTTGATTCCACACCGTATTTTTGGTACAAGTATGGAATTTTCAGCATGGATATCGGTAGCCCAAATTTCGCAGGCCGACCATAGATATCAGGTGTGCGTCGGCGTGGGCTCGAACCTCGGACCATGTGCATGGTCGGCGAGAGTCCTAACCACTGTGCCACCGACGCACAGATGCAATATTGTAGATATGTGCTGAAAATTCCACACTGTACCACAAGCACTGTTTCTGGAATAAAAGCGAAACTGTTAAAAATTTATCTCTCTCAGTCAGTCTTTTTAACATCTGAATATCTCAGTCAAATTTACCTTGTTTTGATGATGGTGGTTAGAAGTAGAATCCGGGAAATGCATTCCATCCAGTTTGAGGAATCGTCATCTGTATGTAAATGAGTGCCACAACTGAGGGTCAAACCCGGAACCCATGTTTTCAAATGGTGAAGCGTCATCCTTTATGTTATTAGGACCACCTATTGTACTGCTTGCTGATAGCAGGTATTATTATTCAAGTTACTTAATTCTATATTTCCAGCTGGTTGATTATATTGGACTTGGTAACTGTTAGCGTGTCAGCTCCTAGTACGGACGCTTCGACGAAGTTAGGCGATACCTAAGTAATCGAACACCTTCAAACTTGGAGGGCAAATGATTTCGAAAACTTTTTATTATAGCCGTATGTCAGCTTCTCCTTACAGAGATTTCCGATGTAATCGTTTATATCAGGCACTTATCTTGGTATCATGTAATTTATATGAAAAGACAAAATACCTGTGAATTCTGCTGATGAGAGTAAATTGCAAGTTAGCGAAATACCTGATGAGTACTTCCACCAAATGCCTACCAATCTCAGTACACTATTTTGATTGAAGTTATCTGCTCTTAAAAAAAACCCAAATGACAAATTCAGACAAATCTTACGATCTGAATACAAATTACCAGCTCACTGATGGCTACTGGTGGGTTTTTTTTAAGCTGCAGTGGTGACACTCATAAACTGCATTGGTTAGTCAGAGCGCTATATGCCGAATTGACAAAGGTAGAATTCAGAGGTCATTCGATTCCAACCCAAGTGGTTGATTGGTCAATAGACTTGGTATCGTAGCCCGGAGGCCGCATTGCGTACTGTTGAGGAGTCTAAGAACAGGACGAAACGACTGAGAATGATTCCTGGTTTTTAGTGATCCCTCTAACCTGTGTTAGTTGAAAAGTGGATTTTTCATTATACTGATCCGTAGATATTTATGATTTTCTCTCTTTTATTCCCTAGGCTGAGGACGGCTTTTTAAAGAAAAATTGAAAAGATGTTCTATGCGTTACTTAAAAATTTATCAGATTTCATACTGTGTGTAGTAATAATCAACATTCTTCACACAGTCTATTCGCAATAGGTATACCGGTTAAAAACTTTAACTCGCACACACCATGGGTGCAATATTAACGTGACAGTTAACTTCTGAAGAAGACATTAGACTTTTTCAGTTAAGGTACCTTGGTTAATATATATGTATAAAGCTTGGGCACTGTGGTAGTAAGTAATTCCATATTAGTCTTACTTATTAGATATATCACACAGTGAGTGGAACAGTATTATTATATACTGATGACAATGTTTCGAACAAAATTTATTGTGGTTCATAATCATTTCATCAGTTATAATCACACGACTTCGAGATTTGAGTTTTATTGTTTTCTTTGTTCTCTCTCTTCTATTTGCCGTCGTTGGAGTAGAAGAATCTTCTAGATGTCTGGGTGGACAAGTGTTGAATCATTCTTATTACACGTATTCTCTGTCAGTTGATTCGATAAACAAAGCTTCCGTTATCAATCTTTCTCATTCGTCACCCTGTTACATTAGATTTTAAAACTTTCATCTTATCCCATCCATCGTATATTGTATGGTTGTTTGTAACCGCATGTAGTGAGTGCTATCTACGGCTGAACTATTCTCTAGATTTCTTATCTTATTCGGGTCAACAAATCTTGATTTTACTGCTAGGTTTTTATGCTCGGTTAGTCTGACTTACTGACACCGTTCTACTACTTTGACCTGACAATCATTCCAGCAGGGTATTAGGTAAACTAAATTGTTTTGTTTTAAAGGCTCCACAGGACAAGACAACACCAGCAATAAGGAATCTAAATCATCAGTAGTACTTCCATGCAAAGAAGGAGCCTCGGAAACCTTATGCAGAATTCTTAACAAGGCAGGAATAAAAGTGGCTGGCGTTCAAACCACCCACAAACTCAATTATAAACAAGACTTATCAGTTAGAGTATCGTGGGAAACGGCCACAAAAAGATAACAAAATAACCTTCAGCTTCTCCGTTAAAAACAATATGCATAAAAATCGACAAATACCTCTTGAGTTTCTCAATAAACAATCTGTTGTCTGACCTCTGTCTTCTGTCGTTATAAGACTACGGTAAAGTGTACTCAAACAGTAATTTCTATTGATTGTAAACTGGTGAATTAGACTTTGTATGTTTTCAACAACTTTTACTATCTGCCATTTAATTTGACTTATTACCCTTCTTTTGTTTGTTATGCATATAATGCTTGTCCAGTAATCTTCAAGTATAAGATAGGTGTTTCGTAGTAGATAGAATGCATAGCTCTACTGGTTTCAAACTACCGCTCTCGCCATATCTAATCAGTCACCTAAGGCAAAGATGATACCGGATGTATCAACAAACAGATGAAAGATATTCAACAAATTATCTAGCCATAGGAACTACAAGTAAGTACTACCAACAGACAAGGGTGGAAGGAGTTCAAACGTGGCAGTATTGATGAATTACTGTCGAGTAACATTCGGTTGTTTGTACACGACTGCTTGGCCGACTAAGCAAGTATTATCGTACTACGATTCTTATGCTAAAATATATCTCGTATTTTAGACAATCAGTCTGGTGTTCTGATTTGTCTTTGGGATTTACAGCATAGAAACTTGCCTTTATATACAGTGCATCTTGTGTAGGCGCGTCACTATCCTTCACCTCTTAAACTGGTGAGCCTGAATACCACTTGTATCTGCTAAAACACATTCATTTTTATTGACTAATTTTACTGAATCGAATTTACCGAACACCTCAGCCATGAAAGAGATTTAATCAGAACGGAAATCCCTGTAGCATGAAGCTATTCGTGCGCGTTTCAAATGTCCACACAACAGACTGACCGATTCAATTCAACAGAAGACAATGGAATAGGGAATTATGATAAGCCAGTGGAAAACTAATCGCCCAACCGTAAAGCAGATGACACACGGTTTGATCCCCGGCCGACGCACTCCTTTACCTCTCTAAGCCGGTAATAAGACTGGTAAAGAGGGGAAGTTAGGCATGAGGCTAGCAACCCTATTCCGAAAAATAAATACCACTAAAACCTAAACCTGAAAGCTCCAAATTGCAGCCCTATGTTCCACTGGGAACGTAAAGGAATAAAAACACGTGAAAAACAGCCTACAATCTAAAGTGATAGGAACAGCGCTCAGAGAGTATTAGGGAGACTCACATATTAGGATACACACGTATATATATGTCAGGTTTCGTCACGGATTGGCATCAGTTGGAGAACTATTAAAAACCAACAATGGAGTCCTGCACAACAGTTTCTTCCTTCTAGTTTGGGAACTATGATCAATATTCACCCAGCACAAGGGTTAAAACCCAGGACCTTCCTCATACAAGACAAGCGCGTTAACCACAATTCATCCACTGGGACCCCGAGTCAGGGACCGGAATATGAGTTCTAAAATCTACCGACTTATGATTTTAGCGTTGAACCTTCTGTAGCAATTTGGTTGAGTTTAGAGGGCGGAGTTGCGAGCACCACGCCCCTCTTTGTCCGGGCTTGGAACCGGCTAGAAAACTAGCGAGCTAGTAATCTAGGCGGGTACGACAACGGCATATGTCAAGTGATCCACAACGGAAAACTCAGAGAGGCGTTTGGAGTAGACACACGAGTCAGATAAGGGTGCTTATTATCACCCACGATGATATTCCTAATTGTGGTCGACTGGATTATGCGTCAGCAAACGAGAAGACAGGGATATCCTGGACCGACGCAAACAACTAGAAGACCTGGATTTCGCGCGTGGATGATTTATGCTTGATGTCACACACAAAATCGAAGACTTACAAGCGAAAACCGACAAACTGGTCGAAGAAGCAGCCAGGGAAGACAGGACTCCAGGTGATGAACATAGACAAGATGGAGGTTATGAAAATAAAAAACCAACCAACCAACAACATCCAGCCTCGATCACCATCAACGCGAGGGATTTGAAAGAGGTTACTTCATTCACCCGCTTATCCAGGGAGCATTGTCTCAACTACAGCCAGTCGGAACGGACGAGGATGTCAAATCGAGCGAGAATCGAGAAGGTGAGAAACACATCATTCATCAACCTGAAACAACCAATCTGGAAATCTTCGCCACTCAGCCAGCATCAACAATTAAATTCACTCGGGTTTTCAATACAAACGTCAAGTCAGTCAGTTCTTCTATACGAAACGGATAGAAACTTGGCGGGTGGGTCACGAAGAATATTTCCACCAACAACCTGTTGCAGACCAAACCTTTATCAACAACTAACTGTCTTCGCTGACTCTATACTGAAGATGAGATGGGCGGGCCGGGCCGGGCCGGGAAGAATCACCAAAAACAAGAGACTACGGGAACAAACAAAACAAAACAAGATCCAATCGCCAACCGAGAAATATGCAGGAGAAAGTGGAGATGGATGGAGATGGACACTGGCAGAGTAGGCCACCGCTGGATGACATCGCGCGCGAGCGTCAGGCCATTGCTCGAGTGGAACCCGACAGAATGGGAAGCACGCAGCGAGTGGGGCATCAGCTCAAGGGTGACATGGAGGAGATCGTATACGTGAGGAGGAGTTGAACTAACATGGATTCAGGTGAAAGGTACAGCAGAAGGAAGACAGAAGTGGCAAGTGGAGATGTGCAGTTGAAGCCCTATATTCCACCAGGAATCCAAGGGAACAATAATAATACCGATTTTAGCGCGACCACCAGCCAGTATCATCGGCGAGAATTTGTTACTAGTGGTAGAATTTAGAATTCATGATCCAGTCACTGACTCGAGGGAGTGTCAATGGATGAATTGTCGTCAACGTGCTTGGCTTGTAACAGGAAGGTCCTAGGTTCAAACTCCTGTGTTGGGTGAGTACTGCCGATGAATCTCAAACCAGGGGGACGAAGCACTTAACCAGATCTTCCTGTTGGTTTCAATGATTCCTTAACTGAAATCAATCTCTGGTGTAAATATAGATTAAATGTCCTAAAACTGGAATGAAAGCACACCAACACACACACACTTCACCTCTAACCATGACCAAATAATGAATAACAAAGCAGTTGAAATATTTGTTGCCTTTTTTTGTTATTGTCTAGCGCTGATAAAGACTAATTAATCAATATTATATGAATAAACCAATGACGAGTATAGGTGAGTGAATAAAAAGAAGACAAGTGGTTTAAATAAGCAGAGATGAACAATCTTTCTCTGCATGTTGAATAGATGAACATCGGTCAGTGTGTAAATAGCAGATAAATAGGTAAGAATAAAAAAAAAAAATTAAAGAGAAGTAAAACGTTTTTAAAAACAACAATGATAAAAAGACGTCGTACAAGAAAATCACAAAATTCACTGATGGAAGACATCATGGCCGATTAAAACCACTTCACCTTAAAAACAAAAACACGTCGAACTAACAGACTGACAATGGAAGTAATAAATGGCTGACGTGATTTTGAAAAAAAGGGAGTGATTTTCAATGAACGAGACTGCTCCAGATTGAGGCGGTCGCCTTCATAACCCGGTTGATTAAAACAATAACAATGAATCTCCGGTAACGCCAACATAATAACAGTCAAGAAGATGAGTACAATAGTTTTATGCCTACACACACGGACACACAGTGTGTTGTTGCACATAGGACGAGATCTGATAGTTGGCGGAAAAAACGATCTGTGTAGGTGTGTACCAAAATCTGTTATTTCTTTGAAATTGCCGCGTAAAAAAGCTCTTTACCAAGGTAAGCAGTGTCTGTGTGAAAAAGGTGCCCAAACGGGAGAAGTCTTTATTCCTCTAAAGAAAAGAAACGCATTATCTCATATGTGTATATGTATGTGTGTATACTGTTTGCATAAACTTTATTGAACCATCGATAGTTATAATAAAAATATTTGTGATGAATTCATGAACCATGGTCTCTTCTTGTATCATTTGAAGTATCGGTTATAATTCATAAATATAGTGTAAACAAAGAGCCCCTTGAGGCAGCCTTCAAAACGAAATTTATATACCTAGTGACAAGGAGAACAAATTCTGTAAATGTATGTGTATAAATAGAATAGGGCTACAGAGATCGACGATTGCATGCAAACATAAATAATGTGTGTGTGTCTGTGTAACAGCAATAGATAAAAAGCGATTTTTGTTAAAAAGAAAAGACAGCGAACGAATATGTTGTCTATAGAATCTTTGACTGCATGCATTGTATTCTATGCAGGTACTTGTGTGTATTCAGTCAACCAGATGTTTAAGGCACATTTACATTAGTTTGAACACAATGTATACGCATTTGGTGTATGTTTGTATTTTTGAAGTATTTCCATAGACTACTGATAAAATAACTAAGTAGTCTACAAGTGAAGCATAAATTAATTCCTTTAGTTAACTGCTATGATTATGATCAAGATGACAGCGACAATTGCACAAACTGTAGCATGAAGACCGATTATGAAGTATTTGAACATACGACCCTGAAATACAAGAAAAAGGTTGAATAAGTTGCAATCATACATATATGTATATTTCTTACACAGGATTTATAAATACACATGCATCAGAGGATGGATTCTTTAATTCCGCTTGAGAGATTTGACGGAATAATGCAGTCCCTTCCAGAGATGGTAGAGAGAATATCCAAACTAATCAAGATGACTTTACAGTGCAGTTAAGTTTATTCAATCATTCTTTATGACTATTGGTAGATGAGTTTTCCCAACTACTCTATGACTTACGTTTTAGTGTCATTTTTTTTTTAAAAAAAAGAGGTTCTAATTCCAGTAAAAGTACAGTGGAAATACAGAAGGGTGTCAGGCAGAGCTAAAGGAAACCGATCCAAGGCGACATACGGACCAATGACTTAGAAACGATCAGTCACCCTGAAAATGTAGATTTTGGTCGCTAACTCAGTCCTAACCTTAATAATTTTCTTCAGTCTTTTACAACTCCCATTGTGTCTAAATAGTGTTTTCTTTCACAGGTTGGGTTTGCTAGCCACACAGCAAGCCTTTTCTCTCTATCGACTTTACTGTTAGCTTGGCGTGGTTTATCAGTGTGTCGGCCAGGGATCGAACCTCGAACGATACGTTGACAACTGTCTTCAAATGACTTCGAATGCTATTGTATAGAGAACAAAACAGGAAGTTGTTGAATTGCTTAGATATTATTCACTTGGTCATGCTTAGAGAGCGGTTAAGCAGATTTTCATTGATATGGAAGTCTCCTGAAAATGAATGGATTACTAGAAAGTGTATGTGTAATAGTCCGTCCAAAAAGAAGCTAAAATCAAAGTGTGGTGAGAGGTGGCTGTTCGCCAAAAGTGGTAGACAGGAATTTACGTCAATCTTTACGTCCTCAATATTTGTCGTGAGAAAAAATATGAACAAAGACTGATTCAACAACCAACCGCAGTAGACTTTGCGTAGGCGGATACAGTTAGCATGTAGATGATCTGATATTCAAGAAACTCACAAAAAGATGAAAGATTAAATTTCAGTGAGAAACAATCAGGGAGAAGACTGTGTTTTTCTGCTAACAATAATCTATAATAATGTACATGAAAATCTATAATAATGTGTTTATTTCCTTAATAAACGATCTGTTGCTTGGCCCTTGTCTTCTGTTGTTACAATACTATCAAGATTTTAATTCTACTTACAAAAGGAATTAATACTGACAACTGCTCAAAAAGTTAAACAATGTTGTTATGTACACCTTATTTCTTGAAATTTGTTACCAATACAAACATTCTGGATTCTCAGAATATTGAATTCAATGTTTCCATGGTCACGTTAAAAGAATATAAACCAAGCCAAAAGTTAACGCAACATTCAACATTTTTAAAATAAAATAAATATCTTCTACAAAGTGCTTACAGAAGGTTCTGGTTCCGGAGGACGTGGTTGACGTGCATTATTCAAACGTTTAGCAGCTTGATACTGATCAATTTCAACCATATATGTACGACGTTTATCTAAACGAAAAGGATATAAAATGAAGCCGTATTTTCATTGTATGTAACCTTAAAAAGTGTCACGTGATTCCAACGGGAAACAGTTATGCACAACCACAAGTAGATAAACAAACAGACACACTTATAATTCAACCACGAATTGACTACTCTACTTTTCATCCTCCATACGAGCTGTTCACAGTTGTGCAGTAGTTGAGCTCGCCTTGTAACCCGCATGATCAGTGATTCGATTCCCAATGGGATCATGGGTGAGTATTCCTGAAGAATCCCAAAGCAGGATGAAACAACCAGATAGCTGTCCAGTACTCCATGCTTTACAATGATTTCCTCGAAGTGTTATCAATCCGTGATCAAACCGGATCAAAATGCAGAGTCTTCTGAACACCTTCTTGATCAGCAATATTAGAATGTCTGGCATAGAATTCTCTTCTCCCTTGAAAATCATCAAACAACGCCTAGGTTAAGGATAGGAAATGGAAATGAAGTGGTAGAGCATGTTGAGGACTTCACTAATTTGAGAAGTTGCATCGGCCCTAACAGACATGATTCCGGACTAAGATCTCAGCACGAATACAAAAAGCTCGTGTGACATTTGTGAACTTACATCATCTCTTTGGTAGGTGTGGTAACCGGCTGGTTGTCGATCAAAGGATGCGTGTACTGCTTAGTAGCAGTTCACTCCCTCCTCCTTTATGGCTGTGAGACATAGTCATTGAAAGTGGAAAACATGAATGTAAAGGCTGGCTGTCTTCAATCACAGGTATTTCCATCCTATCTGACATGTTAGATTGTATAAAAGGGTTAGTAATATTGAGGTTGAGTGCTATATAAGAAGAGAAAATCAATGAGCGATGTTGTGAAAGTGAATCAATTGATATAGTTAGGAGACGTGTTAGGTATGATTAGTAATCGCCTATCTCCACGGGAAATGATAGTTGACATAAGATTACGTTGGAAATGAACTGGTGATGGTCAAACCAAAACATGGCTTCATCAGTCCATGAAAATTTTGACAGTTTGTTTAAACCAGCCATGCAGGGGAGGGGGTGACTGCTTAGGTTCCTCTGGTTGGTAAAACCCAATGACGGCTGGAGGCAATTGGTGATATGACTAGGAATCGTTTTCAGTAGTGCGGATGCGTTCACTCTCTTTGATCTAAAATATCCACACACAAAAAACTAACCTTTCTTCCTGACATTTCTGTTTAATATCGTTCTTCAGCACCTTCATTTACCTCTCTTGTCTTTCTTTGTGTGTATATGTGGTGACCTAAACTGTTGTACTTCTATGCAGAGCCGTATGCAGAAACCAGTCAGTCAGTCAGTCAGTTAGATCGGATTATTTAACTGAATTTTAGATTTTCCCGTCGATTGATTGGACTGAAGTGCTCGGTCTCAGGTTGACATGTCGGCTTCTTGTCCAGATGCTTCGACGATGTCTGGACTTGTTTATTAGAATTTAACTGGTTGATGGTTACTAGCAGTGGAATCCAGGATGCGCACCTCATCTTACTTTGGACTCGTCAACTGGATGTACCTGCATTCCCTAGTGAGCGATGATGTTCTCACCGAGGCCCGAACCCAGTGTCCATAACTTAAAACACCAAAGCGTTATCCACTAGACCACTTGGGCCACGAAAGCCACCTCTTGTGGAACAGGTCATATTAATTATTTAATTGAACTTTATATTTTCCCTGGATTCCACTGCTAGTCACCACCCACTAATTAACTTCTAATAACAAGCCCAGACATAGTCGAAGCATCTGGACAAGAAGCCGACATGTCAACCTGAGACCGAGCACTTCAGTTCAATCAATAGAGGGGAAAATCTAAGATCCAATTAAATAATTAGTATGAGCCGTTCCACAAGAGGTGGTCAGCTCTCGTGGCCCAAATGGTTTGGAAGATAACGCTTTGGTTTTTGAAACTATGAGTACTAGGTTACAGCCTCGATGGGAACATCATCATCACTCACGGGGCAGTGCAGGCATATCCAGTTGACGAGTCCCAAATAGGACGAAATGCGCGTTAACTTTTAATTTTGATTTTTGATTACAGCTTGATGCCACACCGTATTTTCGGTAAAGGTATGAAATTTTCAGCATGTGATATCGGTAGGCCAAATTTTGCATGCCGACCATAGATATCGGGTGTGCGTCGGTAGGGGATCGAACCCCGCACCATGTGCATGGTGCTGGTGATAGTCTCAACCATTCTGCCACCGACGCACACTGGATTCCACTGCTAGTCACCATCCCCAATTAAATTCTAGTTAGATCAAACTTCAAATTGCATAAAATACCGATTAATAATCTAGTTGACTTATTCCAGGTGTACGCCTACACAACAGATATATGATTCACAGCCTACAGTGTATACACATACACATACACTCTTCCAGTGTAAGCACTATGAATGAACACATTATGCATTCTTGTCACGCATAAGTACTGCAATAAATCAAATTTTACAAAACTTTTATTAGCATACATCATCTCCTGGAAAGTGGAATGTCAATTAAATGTAAGAAAGAATGTTATAATAATAATAATAAATATTTAATATCATTGAGAGAAAATGACTAAACAGAAAGTAAAACAAGGTAGTAGGCTTTGTTTGTTACAGAATCACAGTGCACGATGAAATGCACAGAGAATAACAACAAGAAGATAGAGAAAAAAAAATCGATAGTGAACTGAACAGAGAGCACAACTCCACTATAGATAAAAATTTATTTTGATAAATCACACACAGTGCTATACAGCAATATAATGACGTTTGATGACGTTTCGAGCACAGACTATTGCTCATAATCATATCAAGTCACTCACTCACTCACTCAGACAACTTTTTTCCTTCATTTATATACATGAGTAAAACTGATGATTAGATCTTGGAATAAAAATCAATTTAGGATAATGTACATTCAGAAATGAAATCTACAACAGTTAGCCTTCCTAAGCCACTTAGGAAGGTGTAGACTTTCTGGTTGGTCTCCTCGGGACGGTAAAAACTAATGTCTGGAGACAACTGGATGATATGGGTAAAAATGATCGTTCTCAACAGCTGGTGTAGATGCATCCACTCCTAGTGACTTATAATTTCCAATGAAACCATATCTTGCTTTGTGTTCTGAGTGAAGTATGGCGACTTGAACTGCCGCACATATGTGCAAAGTTCTATGTCGAAAACAGACAAACAGATATTCGGAAATGATAATATGAGTGTTGCTGATCAATTACAATTAGATGGGAAATAAGACGAGTGTTATGTTTATGGTTATAATAAACAACTTGTTAGAATGTTATGATGTACGTGAATTGAAATAGAATACAATTTAAGATTATCTTAAAATCCTATTTCAGTTCACAAACATGATATATATATATATATATATATATATATATATATATATATATAATATTGGTGCAGTAAAACAACCGACATGACCTTATCTAATTTTCGCCTCCACGATCAAATTTCTTTCCTGTTATGAAACTACGATAAGACTGCTGAAAAATGGAATAAATATATCACTGATCTCAACATAATACATCAATAATCTTTAAGCCAACGGTGCTGTTCACAACAAAGTTATATAAGAGAATTGACTTCAAGCTTTATTTTTCCCATATATCTGTATTACATTCATCTGATGTCTGGGTTTTTTGTTAATGCGAAGACAATATTTCTATATCTCTTTATGTGCTACACAAACAGACTTTATAGCAGACTGTTCTAACTGACTCTAATGTCAGAAAGAACAACCAAACTGTAAGTCCATTATACATCAAATTATGTGTAATTTATATAATAACTTATCCATGCCTGTACAATAGGTATGTTCCTGCATAAACAGGAAGGAATATATTATTATTATTAAAACAATATTTATGCATGCCTATACAATTGGTGTACCCTACATAGCTAGGGAAAAAAATGTACTTTATTATATTATCTTTACTAAATATGCTTATTAATATTATGTGTAAATTATCGAATTGATGATGCCTGTAAACTGGCGTCCCTCATGTAAAAAATGAGAATATATTATTATTATTATTATATATATATTCAGTGTGCGTCGATGGAACAGCCGTTAAGATGTCACCGACCATGCACATGGTCCGGAATTCGATCCCCTCCCGACGCGCACCTGATATCAATAGTCGGCCTACAAAATTTGAGCTACCGCTATCATGTGCTGAGAATTCCATACTTGTACTAAAAATACGGTGTGGAATCAAGCTGTAAATCAAAAAATACAAAATATTTCTTAATCTAATATAAATATAAAACTTGGGCACTGTGGTAGAGTATAACTCCATTATGGATAAGATTTTATTTTGATCAATCACACAGTGTGTTATACATTAATATTAACAATAATGTAAAACACTGTGTGATTTATCAAAATAAAATCTTATCCATAATGGAGTTATTTCTTAATCTCCACTTACTCTTTACTTTCAAGACCATCTTTAAATTAAATGAAGTATACAGGTATAGAAGCGTTTTCGTGTGTTATTAGTACAACCCAACCTGATACAAATCCATATACTTAATGGCAAAGCCTATCCTGTTGTGTGAAACATGGAAATGGTACAGGACAGAAACAAACTTTGGTATATGAATTGCGTTCGAAACTTTGAGGTCATGTTTTAGATGCCATCTAGCCTACAGTCGGTACGAAACAATAGAAGTCAGACTGCAGTTAGCCCTACTGTGCATTATTATTATTATTATTATTATTATTATTATTATTAGCGTTACTATCATCATTGCATTAAATAACATAGTCGCTGAATATCTTGATTAGTAGGTTCCACTCAACACCGCATACTACAATATGACCAGTTCACTAGCAGTATGCGATACGCTTTCCCTTTAAGGTTACCTAATCAACCGTGTCTGTGAGTAGGGTATGTGCCTTATGCCGTCTAAGTGCAAAGTAGTTACAAGATTGGTAGGAGCCTGTACCTGCACTCACGCTTGCAGGTGAACCACTTGAAGTTGTTGATGAGTTTGTGTATCTGGGTAGTTGTGTGAGTGCTGGCGGAGGCGTGACAGATGAGATTTCCAACCATATCATGAAAGCTAGGATGCCATAAGTCGACTTCAGCCACCTCTGGCGCTGTCGCAATGTTAGTCTGGCTGTCAAAGGCCTGATCCACAATGTTTCGGTATGTGCTGTCTTTCTGTACACCTGTGAAACTTGGCCTCTCCACGCTGAGGATGTGCGGCGACTCTGCGTATTCGATTATCGCTGTCTCTACAGGATTGCTTGCATTCGACGGCCTCATAGTGTGAGTAATTCTGAAGTCCGATGCCGTGAGTTTTGACACAGTGGAGATAACCATTCGTTGAGTGTTGTCATCTAGAAACATGTGCTACGAATATCACCCTAGAGGCATTCGTACAGGTCTCTGTTCACTAACCAGTCCTGGGACGAGATGGAAAAAGCGGAGAGGTGGTCAGCCCATGACATGGCGTTGTGGGATGAAGGATATTTGTGTTAGCTTAGCATCGGTTGCTGCGCCATGAATCCAACAGATAGCTCGAAACGTTCTCGGATACGGCCAAGAGTCACAATCAGTGGCGCGCGTCGTGCTGCAATTTCCTTCTTTTTTTCCCTTTCCGGCGATAATTGACGACTGTTATTTGAACTTATTAAACATAACTGCTTTCCTCCCAGATTAAGTACTCTATACACTCTCCACCTATATCTCCTCCTTACAAGAAAACCAGATGGTAGCATAAAGAGAAATTTGCATAAGAAAAGTACATGGACAGGACAATATACACATTTTCATAGGTTCGTTCCTCTCAAGTACAAAAGAAATTTAGTGAAGACCCTCAGCCACAGAGTTAGAGTTATATACTCAGAAGAGGTAACTGAAGATGAACTAAGCATTGTACATGATATGATACCTTGATTGCAAATAGCTATCTCAACAAATTTATCAAAAAAGCACATGACAAAGAAAGCGGCGTAAAAGGACTATTCACTGTTCGTAAACAAAAAGCCTATTTATATACGACTGCAATTCAAGGGGGATATACCAAGTGAGATGATTGCGAGGAAATTAAGAAAATCAGTTCAGAGAACTTTTAATGCTGGCGAATTACACGTGTTATTCTCTATACAATCAATGATGCTACCTCGACTGAAAGATAAAGTACCTAGACTAGCTAGGCACTTCAAATTGTATCCACCATCCCAACTGCTCTCCTGTGGTGGAGCGAGTTATATCGGCCGTTGCTTTAGGAACCTGAATTTTCGTGCTCGCTCGAGAACATCTCCCACAATGGCTAAGTAAAGATGTGGTGAAAACCATTAAAAGTTCGATATTGGACCATCTGATGCAAACCGGCCGGTCACAAAGTTAGCCAGCGTTGAAGAATCCATCTCTATCATCATCTACCGGGTGCCTAATAAAATCGCCAAAATCATCCCCGAAGCACCGCATGCTGGAAACAGTAGAGGCTATCGCGATTCGCCTCAAACAACCAGTGCTCTATGTTCAAAGGAAGTAAGTTCAGTCATCCACCACTACTGCCCTGGTTGGCCTTCAGTAAACACTATAAATTCATGAATTTGTTTAGTTGTCTTTCCCAATTTTTCTGACATTCAGTGTGTATTGTTATGTTGGTGCTATTGAACTGTAATCTATTGATATTATTTATCCGATGTTATTTAAACAACAACATTAATGTTGTTGTTCATAACACTAATTCATTCATTCACCATAATATATATGTCTGTCTGTCTGTTTTCGACATAGAACTTTACACAAATGTGCGGAAGTTCAAGTCGCCACATTCCGTGTAGCACGCGAAGCAAGAGAAGAAAGTACAAGAAAAGCATAATAGAAACAGTGAGCAGAGGTGTGAGACAAAGGAGTAATAAAGAAATACAAAACAGTTTCATTGAAGATCATAAGTCACAGGGAGTGGATGCATCTGCGCCACTGAGAACGGTTTTGAGCCATGTCACCAATTGTTTCCAACCATAGATTTTTACCGTCCCGAGGACCCCAGCCTGGAAGTCTACACCTTTCTACGTGGCTTAGACCAACTGTTGTGGATTTCATTGACTGATGCCAAGTTTTTGTTTGACCGCCGCTAGCTTTTTTCCAGCCTGACCCTATATCCGCTAACATTGCTCGTCGAGGGAGGCGATGACTTGGCATACGTAACACATGTCCTAACCATCTCAGTCTTTGTAGCTTCACGACTTCGTCGATTGATTTCCCCTGTTTACCTAGAACTCTACGCCTAACCTCCATGTTGCTCACCTTATTATGCCACTTTACACGGGAAATAGAACGCAGGCACCTATGATCAAAGACAGCTAGTCTTTTCATGTCTTCCACTCTCAGTGGCCAGGTCTCACAACCATAAAGGAGGACGGAGCGGACTGATGAGCAGTACACCCGCCCTTTGGTCGATAGTCGAACATCTCGTCTACGCCAGAGTCGGCGTAAACTGGCAAATGCGAAACGAGCCCCTTGTATTCGTGCTGAGATTTCGTCAGAGATCAGCCCGTTGGTGGCTGATGGTACTTCCCAAATAAGTGAAGCGGTCAACGTGCTCTACCACTTCACTTCCTATTTTTAAACTAGGCGTCGATGTAGTCCAGTCCTGTAACATCATCTTGCATTTGGCGGGAGCGAATCGCATGCCAAACATTCGTAGATTGCGGCTCAAGGTGTTTAGAAGACTCTGCATTTCGTCAGCGTCTTCGCCTAGAAGGACTATATCGTCTGCATATTCCAAGTCAACGAGATTATTCCCCGGTAGCAAGTCAATCCCTGAGTCGCTGAAGTCACCTAGGGTTAAGTCCATTAACACATCTATGATGAAGTTGAATAGAAAAGGAGATAATGGGCATCCTTGACGGACACCACTGGTCGTCATCAGTTCAGATGACAGCTCGCCGTAAGCCCTCACCTGGCTGTATGAGTACGAGTAGAGTGCCTTAATCAGTGCAATATATTTTCTCGGAATTCCCTTTACAGCCAAGCATCTCCAGAGAACTTCCCGATCGACAGAGTCGAATGCTGCCTTTAGGTCAAGAAATATAATGACTGTTGGACGCCGGTAGGAATGCCTATGTTCTAGAATCTGTCGGAGGGTGAAGATATGATCAATACACCCTCTTCCTGGTCTAAAGCCTGCCTGGCTCTCTCGTGTTTGTGCTTCCCGAGCACCACTGTAGAGCCTGATGAAGAGCAGATTATCGAAAAGAGTATTCTTTGTTCAGTATCCATTCTTTTGAATGAAAACTTTAGTAGAAATTTTTAATCAATTTCTGCTAAATAAGTTGTTCAGCTCAAAACATCCACAGACACACACACACACGCATAGACAGGTAAAACACAGAAGATAAACAAAAACTCAAAGAATGAAACTTACTCTTATTTCGACGATAATAGAAACATCCGTGTATCTCCAGAACAATTTCAATAATAAATTGAAATATAACAAAGAATATTAAAATCCACAAGGGATAATTAATAAATTGTAGTTGAAGGCCAGCAGCAGGCATACGTAAGCCTAACATCATTGTTGGTACAGACAAAACATAGGCAAAAGTGCCGATGAAAAAGTGTATCCAATTGAACCATGGTCTGTATTCATGAGCTGGATTGCATCGGCATAAAGCGATAAATGGCTAGAAAGTGAATACGTGTAACCGACGATAAATAGACTGAGATAAGAGCGAAAGAAATTCAGAGACACTTTATTGATGAATGGGTACTACAGTCAAACTGGATTTCAAAATAACTGACCGACGGACAACCCCTCACATATTTCATCATATGGAGATATAGCGTTATATTAACCAAACGATCTTACCTTAAATCCTTACCTTAAATGTCAAACAGTCAATTTCACCTTTAGGCATAAATCTGACCTAAACAAACTGGTGGTTAGCACTCACAAGGTGTGCAACATACATGGCACTGAAATAGAAACCAAGTCGGAAATTATATATCTTGGCGTCATTCTATCTCTGCTGATCTCTCCTGGTCGTCTCATATCTTGATGATTTCTAAGAAAATATTCCGTCTCACCTTCTACATCAAGAAGTTAAGAGGTTCTGGAACAACCTAACCCTTACTCCTGCGTTTCGTTAACTCTTCCATCCTGCCTATTATTCTCTATCGTTCCCCCTTAGTTTTTCCAGGGGTGGCTACTGAAGAAAGACTATACTTTATTATGCAGGATATTAAAGGTTGTCAGCAGGGTGAGCTACGTACCACATAACCAGCTTGTTAATATCCTGGTTGACAGGCACTTGGATTCATGTGAAAAATGGGCTAAATCTATTTTATCTAACTCACATCACCCTCTTCATTCACAACTCTCCCATTGTATCTCATCAGGGAAAGCCAGAAGCCTATATAGGAAACTATCTGCCCGCACTAGTAAGTACAAAAACTCAACCATACCCTACTTAACTCATGTTCGGTGTGATAACAAAAGCATTAGGCGTGAAACTTATAACTTATTAAATAGTCAGTAGAACAACTGGATCTCGTCTTTCCAATTCATTTCATTTATAGGTACAACGTTTTCTTTCTTTCTTTTCCTTTTCTCTTTTTTGTTGTTATGTGCTGCTTTGTTTCTCTCTTCCTTACAAACTCTACTTAGTCTATGTAGAATTTTATTTATTGTTGGTGTACTAACTGGATGCAATACTGTAGTGAAATGCTGAGAATTCCATTCTGTATCACAAGTACTGTTTTGGAATAAAGCAAATTATTATTATTAATAAACAAACACTGAATTTACTATGGAACATAAAAGTGATGGAAAGTTTCACTTCCTCGACATTTCCATGCAACGCCTAGAAGATGGCAGTCTTAAGAAGTCAATTTACCGAAAGCCTACTTAGAAAGGACAATACCACTTACATTTTAATAGTTTTTGTCCAAATAGCTCTCAAATGTGAACTAGTCAAGACTCTATACTATACAGCTAGGACATTATGCTCTACAGAGTAATTAGAGGAAGAATTTATATTTCTCTAAAAGATATTGAAAAGCGACGGTTAACCTGAAAGGTTCATTAATAAGTATGGAAGATCGGAAGTCTCAAATGTCAAACAAACCACAGTGGAGAAAAAGCCAGTCTACATTCGACTTGATTATAAAGGTGAAAACATTCCAGCGATGATCAACAGAAGGCTGAGTACATCATTAGCCATAGCGCATCCTGCAGCTAAGCTTGTCCGAACGACTTGCTCTTTTGTGAAATCAAAAATCGAGAAATATCCTTCTCATGTCAACTTCAACTGTATATATACGAATTTACATATATCTGCGGGAGCAGTTACATTGGAAGAACAGAAAGAAGGGTATATCTACGATTTTCTGAACATGTACCGACAAGATTATGTCTAAAGGGAACATATGCTTCAAATAGTGAGATTGCCAGCCATCTCCTTGACACGGGTCATGAGGTGGACCTCGCGAGATCTCTCAAAATTATCAACAGGCAAAAGAGTTCAATTCTCTTCAAGTTTGCCGAAATGATCTCCATCAAGTGCCTAAAACTCGATTTATGTGTTCAGATAAAAGCAGGTATCAGTCTTTCTTTGGCAACCCTGGTAACTGGATATTTTCACCTCACTTTCATCTGATTACGTGATGTCGAAAGTTTCCATTGTGTGTGATCCCTACTGTTCCGAATAGTGTTTAATATTATATATATATAATTGCGTCGGTGTTATAGCGGCTAGCACGCTCGCCGACTATGCATATGGTCTGGGGTTCGATCCCCGGCCGGCGCACTCCTTTACCTCACTGAACCAGAAATAATGCTGGTAAAGAGGAAAGGTTGGGCATGAGGCTAGCAACCCCATCCTGTAAAAATAAACACCACTGCTACAGAAACCTCAAGCCACTAGCTTGGAGCCCTATGTTCCACTGGGAACGTGAAGGAAAAATTATTTATTATTATTATATATATAATTACTCTATGCATACATTGATTGATTTTTGTTTAAAAATGAACTCTGTGCAAGTACGTTAAAATTGTTTCTGTAGATATGCTTCATAATGACTTAAGCCTGTAAGCAGATGAACTGATGAAAAGCCAATGAAATCAGCAATGATGGTACCATATTATTCTGCACAAGCTGCCACTGTTGTTCTTACTTTATTCAAATAACCGTTTTACGTCAAATGAAACATTGTCCATCCACCTTGTGTCAACGATTTATCATACGAGAAACAGTGTAGTGTATCTCGTTAGTGTTGCCCCATTAAACGAAATTCGCATACCGGTCAGTATTCATCCTTTGATATCCGACTATATGAAAATTTAATTTTAACTGAATATCAGCACATTATACAATTTTTTTTTAAAAACTGAAAATGTTCACAAATCGATGAGAGAGAGAGAGAGACTTACATTGATCAACGCCAAGGAGAAAACAATCAAACCAAGAATTGGATGTATGTAGTAGGGATAGGCAGTTGCTTGGGAATAACCTTCGCAATAAATAAAAATCAATATTATACTGATACACGTCAAGCCAACACATATGCCTTGTAATATGCGATGCGATTGAAACCAGACACGTTCACCTAATAGGCCAGAATTAGGCCAAACATCTTTATAATAACGTGCTAGTATAATACCAATACTGGCACACAGTACCCAGGCTAATACCATAAGACAGCCATGAGTTTTAGCTATTGACGATCCGCGACCAGCTACACCAGTCATGCTTCCGTAAATAGGTCTGTGGGAAAAAAAGGCAAAAGCAAACGTGAAAAAGGATTATTACGAACCTGATACTGGAATAGGTTGTCAGTGGTTACAGTGTTTTGATAACTGGGGCAGTTTATACAATTATCAACCTGACATGATATTATATCCTTCATATTATAAAATATATAATTCCATCATTCCTTTTCTTTTGATTTTATCGGTATGTGTGTTTGTGCGTCGGCGGCACAGTGATTAGGACTCTGGCCGACCATGCAAATGGTCCAAGGTTCAATCCCCTACCAACGCACACCTGATATCTATGGTCGACCTGAAAAATTTGGGCTACCGATATCACATGCTGAAAATTTCATACTTGTACCAAAAATACAGTGTAGCATCAAGCTGTAATCAACAGAAAAATTCCAAGAAACAAAGATTAATTGATCAATCTCTCCCACCCCCTACCACCTGACTCTTTAGAAGTGTAGATATGTCCCCCACCCCATTGTATGATTATGTGTTAATGCACTGATTGAGATTGACGACTTTTTCTGTAAGGTGTTCATTTCTCTGCGATCAAATGATTCTACACTTAACTAAGTTCCTATGTTCCGATCACCTACCTAACTGATCACGATCAACTGGTCTCAACTGAGTGCCGTCGGTCTCACAGTGATTCCAAGATATTTCGTAGAATAAATTCTGTGTCAATTGGTCATTAGGTGGGTTCTCCTGTCAACTGACATCAGTTTGCAAGTAAGTTAAAACGGTTCTATACATATTACAAGAAAAGACCTAAATGATGATATGAAACAGATTAGTAAAGGTCAAAAGCAGAATAACAATAATTGTGAAACTAGTAATGATGACATAAATAAGAGAGAATACAAGTCATCCACTGTTATGCCATATAATGAGGGGACATCTGAGACCATACGTAGGATTGTCAATAAAGCAGGAATTAGGGTGGCATTCAAACCTACAAACTCACTCAGAGATGAGCTCTGTAGGCTAAGAGACGCGATGGACCCAATGAGACAAAATAGTATTATTTACAAAATACCCTGCAATGACTGTGAGTTAGGTCAACTACATAGGTTAGTCAGACTGGTAGATCGGGGTAATCAAATTGTCAAAACATGAGAATTTAGCTAAAGAAGTAAGAACGGTTGACACCAAGAAAATAAGTAATTTAGAAAAAAGCTCAGCAATCGCACTGCATGCATTAACATACAACCACACAATAGAGTGTGGGAGAGGGTTAAGATTCTAAGAAGTAATCTAGGTAGGCGGTCACATCAGTTAATATTACTGTATAACACTGTGTGATTTATCAAAATAAAATCTTATCCATAATGGAGTGTTCTGTGCATAAACTTAATTTAATATTTTCGTTAGGCTGTGCGTAGCTGATGATAAAGCAACGAAATAAATGATGGCACCATCTTATTCTGCCAAACTGCTGTTCTTACTTCAAATTCATAAACGGGAATAAATGTATATTAGATTGTGTATTATTCCCTTGAGTTATGAGTGGAACATAGAGCTTCAGTAACACATCTCCTTTTCATCTGTCTGACCCCACAAGTGACCATAATCTTATCTCCTCCATGTTGCACTCACACGAACGACCCATTCGTCGTTTCACATTGTGATCCCAATCAAATGATGGCCTGCACTGCACGCGATATCATTCGACTGCCTTCTCAATGTGTGCCAGATACATTCATCTCCATTGTCTCCTACATATGCCTTTGTTGAGCGACTGGGTCTTGCCTGTTGGTTGGTTTGTTTTCAGGCCAGTCAGCTGACCATTCGATCTTCAGTATGAAGCCAGCGAAGACAGTTGTTAATAAAGGCTGTTGGAAATCCTCTTCGTGATGCGCCCGCCAAGTTTCTGATAAGAATAGGAAAACTCACTGACTTGACATTTTTGTGTTGGATATCCAAATCCTGTTGTTTCTGCTGAGGTGGAGTACACGAGATTTCCAAACTTGTTTCAGATGGATGAAGGCGTATCCTGCCTCGTTGATTCTAATCTGTCTTGACATCTTTATCCGTTCAACACATCTGTGTTTGAAACCGTGCTTCCTAGCCGAATAAGTGAAGGAAGTGACGCCTGTCGAATTCCTCCCGTTGATAGTGATTGGTACTGGTCACTGTGTGGTGAGAGCAGGCCGTGAGAAAATATGAACAAGGCTGATTCAACAACCAATCACAGCAAAGTTAACGTGGCAAAATATGATTCGCAGATAGAGAACTCTATTTGTCAAGGAATCCCGAAACAACCAATCAGAAGCCTGTGTTTGTCTGCCTAACTTCTGATAAACAACCAATCAGATGACTGCGCTTGTCTATAATAATGTATGTGAAATATGTATAAATATGTGTTGATTTTCATAATAAAACGATCTGTTGCCTGGCCCTTGTCTTCTGTTGTTACAACTGTTGCTTTAGGTTGGTTACCTTCATCAACTCCACCTGCTATATGTTCACCTGGAGTCCTGTCTTTGTTGCCTGTGTTCTTCAGCAAGTTTGAAATATGGTCGATCTTTTCTCAGTTCTACATTTTCAAAATAAATTTTTTAGGCATTATGAAGGTTGAGAAAATGAGTATACTGACGAGTTGATGTAGGTTTGCTATATACACTTCTTCTTATGGTGTCATCCTCTTTTCTGGTCATAAAGACGTTTAGAAATGGAATACTAGAGTCTTTCTCTTTCTTAATAGTAAAATTTATTGCAGGCTCCACTGTCAGGATTGATTCTTTAACCGACAAAGCTTCTTTCTAATTGAAATTGTGGGTGTGAGTGCCAGCCACTTTTATTCCTGCCAGCATTGTTAAGAATTCTGCGTGATGTTTCGGACACCAACAATAAGGAATCTAAATCATCAGTAGTAATTTCATACAAGAAAAGTAACCTCGGAAACCACCTTACGCTGAACTCTTAACAATGCTGACAGGAATAAAAGTGGCTGGAATTCAAACCACCCACAAACTCAATTAGAAACAAGCTTTGTCGGTTAAAGGATCAATCCTGACAGTGGAGCCTTTAAAACAAAACAATCCAGTTTATCTAATACCCTGCCTGTGATGATTGTCAGGTCAAAAACATAGATGGGTGAAAATAGTAGAACAGGGGCAGTCAGACTAGCTGAACATAAAAACGTAGCAAAATCCAGATTAGTTGACCGGAATAAGATCAGAAATCTAGAGAATAGTTCAGCCATGGCATTACGTGCAAATACACACAACCATGCGACAGGATGGATGGGATAAGATGACAGTTTTAAAATTAAATGTAACGGGATGAAGGGAGAGATTGATATCTGGAAAATTCTACTACCCCAACGAAGACAAATAGGAGAAGACAAAGAAAACTATAAAACTCAAGTTTCGATGTTGTGTGATTACAATTGATATGATTATGAACAATAAATTTTGTTCGAAATCTCGTCATTCAGTAGATAACACTGTTTCACTCACTGTGTGATACATCTAGTAAACAAACTAATATGGTCCATTTTCTAGTTTCGCAAGGAAAATGTCGGCTAGAATGGGTCCTAGTGGTGACCCCGTTGCCACACCGTCAGTTTGTCTACGCACTTCCTTATTAAATAAAAAGTGGACGTTCAATTCTCACTTATCCCGATCCATTACACAATGCATAAACAAAAAGCACAATATTTCATGATCCTCTTCTCCAAGAATTTACTAAACAGCAAAAAGTAGGAGGAGACGACATACTACTGATATGAGTAGTTGGATACTTCTTATATCAGGTTAATAGTGCTCACTGGCTAGACTAGACAACCATTCACAATTCGTTTCAGGTCGACCTTGACAGCAGTGTGTATCCAGTTTGACCAACCTATCCATGTTATAACACGGAAGAGTGAAACTTGATTTCCTTCAGTTATCATATTAAAAAAAAAGAAAAGGTGCGAACTGAACTAAACTAAACTTCCAACGTGGATCTTAGCACAAAAATGAGGCAGTTCCAGTTGCCACACTTCATTAAAAGCACACTTAAAGACAAGAAAAAAAATGAAATTCAACGGAACGGAAGTCTGTGGCAGAAGAAATATAATCACATGAACAATAATTAACACTTGAAGAACCTTGAAGACCGCAAAGACTGAATACATCTCAACCGTTGGAAACAACTGTGTACCATGTTGACAACAGTCACTAACCATTGACTGTTAACATCTTGAGCACCTCAGTCAGGAAGGCAATTTAGACTTCGTCCAACCAACAGTCGAAGGTCAAGTGATCCACAACGGGAAACTCAGAGAGGCGTTTGGAGTAAACACAGGAGTCAGACAAGGGTGCTGGCTTATTATCACCAATGATATTCCTAATTGTGGTCGACTGGATTATGCGTCAGACTATGCGGTGGCAAACGAGAAGACAGGGATATCCTGGACCGACATGAAGAACCTAGAAGACCTGGATTTCGCGCGTAGATGATTTATGTTTGATGTCACACACACGAAATCGAAGACTTACAAGCGAAAACCGACAAACTGGTCGAAGAAGCAGCCGGCGAAGACAAAGGTTATGAAAATAACAAACCAACCAACCAACAACAACAACAGCAGAAACATCCAGCGTCATCACTATCACCATCAACGAGAGGGATTTGAAACAGGTTACTTCATTCACTCACTTATCTAGGGAGCATTGTCTCAACTACAGGAGGAACGGACGAGAGTGTCAAATCGCGAATCGGGAAGGCGAGAATTATATTCATCAATCAACCTGAAACCAATCTGGAAATCTTCCTCACTCAGCCAGCACCAACAACAAAATTCACTCGGATCTTCAATACAAACGTCAAGTCAGTCAGTTCTTCTATACGGACTAGAAATTTGGTGGGCGGGTCACGAAGATTTCCAACAGCCTGTTGCAGACCAGACCTTTATCAACAACTAATTGTCTTCGCTGGCTCTATACTGAAGACCAGATGGCCGGGGTGGGCTGGATATAATCACCAACAAGAAACTATGGGAACAAACAAAACAAGAACCAATCGCCAACCAACATATATGCGGGAGAAAGTGGAGATGGATGGAGATGGACACTCGCTGAGGAGGCCACCACTGGGTGACATCGTGCGAATGTCAGGCCATTGCTCGAGTGGAACCAGGCCGAAAGGGAAGCACGCGGCGAGTGGGGCGTCAGTGCAAGGGTGACATGGAGGAGATCGTGTGTGTGAAGAGGAGTTGAAAGAGTATGGATTAACATGGATTCAGGTGAAAGGTACAGCAGAAGAAAGACAGAAGTGGCAAGTGGAGACGTGCAGTTGAAGCCCTATGTTCCACTGGAACCAACAGTGAGAAACTTCAATGATTTGTGACATGTTTTGGTCTGACTACTGCTAAATCTATTTTAACATAATCTTATGTCAGCTAAAATTGCTTGTTGAGGAAAATTTTGACTGGGTAGGCGTAACACATAGATGCAGTTTGAAAACCTTATCAACTGACCTTTCCTACCTAATATTTTACATTTGACTTCATTGCCGCTGATCGTATTATATCACATAGGATGGGAGACAGAACTCAAAATACTTCTTTGTACAGTGAATGAGGGGGAAATTAATGATGAGCACACTGAATTATACTCAATAGGAGTAGTGAAAGAGAGGGAAGATAACTATCAGTCAACAACAGTAGAGAAACTTCAAAATGTGGAGACACTTCGATAGGAAGTACGACGATACTAGTCCTACCAGTATTAAAAATTCCTATAAATGGACTCTCGGTGGGTATTTAATGTGTTCGCCACTCACTTAAACCAACTTGACAACTTTTGAAGACCAACAGAAATGCACAGGTACCTCAAGGCTATTAAAAGATGCTGAGATATGTAAAATGAAATTGTTAATATCATAAATTGAATAAAGAAGGCTGTGATATTGACTCACGATGTGATCACAACTGGACGTTGTGAAATAGATTCTCCACCCGCGAAAGGACGACCGAATCCGTCTTTTTTGCGTTCATCACCACGTGTAACAATTAAATGATAGGCGTTAGGTGATGTTAAATCCATAAGTTGATGAACTGTATCCAACGGTCTTACGCGTCGTCTAAAACGACATTGTAAAGTGCCATCCATAGCGTTGAATACACCGCCTAGATCTTCACCTTCGGTTATCAACAGATCCTATAGTTGAATGAGACAAGGAGAATTAGTTAACCAAACTTAATTCAGAGAAATGAAATAACAAGGGGGGGTGATTCTTTAACAGTTTTTTTCACGCTTTCACTTTTGGCTGACAGAGCTGAGTGATTTTGTTTATTTGTGTGTGTGTGTGTGTGTAACATAAATTCCTAGAGGTTTTGAGACGTTCTTTGTACATGGTAAGACGATTTTCTTTTTGTTTTCATTAGGGACTTTGGGGGAGGGGTTCCCTTAACAATACATAAAGGACGTTTCAACAGCAATACAAGTAGACTAGAGGCTGTAGAAACAGACAAAAGCAGCTAATCACGTTCACGCTCACCAAGAGAAATGATCAATAGACTCATCGCAAGTTTTGTACGGTTTCTCTAGGGATTTGAGAAGTTACACATGAACTGTTGGACAGCGTAATACACAACAAATATATTATGTAACCTGCTTTATTTGAGCATTTCCTAAAATTACATTCTTTATTTTTTTCATTACAGCTTGATTCCACACTGTATTTTTGGTACAAGTATGGAATTTTCAGCATGTGATATCGGTAGCCCAATTTTGTAGGCCGATCATTGATATCAGGTGTGCGTTGGCAGGGGATCGAACCTCGGACAATGTGCATGGTCGACGAGAGTCCCAACCACTGTACCACCGACGTCACAAATAAAAGGACGACCATGAGGCCTCCTCACTAACAAAAACTACACGTCCGAGCGCAACCGATTAGGGTCCGTCGAGAGTTTCAACCCACCGAGGTCAATGGTGAGCCTCCACCCGGAGTCAGAGCACTCTTGGTCACTCTGAACCCGGCGCCAGGTATATATTACTTATCGAAATTGAATAGATACCTATAACAGAGGAGAACCGTCGTAGATTTCGTGTGAAACAACTCGAAGTAATCAACAATGAAAACCAACTACGATAAAAGAAGAGAATTTGAGCCCTGTGGTAGAGTAAAATCCCTATTATTATTATTGTTACCCTTAAGTCATAGAGGAACAAAGGGCTTCAGCCGAACGTCTCCATTCCGTTCGGTTCACTGCCAAAATTTTCACCTGGCTCCACGTCTGCCTACATGCTTCATCTCCCTTCCGCATCACCCCACCAACCTCCATGTCACCCTCGCACTGACGACCAACCAACTCGCCACCTCCTATTCGAGTTCCAGTCGACAGCCTGACAGAGTGCAAACATATAAAACAGTAATTTGATTTTGCAGAAAACACACAGCAATACAGTATTATTTACTAATGATGACGCTTCGAGTACACTTTATTGCTGCTCATAATCATATCAAGGAGATGTAAAATGTCATCAGTAGACAATACTGCATCACGGTGTGTTTTTCGTCAAACTAAATTACTTTGTTATGACGGCCTGCTTTACTAGTTCTCATATGCCCGCTGGAAACTACCAATTAAGCAGGTGAATTTACAGTCTTCAGATTATCCATCTCCCCCCTAATTAAATGACAGCAGTGGTCGCTAAATGAAAAGAAATCATTTATTTTAAAACTTCCAGTTGAAAAGTCACCTTTTTTGTCCTTGTTACATGATGAGTTATGTGTAATTAAACTTTTTGACTGTATATCTCAGCTTCCGGTTTCTTCCTCATCTCTGTAATGATTTATCTCTTCTTCTCAAGACGAACATCATGATTTTCATTGACAGTTTGCTGAAATGACCAGGCTGCCTGAATTTCCATCCAGCATAATGCTTCAAATTTTCTTCAAATCTTATTGTTTTAATCTTTCAGTTATGTTTTTTGGTCATGCACATTCTTATTCCTAAATTCCTTGTAATTTTCAATTGCTGGTATGCAGAGATTTGAGTCTTCATTGGTTTTCATCAAGGGCTGACATCGATCGGTTAGAGGACCATTGGAAAACCATCGGGCAGCACTGGAGAGCTGTTTTCGTTGTCTTACCTCGGAGTGACTTTTCATCAGTACGCACTGACGGCCAGCGTTCGAACACGCGACATTCTGGTTATAAGGCCAACCAGCTCGTGGACCATTAAGCCACATTAAGTCATCCCATGAATTTCAACTTCCGTCAATTCACGATAGAACGGAACCACTAACTGATGTCATCGCCAAGTAGTATTTGGCCACCAAACCCGACCTGTTGTATGCATCTCACCAGTTACGACTTGCCACTAAAACCCCAGGTAACTACCTACCCTTAAGTGTTGGTTTGTAGAGATTTGGTTGATTGGTTACAGGATTTCATCATGAGCTGACATTAGTTAGAGAACCACTGGAAAATCTAGGAGTACTGGACAGCTGTTTCGTCCTGATTTGGGACTCTTTGGCAGTACGCGCCCACTCTACTGGGTTCGAACCCAGGACCTTCCAGTTACAAGGCAAGCTAGCTCGTATAACATTCAGCCGCTGGGACTAGATTCAATGACCAGGCCATGAATTCTAGCTCCCACCAATTCGTGTATGTAATATTCTCATTTCGTACTTTGAATATTTTTGACTTTATATCGTAAATGTGGACAAATTCCTCTGGTTACTTTTGTTTTAATTTTAGTCATATTTTGAGTAAATCAGATACAAGGTGTTGCGACAAATGCTGAGAATTCTATTCTGTATTATAAGTATTATTCGTTTGGTATAAAGTGGATTATTATTATTACCGTTATTATTATTATTATCAAAGAGTGGAGTTTGGACACTTTGTTTGGGAGATAATTAATTCTCTATTCCAATAAACAATAAATATCCCATTCCTACCTACTAAGAAATGACTAGTACAAGCGCCTCCACACACACACACATATTTTTCATATACATCTCTCCCTCTCATTAGTATGCGGCGTAAGACAAAAAACAAAACTCTTTTTGGTCTGGCTAGTGAACAACACACAACACTTTCTGTTCACCTTTCAATCGATAAATTTAAGACAAAAACAAACAATTCAAGGCAGTTGAAAGAAATGCAGGCCATTAAACATTATGTATATATATATGGATAACGTACAGTGAATAGTTGTTAATGTGTAGTGCAATAAATTCTGACCGAAGAAGAAGAAAAGAAAAGCGGAACGCGTGGGTGTATAGAGAAAAACACTTTAGAGTAATGAATGAAGCAGCAAAAGATTTCTGCTACAGTATGGAAAGGGCATAATACAAAAAAATTCAACAGAAAACTATAGATTATTTATTAAATAATGAAGTGGAGTGGACGTGGTTTACATAGGTGTAAAGATAACTTATTTACACTGATCTGCAATGAATAGTGTTCTCTGAGCTGGTTCGGTTAGTTGCGACGGAGCTTTCGTCGTCCCCCTTCCAGACAACATCCCTTTTTCAGAGCGATATTTAGCATAAAGTGAAATGATTCAAATTTCTTCATGAGTGATAGAATTGCGTCTCCCGGTAACCATCTTTACATATGTACTGATCACTTTCTATTGACTCGAATTTTACACTTTCTGGTTACCTGATTTACTTTTTATTAGTTGGCATATTTCGTGTCTATATCAACGTGTTAGTTAGTGTTAGCATATTCGTTTGAGTACCAGGCTTCTAGGAATTCCCTGACTGTACTTTTGGTGTTTCCTCCGTCTACGATTTCGACATTATCCCAATCAAACTGATGTCGATAATTGTCTATGTGCATCGATATGAAAGAATATATACCGTGTCTTTTCAAGGCTGATTTATGTTCCTGGATTCTGATTTGAAGGGGATGCCCACTTTGGCCGACGTAATACCTTTTACAGTTCATACAGTTTATTTTGTTTTGCTTTTTTATTTCCTTCACATTCCCACTGGAACATAGGGCTTCAAGCTGGAGGCTTGAAGTTTCTGTAGCAGTGTTTATTTTTACAGGATGGGGTTGCTAGCCTCATGCCCAACCTTCTCCCTTTACCAGTCTTATTACTGGCTTAGCGAGGTAGAGGAGTTTGTCGGCCGGAGATCGAACCCCGGACCATGTGCATGATCGGCGAGCATGCCAACCGCTAATTTATTTTGTAAATGGTATTAATTTTATCTCCTTTTTCTGTTGTTTCTTTCGGTTTGCACAATATCGAACTAAGTGATTTGACTGGTTTGTGTGCTATATCTATATCAAACGGTTTCTGTATTCTAGCTGTTACTTCAGAGATATTTTTCATGCATGGTAGGATGAACTGCCTTGCGGTTTTTGATGATGGTTCTTTGTTGGTGTTGTGATTCGATTTTAAACACTTTTTGATGAAATTTTTGTGGATAAGCATTCTTTTCGAAGACAGTTTGTAGGTAGTTTTCTTCCATTCTTTTCAACTTTGGAGTGCTACAGTATGTTTGAATTCTTTTAAACAATGTCTGCACACAGTTTCTTTTGTGAGTGAGTGAGTGATTGGATTATTGCTAATATAGCTGAGTGTTATGCTAAATATTGCGCTGAAAGGGTATGTTGTCCTGAAGGGGGACGATAAAAGCTCCGCAACTAAACCAACCAGCTCAGAGAACACTATTAGTTGCAAATCATCCACCTGAGCTACAAATCTTCCCTATTATTACACTGATCTGTTCATAGGTGGTATAACCAATGCCCTGTCTGCTTAAACCTTGGTGTTCGACATAGACTTACTTACAACCTGTGTGTGATTACAACATACCACAGTTGAATAAGATTCTCTAGGGTACCATAAAATTGAGTTAGGTTTGGGTAACCACTAGAAGGAGAATCCCCTATCCTAGTGACTGAAGGCATGTCTTTTTGATGACGCCGTAGACGAGCGTGCAAAGTATGTCAACTTCGATAGTTTATAGTTACTGCTTTGAATAGCCCAACACTAAGTGATGCAGTCTAGTGATTCATATACTGAAATTTGCAGATATTGATGGAATACTCAAATAACTAAAACCTTATGCCTTAATTATATTCCTTTTTAGTGTGTGTTTGAGTTCTCTGAACTGGTTGGTTGAATCGCGAGGTTTTTAATGTCTTCCTAGACATTTCTCAGCACATATATATAATCACTTACATTGAATTATAATTAGACTGAGTTCTACTTTTGTCTATAAACAAACAAGACAGTGTGTAGAAAGACAAATGTAGATAATTAAGCGGATATTGTTATTATTATTCCCTTGGGTTCGGATTGGAACATAGGGCTTCAACAACACATCTCCTCTTTGTCTTATCTTCTGCCATTCTTTTCAGCTTGGACCACGGTTGCCCATAATCTCTTATCTCCTCCATGTTGCCCTAGCACCGATGACCCACTCGTCGCTTCCCATTGGGATTCCCCAGTCGAGTTATAGCTTGTATTGCGCGCGATGTCATTCGATAGTCTCCTCAATATATATTCCCGATCAATCTCAATTTTCTCCTACATATTTGTTGAGCGATCGGTTCTTGATTGCTTTGTTCCCACACTTTCTTGTTACTTATTCTTTCTGGCCATTTTATTTTATTTTATTTATTTTTGATTACAGCTTGATTCCACACCGTATTCTAGGTACAAGTATGGAATTTTCAGCATGTGATATCGGTAGCCCAAATTTCGCAGGCCAACCATAGATATCAGATGTCCGTCGGCGTGGGCTCGAACCCTGGACCATGTGCATGGTCGGCGAGAGTCCTAGCCAATTGTGTCACCGAAGGAAGCAGCTGTTGATGAAAGCCTACAACTTGTTGGAAATTCTTTTCGTGACACGCAGTGCAATTTTTTGACCCGTATAGAACCCCACTGAATCTTTTTCCTTATTTTAAGTGCAGAAGATTTCCAAATTGGTTTCAGGTTGATGAAGACGTGTGCGTATCTTGCCTTTCCAATTATGACTGGCTAGCTTTGACATCTTCGTCCGTTCTATCTGTAGCTGAAACTATGCATCGTCCTAGATAGAGTGAAGGAAGTGTAACCTCTGTGTGTAAATCTCTCCCGTTGATAGTGATTGGTGCTGGTTGTTTTTGTTTTTGCCGCTGTTGGTTACTTATCTTCAATCACCTCCGACTTCTGCCTGTTCATTCTTGATTGAGCAGATATAATGAAGTATAATTAATTTTACTGAAGCAATAAGCAAGGATTCTTTGTTAAGCTTTATGGCGCTTTTATACCAGTAAAGAGTTTTTGAATTTGCCCATCCGATAAAGTGCAGTTGTTCACTAGTTTTTTTTTTCTCCTTCACGTTCCCCAGTGGAACATAGGGCTTCAAGCTAGAGGCTTAAAGTTTCTCTAGTAGTGTTTATTTTTACAGGATTGGGTTGCTAGCCTCACGCTAGTCCTCCAACCTTTACTCTTTAACAGCATTATTTCTGGCTCAGCGAGGTGAGGGAGTTTGTCGGCTGGGGATCGAACCCCGAACCATGTGCATGGTCGGCGAGCGTCCTAACCGCTATACCACCAACGCACTGTTCACTATGAACAGTCCTAATAATTATCGAGGAGAACAACTGTTTAGCACTTCTTTCACTTTTTATGGTGGTTAGAGTCAGAGGAACACAGAGCTATCCGTAAGATACAAAACAATTCATGTTTACTTTATATCGATTTCAGGGAACCAATGATATAAACATTTTGAATAGACTGTCATGCATCAGCGTTGGTGCTGAAGTCCAACACCAGGTCTCATCTGAGAGTAGTGTTCTCCAGTCACCCCCTGGTCGGTAGAAGCTCAAAGGACAAGATCTCGCACCTGACCACTCCTATGTGTATATATATTAGTTCATCTGTTGCTTTGGAGCTTGTTCTGGTCGGAGTTCTGTCTCCAGTGCGTCCTTTAATCTCTCCAGGATGATGCGACTCAGGATTTTACTTGACGTCGACAGGAGCATGATTCCTCGCCAGTTCTTGCAGAGTGGGGACTAAGTCGCCCTTCTTTGGTAGTTTCACGAAGTAACCTTTCCCCCAGTCAGTAGGCACCTTTCCCTCCTTCCTGACCTTTTGTAATAATGGAGTCAGCATGTCTGCTGTAGTCTATACATCCTATGAATTATTCCATATATGGCATAAATTGTTTTACCAGTCGACATTTAACTATGACTATAACCACAAGCATTCTTACTGCAATTCATACTATTATTATTATTTTATGTGTTCACATATTACTTACCTCATCAGGTCCAGTATAGAAATTTGTTGTCTTTCCAGTTATGTCATTGTAACCAGCTCGCATGTTCACAGAGTTTGTTGATGATTGATAATAACACCCAACAACACCATCATCCCCCTGTAGATTGTAAGAGAATGAGGCAATTGCATAAAACATACTATCATGACACAATAAACAGCAGGTTTTTGAGAACAAACATATTTATGGACAGCTGGGAAAATAGTGCTCTCAATACATATGTGGATGACACTTTCACACACAGTGTTAAAAACAGAACATATCTCTCTCTAGCATCTTGATACACATAAACTCACTAGTAGAGGGAATAAAATTCACGTTTGAATCAGAAAATTAACAAGGAGAATTGTAAAATAAAAAGAATAGAAGAAGGTTAACTACACACTAGCGTTTATAAAAAGCCAACGAATTCTGTTAATAGATACTTAGACTTTAATTCATCTCATCCATTCGATGTCTGTAAAGGCAGGCTTAGTTAAGTGTTTCACAAAACCGGGCAGTAGCACTAAGTAGCACAAGAAAAGACCTAAATGATGAACTAAAACAGAGGGGACATCTGAGACTCTACGTAGGATTCTTAATAAAGCAGGAATTAGGGTGGCATTCAAACCTACAAACTCACTCAGAGACGAGCTCTGTAGTCTAAAAGACCCTGTTAGTTGACCCAATTAAACAAAATAATATAATTTACAAAATACTCTTCAATGACTGTGAGTTAGGTCAACTACATAGGTTAGTCAGACTGGTAGATTGGGGGTAATCAGATTGTCAGAACATGAGAATTTAGCTAAAGAAGTAAGAATGGTTGACCCTGAAAAGATAAGTAATTTAAAAAAAGCTCAGCAATCGCACTGCATGCATTAACACACAACCACACAATAGGGTGGGAGAGGGTTAAGATACTAAGAAGTAATCTATGTAGGTGGAGAGAGAGAGATAGGTTGATTACTGAATCCTGACATGGTTAATTGACTCTGCACCCAACACATGCAACAGAAATGACTCAATGCAAATACCAGAAATATGGAAGATATTATTACCACCAGTCAGTCGAAACAGAAGAGGATAATAAATGATCTTAAAATTCTGTTTTAATTGACGTATATTATAACATTCTAACAAGTTACCTATTATGACTATACAAAAAACACTCGCCTCATTTCCCATCTAATTGTAATTGATCAATAACACTCGTATTATTATTTCTAAATGTACATTATCCCAAATTGATTTTTATTGAAATGTCTAATCATCAATTTTACTCATGTATATAAATGAAGGAAAAAGTTGTGTGAGTAACTTGATATGATTATGAGTGGCAACAGTTTGTGCTCGAAACGTGGCCATCATCTAATATTACTGTGTATGACTTATCAAAATAAAATCTTATCCATAATGGAGTTGTACTTTACCACAGTGACCAAGTTTTATACTTATATCAACGGTTTTTTTTCTTTTAAAACTAATGATTACTGTTATAAATAAAAGTATCAAGAAGTGGTTCTGTGTCATGAACTCCCTGAAAGGCGGAAATGAATAAACATCTGTGCAAAACTGCAGAATCATTAAGTGAATCACTGAAGACTGAAACTTACTCTAGCTGCCAATACTTGGTGGAGATAATTGTTTTAGTTTTAGCTTGATTCCCCACCGTATTTTTGGTACAAGTATGGAATTTTCAGCATGTGGCATCAGTAGCCCAATTTCGCAGGCCGACCATTGATATCAGGTGTGCGCCTGCAGGGGATCGAACCCCGGACCATATGCGCGGTCGGCGAGATTCTTAACCGCTGTGAGACCAACGCATTTACTCAATAGAGAAAAAAACTGTACCTAATTAGAACATTAGGTATTTTCAGATTGAACTGATCAATTCTGATTGTCCTGTAGTCATTAATAATTTTTGGGGGAAGCTCCGAGGTTCAGCGAATACAAATCTCCGTTCCACTCTGTTCACTGCAGTCATTTTTTAATCTCCATAAGCTTTCCTTCCCACCTCACACGATCTCCTGGGACCTACGGCCAACTCGTTGTTTCGGTTTCAGGTTCCAGTCGAGGGCCTGGTAAGTGAGTGATGTAACTCAACGATATTCCCAACTGCGTACCATCACCATCATTCCTGGAGAATCTTAGATAACAAATATGACAATGGAAGCTAAAACTTGTTCAC
Organism: Trichobilharzia regenti; assembly: GCA_944472135.2. Lineage (NCBI taxonomy): Eukaryota > Metazoa > Platyhelminthes > Trematoda > Strigeidida > Schistosomatidae > Trichobilharzia > Trichobilharzia regenti. Next base: position 151,634,516 of record OX235270.1, read on the forward strand.
CTATAAGTGTTGTGAATACATTTCATGAATATTTCACGCTAACAACATATATTTCCCATCAACTTTACAGCACAATAATAATAATACTAATAATAATAAAGGCTTTATTCAAATATTTTCGACAAAAAGCAGTCCACTGAGTGAATTTCAGTACTAACATTCCTTATATTTATTTCAATTAATCTGAAATTAGTGAATAAATATCGTCTAAATAATAAAATCTGCGTCGGTGGAACGGTGGTAGAATGCTCGCCAGCCAAGCAGGTGGTCCGGGGTTCATTCCCAGGCCACCGACGCGCTCCTTTACCTCGCTAATCCAGTAATAGTGTGGTGAGAGCAGGGTGCCAGCCAAAGTTGGTAGACAGTAATTTACGTCAATGTTTGTTTATGTCCCCAATATTGATCACGAGAAAAATAAGAACAAAGACTTTGCGTAGGCGGACACAGTTAACATATAGATGATCTGACATTCAAGAAACAGCCAGAAAGAGATGCAAGGTTAACTTTCTGTGAGAAACAACCACCAATCAGAAGACTGTGTTTTTCTGCTAACAATAATCTATGAAAATGTACATGAAATATATATATATATATATATATATATATATATATATACGTGTTGATTTCCTTAATAAACGATCTGTTGCCCGGCCCTTGTCTTGTGTTGTTACAATAGAACTGGCAGAGAGAATGAAGGTTGGGCATGAGGCTAGCAACCTCATCTCGTAAAAGTAAACATCACTGCTACAGAAACTTCAAGTCTGTAGCTAGAAGAAGAAGCCCTATGTTCCAGCAATAGAAGACTTTTCTATGCACTTGCACTGAAAAAAGTAACCACCGTTAGTTAGTTTGTTTGTTTGTTGGTTTCGTTGAATAGTCTAACAAATATTATTGTTGTTATTATTACCAATAATTCATGTGCCATTATCACTACTTTCTTGGCCAAACGAAAATGATACGTTTACATGCATCAAGCCTAATCAACTCGTGCATGACTGACTTTATTGAAGGGAAAACCCTGCTATTACTATGGCTACTACCATTGTTGCTACCTACCTACCACCCTAACTACCCACCTACTTACTTAGTTACTTATTTATAAGCAATAACATAACAATTTGGTAGTCCAAAAATTAGATTGGTATATAACCGCGGATCACATGAGATTCTTTCTGATTAAAAGCTTAAATACCCCTAGGTTAAAAACAAAGTCCAAAAAATAGTGCACCTTCATGAAAAAAAAATTCATTTTTTTTAAAAATTTTGTTCGGTTCTCTTTTTAAGATTCGAAAGAAAAAACGAGAAATGTGACTATTTTTAACATTAATAAATAAACAAAAGTGTTAAGGCAATTGGTAAGCAAAAAGATTAATTGAAAACATTTATTTCCCGATACGAATTTAAAACAAGCAATAAAGGTTAATAAAGCAGGATGATTTAATGAATTCATCAAATTTCGGTAGAACTCGTCAGCTGAATACTCTACATACACGGATATATATACTTTTGAAATTACATTGGGAGATATAAGACTGATAAGTGAGTAAATAAACTACATTGAATTAATCATGCAGAGAGACAGGCGCGAATATTTTCCAGGTCTTGTTCAAATAGATAAGGGGAGATGGAGGGAATATGAGAGATCGAAATTAAGATAAATTGCATTACGCTTCAATTACATCACTTAGATAAACAATTAGTCATTAGGGAATATAACGAGAATTGCAAACAGACTAATATCAATAGTAATAGTTATAATAACAGTTTTAATAGTGTTGAAGTGAGTTAAGATAATCTTACTGATAAAGCATAGTTTTAGATGAATCAAGAATAATAATAATGGTAATAATAATAACAATAATAGTAAGAAGAAGAGGTAGAATGATAACAAGTAGAGAATAAAACGTATTAGCATGTTAGATTAAGAGTGACGACCATCTCCTTTTGTATACAGAGAGCTGGTTTATAAATTCGAACTGCAGAAGCCTCTGCAATGGCAAGCATCTTCTTGTTTCTTTGTTTGCTGACAATGGTAAATGACTTGACTGCGTCGATATCATGTCCGTAATCTACAAGATGTTTTGTTATTGAGGATTTTGGCACTTTAAACTCAGCTGTTTTCAACCATTTTGGCAAATGCTCCATCATGCGAGTAGACAATCGCCTTTCCGTACGACCTATGTATTTGCTGCCACAAAGGCGATTGTCTACTCGCATGATGGAGCATTTGCCAAAATGGTTGAAAACAGCTGAGTTTAAAGTGCCAAAATCCTCAATAACAAAACATCTTGTAGATTACGGACATGATATCGACGCAGTCAAGTCATTTACCATTGTCAGCAAACAAAGAAACAAGAAGATGCTTGCCATTGCAGAGGCTTCTGCAGTTCGAATTTATAAACCAGCTCTCTGTATACAAAAGGAGATGGTCGTCACTCTTAATCTAACATGCTAATACGTTTTATTCTCTACTTGTTATCATTCTACCTCTTCTTCTTACTATTATTGTTATTATTATTACCATTATTATTATTCTTGATTCATCTAAAACTATGCTTTATCAGTAAGATTATCTTAACTCACTTCAACACTATTAAAACTGTTATTATAACTATTACTATTGATATTAGTCTGTTTGCAATTCTCGTTATATTCCCTAATGACTAATTGTTTATCTAAGTGATGTAATTGAAGCGTAATGCAATTTATCTTAATTTCGATCTCTCATATTCCCTCCATCTCCCCTTATCTATTTGAACAAGACCTGGAAAATATTCGCGCCTGTCTCTCTGCATGATTAATTCAATGTAGTTTATTTACTCACTTATCAGTCTTATATCTCCCAATGTAATTTCAAAAGTATATATATCCGTGTATGTAGAGTATTCAGCTGACGAGTTCTACCGAAATTTGATGAATTCATTAAATCATCCTGCTTTACTAACCTTTATTGCTTGTTTTAAAAAGATTAAATTAATAACTCTGTGGTGGTATCTCTTCAATATACTGACCTACAACTCTGGTCACAGTTTTGTCAACAAGATGAATACCATGAATTACCCAATTACAACAAATGCGTAATCACTGAGAATCTCTTCACAAAAGAGGTTTATCTCTGCTGCCTGAGAATCAACCAACACTAGAGAGTGCCAATAAGCACGAAACCTAGGTCAGACTGACTGGATTTCCTGCTGATTGCCTGAAACCATCAAATCACAACAATCCTGAGTGTACCATGATGGCGAGCCACCTAATGGCATGGTCGTGGGCAGATAGCAAACCAATAGACTGAGAGAATTCAAAAGAATGAATAATGAACAAACAGTACACTTTCCGATAACCCTTTCATCATCAGGCTCTACATTTATATACGCATTCATAATAGTGAATGAATCAATGAATCAGTGTTATGAACAACATTAATATTGTTGTTTAAATAACATCGAATCACAAATACGAATAGATTACAGCTCAATAGCATCAACATAAAATAAGCTGAATGTCGGAAAAATTAGGAAAGATAATAATTTTACAAATTCATAAATTTATAGTCTCTACTGAAGGCCGGCCAGGGAAGTAGTAGGGGCTAGCTGGACTCGCTTCTTTTGAATGCAGAGCGCTGGCTGTGTTGAGGCGAATTGCAATGGCCTCTGCTGTTTGAAACATGTGATGCTTCGATGTTTTTTGGAAATTTATCAGGCACCCCGTAGATGTTGATAGAGAAGCATTCTTCAACGCTGGCTGGCTTCGTGACCAGTTTGCACTGAATGGTCCAGTATCGAAATGTTAATGGTTATAACTACACTTTTACTTAACCATAGTGAAAGATGTTCTCGAGGAAGCACCAAAAATCAAGTTCCTAGAGCAACGGCCAATATAACTCGCTGCATCACAGGAGAGCAGTTGCATTGGTACATACAATTGGAATTGGCTAGCTAGTCTAGGTACTTCATCTTACAGTCGAGAAATCAACATCGGTCGTGTAGAGAATAACACGTGTAGTTCGCCAGCATTAAAAGTTCTCTGAACTGATTTTCTTAGTTTCTTCGTAATTATTTCATTTGGTGTATCGCCCTTGAATTGCAGTCATGCATAAAACAGCTTCCTGTTTACGGTTAGTGAGTAGCCCTTTTCCGATTTCTTTGTCATGTTTCGTGATAAATATGTAGGGATAGCTATTTTCGATCAAATTATCATATACAATGCTTAATACATCTTCAATTACTTCTTTTGAGTATATAGCTCTAACTAACCCTGTGGCTGAGGGTCTTTACTAAATTTCTTCTGTACGTAAGAGGAACGAAGCTGTGAAAACATGTATATCGTCCTGTCCATGTACTTTTCTTATGCAAATTTCTTTTTATGCTACCATCTGGTTTTCTTGTAATGAGGACATGCAGGAAGGCACTTCTGTTTTGGGATATCTCTTCGCATGTGAATTTCATAGCCGAATGTACTTCATTGAATTCAGTAATTATTGTACTCCTATCCGAATCATTATCACAAAGAATGAAGGTGTCATCGATATACCGGCAATAAAATGAGAGCTTACTGATAAAGTTGTTCAAAGGTCCATTTTCTAGCTTACTTATAATTCAGTCTGCAGTAAACAAACGACTGTGTCGGTGGCATAGCGGTTAGGACGCTCGCCGACCATGCACATGGTTCGGGGTTCGATCCACAGCAGACACACTCCTTTACCTCGCTAAGCCAGAAATAATGCTGTTAAAGAGGAAAGGTTGGACTAGCGTGAGGCTAGTAACCCCATCCTGTAAAAATAAACACTGCTAGAGAAACTTCAAGCCACTAGCTTGAAGCCCTATGTTCCACTGGGGAACGTGAAGGGAAAAAAACAACTAGACACATGACACTAGTTGTTAAACTAGTATGGTGTATTCACTGGTCACTTGTGGACAGAACACATCTTGAATCGATCGATTTTAATAAGTTACAGGCTTCAAATGCTTACAGAAATGCACATAATCCCGTAATACAGATTAATTAGTGACTTCCTCGTATGGCAAATCAAATTGCAATGAAATAAGGCGGAAACGATGACCATGTTTATATTTTGAACAAAATTGATACATGGCAAGATGGGTGTGTTAACGATGTAGACATTGGCAGTCAGATAATGAGGCAGTGAAAGTATCAGTTTGCTTATTCGAAATGATAACTTTCTACCTTAACGAAGGAAAGGGGATATTGATTAGCAGGTTAAGACGATTATTTCGCAGGTTCGCTCCACAGTTTCTTGTCAACTTCAAACATACTGACATATACACAACCAATAATAAGAATGGAAAATAATTAAATAAATAATCTGTGGTACACAGGTATGTTCAATTAAAACATGAAGACCAACTGTCTCCTTGTCATTTTCAGTACTTCAATGGAGAAACACTACTCCGGAAAATTTATCAAAAAACAAGGTAGAACAGTATTTGTGAAAAATAAACTTATACATATACATAAATTAAAAGTAAATAGTCATTGATTTCTCAAATATTATCACCGATGATGATGACGATCGTTAAGACTAGTGAGTGAAACAGAAAACCTGTAAAACCGATGGGAACACGGAGAGCAGCTTCAGCTGTAAAACAGTAAAGATTGCGCACTAACCACCAATCAAGCAACACAACACACACTGATGCATACAAGTGAGGCAAAACGAATGCAGATTTAGGTGCGAAGATTCAAGGTATAAATAAGTTCAGTGTCCAATCACATTTTAAATAGCTCGATGATAATTGGTCTGCTACATTCACACGGCCCTATCTAAAAATCGACCAATCAAAACTGTCGCCCTTGTTTAAAACACTTATTCGCTTTTGCGATTATTTGAATTATCGCTTGAATTTTGCTGTTCACTTACACAAGCGCAGACACACCTTAAATTTGCCTAGTTAAAACATTATTTGGTAGAGATTATTTACCCTCAAGATGAGTCTTTCATTTACTCTTATTCCTGTTTTAATAAGAATACTATTCATGAATACATTTATTTCAGAATTAAATAGAGCTTGACATCCAGCTTCTAAGGATTTTTATTCTAGGTTTAGCCTACCATAATAAGTGATAGGTTTAGGCATCCGACTGTCAGTCAGTCGGCATCAGAATCAATTACGACTGTGTTACTTGATTCAATATTTAGCCCTAGCAGGTTAACTGCAGGATACACGGTAGGATACGTCCAAACATGTAAACGTCTGATGCACTCCATGAAATAATGAGTAAAATAAAGCATGTATTCATTACTATGACCTACACAAAAAAATAAATTGGAGGATCTGGACTTCGCCGATGATATATGTCTGATTTCCCATAAACTGGAAGATATGCAAGTGAAAAGAAACAAGTTGGCGAAAAAAGCATCCAGAGAAGATAGGACTTCAGGTAAACATAGAGAAAACAGAGGTAGGTGATAAGGATTCCTGGCCAACACCAACAGAAAACAATCAACCAGCGTAAATGGGAGAAATCTGAAAGAAGCAACCTCCTATACCTACCTAAGAAGCATCGTCTCACCTATAGGCCAAACTTACGAGGATATCAATTCAAGGATCGGAAAAGCAAGACAACCTTTCATTACTCTTAAGTCTGTGTGGAGGTCAACAGCCCTACTCAGCATCAAAAATAAGATCCGGATTTTCAACTCCAATATAAAGTCAATGCTACTTACCATACGGATCAGAGACTTGGCCAGCGCGTCACAGAGAGAACCTCAAACAAACTATAGACCTTCATTAACAGTCGTCTTCGCTCAATACTACTCAAGATAAGATGGCCGGCTAGAAAATATCAGCTATGGGAATCTCTTGGAGTGAACCAACCAGCAGGAACCGATTATGCAACAAATAGGCAGGAAGAAATGGAGATGGATTAGCTGGTCATACTCTGAAGAAACAAAGCATCAAGTGACATCACTAGACAAGCCATCGCTCTAGTGGAACAGGAAAGGGAAGCGAGCGGCGAGTTGGTCGTCAGTGCAAGGGTAACTTCGAGGAGGTCATGTGAACAGGAGATGAAAACATGTGAACAGACCTGGAGCCAGATGAAAACTTTATCAGAGAACCAAAAGCAATGGAGACGTGAAGCTAAAGCCCTATGCTCCTCTAGAAAATAAAGGAAATAATAATAATAATGATAGTTCATTACTATTAAGGGCTTTTATATGTATGTATATATGTGTGAAAAAAAAACATACTAATTTTAGCTGCTGTGAAATAAGAAAATTCTGTAAGTACACACCGAATAAAATTATTATTGTTATATCCTTTAATTCCTAGAGGAACATAGGGCTTCAGCTGCCCACCTCCATTGCCTTCTGTTTTCTGACAACTTTTTCAACCCGCTCCAAGTCTGTCCACATGCTTTCATCTCCTCCTCACATGACCTCCTCCAAGTCATCCACCTGTGCACTGACGACCAATTCGCCACCCGCTTCCCTTTCGGGTTCCACTCGAGTAATGGCTTGTCTAGTGATGTCACTCACTTGATGGTTTGTTTCCTCAGAGTATGGCCAGCCAATCCATCTCCATTTCTTCCTGCTTATTTGTTTCACAATCGGTTCCTGCTGTGTTGGTTCGGTCAATGCCAGAGATCCCAGCCTGTTGCTGATCTTTTCTGGCTGGCCATCTGATCTTGAGTATTGAGCGAAGACAACTGTTGGTGAAGGTCTGAAGTTTGTTTGAGATGCTCTTTATGACGCGCTGGCCAAGTCTCTCATCCGTATGGTGAGTAGCACTGACTGGATTCACATTGGAGTTGAAAATCCGGATCTTATTATATTCATGGTGAGTGCTGTTGACTTCCACACAGACTTAAGAGTAATGAAAGCTTGTCTCGCTTATCCGATTCTGGCTTTGATATCCTCGTCAGTCCCGTCCACCTGTAGTTGAAACGATCCTTCCCATGTAGGCAGGCAGGCAGGCAGGCAGGCAGGCAGGTAGGTAGGTAGGTAGGTAGGTAGGTAGGTAGGTAGGTAGGTAGGTAGGTAGGTAGGTAGGTAGGTAGGTAGGTAGGTAGGTAGGTAGGTAGGTAGGTAGGTAGGTAGGTAGGTAGGTAGGTAGGTAGGTAGGTAGGTAGGTAGGTAGGTAGGTAGGTAGGTAGGTAGGTAGGTAGGTAGGTAGGTAGGTAGGTAGGTAGGTAGGTAGGTAGGTAGGTAGGTAGGTAGGTAGGTAGGTAGGTAGGTAGGTAGGTAGGTAGGTAGGTAGGTAGGTAGGTAGGTAGGTAGGTAGGTAGGTAGGTAGGTAGGTAGGTAGGTAGGTAGGTAGGTAGGTAGGTAGGTAGGTAGGTAGGTAGGTAGGTAGGTAGGTAGGTAGGTAGGTAGGTAGGTAGGTAGGTAGGTAGGTAGGTAGGTAGGTAGGTAGGTAGGTAGGTAGGTAGGTAGGTAGGTAGGTAGGTAGGTAGGTAGGTAGGTAGGTAGGTAGGTAGGTAGGTAGGTAGGTAGGTAGGTAGGTAGGTAGGTAGGTAGGTAGGTAGGTAGGTAGGTAGGTAGGTAGGTAGGTAGGTAGGTAGGTAGGTAGGTAGGTAGGTAGGTAGGTAGGTGAAGGAGGTTGTTTCTTTCAGGTTCCTCCCATTTATGCTGGCTGATTGTTGTCTGTTGTTGTTGTTGTTACTGTTGGTGTTGGCCAGGAATCTTCATCACCACCTCTGTTTTCTCTATGTTCACTTCACCTAATAGAATAAAAACAAAATTCAGGCAGAAACAAGCCGGAAACAAACAAAAATGGGTAGGATAGTTAATCATAGGCTTTGGCAAAACACTGGAAGACACATTTATGAGAGGCGGAGAGGGTGGTGGGGGGGGGTAGAGAGAACAGCACATGTAAGTATCGTACATTTTTATTGATAATATTTTTGGTAAGTGGGCAAATTATCACACTACACATAAAAAAACAAAACCATATTTGGATAGTAACAGCAATAATAATAATAATAATAATAATAATAATAATAGTAGTAGGTAAAAAAACATCCTATTAAAACTCCTACACAGTCATAAAATCAATGAGCAGATTTCACTGCCTATACAACACATAAAATCACCATGTGGTGAATTACAGATATAACGATACAGAGAGGCGAAAACACTATTATGCACACCTAATCTTAACTGAACCAATCTGAAATTGGGAGAAAGATTTGCCTACGCAAATGCACAAATACAAAAAAAAAAAAAATAAAAAACAAGTCGGAAATAAAGATAACCAGTAATATTCCAAAAAAAAACAACGAAAATAAGCAACCCTATTGATCGTTGTGATGATAATAATTACATGTGTGCCAGTAGGAAGTGAATTTTTCTTCCCTAATAAATTTTGACTTATCCGTTTATTTTAACCGGTACCTAACTTGACTAGAACACTGGCAGTTCAGATGCGGTCAGTGATTAGTCAAGTCGTCTTTTCGTAATACCTTATCTTATAAGTAAAAGAAACTAATGAAATTGGGGGTGCATCGGTGGTTCACTGATAGACTACTTACCAGCCACGAACATAGTCGGGGTTCGTGGACAAGACAAAAAGTACATTTTCATAGCTTCGTTCCTCTCAAGTACATATAAAAAAAATTTAATAAAGACCCTCAGCCACAGGGTTAGTTAGAGCTATATACTCAGAAGAAGTAAGTGAAGATGAATTAAGCATTGTATATGATAATTTGATCGAAAATAGCTATCCCTACATATTTATCAAGAAACATATTCAAGCTGTACAAATCGCAAATTTATAGTAATTTGTCTTGGCAACAAAAGGAGTATTTCCAAAGATCTGTTGCCAAGACAAATTAGTATAAATTTGCGATTTGTACAGCTTGAGAATGATATCGCCGAAAAGAGTAACTCTTTGCTGAACACTTTTTCTTCTCTATGACTGAATGGGAATTTTCAAGTTACAAGAAACATATGACAAAGAAATCGGAAAAGGACTACTCACTAACCGTAAACAGGAAGCTGTTTTATGCATGACTGCAATTCAAGGGCGATACACCAAATGAAATAATTACGAAGAAACTAAGAAAATCAGTTCAGAGAACTTTTAATGCTGGCGAATTACACGTGTTATTCTCTACACGACCGATGTGGATTTCTTGACTGTAAGATAAAGTACCTAGACTAGCTAGCCAATTCCAATTGTATGTACCAATTCAACTGCTCTCCTGTGATGCAGCGAGTTATATTGGCCGTTGCTCTAGGAACTTGATTTTTTTTGGTGCTTCCTCGAGAACATCTTTCACTATGGTTGAGTAAAAGTGTAGTTAAAACCATTAACATTTCGATACTGGACCATTCAGTGCAAACTGGTCACGAAGCCAGCCAGCGTTGAAGAATGCTTGTCTATCAACATTTACGGGGTGCCTGATAAATTTCCAAAAAACATCGAAGCATCACATGTTTCAAACAGCAGAGGCCATTGCAATTCGCTTCAACACAGCCAGCGCTCTGCATTCAAAAGAAGCGAGTCCAGTTAGCCCCTACTACTTCCCTGGCCGGCCTTCAGTAGAGACTATAAATTTATGAATTTGTATAATTATTATCTTTCCTAATTTTTCCGACATTCAGCTTATTTTATGTTGATGCTATTGAGCTGTAATCTATTCGTATTTGTGATTCGATGTTATTTAAACAACAACAACATTAATGTTGTTCATAACACTGATTCATTGATTCATTCACTACTATGAATGCGTATATAAATGTAGAGCCTGATGATGAAAGGGTTATCGAAAAGAGTATTCTTTGTTCAGTAACGATTCTTTTGTATTTATAAATGCCAAATTCCCAATAAACATTCCATTACCAAGTCTCTTGTCTTCTACTGTTACAATACTGTTGTGAGCAACAATTTGTATCGCTGAGTTTTTTTTTATCGAACATCCCAGTGGCTGAATGGCCGACGAGCTCGCCTCATAACCCAAAGCTTCTGGATTCTAATGCCATTGGGTACGTACTTATGAAGAGTCCCAATCTAGGATGCAACAGCTGTCGAGCGCTGCATGGTACACTGGTGCACTGATAGTTCAGTTCACCAACCACCCAAGTTACCCGGGGTTCGATTTCCAGGTGACGCCGTCCAAAACCTACCTTAGTCCGTAGTAAGATCGACAAAGAGGGGAGGCTGGCTGTAAGATTAGCGACCTCATCCCGTTAAGAAAAAAAGCACCAGTGCTATTGAAACTCCAGAGCTTAAACTTGAAGCTATATGTCTCACTTGGAAAGCAGGGAGAATAAAATAAGACAATTTCATCAATTACACTATTCTATGATGGGATTACATTCCACCACCTGCCTAACTCTTATTCTTATATCAAGATCAGAAACAGACAGTCGTCAATTCCCCTTACAGGTGAACTAGGCTACCCGATAACTAGGTTTCACTTTCGCCCCTTCAATCCTCATTGTGTTTGACAAACCTCGTAGTAAAATTATTGGTCCTTTCTAGCCACGTAGATACAGACGACAGGAAGAAATGACACACTAGTTTCCACCGACGAAACCTAGAAGTAAGTTATTTAAGACAATGTAATTATGAGTTACAGTCATTAAGAGTAATTTATTTTTTTTCATATTAGCTGATAACTGAGCACTATGATAATAAGGCTTCGCCAGGGTGGTAGTGTCATGCGTCGCATTTCGTTATTTAATTATGTCAGCAGAATTGGAGAAATAAAGTGTGTACACTGATGTTTTTCCTCCTTTACGTTCCCAGTGGAATATATAGGGCTTCAAGCTAGCGGCTTAAAAGTTTCAGTAGAAGTGGTGTTTACTTTTACGGGATGCGGTTGCTAACCTCATGCCCCCAACCTTTGCTCTTCAGCAGTCTTATCGCTGGCTTAGGGAGGTAAAAAAAGTGCGTCGGTGGCCGGGTATCGAACCCCAAAACATATGCGTGGTGGTGGGCGACCATTATATATCTCTGTGCCACCGGCGCGCGATGTGTACACTAATTAGTTGAACAGTAACTAACGCGCCATTGACTAATGTTTTGGTTGGTAGGAGAATCATGATAACTGTGTGAAGTGATCACCTAATTCTTATAGTGCTCCCATACTGTACTTTATATTATTTTAGACATTGAATGTTTGCAGGTAATAGTTAGCAAGCAGTTACTTTGCGATCTACTGATTTCCATTACCAGTAAACTGCTGTAATTAATTGATGACAATGCAATTTAGCATAGTTTAAAGCACCGATATCAAATTCACTAATTTAATTAACCCACAGCAAGGTGCACTGTGATATGAATTACTTGGCCTCGAAAAGACACTTGAATTTATGCAATGAAGACTGGTCAAACATTAGAACATCAATTCAACTGTAAATGCTAATGAAATGAAATGACTGACCGGTTTCAACATAGAACTTTGCACAAATGTGCAGCAGTTTGAGTTGCCACACTCCCCAACCCCTTGTAGCGCACAAACCAAGAGAAGAGAGTAAAGACAGATGATAAACAGAAATATGAGATAAAAAGAAAGGAATTTTCACCATGTCGAGGGCCCCAACTAGTCAGGGAGTCTACATCCTCCCTACATGGCTGGCTTAAACTGTCAAGGTTAATGTATGTGTAAGCACTTGAGCACTGCGCGGTAGTATGTAATTCCCAATTGGTTTGTTTATCAGATGTATCACACAGTCACAGAAACAATAGTATTCACTGGATGACAATGCTTCGAACACAGTTTATTGTGCTTCATAATCATTTCATCAATTATAACTACACAACTCCGACATCCCCATTTCTATAGCTTTCGTCATTCCTTCCCATTTATCGTAGCGGTAGTACACTTCTCCAGATGTCCGAGACAGTCTCTATTACAAAATCTTCATTAGCTGACCCGAATAAGATAAGAAATCTGGAGAATAGTTCAGCTATAGCACTCACTGTATACAACTACACACAACCATACAATAGGATGGATGGGATAAGATGACAGATTTAAAATCTAATGTAACGGGTTGGGGAAAGAGAGAGAGATTGATGACAGCGAAAGCTTTGTTTATGGAATCAAGTGAAAAGGAATACGTGTATAATAGGAATGATTCAACACCTGTCCATCTGGATATCTGGAAAATTCAACTACCTCTACGACAAATAGGGAAAGACAAAGAAAAATATAAAGTCAAGTTTCGAAGTCGTGTGATTACAATTGATGAAATGATTATGAAGTACAATAAATTTTGTTCGAAACTGTGTCATCCAGTAAAGACTAATACTGTTTCACTCACAGAGTGATACATCTAATAAACAAACTAATATGAAATAACTGTCAAGGTTTTCACTGACTCATGAAGCCATGTCTTGGTTTGGCGACCACTAGCTAACTGTTTTTCAACCTAATCCATTCTATGTCACCCGTCGAGGAAGACGATGGCTAGATGTGCATAACACATGTGTTATCCATCTCAATCGATGTGAATTCACAACACCATCGATTGATTTCCCCTCCTCTACTCCCAATCTCGATATGACTCACCCTATTATACTGCCAACTAAAATCGGAGACAGAACGCAGACACATGTAATTTCGTCAGCAGTTGCGGCTGATGCAACTCCCGAAACAAGTGAAGTAGTCAATATGCTCTACCACTTCGCTGTCCATCTCTAAGTCACAGAATGCTAAGAATAGCCATATTACTAGTTACCAAAGAGCCTGAAGGATAAATGGTATGAAGCTTCAACTTTTTATTCACTGAGGCGAACATGCAACAAAGCTAAGGATATAGCAGGTATCACAGTATTCTCTGACACTACTTTTCAAGGTATAAGTATATGTATCCTCACAGAAGTACAGTTTGTGCACACCGATGATGTCCAATCCCATCAATTATGAAGACTTTATACTCTTATCCACTTTTATGAATCTGAATAAAGCAAAAATAACGGTTTGTGCAGAATCATATGGTACCATAGTTTATTTTAACGTACTTGCAAATTGTTCTCCACACAAACTTAATTAATTTCTTCAAGGCTGTACGCAACTGATGAGAAACTGACTGAATTAAGCGATGCCATCATATTATGTTCTGCACAAATCACAAATCACCACATCGTTCCATCTTAATGAACTGTATTATACAGGATAAGAGGTCGTACAGGAAGTCAGTCGCTAGCCTGAATAGCTTACTGGTGACGTCTCTGACTGCAGCATTGGGCGAGATGAGTTCGAATCTCGGAGGGGAAATGAGTGTCAAGTAGCACGAAACTTAGGTTAGGCTGGGCTTCCTGGATATTGCCTCCAACCGTCTAATATCAACAATTCACAGTGCACCGTGATGAAGAGCCACCACCTAGTGGAGTGGCATGGTGGCCAAATAGAAAACTTGACTGACAGAATTCACTCTACACCAATCAACGGACTAGACACATTACACCAGGGTACCAACTATTGGCCAATCAAAACGATCGACTATCACTCAAAGTTAAAACGAATGCTATTTAATTTTAGAAAAAAAAAACGTTAAATTCAAATTTTACTTTTATGAATTGTTGGGTTTCATAATGAACTTGAAATAGAGAGAAAAAGAATTTCATCAATTCATGAAGAAGACAAAAAATAATAATAATAATGATTATGATAAAACCCACCAAACTGTGCTCACGAATAATAGCTATTTTCATGCACACCAATAAGTGATGATTAGGTGTAATTAAATTGACCAAAATTTAGTTAATCTGCGATAACATCAAAACGTTGATTTGTACTCACGATACGCTCGCTCGCTCACTGACTGACTGACTGTTAAAGTCTGATCGAGTAGAGTGAAGAGGAGAAGAAGAAGGAGAATAATGTGTTGATTACTACACCTAATGAGCGTCTGCTGAGAAATACCAGAGGGGGATGAAACAGTATTACACAGTACTGGACAGCTGCTTCCGTTGTCCTAGTTTGGCACCCTTCGTCAGTGCGCACCCACCATCGAAGAAGACACTGAGAATTGCTCGTGTTGTGTCGTGCAGTGGTAGAATTCACTCGCCGGCTACTGGATCGGGTCTCAATGGCTGTCTAATGGTTTACGAGCTAGCTCGCCTTGTAGCCAGAAGGTCCTGGGTTCGAACCCTGGCGCGGTGGATGCGTACTGATGAAGAGCTGGTGCCAAACTAGAACAACGGAAACAGCTATCAGGCAGTACTCCCAGCTTGTTTTCCAATGGTTTTCTAACTGATGTGTCAGCTCATGATGACGAAATCCTCTCTCTCCCCAATCAATCAAACAAAATCCCCACAAAAAAAACCAATAGTTGAAAATCACAGTTATTGACAAAGTATTATCGACTAACTTTGAGAAAGGTTAGTATTGTACTATTTGTTTAAAACAGATTCATTTTTCAAGTGTATAGAATTCATACAAATTTATAATTAGTGTGCGTCATCTGAGGTTACAGATCAATAAAAAGTAATAATAATAATAATAATAATAATAATAAAGACTGGCTTTGGAACATTGGACTTAAGACTATTCAACTGCACTAGTACACTTCACTTAATAGGTAGTCAGCCAGTATTTTTAGAGAGATGCACAATAAGTGATTCCACTTTTTTAATTCTTGCGCCACATCCGCCAGTTAAATATGCACATATATATGCCCCAAAATCCACTTTGCCTTGGTTGCATTAAACGAAGAGCGTACCCTGTGTTGGCTCTGGCTATATAATGCTGGGTGGTGAAGAGTAACCTTATCATTACACCCAAATTCAAGATCAACTTTGGTGTCATAGTAACCATTAACGGAGCTGTTGTGTGACCACAAGTTGAAAAAAGTTGACGTTTGACTGTGCTAAGCGTATGAGTTGATTACCTGGTAGAGAAACCCATGTATAAGATAAATCGATCAATCATTCTGACCTTCAATGAGAATAAATGACCTTTATCCTGTCCCAAAGACAGATACTTAGAAGTAGTTAAAAACAGGGAAATTTCCGAACAGATATTTTCTGATGAAATCTAATCTTTGGTAACTGTATAAAACAGCAGAGAATTAAAGCGACATTATCCCACGGTCAGATATACGGTCGACTGTCACTAATTAAAAATTAAACCGACTTCGTATTCTCCATACTCTCTCTCTCCCTTCTTGACAAGATCTATTTATATCGTTTATAACAAAAGTATTGAGTCAAGCGACCCGACTGTATGATACGCTGTATCCGATGTAAGTCAGTCACTCAACATTAGACAGTATGACAATTAGTAGTATTTAGCGGCTAGGCTAAGTACTCAAAAAGTCTGTTCACAGTGTTTTTCACTGTGAAAGTGGAAAGAGTAGCATCCTAATGATATGTAGCGCTATAAAAAAGCCGAGGTTGATTTTATTATTAAAATCATTATTATTCCTTTGCAACCCCAGTGGAACATAGACCTTCAAACTTGAGGTTTGAAGTGTCAACAGCAGTGGTGTTTACTTTTACGTGGTAAGGGTTGTTAGCCTCACGCCCAAACTTCCCTCTTTGCCTGACTTATAACCAACTAAGGGAGGCAAACGTGTTTGTCAACAAACAATCGAATCCCAGACCACGTGCGTCGTTGGGAGACCATCCTACCGCTGAACCTCAGCGACGCACAGGACTGGACTGAACTACATTAACTCCTAGCTTAGAAATAGGGAATGAAGTGGTTCGCGGAGCGTGTTGACCACTTCAGTTATTTGGGAAGCTGCATCAGCCAGTGCCGGAGGGTTGATCACTGACGAAATCTCGGCACGCATACAAAAGGCTCGTTTCGCATATTCCAGTTTACGCCACCAATGGCGTAGACCTGATATCCGGCTGGCTATCGACCAAAGGGCGTGTGTACTGCTCATCAGTCCGCTCCGTCCTCCTTCATGGCTGTGATACCTGGCCATTGAGAGTGAAAGACGTGAAAAGCCTGGCTAGCTGACTTTGATCGTAGGTGACTGCGATCTATCCCCCGTGTGAAGTGGTATAAGAAGGTGAGCAATATTGAGGTTAGGCCTCGGTCGAGTGCTAGGTGAGGAGGGGAAATCTATCGATGAGGTTGTGAAGTTACACCAATTGAGGTGGTTAAGACGTTCTATGTTAGACATGGCTAGGCATCACCTTCCACGACGGGCAATGGTATCTGATCTAGGATGGATTACCATACTTACCATACGGATCAGAGACTTGGCCAGCGCGTCATAGAGAGAACCTCAAACAAACTATAGACCTTCATTAACAGTCGTCTTCGCTCAATACTCAAGATCAGATGGCCAGCCAGAAAAGATCAGCAACAGGCTGGGATCTCTGGCATTGACCGAACCAACACAGCAGGAACCGATTGTGAAACAAATAAGCAGGAAGAAATGGAGATGGATTGGTTGGCCATACTCTGAGGAAACAAACCATCAAGTGAGTGACATCACTAGACAAGCCATTACTCGAGTGGAACCCGAAAGGGAAGCGGGTGGCGAATTGGTGGTCAGTGCAAGGGTGGATGACTTGGAGGAGGTCATGTGAGGAGGAGATGAAAGCATGTGGACAGACTTGGAGCGGGGTGAAAAAGTTGTCAGAAAACAGAAGGCAATGGAGGTGGGCAGCTGAAGCTCTATGTTCCTCTAGGAACTGAAGGATATACTAATAATAAATAATAATAATAATAATGATAGAGAACATCAATATAAGTTAGGAATATAAACCGCAACCACATATTAGAAAAGTGCATGAAAAAGTAATAATACAGTAGTCCGCTTTCTTTGATACAGTTCGACAGCTGTGTGTAATCGATGGAAAAAAGAAGGAACATCAAGGTGACTACTATTCTTCTTTGCCTACTCTATAAACCGTATTATTGGACACTTCTTTTTTTGTTTCAAGGTCAAAAACGAAAACACCAACCAAACCAAATGTCAGTAAACTAGAATTTTAAAAAAAGCATTGATGATTATAACCTGCTGGCTTTCTCTTTGTGCCTGTTCGTCTTGTTATGAATATTTTAATTATTATTATCATGATTATTATGCGATATATATATATATGATAGAGAAGATTTGTAGCTCAGGTGGATGATTTTGAGGTGGTTTTGTTCTCTGAGCTGGATGGTTAATTTGCGAAGCTTTCATCACCCTACTGGGTGACATCTTCAGCGCATACTTCAATTTGAAGTGAGCTTTTAGATTTCTCCACGAGTTTATTAATCGTCTCTCCTGGTGATCTTGGACGTGATCGGTTGTTTTTGTATGTGTTTTCACACCTTCTAGGCTACTTGTATTGGAACTGACTGTTTCTTTGACTTGAACTCACTCACCCCATCAACTCTGCTATTCAATTCCTAGAGAAAATCAGAGACATCCAAATAGATGAACAAGAAATAATGGTCTCCTTCGACTTGACAGCATTATATACCTCCATCAGACAAAAACTAGCAAAAAAAACCATGGAGCAATTACTTAGCCACGATGAACATCTTCCACAACAATCAAAAATGCAACACACAAGCTGGATGGAATGCATAAATCTATGCCTAACAACATACTTTCAATTCAACGGCCAAATATATGAACAAGTCAAAGGAACACCCATGGGATCGCCAATATCAGGTTTGATTGCAGAAGCAGTGATGCAAATACTCGAAAACATAATTCTACCAAAGATCAAACCCAAGATTTGGATACGCTACGTCGACGACACATTTGTAATAATCAAAAGAAACGAGTTAGATAAAACTCACAACTTAATAAACAACGTCTTCAACGACATCCAATTCACAAGAGATGAGGAATCCAGGAACAAAATACCATTTTTGGACGTCTTAGGCAGGCGAACAACCGCAGGAGAATTAGAAACTCAAGTCTATAGGAAATCAACTCACACAGACCAAATCCTAAATTACAACAGCAACAATCCAATAACACACAAAAGGAATTGCATATAAACACTATTCAAGAGAGCCAGGCAGAACTCATCGCAGCACTCCCACCTTAAGGAAAATTGTAGTAAAGTATCTCATGGACGTCTTCCAAAAGAATGGATATCCACGGAATTTCATCAAAAGACATATACCCCCAAGTCAACCTATCAAAGCAAAAGCCACCAAGGAAAGCACAAAGAAAATCGCCTTACCATACATAAAGGATATCTCAGAAATCACTACAAGACTCTTCAAACCTCTAGGAATTGACGTCGTACACAAACCAAGAAAGTCGCTTCACTCAACTCTATGTCAACCAAAAGACTCAACAGCGAAAGAAGATAAAACCAACATCATCTACAGAATAAATTGTAACAACTGCGAAAAACACTATATTGGCCAAAGTGGACGTCCCCTTCGTCTTCGTATCCACGAACATAGGTTAGCCATCAAAAGACATGATATCCACTCCCTCATATCACTACACACAGACAACCACGGACATCAATTCGACTGGGATAACCAGCGTTCATATATTAAACAGAGGAAACAACAAGAATGCTAGAGGATTTTTAGAAGCTTGGCAATAGATACATAGAGAAAGACAAAATTTATCAACCAATAAGAAAGAAACTTCACACACAAAGGGTCAAAGTTCAAGCCAAAGAAACAACCAGTTCCAATACAAGTAGCCTAGAAGGTGTGAAAACACACACAAAAACAACCGATCACGTCCAAGATCACCAGGAGAGATGATTAATAAACTCGTGGAGAAATCTAAAAGCTCACTTCAAATTGAAGTATGCGCTGAAGATGTCACCCAGTAGGGTGATGAAAGCTTCGCAAATTAACCATCCAGCTCAGAGAACAAAACCACATCAATATATATATATATATATATATATATATGCGCACTAAAGCTGGGCGATAGGATAATTAGGAGAATAGGAAAAATACGGCTGCGCTATAAAGAGAAATTTAGGAAGTACAGGTGACTTTTAGGTTTACGAGTTTTAATCCATTGGTGTTAGTTTACTTACTAATAAACTCTGAAGCAGATAAAGTTCTTTTTTATGTGAGTGGGTAGGCGCCTTACTTTGTTTCAATTCATGCAGAATTTTAAAACAACACCCACCACCCACTGAGAGATCAATCAAAATAAAATAAAATTATTCGCTTTCAATTCATCGATAAAATAATAAATAAATAACCTTTTTTCTTTTAAAAAAGAAATTAAGACATTATTATTATTATTGGAAAAAAAATATGTGATTAGTGAGCATATACTTGCATATTTACTAAAGTGTATGTATGAACTGTGATAGAATACAGCTATCCACAAACACACACACACATGTGTATGAATCAAAAGTATATATATATAATGTGTGAATGGACTCAAAGGAATGCGAAATATTCAGTTGCAGTATGTCAAACTATTTAATGTACATCTCTAATGCTAATATAATATAATTCACTTGTTCTACTACTTATATGTTTCGTGTAACTGATGCGTACTCGTACTTGTACTTATCTTAGAAAGGAGAATCTACTAACTAATTAGTCTGCAACATACAAGCAAACAAACGAACACACGTGAATAACAGACGATAACGATATCGAATTTTTGTTCTATTGACATTTTTTGTTTTAAAATAAAGCTTAAACTGATAAGTACATTTTCTGTTTCATTCTATCGCAACACTAAATAATTTCAAAATATATATTACTTAATTAAATATTGAAGCTGATTTACGTTTGTTTAAAGTTTTGATATTTAATAATAATAATAATAACAGCTTTATTCCAAACGATATTTGTGGTACAGGTATGGAATTTTCAGCGTGCATTACAACATGTTGCATCTAATTACCTCATAAATTTTATAAAATTTTAAAATCAAAAAGCAACACCCGAAAAAATAAAAGGTAAGTAAAAAAAAGATAAAAAGAACAGCGTCGCATTTACATTTTAAACAATGCACCACAGGATATGAAATATAAAATTAGTGTGTAATAGAAGATGTGAACAACACTGAAATAGTAACGAGGAAAGGAAAACAAAAACTAATGGAACCACTATTTGTTAGAGTGCCGCAATAAGTTGATCGTGTCATACCTAACAGATTTCTCATCACATAACAGTTGTGCCAGATATGGTATTGTGGAGTTTTTGCACTTGGTAGTTCTAGCATATAGCCTCTTATAGCTGCTTCTAGTTCTACCAGATGAAATGCAAGGAGACAGCTGCGTATAGAGAGGATGCTCGGGGTCTGACAGTATTGTATTCGCTAGTTTCTTACATGACATTATATGTCTATCTACAATAGTGTTAACCAGTTGGTTTAACGATATCCCACTTGCCCTGCTAACGGCTTTTAGTGCCTGCCCTTCTCAGCAAAGCAAAGCCTTTCTTAAGTAGTCCAGGAAAGATTAATGGGGAGCATTAAAGGGGGATGGGTAGAATACAAGAATTAACAAACTCAGAAAGCAAAGGCTGCTTTATACCAGACTGCCTTAACTTCCTAGCGTAGAACGTTAAGCGAAAAATCTTTCTAGTAACTAGCAAGATGTGGGAGGACCAGGAAAGATCGGTGGAAAACCTCAGTCCAAGGTACTTGATATTGGATGTATTTTCAACCTCTGTGCCGTCAATGATAGTGGGGCCATGTGAGCTAACTAGTTGCTGTAGGTCACATTTACGTTTGAAAGTGAAATTGACTACCTGACATTTAGACGGATTAAGCTTAAGTCCGTTTGAAGGGGACCACTGACTAATTTCCGATAGAAAGTTATTTAATTTGGAGCAGTCTGGCTGAGAGTTGACAGGCATAGAAATAGAGAGGTCATCGGCATACTTAACAAAAGTGGCTACGTCAGAATGAGGCAAGTCATGTTAGCAGAACGAAAACAGAAAAGAAGAAAGAACAGCACCTTGAGGAACACCAGCTAAAGTAAGTGAGGTGGTGGAGGACTTTCCATTGTAGACGGTGTACTGCTTCCTATAAGAAAAATAGGAATGCAACCACTTATTTGTCCTGCTCTCAGCCTGTGTTACAGCAAGCTTACTAAGCAAGAGACCTAGGTACAGAGTCAAATGCAGATGTGTAATCGAGGAAGGCACAGCGAACGTATTTAGCTTCTCTATCTAAACTCGAGACTATATTATGATATAGGACAGCAGCGGCATCTAAGGTACACCTACTATGTTTATAGGCAAACTGGTTGGGGTCATTGAAAGGCTTTAAAGAGGGTTCAAGATTAAGTAAAATAAGTCTTTCCATGACTTTCAAAACAGGTGAAGTAATAGGAATGGGTCTAAACTTAACATTAGGTCCACTTGTTGATTTAGGCACCCGAACAATCTTAATATATTTCCATGAGTCAGGCATAATACTTTTGCAAAAAGATTCGTTGAGAATGTCGGTTAATGGCGAACACTTCTTAAGGATAACAGCAGGAACACTATCAGGACCAAGTGACTGAGTAGGTTTGAGAGATTGAAGACACTTAAGGACATCATTCATATTAAAGCATGAGATGCAGTCATTATTTACACAATTAGAGTTATGAATCATAACATCTTCAGGGATACATTTGAAGGATTTATCAGGCATGTCAACATCGACAGAAGTATCATTCATTATTTGCTTACCACCTGTGATTTCCTTTAATAACTTCCACACATTAGATGAGGATTTACATGAAAGAAACTTCTGGTTATAGACAGCATCCAAACTTATCAATGAGGGGCAATGGGGGGACGACGGCCTGGAGAAAAGGTAGACTAATCACTTTTAACGTCACATCTAAGCGACAACTAAGTATCAATAAAAAATGTGAAGAAATATAAGAGTACTCATTTATCAACAGTAGAAGATAAGCCGATAATAGGTCAGTCACTTGGCATATAGATAGATACTGGCGATTATCTTCAAAATGCCTAGTAATTTCATGAATCCATATGCCAGTCAGTTACTAATTTTGATTTTTAAAAGCTTTCTCTAAGCCACTAACAGTACTCACAAAGTAAAAGTTCAGATTACTTTTACAATTGTTTACAGGATTTCATTATGAGCTGACATTGGTTAGAGAACCATTGGAAACCCTGGGAGTACTGGACAGTTGTTTCATACTAGTTTTGGGAATCATCAGCAGTACTCACTCACCACACGGGTTCGAACCCAGGACCTTCCAGTTACAAGGCAAGCTAGCTCGTATACCATTCAGTCAGTGGGACTCGAACCGATTCAGTGGACAACCCATGAGTTTTAACGTCTACCAATTCGTGATTTAGCGCGACTGGCACCAACCAATGTCGTCGGTGAGACATCCATCCTCACACGTGACATCTGAATGGACCTCAGTGGCGACGACTTCTCACTAGAACTCCAGGAAACTCCATCCTGTAGCAAGTCACTAGCGAGCATCAGAATAATTTTCTATAATTCATCAGCCATTGAATTGGGTCCCAGTGGCTGAATGGTGCACGAGCTAGCTGGCCTTGTAACTGGAAGGTCCTGGGGTTCAAACCCTAGCGGTGGGTGCGTACTGCCAGTGATTCCTAAAAGTAGGATGAAACAGGTGTCCAGTACTCCACTGCTGGTTTTCAATGGTTCTCTCAACCTGATATCAATCCGTGATCAACTCGTAAAAAATTCATTTGAGGAAAATCAGTACTTCTACCTAACAGTCTATGTAACAGAAACCGTAAGAATAAATTATCTATTCTACTAACGATAGGATTCAGATTTGGCTGTATACACACAGGGGAATATTTGCAACAATCCCACTGAAATAGAAGACTGACAAAACGCTAGAAAATGAAATTATGATTGTTAGTCATTGCTTTTAGACTTAAAGCATGCACAGAGGCCCACAGAGGGATTGTTCTGATGGTCGAACGTATGCTTAAAGTATTCTACTTGCACAGTAGATAAATTATTTGATATATATATATATATATATATATATATATATATATATATATATATCACGCCCGAGTCTATATTTTATTATTGTTTTCAACCGAAAGAACTACCCCATCGATTTCCTTTAGACTAACAAGACTTTTTCCTGGTATCGAATCAGTCCCTAAAACATTTGTTTTGACAAGGTCATAGCTATTAGTAAATCTATAATATATTTTTCTGTTTAATAATGACATTCATTATAAATTATTTAAATTAATCCCAGTGTGTTAAGAAAATCAAAACAAGATTTTTCTGAACGTTTCGCCGTGTAAGCCACAGCTTCTTCATCAGATTTATTATGATATTGGTTATCCCCGATGAACACAATTCAAGCAGCTCACATACGGCAGCGTGAGATTCGAGTACGACACTTCCCTCACAGCTATACATTGCCACAATAGCCTTCGACTGACTAATACTATGGATAGGACTACTTCACTTATGTTGAAAGAAAGGCTACTCCTAGTTTTCTGTTGAAAGCACTCGAAAGGAAAAGTTTCTTTGACAAAAGGATTTTAAAAATAAGAGTAAATGAATGAGCAGAAAGATTTACATATAAGTGACTCTTTTTGACTTCCTTTGCAAGAAGTTATTAAATCAGAATTACTTAGAATTCAGGGCTAAATCCCAAGTTTTGATTATTAAGCAGTGAAGATATACAGAGAGTTGAAAAATCAACTGTTCTGAATGCTTTCCCGCCAAAAACAACAACAACTAAAAACAGTTGATAACATAATGACATATAATAAACAAATCAGTTCACGTTTGTGTTGAAAAAAAGGTGTTAAGCCACACTAGTGTACTTCTCTGATGCTATTGAAAATATTTTCCACTGAATACTAAGTAAAAAAAAACCATACAGTACACAAAAATATACTTGTGCGCCAACTGATTAACTAGTCTGAAGACTGATCTGGACTTCTAACTAGTGTTATCCTCGCGTCTCGAGAAACAATCCACTAGATTATGAACCGCCTACGAATAAGTTAAAAGGTTTCTTTGAAATTAAGTTATGCGTAATTCATCTCCCTCCACGTAGAATGTTGACATGAATTTCACAATTGAAGCAGAATCTTTAAAACAAAACCTGCTGACTTGTCGTCCTCTACTATTAAGGGTATTGATCAAACATGCGCTACTTCATGCCGGCCATGTTAAAAAAACAATTTTCACGAAATCCGTATACATTTAGTTCCGCATGTTTCTCGTTGCGTCTGAAAAATGTATGAAGTAAGACAGTTGATGAAAATAATATATATATATATACAAGTGGTTGCATAAAACCCTTATGAGCCAAATAGTAATTTGTCATTTGGTTTCACATAGATCTATGTTTCCCAGAATTTAGTAGCTGTGAGAGTTGAGCAAAAAGTAAACCACTGTAATTTGGCTTATGATGATAAGAACCTCAGTAATTTTAGAAAATAAGAGGACGAAAACTTATTTTCATTACATGCACACCCTACTAAATTTACTGGATAAAGTTTATGTTAATTGCATTCATTGTATTTTATTTAATAGGCCTTCAAATTTACACGGTTACTGTTAACCCACAGGTGCTTGGATCAACTGGATAAGGTTACTTGGATAGTGTTATTAGAAGACGGAGATTATCTGAAAAATGTGTGATGTATTTGCACTATACATTTCGAACAATCTGATCACACATTTACTTGTCAAGTCGATACATATGAAAAAGCTAAATTAAACAAAGTGACAAAAATAAGATTTAAGAATGATTAACGCAACGTTTGGTAATCCAATCAAATAAGGATTACCAAGGTAAGTTAAGAGTAATAATAAACTGTTTTTGAATACACAAGGGTGCTTAAGTTTATGAATAACTATAGCCTCAGCGTATTTCAATAAGAGTCGTTGACCACTTTTCGAAATGACCTTAAAGGCTGAGTTAACATCAATCTTGTGGTTCATCTGGATTAGGTGTTTAGCTATGGACGAAGTTGGTTTCTCGAAATTCATTCGTTTTTCTAGCCATTTTGGGATATGTTCTCCCACCGTCACATGCGGAGCGCGATTACTCTTCCCTATGAATGTGTGTCTACACACACACACGATAATTGGTAAATAGTGTGGGATGTGACATAATCACTTGTGCACATTTGAGGTTTGCAGTGGAGCATGTTTTTAGCTTTTTCGAGAACTACAAGCTGGGCTGCATAATAGGTTCTACGGATGATCGAATTCAACCTTTGTCTCAAAATCCTACTGTTTATTCCCCCGTTATATGGTAACTTGATGAAAACATTTTTCTTAGGGGCGGTCTAGATTGTAGGTTTAGAAACTAATTGACTTCTACATCTGTTTAGAAATTTTAAGGGATATCCGTTTTCAACAAGAGTGTCCATCAATATTTCGTTTTCGTAAATTCTTCTCTGTCACTTTGTTCAATTTAACTTTTTCACATATATCGACTTAACAAGTAAATGTGTGATCAGATTGTTCGAAATGTATAGCGCAAATACATCACACATTTTTCAGATAATCTCCGTCTTTTAATAACGCTATCCAAATTTATAAAAGGGACTAATTGTTTTAAATTTTGGAAAAGATTATATTTAATACGCGAATACTTAAGAAAACAAAATATATTTTATCTATACGCAGTATTTTAACAGTTTTAACTGCTTGAAGACAGCTATGATAAATTTCAAAAGACTGCTTAGCGAATATAAATAATATCCTTTCTGATAACTTCATGGGGTTCTACAGTCATATATCCGTAATGGTTAGGGCATTGGTTGGTTGACTTTGTTGATTTGATTTGACATTTGACAGTTTAGTATTGTTGTATTTACGGATATTATAAGATATACATATTTATGAAACGGACAGACAAATGAGTGGGTTTCACCACTTTTGTGTTTTAATTATACTACATCTTCAATGATACGAACTATACTTATGCTAGGTTGTTGTGTTTCAATAACATGGGTTATTTCGGTTGCACTATTGTTCACTAGTAATAGAGCATATAATAACAGCGCACATATGTGGTACCAAAATTACTTGGTAAGTAGTTACTTAAGACCCGCCATTTAAATATATGTATATATATATGCATAAATAAATAGCGTTTATACAAAAAGCCTGATTTACTAAGGTGGAAAAACTAAACACATATTTCAGCTGCATTTAAAAACTTTGCGTATAGCCAAAAATGAGAAATCTGTAGTAGTTTAGCAAATAAAAATGGCGGCTACTTGAGTCTTAAGTGAAATCTTATACTACATTGCATAAAACAAACACAAGAAATATTAACTTAGCAAGCTCCACTAACGTGTACATAGAGTTTATAAATATAAGTATGTTCATTTATTTGAAGACGCTCGTTAAAAATTTTAAAAGACAGTCTTGTGGACAAAGAATATGCTTTTTTATAACTTCTTCATCAGGTACTGCGTTCAAATTATCCATAATAGTTAAATAATTATTGTTGTCTTCCTTGGTTTATCTGATATTTAGTTTAGTACTGTATTTATGGATATTATAGCATAATCATGTTTTGAACTGTAGCATATTGGTTTTATTGATTCTATGTTATTTAAAACATTAGTATTGTCAAGAACATTTCTTTAGCCACTACTGGTACATACCTGTGGAACCTGATTAAGAAGTTATGGAAAAGAATATTCTTTGTTCACCAGTCAGTTTTAGGTAATTTGCATTAAGTGCACTAAAACCCGCTTAAATGATACGTGCATAAAGTTAAAAGAATTTACAATTCATAAGTGTTCCAGAAACAACGTCTGCTCCCAATAAAAAGACGTTCTGCTTTTACTGTCATTATATAAGCAAATCTATAACGTTTATCACAGTTGATGCGACTAATCCCCGTGTGTAAAGTTCCACGCGAAGAGCTACAGATTTACTGGATATTACTTAAGTCATGTAGAAAAATAAAATGAAAATGTGTCTTCAGCTAGAAAAGGCTAACCATCTGAACTCAAGATGTCATAAAATAAACATATGTACAAATACTCCACAAGCACTTATTCATTGGAAGAAACCACAAGTAAATAAGTATAAAATAATCTGTTAAAGACTTGACCAACTGATGAAAGGTGCCAGTGGTTTTTTACTACCATGACTAAATAGACATTTAAGAGGTGATCTTCTATAGAACTGTCCACTTTCATTTTATGCTATCTTACGGCACCCATTTTAAAGGGACAGATTAGTGCTTACAAAAATGGAATTCTGTATATCTCTGTAAATAAAATGATGAAAGTTATGCATTCCAAACAAGGCGCTATACCGGATTAACATCTAACTAATGGAATTATCACATAATTTTAGTTAGAAAACTTAATAGGCAAATAGTGAGTGATACTAATAGCAGACTAACAGACTCAACACAATACTAAACAGATTTCCCATTCTACTGGTTTTTAAAACAAAGACAAATTAGCAGTGATTGAAAATTAGGGTAATATGTTTCTGAAAAGCAGTGAAAACACTGACAAAAGTATATCAATAAGAATACTAACCACCTCCGAAGGTCATATTACCAGTGTCTAAAATGATGGAGTAAGATCGTTGCCTTTAATTAGAAAAGACTGAAATCTTATATGAAAACATAAATAATTTACGCTAACTTCGTTAAATCGCCACAGTTAAGAATCAACTACTTACAACTCTTTGGTCCTTGGAAAAGGCCAGTGTCATAAATCCTGTAGATTTTTGGACATTTCCTCTTAGTTCAAATTCCACATAGTTCTCAGAATTCACAGACACCAACTTCCAAGTAACAAGAAATGCACATGACGACTCTGTGCACATGGCAGGTCTAAGACAACCCTTTGTTACGGCACATTCTTCTAATGTGATGTCAGGAAAAATATCACTGGCGAGATTTCCTGATGGTGCCAGAAAAACTAACAGAAAATGCCACCAAAACATCGCACCACAACGATCACCGTCAACTAGTGCGCCTTATCAAGGATAAACTGTTATTTACTCAAGTGTTAACATCAAACAAACCTTCACTTTCATAAACTAAAGAAAATAAACAATCAGGTTCGTCCGAATTTCTACTTTGTATATTGTTTCTACTTTTCCCTGAATTTGTTAAATTGCATAAATTACTAATCCTGGTAATACGAACGGTTACGAAGCACTCCAAAGAGAGTGAGCATTAGGTAAGAAAGTAAATCATCCGTAATCAAAAACACTACAGAAAAGATCGCTAGTGCATAGTAAGCGACCAAGAACAAAGGTATTCCAATGGTTTTTTTAATTCCTGATCCCTACCTTGTAGATTTTCCGTTAATGCGATGAGCTTCTACCTTATGACTCCCCTTGTGCTTCCTCTAACATTTACTTGCATTGGTTACGTTCACTTTTGTCTTAAGGTGAATTGAACCGGGAATAGCACAGCCAAACTATTTCTAATATATGGTCTTCACAAGACAGCTCTCACCGTTCACTCAGAGGCAGTAAGCGATGTTCATATTCGGAAGCACAGAATGGGTAAGCCAGTAGGAACTATGCCTGTCTTAAGACTTGAAAAGTTATTTCCCTTCATTGAAGGGTATCAGATGGTGAGTGCCCTTTCATGTTGTTGGTTACGTCAGTCCGGCTGCGAAATATACTTTCGAAATTGGGTTCTGTATTTTAATATTGTACGCCCTACTGGCTAACGACTTCGATAATTATTTTGAAACATATGTTGGTTGATGAATGGGTGAACCTAATTTTTGTATGATAAACCTTCAATTTCATCATAGTAACTGTACACTAAGTAAATTTTGGTGTTTTTCGGTTTTGAGTTCCTTCAATTTACACACACTTTTTAGCTTGATTTTCGTCCGCAACGATGTCTCATTTACAAACCAGATAATCTAATTTTATAAACAACTTCTACTGAACTAGATGCTTCAGTATCCAAGGCAGATAATCTGAAGTGATCTAAAACTGTGGTTTGAAAAACTATAGTATAGCCTCTATTGACATGGCATGAAGTATGAGAACATCATGTTTAAGGGCTTTTGTTCTGACTTACATTAACCCGCTAGCAAGGGCATGGAGACTCAAAGTCACTTCTCACGAGATCAGTCTTACTGTATTCTTAAGCACAAAGCAACAAGATACCTCTAGGTATATAAAAACCAGGGTCTTACACATGTTTCAGATGCGGACCATGTGTGATAGATTGCCCCCCCCCATTTGCATCAGCTAGTAGGAAACAGCAGAGAGTAGCTGCACTAATGCAAGACCAGTTGCAAGGCCTCCAGGAGCGCATGCGACATTCATTGGTTCCACTGTTGAGCTGTTAGCATGCATCGTAGAATGAACAGTGGAGGGAGGACACCTCAGAGAAATTCCAGCTGAGCCATATTTCCATGGAGGACAGCCAGATACTCTCAGCACTTGTTGCAAAATTTAGGTCACTAACGGAAACGCTGCCACACATGCAGCCATTATATATTATTCGAGAAGATGACATGACGAACAGCGCTTCAGGCAGCAGATAAATCAGATTCACGGAACAATACCACCGGCATCACTAGCCAATTTATCCCACAATCGAAGGGGTGTAGCCATGCGCCTGGCCTCAACCACCCAACAAACAGCACGAAATCTGTTACCACAGCCTCAGACAGTGACGTTTAAGAACGCATGCCCGGACAGCCACTCTGGCATAAACTTCTAGGTCTAAATACAGGCTGCACTGAATACCATACCGAAAACGACCTGCTACGCTGCAGGCCAACAACTAACTTCCATTTCTGAAAGCAGAGGAAAAGGCAAGTGAAGTAGGGAATATCAAGTCAGACAAATGGAATGGCATTCATCATTTGATAGACAATGAAATCCGTAGAAATCAGAATGAACATGTAGTTCCTCGTTTTCGGCTCGCTGATTCCGAATTTCTCAGTTACTTAGTTCCTGTGAGTGGCTTCACCTCTGCACATGTTCAGTTAGAGAAGCCAAACCAACTGGCGTCACCGTGGAGATAACAGAGACCTAGACAAGCCCACTGCCCCTCAAAGACACCTGGCAGCCCACATTCAGAACTTTACTAACAATCTACGCGATGTCGTAGTGTTAATTAAGATGGACCTAAGTCACGTCTACCATAAAATTCCAGATGCTGGGGAAGACATTGGCTACTGCCCCATCAGGCACTGTTCACTACTTACTTCTTCCAGCCATCTCTGAAATCTCGAATTTTTCAGTTCCTATCGGCATTTTACACCTGACTGTGCGCTGAAGATGAAACTCCTGGCAGATGAATTATGGCGAAAACCAATGAGTGATGAAGACATAAAGCGAATCGTCACGGCAAATAACTGTGGTGGCACACTCACATTTATATTTGGGTTCATTTTGAGGTCCATTCTGGAAATGCCATTTCCTAACGTTTCAGCATAGACAGTGACAAAAGTCTTTCTCCGACGCTACGTAGCCATGTTCTATGTGGCCACAGAAATAACCCCTAGCGCAAGAAACCAATCATTTCAATGCTTGCCATTAACTTGTCGAAGTTTCTGTAATCACACAGAATCCATCCCTCAAGCACATTGGGTGTTAAAACACCCTCATAAACAAATGACAGCTGAGCTGACATCTCAGTCTGACTCGTCACTCTGGATGGAGTTCCTCTAAAAGTCGATGCTCAGCATCCGAACATCAACCAAACCTAACTCCCAAACCTCAACAACACAAATGGCATTCGAAGCCACTCTAGTGAGTTTATCCGCCCTAGTTCTCAGGAAAAAAGGCTTGACCATACAACATAAATCCATGGTTCTTGGGTGCATATGGTTGAAAAGGGTTACTTCCTCACGAGAGCAATCCATAAAGGTATACACATGCATGCCTAAGGACTTAGATCCTTGCGCACACTAATGGATGAGACGTAGTGAAACAACTCCGCGCACAATAATAAGGATTTATCAGAGTCTGTGCAACGCCTAGTAACTCAGCAAGGCGACGCCCCGGATGGTGTTAGTATCGATAACCTGAAACCTCCCCATCTAGACGGTGACCATCTTACACAGTTATATAAAGGCTCCTGTCAAGTGAATAGATCAGACCAACTACTTTTTTCACTGTTGTTGGAAGATATAATAGGCACTTAACTACCAAACGGACTTCAGTGGATAGACAATAAAAGACAGGCGGGAACGTTTGTCCAGTGTCGACGAGATAGCTAGTACTGAGCTGCGTATCGAATCTAACAAAGCGTTTAAAGTTATCGTATATCACTCAACCTCTTGAATGGTCTACGAGTATGACTTTTACATACAGCAAAGGCAATCAGAATTCATTTGAATAAGCCAAATCTGTGTGTTCAACAGAAATTTGTACAGCCCCTACATAATATGTATAAAGTTTTTAAAACCAGTCTTTCCCATCTCCCTGCAACTATCTTTTGATTTTGTTAATTTTTTACAATTCTAGCTAATTCTGTTGACTTGTTTGAAATTAACGGAACTCCTCTGAGTCATCCTATTCTTCTTACTCATCATTGCTATTTTACAAATTTCTTGACTAAGTAATAGCTTTTTGTCAACGTCTAAGAATCAGCTTATCTTGAATTTCATTATTAATTTTCTACCCTCTTTTAAAACTTAGACATCTTGTTACTAATACCCATTAGTTATTTGTTTTGATGAAATGTAACCTCTTAATTTTAACCCCCCTACACCTAAAGTTGATTAACCAAAATAGCCACTTGATTGATAAATAATTGATGTAAAAACCATGTATTAGCTTACAGCCAATGATGAGGAAATAATTCGAAAGGAATATGTTTATTCGATAAATTTGTTTTTATACTAAGTGGTAAAAATGGGAATTCGGAATTAAACAGTTATGTATTTCCAATAATTTCTCTTCAGGTTCTTACAATTATAAAATATAATATTTGTGGTCGTTACAATAAAGATAGCCATGAGTTATGTATTTGTCAAGGAAATTACCCCTATGTTCCTATTGTTACGAAGACGCTCCACACCAATAAATACTATGTACTTTCTTCGAATTTAACTCCAAAACACTAGTATTGTAAGAAGGAAGTTATATTGTTCGACAATTAAAACGGAGAACAGTAAAAGTCTATAAACAAATATTTCAGGCAAAATTATGAAGTAATTTTATTCGTTTTTGGTTGTCCTCGCCGAACTT
Source organism: Trichobilharzia regenti (assembly GCA_944472135.2). Taxonomy (NCBI): domain Eukaryota; kingdom Metazoa; phylum Platyhelminthes; class Trematoda; order Strigeidida; family Schistosomatidae; genus Trichobilharzia; species Trichobilharzia regenti. The sequence continues at coordinate 151,667,493 of OX235270.1, forward strand.
GTACACGATCGAACCATTCGCGCCTTCGAGTTGCCCAACAATGGCTACCAGTTCCAAAAACAAACGTTGAATTTTCACCTCCATTGACGGGTTTTTATTTTTGATTACGGCTTGATTCCACACTGTGTTCTTGGTACAAGTATGGAATTTTCAGCATGAATATCGGTAGCCCGAATTTCGCAGGCCGACCATAGATATCAGGTGTGCGTCGGGGGATGGAACCTCGGACTATGTGCATGCCAACACAGAATCCTACTGAGACACTGTAATTTGAGGTGGTAAGCGATAAACTCATCTGAACATTATCATCATACGGATAAGTGAGATTTGAAGTGCACCTATCGAGATATTTCGATTATTGTTTACATTTTCGGATTTGTTGATTCTCTACTCTTACGGGGCGGGTTATTCGTCGGTATGAAGATAATATTTGACCGCTGTCATCCAGAATGTGCCGCAAAGAAGTTATGGCGCCTTTCACAAGGCACCAGCAAGGTCAAGTGCTAGAAAAATTTCCGGATGTCGTTAGATTCTTACTGTAGTTCACCAAATATATACACTGTATTATCATTCGGAAAGTGAAACACAAGCTCGAATGTCGAGAAAAAGAAGACAGATCACAACAGCTCTCGAAAGAGCTCAAATCCTCAAGTAGTGATGTGTAAATCTATGCATGTACGTATTATGTAAAAGAACTATGATTTCTACTGACTCGCTAACTAGTTCACCTCAGAGTAATATACATCGGCACTTCCATCAATATTTCTCCGCTTTCCTGCCAGATAGGAACTATCAAAGCCGCGGTACAGATTATCGCGCCAAAACAAAGTGAAGCTGACTTCAAGTGACAAGTTCACTGAAGATTACTTCAATTTACAGCAACATTGACAGGCTCCTCAGGCTGTAAGCGAGTAAAATTAACCGAAACTTCGAGTGGAAAAAAGTTTATCGAAAAGATACGGAATGGATTGTGGATAACATTATCTCGTGTAAATAAGTCTTTTATCGTGCAGTCTTATTTTCGCTTTTCAGAGAGAAGTCGGCCAATAAGAATTAGGAATGTAAATGGATTATTTGTTTTGTTTTTCTCAAACTGCTAAAACAATCTTCAAGAATGTCATTTTAGCCCAAGTTAAGTTTCGTCCGAGTGTCGCATTTCATAATCGAAACCTCATTCTCATATAAGGAAACAGAAATCGGGCTAAATGATAAGGCGTAGTATAAATAAGGGCAGTAGATGTCCGCGTTCGTTGCTGAATGAATCTTTCCGATAACTAGCATGAGTTGCGGTAAATGCAAACCACATGCCTACTTCCTCTATATAGTCGAGTATTTTATGGGGCTACGCGTCAAGTGAGCAAACAAATCAGAGGAACATAATGGCACTAGAGCACATCTGTCAGCCGACTCTCAGAAACTGTCAGTGCCCAGCTCTTACTGCTCTGAAACTCACGCTGTCCTTGGAAGACTTTCAGAAAAAATTTGTAATAACCAACGCGAAAAAACCAGAACACAGATTGGCGACTCAAGAATCCTTTATTCCCACGCCAATACGTAATCAACAATTAGGTTATTACACACAAGGTCTAAGAGTAAATATCATAATTACAAATCACGATAACACCTCTCAAAGATTTTAAGTATTCCACTGAATCGAGAACGATGAGAAGATGACCACAGAATCTAAGACTTCCGCGAAAAATATGGGGAAGTTGGGTGTGAGCAAACAACCATGAATTGATCGTTCAATCTTCTACTGCAGTGACAGTATACGTTTGCAAAATTCAATGTCATCCATATTCGCCGAAGTATGGAAACTGTGATGTTTTCGATGAAGATATAGCTTTGTTCAAACATTGGTGTTGTTGTGTTTTTTAATGAAGGCAACTAGACGTCGTTTCTGATGAGTGAAATATGGGAAAACTGTGTCAAAACTTACCATAGCACCATATGGAAAGATAGGCGTTTGCTAGACATAAGTTATGCTTCTCCTACTAGTCTACTTTCGGAAAAGAATGCAGTGATGTTGTATCAACAGTGACCAGGGATTATATAAATCCATAATTCCCGCTGGCACAACTCAAATTCCTAATTCTTATCGATGTCAACTATATGCTAGTTGGCGGTAGAAATCAACTGAAATGTGCATATAAGGTGTACTAATACTTCCCGTAATCACACTAAGGTAGTTTGCAGAATATATCCACATTGTAGTGCAGTCGAAACCATGATGAAATTGACGCATTTAGATCCGAATGGTCCACAGGTTGTGGCACGCTTACCGATAATAATCCATATCCTCATTATCCTGACGGCCCCGCACCACCACCTGTGCAGCGCCAATCAATCCAGAAATCTTAAAAATAATTAAAATATCCTGATAGTTGCACTTCAAATCTCACTTATCCGTATGATGATAATTTTCAGACGACTTTATCACTTATCACCTCCAGTTATATTGTCTCAGTAGGCTGTTATTCCGGCTTGGTAATAATTACCATTTTCTCTGTTTCTGAAATGAAATTTTGCATTTAAAAGCTTTCTGCTGGTGCACATATTATTGGTGACACCATATGCTTGAGCTGCATTACATTCGCCACACTTTCATTAGACAATATTGCTTGGCACCGATATCTGCGCAGTGAAATGGATTAGAGGAGGCAGCAGGTTCAAAATTTATGCTCATGTTATTGAGTTTTCGCAAAATAATGCTAGTGTATCTTGGCCTGTTTCCTGAAACACCCCAACACCCATCGGATAAAGGTGGCGCCACTTCAAGAATAGTATTCCCCACACAATCCTCTCAATTTTCAGCTCCAGCTTACCTCACTGCTTCTGCAATCACACTTGATATTGGGGATCCAATGGGCATTCCTTTGACTTGGTGGATGGTGGCTAGCAGTGGAATCCAGGATGCCCACTTTGTGGCCCAAGTGGTCTAGTGGATAACGCTTTGGCGTTTGAAGGTATGGGCACTGGGTTCGAGCCTCGGTGAGAACATCATCATCGCTCACTGAAAAATGCAGGTACATCCAGCTGACAAGTCCCAAATGGGACGAATCCTGGATTCCACTGCTAGCCAAAATCCACCAATTGCATACTAATTAAATGCTCAGACATCGTCAAAATCATCTGCACATGAGGCTACATGTCAACCTGAGACCGAGCACTTCGATCCAATCAATCGGCGGGAAAATCGAAAATTCCATTCATTTGACTTGTTCAATAATTTGGCCATAGAATTGGAAATACTTTATAATGCATTCCATTCAGCTAGTGTGTTGGATTTTCGGTTGATTCCGGAGACGTTCGCCATTCCTGGCTAGTTGCTCCATGCAGAATTGGTGTAGTGATCGCAAGATTCCCTTGGTTGCTTTAATTATCTGCATAATTCTTTGAGAAAAACGTTTGTTGGTGCCAACCACGTCACGAAAATTGTTAATGCCCAGCTCTTGCCACGACGAGACTCTCGCTGTCCCCCGAAGTCTTTTAGAAACGCTTAGTACTGACGGACGCAAAAACCAGAACACCGATTAGCGACTCGAGTATTCTTTATTCTAACACCAACATATAGCCAACTTTACAACTAAGGTCTATGAACAAATATTACAATAATAAATCACAATATTCCTTCTAATGGTTTTGTACTTGCTTTCTGTACAGCGATCGATGAGACGATGACTGGTGTATTGATGCCTCCACCAAAAATTGGGGAAGTTGGGTTTGAGCAAACAACCATGAATTGATCGTCCAATCTTCAACTAAATTGACAGGACCATTTTGAGTGAATAAAAGTTGCTACACCTCCGAAACCTTTTTCTTGGCACAGAAAATACATTAAAATCATTTAGAGACCCTATATTGTCATCATATGAGTCATGGAGCCAGGTTTCGTTTAAAGTGACAATAAGATAAGATAAGGTGATAGCTTTATTCCAAATCGGTACTTGTGATACAGAATGGAATTCTCAGCATTTTTACTACAATATTGCATCCAGTTAGTACGTTAACAATAAATAAAGTTCTACATAGATTAAAGTTATCTCAGTCAGTTTTGACAACAACATATTAGCATGTCAGTAGCAAAGCCAAAATTTAAACAGAGTGTTTGAAGGTGTTAGAAAAGTAGATACTACTAGCATATTTACTGGCTTAAGCGATAGCAAAATGGTCGAGATGTACAGAGAGTGAAAGAACGAACAAGAATGTTTTAAGTAGAGTTTGTAAGGAAGAGAGAAACAAAACGGCACATAACAAAATTAAATACAGAATGAAAAAAAAGTAGAGAGAAAACGTTGTACCTGTAAATGATGTGAGTTGGAAAGACGAGATCCATTTGTTCTACTGACTATTTATTAAGTTAGTAGAACAAATGAATTGGTTGACTGTATCCGGTTTTTGTATCCTAATAACTTGTTGTCGTTTATCACTATTTCGTCTGAGTTTAAACTTACAGAAAACAGTTTAAAAATTGAAACTCATATTGGTATAGTCCTCCAATGTGCCTAATCTATTAATCTCAAAAAACACAGGAGATTACCATGAGATGTTTCAGTATATATATATACTTGTAACAACAAAAGGCAAGACACGGAAGCCAAGGTATATTTTTTTGGCGGTACTTTCGAAATTGGTGACAATTTTGCACGTGTTTGCTCTGAAATTTATTTACTGCTTATTGTCATATAATTCTTGAAATTATGGTCCAAATCTCTAAAAAACGTGTTCGTAGAAACACAATTGTTTTAGATAGTGGCTTAAATTCGGTTATAACTGCATTACCGCCTGGTAATACAGTATCAACTACTAGCTCTCAAAATGGTTTGAGTGCAGATCTCACTCCTGTGATACAGGTGAAAGATGTTCTGTTAGAGAACTCTGAGTTCTGTAAACTAAACCTCCTTTTGAAAGATATGCAGAGGCAAGTAAGTGAAATTCAGAAAAAATTAGATCAGTTTGATAGTATGTCACTGCCAATCTCAAATACCACGGAGAGCCGTTCTGATATTGGCCAGGTTAAGTGTTTACTGGATGTAACTCAAAATAAGCTTTTGAATTTAGACCCAATAGCCTGTCTTTTAGAAAGGCATCCTAAAATATCTCCAGACAACCTAAATAAAGCTGAAAATCTGATTGACTGCTTGGCTACGGAGGTGATGAAGCGTATAACCTCTTCTCACCAAGCTATAGTTTACAACGTCCCAGATTCTCTGCCCCTGAAAACTGTAAGACACAAAATCCTGATTTGTTGCGGCATGGCTAGTGTTCCATGTGAATGCAAACGACTTCGTAAAAAGTCTAACCAGGCTAATTGCCCAATCATTTTTAAATTCAGTAATTCCCTTGATGCTAGTAAGTTTACTAAATGTCAGGATCACTTAAGACTGAATAGCAGTTATAAGTCTATAACCGTAGCTCAGGATAAAACACCGTGTCAGCGCAGAATAATGCGTAGTAATAACCTGGTCACCTCCTCTAGCTTTGATTTACCAAAAAAGGATCGTGCACAGCAACAGACACCTAGTGCTGAAACTAGCATTCAGCAAACTACACAACAACCACACCTGCCAATGGAACTAGGAACTGATTTAGATACCAGTACCCCTGTAAATAAAGCCTCATCGAAAGATGTTAAAATGACTAGAACTTCTGCAAGTTGTTCTAAGAAATTTCCCCCCAAACGTAGTAACCTCACCACGATGAACAAATTTCGCAGGGTTGAGACTAATGATGGGGAAGAATACTTTGTATTCAATAAGCCTGCTGAGAGTAAGAATGCCAACAAACCATCACTTGTTACGAAAAACTCCTCTCGAAACATAAGTATATCTGGAGGTGTTCCGCATGCTCCACCTTATAGAAAGTCAGGCTCCAAGACTCCTAAAGTCTTGCAGCCAAAGCACCTTCCTTCACAATTCCCTTTAAGTTATAAAAACAACCCGAAGGTGTATACCGGTATGACGAATAGCAGTTGGATGGGTAGACCTTTTGATGCTATGCCTTTTAACCGTCAACCTAGGCCCAACCTGTACTACCCTTATATCCAGGAACACATGGTAAATTTTCCAGGTGTCCCGAATCACTGGTACGACCCATGGCACCTAGGACCACCTCATTGCACACCAACTCCGATGTACAGACACCCAGTCCGACCTCCTTTTCATTCATAAATTCTTGCGGTGCTGACGCACAAATAGATTTAGGTTATGGTGACATTTTAAGCCAGTTTGTAGTATCCCGTGACTTATTCACGATATTGCTAATTAATGCACGTTCCTTAATCAATAAGATATCTGAACTAAGGACATTATTATTAGTCGCCAAGCCTACTGTAGCTCTGATTACTGAGTCATGGTGCTCATCCTCTGTACTTGATGTGCATATAGGTATCGATGATTACACTGTACACCGTGCAAACAGAGATTGCAAGCGTGGTGGAGGATGTCTCATATATATACATAACTCATTTGTAGTCAGTAAGGTGGAAGATGAAACAATGAATAATGTACCTGACTCACTCTGGGTTGTCTTACATGGAGATAAGTACAAACTTCTCATAGGCTGTGTTTATCGAGCACCAAGCGCAACAAAAGAAACTGATGCGTTATTAGCTAAATCGTTTGCACACGCATCCTCGTTTAGTGCTAATTACAAAATAATTGCAGGGGACTTCAATCTTCCAGAAGTCAATTGGCTAACTAGTTCCGGCCCCCAACGCTTCGACGAATTACTTGCCACTATAGACTGTTATGGATGGCAACAACACGTCCAGACACCTACTCGTGGTGACAACATGTTGGACCTTGTTTTTTGTCATGACACAATCCCAGTATCCACTATGTTGGTAATAGATTTTCCAGTAGTGACCATAGAATGGTACTCTGCTCTCTGCCTTTCTCACCACTAAATACAGGAAACAAACAAGACTCAGGAAGCACAATATGTCGTAGTTACAAATATACAGACTGGGGATTAGTCCAAGAACTTATTCGACTCTGTCAATGGGATGACTATTTTACCACTGACTCCCTGGAGGCCTTAGTAACCCTGTTTTACAGGAATGTTACCCTTTGTCTAGATACAGTTGCTCCAAAGAAAATAGTGAAATTAAGTAGACACCGAACTGAATATATTCCAAGGGCACACCGTAATAAGTTAAGGAAGCTGAAGAAACAGTACTATTCCACTAAGGACATATCACTATTGCTCTCAATCCACGAGTCTCTTGAATCTCTCAAGCGCCTACGCTCTCAAAAGGACCTCGACGAAGAGTTAACGGCACTTGAAAGTACCTCCAAAGTTTATAACTTAACGGCACTTCTTAAAAAACGAATGCAGTCGGCGAGGGAAATCCCATACTTACTTCACGACAAAGTAATCTACAATGAACCTGCCACTATCTGTGAACTTTCAGTGATTGGTTTGCAAACTTTAGTTTAGAAACACATATGCCTGGTGAAACCGCTCCCCTTACTATCTCTTCCCTTGAAAGCATTGTGTTCACTAATCAGTTAATAGTACAAGCAATTAAAAGCCTTAAACCTTCCACTAGTACGGGACCGGATGGCCTCGCTTCGATAATTTTCAAAAACAGTGGGTGTGATATACCCTGTTACTTCTTAAATTCTTCTCAATATCTATGGACACTGGCACTTACCCTAGTGAGTGGAAAACTAGCTTCATAATTCCACATTACAAATCTGGTGATAGGGCAAACGTCCGCAATTACAGACCCATAAATATAACCCCAGTTATCTCACGAATCATGGAGAAAGTTGTAAAAGATCAATTGTCAGACTACCTAATTAGGGAAGATCTTGTTACAAGGTCTCAACACGGATTTCTCAAAAATAGATCCTGCGTTACTTGCCACTTCGACTTTTTCAACTGCATCACTAGTAGTCGCGAAGCACGTAAGCTAGTCGTTGTTCTCTACTTCGATATATCTAGGGCATTTGACATGGTATCTCACAGTATTCTCTTTGAGAAGCTGTACTCTTGTGGAATTCGCAACCCATTACTGAACTGGTTAAAATCATTTCTAAGCAACAGGGTACAAATAACCAAAGTTGGATCTGTATTGTCTCATCCTAGGCAGATCTCAAGTGGGGTCGTGCAAGGTAGTGTCCTAGGTCCACTTTTATTCACAGTCTACATTAACAGCATTTGCAAGTGCTTCACCTCAGGTAAACCATTCCTATATGCTGACGACCTCAAAGTCGTCTACTCCTGCTACACTCATGAATTAAGCGATATGGTTACTAAAATACATCTTGAACTAAGTAGCCTTGCAACATGGTGTGCTGAATCCTGTCTAAATTTTAACATTGACAAATGCGGCTGGATTTGTATCGGCAACAGTAAGCTTGATCTAACTCTTGAAATAAATGGGCGAAAACTAGCTAAGCTCAACTCAGTCGTAGATCTCGGTATTAGATACTCTAGTAACCTAACGTTCGCTGAACAGACTGATTATGCCAGACGTAAAACGCGAAGGCTGATAGGATGCATAACACGCAATTTCTTTTGTTGTGAAACTAGGGTTTTATTATACAAAGTATGTGTCCGACCTATCTTAGAATACTGCCCGTTTATTCTTAGCGGACTCAGACAAAATGACAAGCTTAAATTAGAGGGAGTGCAACGGCAGTTTACCTCAAGAACTCTTGGTTTAGAAAGTGGTCTGGAATACCATGAGCGATGCGAAAGACTAAGATTAGAACCCCTCTGGAAAAGACGCCTTAAGCTAAACCTTATCTTTTACTATAAGCTAACTAATCTTCTCTTGCATTCCTCCGAGCCAATAACTAAACCTACCGCTGTCATCAGTTACAATCTTAGAAATCATCACAACCTAGCTGCTATAGAGCACTGTCAGACTTACGTGCGGTACAACTTCTTCTTAAATAAGTTTTCAGTCATTTGGAATAGACTACCAGCTAATGTGCGCGATGCAAACACACTTCCAGTGTTCATCTCCTCAGTCACCAGACTGCTCAAAGATGACAATGCACTTCTACTTCTGACTCTTACACCTTCTTTTTCACCCTACATAGATATTTTAAGTTCTTTAAACGTGTAGTTACAACAAACTACAATTATAAATTTTAATATTATTGGAACTAGATGATTAACATTTCTACACAGGACAGTAATATTAGTTTACACATAATATAAAAGTTAGCATAACGGGACTAGTTAGTTTGTGTACCAAAATAACCACAGTTACTAAACAGAATATATATGTGTATATTTATTAATCACTCCTTAAGGACTCCCGTTGCTTTCTTTTGCGTTGCTGTTGTTTGTCTTCTTTTTTCTCTCACCATTTCAGCTTCCATTTGACTTTTTGAATGAGAATGAATAATGTGGATATTTGACCATTTACAATGACAAATGATCTGCAAACATTATTGGTCCCGTATCTTTCAGTTGCCTGGTTAATAACGAATTAACTTTCTCCACGACGCAACCTGGATTACATTTGTGGAATATACTCTTATACCAATGGAAAAGTATCAATTTGTAATACAACGTCACGATTGTAGCTTATAACATAACTGATCGTATCTGTAAAAATAGCTTCCTTATTACCCAATTTGGATATAAATCAAAAATGAGATTCGGAACTACTTCAAGCTTTATTTTTTCCCAAGAATTTTTAATCCATCCAAAACTTACTTGGGTTTTTTTGTTAATGCGAAGTCAATATTCCTATATTTCATGATGTGCTCCATTGAATGACTGGTTATCATATTGTTCCCACAAACCAAATACAGAAACGTCAGCAACCATGTAATTTAACTATAAACCAAATTTATGAAATTTAAATAATGCTTATCCATGCCTGTACATTTGATGTGTCCTACACAGGTAGGAAAAAATGTGTATTTTATTAAAACATTATTATTAAGTATGATTGCTAATCGTATATGTAATTTATCAGACTGATGATGCCTGTTAACTGGCGTCCCTCATGTACAAAATGAGAATATACTATTATTATTATTACTGACTATTTAATAAGTTAAAGGTTTCACGCCTAATGCTTTCTTTATCGCACAGAACACGAGTTAAGTAGGGTATGGATGAGTTTTTGTACTTAATAGTGCGGGCATATAGTTTTCTATATAGGCTTCTGGTTTTGCCTGAAGAGATACATGAGGAGAGCTGTGAATGTAAAGGGTGTTGTGAGTCAGATAAAATGGATTTAGCCCATTTTTCACATGGGTCCATGTGCCTGTCCACCAGAATATTAACAAGCTGGTTAAGTGGCAAACTGCTGACAACCTTTAACATCCTACGTAATAAGGTATGGCCCTTCTTCAATAGCCCAGGAAAGACTAACAATAGAGAATAATAGGCAGAATACGGGAGTTAACAAATTGCAGGAGTAAGGGTTGGGTTACACCAGAATGTCTTAACTTCTTGATGTAGAAGGTAGGACGGAATATTTTCTTAGAACGACCAGGAAAGATCAAAAGATAGAGTGACGCCGACTTGGTTTCTATTTCGGTGCCATCAATGTTGCACACCTCGTGAGTGCTAACCAGTTTGTTAAGTTCAGATTTGTGCCTAAATGTGAAATTAACTGTTTGGCATTTGGAGGGGTTTAAGGTGAGACCGTCTTCCTTGGACCACTGGCTGATTTCTGATAAAAAGCCATTTAGTTTAGAGCAGTCACTTTGACATTTGACAGGTAAAGATACAGTTAGGTCATCAGCATATTTGACAAAGTTAATGTCATTTGAAGATGGTAGGTCATGTAGAAAGAATGAAAAGAGAAGTGGGAAGAGTACAGCACCTTGGGGGACACCAGCTTCAGTGAGCACAGCAGAGGAGGATTCGCCTTTGTATACGGTGTACTGCATTCTGTTTGAAAAGTAGGAATGCAACCAGTTAGTGACCCAGGACTCGGTTTGTGTCATGGAGAGCTTATTTAGCAAGAGTACAGAGTCGAAAGCAGAAGTGAAGTCAAGAAACGTGCAGCGGACATATTTGGCACCTTTGTCTAATGATGAGACGATACTGTTGTGTAAGACGGCTGCAGCGTCTAAAGTACTCCTACCCTGTCTGTAGGCAAATTGTTTGGGGTCTTCGAAGCTTTTAAGGGAGGGTTTGAGTTTAAGAAGTACTAGTTTTTCCATGAGCTTTAGAAACGGGGAAGTGATGGCAATGGGTCTGAACTTTACGTTCTTGCTATTGCCAGGTTTAGGGACAGGGACTATTTTAGTGTCTTTCCATGGAACAGGTACAACGTTTTCGGAGAAAGAAGCATTCAGGATATTAGTTAGAGGAGAACATAAAGCATCTGCACATTGTTTTAGAACATATGCAGGTATGCCATCAGGGCCAAGGCTACATGAGGGCTTAAGAGTTTTAAGACATTTTAAAACATCAAGAGTGTTAAAGTCCTGGAAGTTATCAGCTACAAGATTAGCAACGTTAGAAGTGGTTATAGTAGAAGGAGAGCGTATAAAAGACAGATTAAGAGCATTAACATCACAAGAGGGAAAAACATTACATCGCTTACTATTGCCAGTAATTTCATTGAAAAACTTCCACATGCTGATAGGAGATTTGCATGATAAAAGTGTTTGGTTATAGATAGCATTCAGATTTTTGATTTCAGATTTGATTTGAGCATTAATCTTTTTAAGTCCTAACTTGTCTTTGCATTTATATAACATTTCTTTTTGCCTGCGAAGTTGTTTGAGATGGGGAGACGAGAAGCGGTCGAGGCGTTTGAACAGTGTTTGTTTGGGACAGCATATGTCGAGGCAGAACTTAAGATAATCCGTTATATTGGTGATTGAGTCATCTAATGTACTTTCATAGAATAAATCCCAGTTAGTATTTTTTAACATGCATCTTAGATTGAGTAAGTTGTCAGATGTGTAGCATCTTTGTTGTGCTTTCATAGACAGGTGTGAGAAGACTTTGATATGTGTTTTGCTGTATATTTTTGGCAAAACGCGGACAGTGCAGTGATCTGAGTTTAGTATCGGTGAACGTCCACGTGTTTCATATACTCCTTCGTCATTAGTAAAAACTAGATCGGGTGTTTTGTCAAGTCGAGTGGGAAATTTGACTATGTTTGTGTGACCAAGAGCTTCAAGAAAGGAGCAATCTGAGGTGTTGAAGTCCCCAGTAATAACGGATAGAGAGTTGTCGAAGTTGGCAACAGTAAACATGGTGAATTCATCAGCAAAATTAGATAGATCTGATGGAGGGCAACTAGGAGAAATGTACATGTTTGTAATATAGATTTGTTTATATTTGGGGAGATGTTTGGGGCGACATTTGACAGTAATACAGTCAATGAAGTCGTTTGAGAAGGTGAACAAGACGTTATTAGAGACAGACCATTTGGAGTGAATAAAAGTTGCAACGCCACTACCATTTTTCTTATTACAGCATTGACGGTCTTGACGAAATAAAATAAAGTCCTTTAGTGAGATAAGATTATCATCATACAGTTCATGCAACCACGTTTCTTGTAATGTGATTATGGCGGTATTATGATAAGTACCAGTGGACATCAAGGATTGTAGGTACATTATCTTGTTTGGCAGAGAGCGGCAGTTTGTGTTCATTATGACGGGGACCGTAGTAAAGTGTATTGGTGTGCGTTTGAGAGTTCTCTGCCAACCACTACGATGTTTCCTCCTTGGTTTCTTTGGAATATGAAAGTCATTTGGTCGTAAATGATTAATAAAGTTACGAGAGTAAATGATTCTGTCAGAATTCATATTTAGGTGATAAATATATGTTGGTAAACAGCAGACTGGATGCAAAATTTAGATATTATAGTAGCAGGCCCAAAAATTCGAACAGTCCGCCAAAGTCAAAAACATTTATCAGTATTGTGGTAAATTCCGGACGACAACAGGGATTGAAAATCCGGAATCTTGTTAGGCAGGGACCGGCAGTTGGTACTGGTGATAACCGGAACAGTGGTGTGGTGTATGGGTGTAGATTTTAAAGTGCGCTGCCAACCACCATGGTGCTTTTTCTTGAGTTTATTGCAAATATGAAAGTTTTTCGGTTTAAAACGTTTTGAAGAATCCCGGGAGTGAATAATATGACCAGAATGCATAATTTGATATGTAAACACCAATGAAATATGGGTAAATAGATGCAAAATGTGCATGGAATATGGTAGCCCAAAATGTTCAAACAGGCCGTCAAGGTCATCCAATCGTCCACAGCTCAACTAAAAGAACATTTCTTTGCAATGTTCATTAATATATTCCTTTAATTCCCCAGTGTCGCCAGTAAAAGACTAGGATTCAACAGCACCTCTCAACTTTCTTCAATTCCCCGTGGTCCTATTCACATGGAACCACCACTTCACGTGTTTCCTGATCGCCTCACGCGATCTTCTCCATGTTACCCCCGTCGTGTCACATTCTGGTTACGATCAAGCGGTGGCCTGGTGCGCGATGTCATTCGACGGTCTCCTCTAAGTCTGCCCAGTTCATTTTCATTTTCTTCTCGATACTTGTAGAACAATAGGTTTCTACTTTGGTCGTTCACAAAGATTCGCGTCGATAACTTTTCCTGGCTGATTATCCTACCTTCAGTATGCAGCCAGTGAGGGCAGCTGTTGGTAAAATTCTGCACCAAGCTGTTATGTGAGTGCTTTGGTGACACCAACACCAGGTTTACGACCCATATAAAAGAACTGACTGACTGATTTAACATTGGTAAACAAAATCCTAATCTTTTTGTTTATGCTGCAGAATGAAGAAGTTTTACAAACTGATTCCAGGGTGATGAAGATTGGTCTTGCCTTTTCGATTTTGGCTGGCTGGTTTTGACATTTTCATCCGTTCCACCTGGAGTTGAAACGATGTTACCTGGACAAATGAAGGAAATAACCACTTTCAAATTTCTCACGTTGCCAGTCAAGTCTGATAAACCGTCAATGTCCAGCTCTTACTACACTGAACCTCACGCTGTCCTTGGAAGACTTTCAGAAACAATTTGTAGTAACCAACGCGAAAAGACCAGAACACAGATTGGCGACTCAAGAATCCTTTATTCCCACGCCAATACGTAATCAACAATTAGGTTATTACACACAAGGTCTAAGAGTAAATATCATAATAACAAATCACGATAACACCTCTCAAAGATTTTAAGTATTCCACTGAATCGAGAAAGATGAGAAGATGACCACAGAATCTAAGACTTCCGCGAAAAATATGGGGAAGTTGGGTGTGAGCAAACAACCATGAATTGATCGTTAAATCTTCAACTACATTCACAAACCTTGTACAAATCAGTAGTAGTAGGCATTACGTTCATCTCATCATGATCAACCATAGACAAAGGTGTACTATAGTGATCATTATCACAAATATTCACTTTACCGTCGTCTATCTGGTCGACTTCATCATTTTCAAACTCTTTAATAACAGCAGTAGATGATTTGGGTTCATCCTGACAAATCCTTAGAGGTTTGATACCTTTACTCTGACTGGCAATACCTTGTAAACTTATGTAGTAAGAACTGGACTCTGAAACTGTAACTCTCTTCTCCTGCACAAACTGTGGTGTCGTCTGTGACACTCTATTCAACAGTGGCTTACCGGTTGCAATTATAGGCTTCTTCACTGCACCATTATCGTCACACAATTCGTAGTCAGAACTTCATCACGCTGATTTCACATTTAGCTTATCACTAAACTTGCTCACTGATTCACAGTTCATCTTTGTATGCACCTCTTGCAAACTTGTTAAATGCAACCGTGTTGGTCTCGCAACTTGTAACCTTTCTGTTGAAGATAATAATAATAATGTATATTCTCATATACACATATAAATTTACATGAAAATGCATGCCATTTTTACAGGCACGATCAAGTATGATATAATATCAAATCGTAGATTGTCTACAAGTTAATAATATTTCAACAGTTAAATATTTGATATATATATATATAAATACATATTGTCTGAACTAGGCTGTATAGTTATTGCATTGTACAATTGTCCTCCAGGTTGAGCGGGAAAATCGACTTCGTTTCGTTTTCATCCCGTGGTTGCCGGCATACGATAACCAACCAATATTGACGTAAGTACAACGTTTACAAGGGATTGAAAGCTGTTTTAGAAAAGTAAAAGTGCTAAGGTGAATCAATAAAGTGTAATGAAATGGGTAAGTGCAAGTATCACTAATAAATGCATTAATAAAGGAAACTCCCCAGGCTGACAACGTTCATTTGCAATGTATAATGCTACACGTACATCTTGCATTATCATGATGTCCACTTTCGGTTTTAATACATTTTTTCCTTATGTCGGTGTTTTTTATATTTTATGCCTTTTTGTGCATTTGGTGCACAACCGTACCCTACAGAGAATAGGATTAGAATAAGTCGAATCAAATTCATAAAAAGCTATAAAATGTTAGCTTTAATGGAATATAATGAGGATCAAGTAAAGACGTTATTAGAAAATGAATGAGATAAGACATTGTGAAGTGGCATTTAAAGATCCGACAATGTACAGCAAGATGTACCACGAAAGCTGTTACACTCACTAAGTCTATGTGCATTAGTAGACACCATAGAGCCTTCTCTATATCCACCACTCTGAGACCCTATCGTCATAAATGATTGCGTTTTGCTCTCAGACTGCTCTGTTCTAGGGGTGAGATGCAATATACTGGCAAACTTGCTCATGGATTGATTGACACTATCGTTCACCAGTTTCAGAATATCATCGAACTTTGGCTCGATTCCTTCTTCTGTTCGACCATTGGTACGGTTGTTTGACGTATCTCTTCCTGTGTTTCCTATTTCGGGTTTGATGATTTGAGCAATGATTCAAGGGCAAAGAAGAAATCGGATTTTAAATCGTCTCCAGCATTGTAGTTTAATCCTTTTCGTAGTAATTGTTCTATTTTTGATGGTGCTTGTTTTGATAGGTTGACTACTCATTCATTAGGTGCACTGCCTGGTTGCAATGGTTTTGCGAACTCTCCGTCTTTCTTCTGTGTGTCTTCTACTTGATAATATAATTGCGATGATCAGCGTCGACATTTGTTCCTGCTTAGGGTTTTTCTCTAGTTTTTCTTACTAAGCATCCATTGTTTTTTGGTATTTGTTGATCCGATAACGTGCTTATGTAATCATCAGTTTGACCACTCGTCTCCCACAATGTTCGGCCAATTTCCATCCAATTGGGCAGTGGATTGGCGGTGGACGTTCTAGTCAAGCGAACAGTCACAGGAAAATTAAAAAACCAAGTTTATATAAAATGAATTCACAAAGACCAAATACAAAACTACAACAACAGCAATCCAATAAAACCCAAAACAAATTGTATACATGCACATTTCAAGAGGGCCACGACACATTACAGCACACTCAGCTTCAGGAAAAATTGAAGAAGTGTGTCAAATGTCCAGGTCTAACTACACTGGACATCACACTGTCCTTAGAAAACTTTCAGGAACTATGCGCAATGACCAACGCAAAAAACTAGAACAAAGATTGGTGACTCAAGAACACTTTATTCCTGCACCAATTTAGAGCCAACCATTAGGTTATTGTACACAAAGTCTAAGAATAAATGTCATAAAAATAAATCACAACAATACTTCTGATAGATTTCAGTCTTCCACTGAACAGAGAACGATGAGACGATGACTGCCGTATTGATGATTCCCGCGAAAATTAAGGGGAAGTTGGGTTTGAGCAAGCAACCAAGAATTGATCGTCCAATCTTCAACTACGCTGACAAAAGATATCTCATGGACGTCTTCGAAAAGAATGGATATCCACTTAATTTCGTCAAAAACATATACCCCAAGCCAACCTGTCAAATCAAAGGCCCCCAAGGAAAGCACATAGAAATTCGTTCTACTATATACAAACGACATTTCAAAAATCCCCACAAGACTCTTCAAACCTTTAGGAATTTATGTCACACACAAACCAACAAAACACTTCCCTTTGCTGTTTCTATGTCAGCCAAGAGAGTCAACAACGAAAGAAGACCAAAACAAAATCATCTACAAAATAAATTTTGACAACTCCAAAAACACTACATTGGCCAATATGGACGTCCCCTTCGTCTTCGTATTCATGTGTATAAGCCAGCCGTCAAAAACATGACACCCACTTCTTCATATCGCCTCACTACATACAGAAAACCACGGACATCAATTCGACTAGGAGAACCAGCGTTCAAATATTAGACAGAGGAAACGGCAAGAATGCTAGGGAATCTTTAGAAGTCTGGTATTCCAGTGAATTGTCAACCAATAGACACATCGAGACAGAGACAGTTTACCAACAAATAAAAAGGAAATCTCACACACAAAGTGTTAAACTTCAGGGCAGAGAAACAATTGCTTGCAATAGAAGTAGCCTAGAGGGTGTGAAAACATAAAAACAACCAATCACGTTCAACTTCACTAGGCGGAATGACTAATAAACTCCTGGGGAAACCTAAAAGCCTACTCTAAATTGAAGTATGCACCGAGGATGTTGGCTGGCAGGGCGATGAAAGCTATGCAAATTAACTATCCAGCTCATAGAAGACAACCACATCATAATCATCCACCTGAGCTACAAATCTTCTTTACCCTAACTAACTTAGGATAATCAGTGAAACTCACAATTTCTTCGGTAACGATAGAGTAGATCAAATACGTATTATGTTCATGCAAATTCGCAGCGCGGAATTTCGTACATGTTTCCTGCCAACTTTCTTCATGTTTCCATGAAATCAAGGACTGACCGAAATAAGGGAAAATTAGACATTTTTATTCCACTTATCAACAGGTAGCCTCTACTTGTTTTTTGAAATTTATCCCATTGTGAGCCCATCCCATTTTCTGTCGTTGATAATAGGAAAGGCGGCGATGAATATTATTGCTTATCTCCTCCAACATACTATCTCCTATACATTGCAACATGAAGCGTCACGTGACTTGTGATTCTCATTTTCGAAATACTATAAACAATGTGTTGAAAAAGGCTTAGTCAATTTTTATCCTAAAAATATTATTGGCGAATTGATGATGATGACGATAATTTGCTTTAATGCAAAAACAGTACTCATGATACAGCAAGGAATTTTCAGCACTCAGTACAATATTACATCTAATTTACTCAAAAACGACAAAAAAATATAATAATAAATATTACATAATAATAATAAAACGTTGTTATAGCAGCTACATAGCAAATTACTGTATGCAACACAGAGAAAAATATGCAAAAAGTGCAAAATTGCAGTAATAATAGTAATAACAACTAATATAAAATAGCAGAGTAACGATTTAAACGATAGAAAGTGTCACACCATATAATACAGAAAGATGAACGATGAAAGGGTCGATTCACTGTACTAATTACACAGAAACTTATATGTTTCACGTCTAACAGAGTCTTCATCACATAAAGTATGGGCTAAATAGGGTATTGTAGAATTTCTGTACTTAGTGGTGCGAGCATATAACTTTTTATATTGACTTCTTGTCCTACCTGATGAGATACAAGGGGATAGTTGTGAATAAAGGGGTGCAGAGGGTCTGACAGTTTAGCCTTCGCCCATTTTGTACAGGAATTTGCATGCCTCTCGACTACAGTATTGGCGACCTCACGCAGTGGCAGACCACAAGCCCTACTCACAGCATTTAATACTCTTCGTAATATGATATAATCTTTTTTGAGCAGCCCAGGAAAGATTAATGGAGAGCAATAGAGTACAATAGGTAAAATACAGGAGTTTAAAAATTGCAAAACTAAAGGTTGGTTGATACCTGATTGTCTTAACTTTTTAATGTAGAAGGTAAGACGAAACATTTTCTTAGAGATAGATAAGATGTGTGATGACCATGAAAGGTCAGAGGAAAGAACTAATCCAAGGTATTTAATGCTTGACTTGGTTTCAATTTCCGGGCCATCTATGCTACAGGCATCAAGCGAACTAACAAGTTCATGTAAGTCACGTCGATGCTTGAAAGTAAAGTCAGCTGCCTGACATTTGGAAGGGTTTAACAAAGACCATTTGACTTGGACTACTTGTTGATGTCCAACAGAAAGCTATTAAGTTTAGAGCTGTCAGACTCAGAAGTGATAGGCAGTGATACACTCAGATCATCTGCATATTTGACAAAGTTAGTTTCGTTTGAATGAGGCAAGTCATGTAGGAAGAAAGAAAAAAGAAAAGGAGAGAGGACGGCACCTTGAGGAACACCGGCTTTTGCAAGCGAGGTAGAAGAAGATTTGCCATTATATACAGTATACTGCATTCTATCAGAAAAATAGGAATGCAACCAACTCTTAGCCCAGGATCCTGTTTGTGTCAACGATAGCTTATTTAATAAAAAGCCCCTAGGTACAGAGTCAAAAGCAGATGTGTATTCTAAGAAAGCACTATGGACATATTTGGCACCTTTGTCTTAACAAAAAACTTCTACCATGTTTGTATGCAAATTATTTAGGATCATTAAGAGGTTTCAATGAGGGTTCAAGACGAAGTAAAAGTAATTTTTCCATCAATTTTAAAAAGGGAGAAGTAATTGCAATAGGCCTAAATTTGATATCAGTACCAGAAGATAGTTTTGGTATGGGTATAATTTTAATGTTTTTCCATGCGAAAAGTAGAACGTTACCGGAAAAGGAAGCATTAAAAATGTCAGTAAGACGGTAACACAAAATATCAGCACAATTCCTGAGGATAATGGCAGGTACGCCATCAGGACCAAGGCTTTGAGAAGGCTTAAGAGACCGGAGAAATTTAAGCGCATTGAGGGTATTAAAACCGCTAAAATTATTGTCAATATGATATTTATCATGAGAAAGAATATCAACAGAAGAGAGTATGAAAGGCTTATTAAGAGTGTCGACGTTAAGAGATGGGACAGAAGTACATCGCTTACCGTTAGTAATTTCTTTAAAAAGTTTCCACAAATTAGAAGGGGTTTTACATGACAAAAATCTCTGATTATATAAAACATTTAGTCTTTTCATTTCGAGTTTTATCAGAGTATTTAGCTTTTTTATACATGAATTATCATTTGTTTTGAACAACCGTTGTTTATCTCTACGTAGCTTTTTGAGATATGGTGAAGAGAAACAGTCAAATCGAATGATAAATGTTTCTTTAGGACAACATATTTCAAAACAGAATTTAAGATAATCAGTAGTGTTTGTGATTGTGTCATCTAATGTTTTTTCCGTAAATAAGTCCCAGTTAGTGTCTTTCAACATGCATCTGAGCTTGCTTAGGCTGTCTTGTGAGTAGCATCTCCGCTGAACTTTACTGTAAAGGTGTTAGAAGACACATTTGTGTGATTTGGAATATATTTTAGGCAGTACACGTATGATGCAGTGGTCAGAGTTAAGTAAGGGAACACGTTTTTGAGCTTCATATATACCAACATCATTGATAAATACCAGGTCCAGTGTTTTACCAAGACGGGTAGCAAAGTAAACAATATTGTCATGACCAAGTGATATAGGGAAGGAGTGATCGCATGCATTAAAGTCGTCAGTTACTATAGATAGAGAGTTCTCGAAGCAAGCTGCAGGAAAAGCGACAAATTCATCAGCAAACATAGATAAGTCCGATACAGTACAGTCAGGAGAGATATATACATTAGAAATATAATTGAATGTGTATTTTGACAAGTGTTTCGGGCGACATCTCACAGTGATGCAATCAATGTAGTCATTCGAGAATCTGAAACAAACTTTATTACAAATAGACCTGTCAATCACGTCTCAAAAACCGTTTATGCCCAGCTGTTCCTACGCCGAGCCTCTCGCTGTCCCTCGAATCTTCTGAGAAACGCTTAGTGCGAACGGACGCAAAAACCAGAACACCAATTGGCAACTCGAGAATTCTCTATTCTAACACCAACATATAGCCAACTTTACAACTAAGGTCTATGAACAAATATTACAATAATAAATCACAATATTACTTCTAATGGTTTTGTACTTGCTTTCTGAACAGCGATCGATGAGACGATGACTCGTGTACTGATGCCTCTGCGAAAATTGGGGAAGTTGGGTTTGAGCAAACAACCATGAATTGATCATCCAATCTTCATCGACACTGACACTCCTCGCCAAAAAACAGTCCATCCCTTTTTTCCATCACGACCAATACACATTGACTTGGATTCCATTGCGAGAACCTGGGTCACACGGGCATAGCTGAAATGGAAAACAAACAGAAAAGCCGACACACCATAAGCATACCCACAGCACAATCTCACACATCAATGACGACCTGCGCCTTCCGGTTAAAGGTATCCTCTTGACATCTTGCAACACAATCGCCGCTTACTAGAATGACTCTTTCAGAACGCAATGTGACCATAGCGGCACTTCATGATGCTCCCAGCAAATCCTCTTATCTACTCACTACCAATTACCACTGCAATCGCTTGTCGCTCATTCTGCCTCAGTTCTAGTAACAGTGAAGTACGCAAGCCTCAGTCGTCTACGCTCTTACTCCCCGGCGTGTGGGACCACAGCTAATCATTATCTCTCTGTGTATACCACTCTCAACAATAGCCTACCCGGCGCACACGACCCATCTGCTGTCTATGACATCAGTCAATTTATTCACGGATGTAGAAGACTCAAAACAACTTCAGAAGTAAGCACGACGAACGATTTAACAAAATTATGCCTTAAAAACAAGATACAAAAACAACGATTAAACGCAGTGAATCCAAACACACCAATTGATATGACACACCACACATATATACAAACAGTACAAATAACCTCGCCGATCGTGTCTCGATGTAATCCTTTTGAAGAATTACAGGACTTACACCAATACGCCTGCAACCCTTCTCAGGTTGATGATTGTAAGTTGAGGAATGTCCGGACACAAAGAAAATTAACCAACAATCACAATAATCGGAACCCACACAATTATTTAACACAAACATATGTACGATCAATACATCGAATGTTGTGGATTCTGGCTTGACGAACTACCCTTGAAGAACTGTCGGACTTACAGCAGTACGCCTACATTCCCTCTCAGGTTGATGATCCAAGTGGAAGTCGTCCGGACAAATACAGAATTACCAACAGCTAGATGACAGATGATACCAATTCAGTATGTACAAAATCACACACCAAGCACTTCGGGCTGCTCATTGATGCGCTACTCTTTGAAGAATTGTTGGACTTACAGCACTACGCCTACAACCCTCCTCAGGTTGACGCCTTAGGTTGGAAATTCGTCGCAGAGTTCATTTGCTGACTTCGTTCTATCAGCCATATCCTCAAATCTGAACGGTAACACGCCCATGTCATTGTATCGTAGAATATAGATGACCAACAAACACACGACATATCTCATCTACCAAGTGTAAAAACAGAGTAATTTACCCCAAAGATAATAACATTCAAATAGTAACTTGAAACTAGAAATGCCTTTATTCGTGCAAGTCAATTTAACAATTACTCTCTCGTTTACACTTGGCTTATTCTCACTAAACTGAGCAATATCTTTCGTCTTTTCAAATGCACCAATACTATCACAGTCATTACATAAGATACCTGAGTTGATAGGTGTCTTTTTCATTGTGGATGACAACACCAACGTCGACTGATTGATACCAGCTGATGAACTTAGTGGTGGATCAAAAGCTGTTGTTGTTCGGCTTTCAGAAAGTTGCCTAACTGCAAGACTACCACCACTGCTGTCTTTTACTATAAGCTCCGGTTTGGCGCTAGCATCAGATGATAGGTGGGCTACACGCTGATCAGTTACACTGGCAGTCTCAAAAATATCCATACCTCCTGCAATTGCATTTAGTCCTACTTCACGTTCAAGCTGTACAGAACCGATTATCAACTCAGCAGTAGTAGGCATTACGTTCATCTCATCATGATCAACCATAGACAAAGGTGTACTATAGTGATCATTATCACAAATATTCACTTTACCGTCGTCTATCTGGTCGACTTCATCATTTTCAAACTCTTTAATAACAGCAGTAGATGATTTGGGTTCACCCTGACAAATCCTTAGAGGTTTGATACCTTTACTCTGACTGGCAATACCTTGTAAACTTATGTAGTCAGAACTGGACTCTGAAACTGTAACTCTCTTCTCCTGCACAAACTGTGGTGTCGTCTGTGACACTCTATTCAACAGTGGCTTACCGGTTGCAATTATAGGCTTCTTCACTGCACCATTATCGTCACACAATTCGTAGTCAGAACTTCATCACGCTGATTTCACATTTAGCTTATCACTAAACTTGCTCACTGATTCACAGTTCATCTTTGTATGCACTTCTTGCAAACTTGTAAAATGCAACCGTGTTGGTCTCGCAACTTGTAACCTTTCTGTTGAAGATGTACCACGAAAGCTGTTACACTCACTAAGTCTATGTGCATTAGTAGACACCATAGAGCCTTCTCTATATCCACCACTCTGAGACCCTATCGTCATAAATGATTGCGTTTTGCCCTCAGACTGCTCTGTTCTAGGGGTGAGATGCAATATACTGGCAAACTTGCTCATGGATTGATTGACACTATCGTTCACCAGTTTCAGAATATCATCGAACTTTGGCTCGATACCCTCATCCTCCATACCGAAGCTTATCTTCACCCACTTATTTTGCAGTCGAGTAGGTAGGCGTCTCTGGGACTGAGCTCGAGTTGGGGTCACTCATGCAATTCATCGAATCAATGCATTCTTGTAAGTCAACAGATCATCCAAAAACTCATTGAGTGCCTTGGAGTCATCTTGTAATTGACCACCATTACCCTTAACAGCCTCGAATAATTTCCCAACAATCATCGAATTCCTTCCGAATCTTTGACGCAGTATACCCATAGCCTGAGAGTATCCTTCGTTTTTAGTCATGAACTTACAGCACTGTATAGCTCTTGAAGCATCTCTAGTGCAGTACCTCATCAAAAACATTAACTTCATTTCATCATTTAATAAAAAACCACTCGACGTGTCTCAAACTCCTTCACAAACTGTAAATAATCAGCTGGGTTTCCGTCGATATACCGAGGTTGAAATTTATGTCTATTATCCCTAGACGTCGAACGCTGAACGCAGACTCATCATGCTGAGCATCATGGATATCGACATGTGTCAGTGTAGTTGAAGATTGAACGATCAATTCATGGTTGTTTGCTCAAAACCAACTTCCCCAATTTTCGCGGAGGCATCAATACACCAGTCATCGTCTCATCGGTCGCTGTTCAGAAAGAGGTCAGCGGTTAACCGTCAGAAGTAATATTGTGATTTATTATTTTAATGTTTGTTCACAGACCCTAGTTGTAACAGTGTTTATATGTTGGTGTTACAATAAAGAATCCTCGAGTCGCCAATTGTTGTTTTGGTTTTTTCGTCCGTTATTACTAAGCGTTTCTGAGAAACTTCAACCGACAGCGTGAGCTCGAGTGCAGCGAGAGCTGGGCATTAACGGTTTAGGAGACGTGGCTGACATCATGTGTAACAGACAAGCCGACATGACTTGCTTTCCTGTTTACTTCCAAGACGCTCTGTCTCTTCTTTGACCGAGGCATCACTGAACTTAAGCAAAATTCCAGAAAGGTTCCAGATAATACTTGTTGATAGAAGACTGGCAAACACCAGGAAAGACGAATGGATACTATCCAAACATTATCAGAAACTGACATTCAAGTCTCATAAACTTTCACTGTCGAGGTCGTGCTACGCTAGACATCACGCTGTCCCTCATAGTCTTTCAGAAGCACTTTGTATTAACCAACGCCAAAGCCAGAACACTGACTGGCGACTCGAGAATCCTTCATTCTTCTGCCAACATATATCCAACAATAATGTTATTACAGAAGTTCTCAGAACAAATGTTATAACATTAAATCACGATATTACTTCTGATTGCTTTTAATCTTCCTGCTGAACAGCGAACGATGAGACGATGACTGTCGGATTGATGACCTGTGAAAATTATATGGAAGTTGATTTCGAGCAAAAAACCATGAATTGATCGCTCAATCTTCAACTACATTAACACGGGTTGATAATAATAATATTTATTTCGTATAAACGGATAAGCTTACATGAAGTGCATGACATTTTTACAGGCACGATCAACTATTTTACAAATTAAAATTGCGAATTAGGACAGATTATCACTTTTTCAAAAGTTTAAATTGTTCAATTATTGTGCAAGCAATCCGAACATATTCTTGTAGATGATAAATTGTAAACCCTTCAGGAAGGTCACCATCAAATTTGAGCTACAACCCAAACTTCGTTCCCTTTCCTTATAGTTATGGCCAATCGGTAAACAACATATGTTTGAATGAGTGCTATGTCCCCACGTGATTGAACGCTATTTCGTGAAGGGAAGGAAATCCTGCGCAGCTGCAAAATGGTATAAAATGCAATTGTAAATAATACATTATTGGAAGTATATATACAAGGTAAATACAAGAAGAAGCTATTCCATATTGGTTTGTTTATTAGATGTAACACACAGTGAAACAAATATGGAATTACTTACTACCACAGCGCTCAAGTTTTACACATATATTAACGAGAAGAAGCTGTCTGGAACTTGAAATAGTAGTACACATTTGCAATGTCTGACGATAACCACATTGGTCTTACTGTGGAAATCCATGACGTTTTCGACGAAAATACAGTTATTCTCAAACATGGATTTTGTTGTTATATTTTTCCATCATCAGAGAAACCAAACTTTATGCGAGCGAAGAGTGTGAATGAAAAAGTAAATTTCAGCTTTATTAAAGGCCTAGGGAGTCGAGATAAAATACAGTATAATAGTAACTAGATAGAAAGATTGTTGTGAGGTATATAATTGACATTTCAGAGAGAAATGGTTTGAAGGATTAGAACCTGTTGGATATGCTGACCTGTAAGATGTCTGGCGACTTTTGTATGGCCCATTGGGTAGCATCTTGACAAGAAGCTGAGCAGGCTTGTAGATGTTAGGAGAAAAAGCATTTTTGAATAATTTAGATATGTGCAGTCAGTAACGTTTTCGTGTTTTTTTTAAAAGTTTTTGAAGTGACTGATGCATGTTGTTGCTGCTGATTGGCTGGCTACCGACCTTCGTCACTTCTGTCTTCTCTATGTCTAGTCGAAGTCCAGGCTTTGCTGTCTGCCTCTTCTATAAGTTTGTTGGTTTTCGCCTGAAAGTCTCCGAGTTCGTGTGACATTAAGCATAAATCATCCCCACGCACGAAATCCAGATTTTCTAGAGTCTTATTATCATTCTACCGTATTCCTATCTTCTCATTACCCACCCACTCACAGTATGAGACATGATTCAGTCCACCACAATCAGTAGTATCATTGGTGATAGTAGTCAGCAGTCTTGTATTACTCCCGTAATCGCTTCAAACACCTCGCTGAGTTTTCTGTTGCTGATCACTTGACACGCGCGCGTGTCATATAACTATAGTTGAATTAAGTCGATGAAGGTTTGGTCAATGCACACCATATTGTTAGCGCGATTCCCAAATTACTTCTCGCTCAACTTCGTCTGTCGAACATCTTCGCGAAGTCGATGAATTTTAGGCAGAGGTTTGACTGCCATTCTGTGCATTGTTATATGGTGTTGATGACTCATTGAGTTGCAATTTGATTAGCACATGATTTGCCTTTCTTAAATCCAGCTTGTTCCGGGACGACTGAGGCATTCAGCATATTTTCATTCTTTCCAGTATGACGCTACTTAGTAGTTTACTGGTGTGAACAAGAGCCTTATTGTAGGCCAGTTCTTGCAGAGGCCTAAGTCGCCCTTATCTTTATGCTCAACGTATTTGGCCTTATCACAGTCAGTAGACTCCTTTCCTTCGTTCCAAAGCCTTTGCGATATTGGCGTCAGCATATCTGCTGAAGTGTCTATATCCGTTTCCAGAGCCATAGGATTCATTCTCTCTGGTGCTGACATATTTCCGACTGGTTGCCATTAGCTTGATTTCACTAAGGATTTCCACTTTCTTGATGGATTTGTGTCCCCTGTTATTTTTGTGAGTG
This sequence comes from Trichobilharzia regenti, assembly GCA_944472135.2. Classification (NCBI taxonomy): domain Eukaryota; kingdom Metazoa; phylum Platyhelminthes; class Trematoda; order Strigeidida; family Schistosomatidae; genus Trichobilharzia; species Trichobilharzia regenti. The sequence goes on from OX235270.1 coordinate 151,694,514, forward strand.
GTGCTGGTAGCATTTCTGGGCGGATTTCAGATGATGGTCGATCGAAGAGTTTTGTGTTATATTTATCTCTCTTCCTTGGCGAACAGGTTGCCTTGACCACTTTTATAGGCTTTACCTGGGTTGATCTTTTGCCGAACAGATACCTGGTTTTTCGACGTCATTTTCTGGTGTCCTTTTTACCTGGGGCCTGTTCTGCCCCAGTTTGCATAGTGTCATGGAATTGTCCTTTGTCTTTCAATGCACTTTTCTTCACCTCTATATTCAGTACAGTGTACGTTGAACTCAGCTTCTCTTTCTGTCGTCCACCTTTGCGGTGAGTCATCTTTCCCTTTCACCGTCCTCCTCTTTTGCTTCCATTAGCTTTCAGGTATCCTTTGAGAGCCATCCCTCCTAAAACAGTTGTACACGTTTTCTTGAATAACACCTTGAGAGATTTCCAATGTTCTTCTTCGCAGTTTTTCTCAGTGATACCACACAATGTCTACTAATTTTCTTTGATTTGATCTGTAGCGAAGGTATCCTTTGAGGTTTCAACCTTCCATTTCTGAATGTTGAACTTGAATTGTGGCCCGTATCCGTTTGTTTTGAGGAATTTCAACTTCACCTTGAAGTTTGCTTTAACTAGATGATGGTCTGAGCACATATCTGCTCCAGTTTTCGGCTTTTTATCCAACCATCTCCATCTCTACTTGCTTGAGATTGAGATGAGGTCTATCAAGCTCTCGGAGCGCATTGAAAATCATGTTATCTTGTACATGTTGCTGCAGCCAGCGAATTACTAGGTGCATAAAAGTGATTAGCTAGCCTTCTGGTTTCTACTAAAGCTTCTAGACCCATGGTAAATTCTGTTTCTGTATTGGATGCCTCCAGTTTTGTTGGCATTTATATAGCCCGTTGGGATTCCATGGATTTTCCGGAGTAGAGACGCTAGAACCTCTCTCTTTTTGCTGCCCATGGACAGAAAACTTGCAAGCTAGTAAATTAAGGTATGCCTGGTATATCATATGCTGATATTTCGCAGATGGCTGTATAATCAGTGCTACAGCATAATTGCGAACAGGTCACTCTGTTCCCTTCTTCTTAAAGCCGTTTGAGTCTCCTTAAACGATATGGCAAACTACTAACAATCAACTAAGCAGTCAGATACTTTAGTTATCTGTCAAGGTGTTGTGAATTCACTATCTTCAAGAGCTACAAAAAGCTTTACTGAGCTTTTGTTGTCTCTCAAGGTAGATACTATCTGTGAGGGGCACGGCTAGGCTAAACTTCCGAGTTCTCCATGGATATTCATTTCATCAAAACGAGCAAATATGCTGCCGTTGATTCACCTCCTAGCAGATAATATTGTAGACAGATATCAGCCCTGGTGGAATGGCAGAATAGCAAAATGGTGGGATAGGGACCTTAGTTATTTGGAAGGGGTTCTCATTTTGTCTGTTTTCACCGATTCATGCAGTTACGAGAGAGATTACATGAGTGGGCACCAAAATTCACAATTTTACAGTTAGAATAACGAAAATCTAACAGTTCATAAGCTTGTCTCTCGTGTATTTCATCAAGAACGCGATATCAACAATAGTAGGCCGTGACTTGCACGCTTTCACTTTGCATTGAGATTTAAAAATGCCGGCAAAACCTTTTACGAGTAACAACCAGCTCTTGAAGTAGGATTTTCTTCTCTATCAAGTTGTCACTTTGTTACCGGAACACCTTCACCTGATCAAGATTGTTCACTTATATGTTTGACTCTGTTTAGAAGTGAAGACGACCCATTCCTCTAATTTCACTTTTCCTTTCTGCGTTAGTACCATTAGGACAGAAGGGTTGTTGTCACAATACCCGGTCTCTAATCTGAATTACATGGATTAAGTCGGTCATTTGACAAGCATGTCTTATTTCACTTGTACTCACAAATCTGTTTGTGTTCTTAAATTATACAGAAGAAAGTGAATTTGTTAAACAGCCAGTTTTGGCTGAGGATAGTACATGTTACGTCTTGTGCTGAGGCAGTCAACGTGGATTGCGGTGCTGGTGGCCTCTGCTCTCAGATCAGATTATGAAAATGAAAGAGCACAGAGAAGAATGCGACAGAACTGAAAACTTCCAACCTAATCCGTCAGATTAAACACAGTTCCTAGTTGCATTGTAGGATTTTAACAAGTTACTTTCCAAATGAAGTTATTCGCATTTAGATACTTGATGGGTCATTTTGGAATACACCAGCATCTGTATGAGCTAAATCAGAAATTACGCTGATTATATACGGTCAAAACAGTAGTTAGAACTGATTTAAAACGAGAAAACGCTTGACATCATCTAGCATCTGGCAGCAGTCCGTCGCCAAAAAGTAGGCTATGTTCTTAAGCTTTCAGAATTTTGACTAAGCAGTTCAATTTCATGGGTTATGGGCCTTGTCTATAAAAATTTGATTTTGAAGCATCTATTGAGACTTTTTGGAGTAGGACTCTGAAGAATGTCGTGAGATTCAATTTCATTATTCCTAACTACATTGGCCGTAGTTGGCTCTAATTTGATTCCACATTCCTCTGTCATTCTATGGTTGATTCTTTATGCTGCGTACCTGGCTTAATTTATACTTACCCTCTCCTCCCCTAGTATCTGTTAACAGTCCTCATCTACATTCAACCAGCACTCAACACTATGTAATACACATACGTATATATTAGTCTCCTTCTGGAACACAGTCAACTTCACCGTATAGTAAACGAACGGCCGTTTTTCAAATATAGAAGGCCAGTGTAATACATCGATTGCTTAAATCAGAAAAATGAGCGCAATAAGTGTAAACTGCTACAGCACACATACATTTAATATTGAATAAACTCACATAATTGGACGTGCACCTTAGCGGCTCATTTGGAATATCTGTCAACTTTTTGTGTTTTCCATAATCACCATGCCGGCAGTGCAAAGGAGGGTATACAAGGTGGATAAAATGCAGAAAGCAGAGGATAGAATCAAATCCAATCCATGGGACATAGAGGCATGGAGTGTCCTTCTTCGTGATGCCCAGGGCAGAAGGATTGATGAAGCCAGAGAGACTTTTGAGCGTATAGTCGCCCAATTTCCTGTAGCTGGACAATATTGGAAGACATATATAAATCAAGAGGTAATATAATAAGCTCAACTAAAATTTCAGTTGAAAGCGAAAAACTATGAAAAGGTTGAAAAGTTGTTTCAACGTTGTCTGGTTAAAATTTTAAGTATCGACCTTTGGAAGATTTATTTGCAGTATATTAGGGAGACGAAAGGGAAGCAGCAATCATTTAAGTGAGTCATACTTTGGTGAATCTTTATGGTATAGAGAAAAGATGGCTCAGGCTTATGACTTCACCCTCGACAAGATGGGCTTGGACTTGAATTCCTATTCTATTTGGGCAGATTATATATCCTTCTTGCGTTCAACGTAAGCGGTAAAATTTTTTTTGCATTATGATTTTTTGTCCATGCCTCCAAAATATTTGGAAAATGATGACTGCGTCGATTCTTGAAACTTTACGTCCGATGATATTAGTAAAAATCATATTTAGTCAAGGTGACGTAAATTATATATGTCCAAACCAAGTTCACTTTTAACGGTTTGAAAAAATTTGGGTATTGGGTATATGATATTCATTATAATAGAGGTTTTTGTACATCCCAATGAATGAAAAAACAGTAAAAACAATCTCGTTTGTTTTTCATTCATTGGGAAATACAAAAACCTCTATTATAAGGTGACGTAAAGGTGTACAAAAAGCTTCGTAATAGAACTAATGCAATTCTTGCTGCCTAGATCTATCATACAGTTGGTCGCGACATACACTATTTGTTTTACCTATTTCCAATAATTAATGAATATTTTATTTCGTTCAATATTCATAAAGTTAGTTTAGTTCAATAATATTACTGGTGGAAATTTTTGGAAGAGCCGTTAGTTAAAATTCCCCAATTTTTATTGTCCGTCTCTGTATGGTTTCAACACAGAACTTCGCACCGATGTGCACCAGTTCGAGTCGCCATATTTCACTCAACACGCAGCAACAGAAGCAATTAAAAAGATATGCAAAATCAAGACAATAAACAGTGGTGTGAGAAAGCAATAGTAATAACTAAGAACAATATTTATTTATATTTTTTTAATTTTTGATTACAGCCTGATTCCATACTGTATTTTTGATACAAGTATGGAATTTTCAACATGGATATTGGTAGCCCAAATTTTGCAGGCCAACCATAGATAACAGATGTGCGTCGGCAGGGGATCGAACCTCGGACCATGTGCATGATCGACGAGAGTCGTAACCACTGTGTCACCGACGCACATTTCATTGGAAGTGAGTTAGGGTTAAGTTCATTAGTACATCTATGATGAAGTTGAATAGAAATGGGGATAATGGGCATCCCTGACAGACACCACTAGTCGTCGCCACTTAAGATGACAATTCGCCGTAAGCCCTCACCTGGCTGCATGAGTACGAGTAGATTGCAATGTAGTGCAATGTATTTTCTCGTCATTCCCTTTACAGCCAAGCATGCCAGAGAACCTCTCGGTCGACAGAATCAAATTCCCCCTTTAGGTCAAGAAATATAATGATTGTTGGACGCCGGTAGGAATGCCTATGTTCTAGAATCTGTCGGAGGGTGAAGATATGATCAATACACCCTCTTCCTGGTCTAAAGCCTGCCTGGCTCTCTCGTGTTTGTGCCTTTCGAGTACCGCTTAGTCTACGCATGATTATTGAGCCTAGGACTTATATTAGAACTATATTAGTCAAGCTAATCTCTCTGTGATTATCACAGGAAGACTTGTCTCCCTTCTTGTATATCGGGATAATCAGTGACTTACACCAACCCGATGGGACTTCTTCTGATTCCCAGACGCTGCCTAATACCTCAGTTAATCCAGACAGTAAGCTGTCTCCACCGTACTTAAATACCTCTGGAGTCATTCCATCAGGTGTTGCTGCTTTGCCTAGTTTCAGATTGGTGACAGCTTTAGTAACCTCAGTTAAGGAAGAAGAACCTGTGTCTATATGCTATTCAGGGATGTGTTGGATGTTCGGCAGGTTAAGCATGGCTGTAGGCCAGTTAAACTGCTCTTCATAATGCTCTTTCCAGCGTTCCAGCTGTTTATCCTGGGAGCTAATTATGGTGCCATTTTTCTCAGAAACTTTCACTTATCATTTGCCTTTTACCACCTGTATCCCTGATAAGCCAAAATAGTTGTCTGGTGTTACCAACTGCCGATGCCTTTTCCATCTCCTTTGCTTGGATTTAGTTAATTTTCGCACCTGGTTTTATTAGTATGAACGACCTCGCTTTTATGTGCACTTAAATTTGAATTACACTTGGTAAACAGGGAAAGATTGTTTGAGGATTTACCACATATACTTTCAAACAGCTTGTAATATTCTTATAGACTTTTTAATAGGTGTTAGGTTACACACAGTATGCGCTCTTTTGGTAATCCATTTCTACCGATTCCTAAATGAACAGTGTCTCAGAGCATTATCTAAATGATATAGATTTCAGTTTTATTGGGAACAGGATGCTGGAAGCCTGTGTTAATCCGTTTCTAATAAATATCTGTGCTCGCCCAAACCCTTCGTGAATGAGTCAAGTAAGGGCGCCAACACCACTTCTGGTGTTGGTAGTCAATTCTAGGAGTTGCTGACAGTGGAAACCAGTACATGTACTCTCCCGGTGAGTATATCTGTGGTGATCCTAGTAATCATTCTGCGTATTGCCCATAAAGATCTGAAACTACGAGCTGCTATCGTCTGACAGTAGGCCTTAGTTCTTAAGTCGTGGATTGTGATATCTAGACCCATATGAATATGAGCTCATGGAAGTGTTACCCTCTGTTTCATATGAGCTGACGCTTGCATGCCTAGATGGCTACACTGGTCTCATTTCTGCGACTCTTTGATCAGATATCTTCACTTTTGATTTTCGACTCAAATTTTTTGGCTGCATGCACAAAATTATACTTTCATATTAGGTGGAGATATTTATATTTACTACGCTTTGATGTCACATTTTTAACAGTCAGGTTCAAGGCTCATATGCCGAAAGTCAAAAAATAACAGCAACTAGACGCGTATATCAACGTGCCATTGTCACTCCTATGCTTGGCATTGAGACTATTTGGCGTGACTATTGTATGTATGAAAATTCAATCAATCCACTTATTGCTAAGAAGTTTACTGAGGAACGTTGCCGGGACTACATGAACGCGCGTCGTGTGGCCAAAGAATACGAAGTAATTACCAAAGGATTGTCTCGAACAATGCCATCGGTACCACCCCAGAATACACCGAATGAAGCTAAGCAGGTCAGTGTATGGTTTATGGTATCAGCAATAATAAAAATATTTATTTTATTCCTTTGTGTTCCGAGTGGAACATAGGCTTGAGCTTTGAATTCCCAGTAGCACTGGTGTTTTTTTCCGGGCTAAAGCTGCTAGCATCACGCCCCAGCCTTTCCTCTTTGTCAGGCCTACAACGGGCTAAGCGAGATAAAGATACGTGCCGGCCAGGAATCGAACCCTGGATCATATGTGTATGGTTGAGGAGCATCCTACCTCTGAATCACAGACGCACATAGTCAAAATACATAGGTTATAAAAATGGATTCAGTGTTTCCTATCATCTAACAATTTTCAAATATTTGATTCTGTTGACTGACTGACGTGTTTCAACATAGAACCTTGCACCGATGTGCAGCAGTTCTGTGTTCTGAGGTCGATTCTGTTACTTCCTATTTAAAGAATGTTGAAACTTTGAAACCATCTTCGTTTTTGTTTACTTCTTATCATGTTACTGCATTTCAATCGTATATTTTTAGGTTGAACTTTGGAAGAAGTACATCCAATGGGAAAAAGACAATCCATTAAGAACAGAAGATATTATCACTGTCACAAAAAGGGGTACGGAGAATTTTGCGAAATATTTTTGAAAAGATATTGCTTTACGTCAGTGCTTAATATTAATGCGTTTTGGGGTTTGTTAATTTTTTAAAATTTTTTAGCAGATCTAACTAAGGATGTTAAAAGTTAGTGGATAAAAAAGTTAGAGTTTCTAAACGAAATTTAATTAGTGGTCTTTCTCTATTTCGAAAAAAAAACACTTCAAGTTCTACGCATAACTCAGTCTGTTAAGACTGCATATAAGGATTTAAACTTAGACTTCATCAAATTCTAATTCAGGCCTATTAGCTTCAATGTGTTACTATTCATGACTTATTAAGAACAAGGTTTAGCTGTATGACATTATTATTATATTATTGTTCCCTTGGGTTCCTAGTGGAACATAGGGCTTCAATTGCAGGTCTTCACTTGCCACTTCTGTTGTACTTTTCACCTGAATCCATCTTAGTCCATACTGTTTCAATTCCTCAACTCTTCACACGATCTCCTCCATGTCACCCTTGCACTGACGTCCCACTCACCGCGTGCTTCCCTTTCGGCCTGGTTACACTCGAACAATGGCCTGACGCGCGCGCGATGTCACCCAGCCGTCTCCTCAGCGAGTGTCCGATCCATCTCCACTTTCTCCTGCATATATGTTGGTTGGCGATTGGTTCTTGTTTTGTTTGTTCCCATAGTTTCTTGTTTTTGGTGATTCTTTCCGGCCCGACCATCTAATCTTCAGTATACAGCGAAGACAGTACAGTTGTTGATAAACGTCTGCAACAGGCTGGTGGAAATATTCTTTGTGAACCGCCCGTCAAGTTTCTAATCCGTATAGAAGAACTGACTGACTTGACGTTTGTATTGAAAATCCGAGTGAATTTTGTTGTTGATGCTGGCTGAGTGAGGAAGATTTCCAGATTGGTTGTTTCAGGTTGATTGATAAATGTGTTTCTCGCCTTCTCGATTGTCGCTCGATTTGACATCCTCGTCCGTCCCTCCTGTAGTTGAGACAATGCTCCCTAGATAAGTAAATGAAGTAACCTCTTTCAAATCCCTCTCGTTGATGGTGATTGGCGCTGGATGTTGGTGCTGTTGTCCAGCTATGTTCAGCTGGAGTCCTGTCTTTGCTGCTTCTTCGACCAGTTTGTTGGTTTTCGCTTGTAAATCTTCGATTTTTGTGGGACATCAAACATAAATCATCCGCGAAATCTTTAGAATGAATTTGTCAGAGATATAAGAGTTAGCTTAAATGGACTTTTCCATTTTGTAAATTTATTCATCAAATTGAGTATGAATCAGTAACTTCTTTCATATCCCACGCAAAAATAAGTTTCTCAATAGCTATTAATATTTAAAAGTCTGAAAACCTACTGACTTATTTCATGGTTGTGTAAATTTTTTGTGAGTAATTTAAGTGCTAACCTACTGAATATGTTACATGAAGATCGATTTTGGTTCAAATACACTAAAACCCGCGATCTCTTTTTTACTCTTTTCTAGTCATGTTTGCATACGAACAGTGTCTTCTCTGCCTTGGACACCATCCTGATATATGGTATGAAGCTGCTAGTTATCTGGACCATGCAAGCAAAGTTTTGGCGGAAAAAGGAGTAAGTATCCTTCCTGTTGTAATACTTTGTTATATTTATTGTTATATTATAACTACAGATTTTAGAGTCTGAAATTTTTTTTCCGCATCATATGTTAAAAGTAGGTTTGAATGCAGGGAATAGTCTTTTCAACAAATGCTCTACGTTTGCGTGCTACTATACGGTATGCCAACTAAAACTGCTCGACTTTTGTGCAAAGTTCTGTGTTTATTTTTGATGACTGCAAGAACCTGAAGAGATGAGTATGACGTTGGAAGCAATTTTCCTTATCCTTTCGTATTTGATCAATTTGCATTATTTTCTTAAAAATTGAATGTTTTCTTCTCGTCAAATTCAGTGATATGAGGTTAAGGTCGGGGTTAATTCATTCTCTAATTTGGTCGGACTGAGTTCAGTTCCGTTATTTACTCATCGTTTGAGAATACCGAATGTATGTGTTTATAGTCTAATCTCTCTAATTGATATGACTGGTTATCAGTAGATAAGATAGTAATAATAATAATGCTAGTACTTAAGATAGTATTTGTTAGAAATCAAGCCATTGACTCCTATCTGCTATTTTTTCCTTCACGTTCCCCAGTGGAACATAGGGCTTCAAGCTAGAGACTTGAAGTTTCGGTAGCAGTGCTGTTTATTCTTACGGGGTGGGGTTGCTGGCCTCATGCCCAACCTTTCCTCTTTACCAGCATTATTTCTGGCTTATTGAGGTAAAGGAGTGCGTTGGTGGCCGGGGATCGAACCCCGGACCATGTGCATGGTGGGCGAGTGAATAGCCTGAATAGCATAGTGGTAACGTCTTTGACTGCAGCGCTGGGTGACGCGGGTTCGAATCTCAGAAGGGATATGAGTTCCTTCAAGGTTGCAGATACGCCTTGCTGACTGGTGAGTGCTAAGTAGCACGAAATCTAGGTGAAGTAAGGCTTCCTGACGATTACCTCCTATCTGTTATCGGTTTTGCTATATTTTATCAGATTCTCACTAATTGTAAAGACAAATTTCTCGTAATCTGTACATCTTTCATATATAATGTGGAAAATCCGCTTCACACATTATGAGCAGTAATAATTTGTGCTCGAAACGTGGGCATCAGTGAATATTATTGTATAACACTGTGTGATTTATCAAAATAAAATCTTATCCATAATAGATTCAATTATTTTACTGTGATGAACTTGTTGAATGTGGTAGTCTTCTGTAACTTAACCTCTTTTTTTAAAATAAATATATTCAGTGGTTTAAAATGTAGTTAAGGTGATAGGGTCGTTAACATGATCAAGACAAACTACTGTCGATTGGAGTGTCGTGCTGTTAGAATTTTAGAAATTCACGTTACCATTCCATTTGTACTTTGGAAAGGTCTTCAACAGCGTTGACCACGAAATGATCTGAAAACACTACTTCAACATTTTGGAGTGCATTATCCCAAATCTTTATCCACCTCTTGCAACAGCTGTTCCATGTGATTCACAACGCGAAACTGAGTGAGGCATTTGAAGTGAGTGAATACAGCAGTAATACAAGGCTGCTCACTGCTATCACCAAACAAAAGAGAACAGGCCGCGTGTGACCGGCCTCAAGCAGTTGTCCCCTGGGCTCTGCGGTCACGCAACCAACTTCCACGGTGTGGGCAGCCGGGAAGTAACAATCGCCCTCACAATCCGAAATGCACACGAAACCTCTCTATTACTCACTCATCTTTGTCTTCATCTTCATCTCTATCATCTTGCCTTCCTTCCACTGATGCAACTCCTCGACTTGATAGCTCTCCACTTCCTCTCCACTCTGCGTCCACTAAAAACGATGGAAGCCAAAAAACCACCACCGACAGCCTCTTAAAGCCGCGCCACCAATTTCATATAGGAGCTCTTAATGTTAGGACACTTTGCCAAATAGGACAACAAGCATCACTAGCCAAGACCCTGGCATCACGAGCCATTGATGTATGCTGTGTTTCAGAAACACGCATACAAGACCCAAGTGTGGTTATTCACCTAACCCCACCTGGCCAACAGGTTGAATCTGCAAAATTCACCTTGAGGGTGTCAGGAGATGCCACAGCTAGTTCACGAGGATTAGCTGGCGTAGGGATAGCTTTGAGTACTAGGGCAGAAAAGACATTGCTTGACTGGATCCCGGTAGATAGCCGAATGTGTGCTGTCCGCCTGAACGGATCAGTAAGAAGGAGGAAGGACTGCACTACTCGCCGATGCCTTTTCGTAATCTCCGCCTACGCCCCCACTGACTGCAGTTCAGATGAAACGAAGGATGAGTTCTACCAAAAGCTGTCTAGTTTGGTGCGAAAGGCTAAACGCTCAGACATAGTCGTTCTAGCTGGTGACTTTAACGCTCAAGTAGGGAAATTGTGTCAATCTGAGAAGGATGTCGGTGGCACCTATGGAGTTCCGTGCCAGCGAACCGACAACGGTGACCGTCTCCTACAGTTCTGCTCTGATAATCATTTGTTTCTTGTAAGCACTAACTTCAAACACAAGGAGAGACACTGTTTGACTTGGAGACCCCCTTCATCAAACCAACGCTGGACACAAATAGACCACATAGCAATAAGCTATCGTTGGCGTGGGTCGGTAGGAGATTGTCGCTCCTTCTGGAACACGTGCGTAGATACCGACCATGCACTGGTCCGCGCTCGGGTGTGCTTACGACTGAACGGACGTAGGAAACAGCTGGCGGTAAAACCATCACGTCCCCAGCTCGATCAGGAAACTAAATCCGTATTTGAGGAAGAACTAGCTAAACACATATCTGTGTTCGACAGCTGTGCTCACCCTGAAGAAGCTTGGAAAAATATCCAGGCAGCCATAGATACAGCTGTAAAAGCTGTGAATAAGGTAAACCCAAAGGTGAGTAAAAACCACTGGATCTCCACCGCCTCATCCGAACTGATAGATGCTAGAAGACTTATTCCGGCGAGCTCCGAATTCAATGAGGAGCGAAAGCTGCACAAGAGGAAACTTACGAAAAGTCTCCGCAAGGACCGTGAACAGTGGTGGGCGACAAAAGCCAAAGAGATGGAGAAAGCTTCGAGGATAGGCAACACCAGGCAACTCTTTAGACTCATCAGGGAAACGGGTGGGAGAAGACAAATCATCAGTGAGACAATCTCGGAAAAAAATGGCACTATAATTAGCTCCCAGGATAGACGACTGGATCGTTGGAAAGAGCATTATGAGGAGCAGTTTAATTTGCCCACAGCCACGCTCAACCTTCCGAGCATCCAACACCTCCCTGAATGGGATATAGACACAGGTCCTCCGTCACTAACTGAGGTTACTAAAGCTGTCACCAATCTGAAACTAGGCAAAGCAGCGGGACCTGATGGAATGACTCCAGAGGTATTTAAGTACGGTGGAGACAGCTTACTGTCCGGATTAACTGAGGTACTAGGCAGCGTCTGGGAATCAGAAGAAGTCCCATCGGGTTGGTGTAAGTCACTGATTATCCCCATATACAAGAAGGGAGACAAGTCTTCCTGTGATAATCACAGAGGGATTAGCTTGACTAATATAGTATCTAAAGTCTTAGGCTCAATAATCATGCGTAGACTGAGTGGTGCTCGGGAAGCACAAACACGAGAGAGCCAGGCAGGCTTTAGACCAGGAAGAGGGTGTATTGATCATATCTTCACCCTCCGACAGATTCTAGAACATAGGCATTCCTACCGGCGTCCAACAGTCATTATATTTCTTGACCTAAAGGCAGCATTCGACTCTGTCGATCGAGAAGTTCTCTGGAGATGCTTGGCTGTAAAGGGAATTCCGAGAAAATATATTGCACTGATTAAGGCACTCTACTCGTACTCATACAGCCAGGTGAGGGCTTACGGCGAGCTGTCATCTGAACTGATGACGACCAGTGGTGTCCGTCAAGGATGCCCATTATCTCCTTTTCTATTCAACTTCATCATAGATGTGTTAATGGACTTAACCCTAGGTGACTTCAGCGACTCAGGGATTGACTTGCTACCGGGAATAATCTCGTTGACTTGGAATATGCAGACGATATAGTCCTTCTAGGCGAAGACGCTGACGAAATGCAGAGTCTTCTAAACACCTTGAGCCGCAATCTACGAATGTTTGGCATGCGATTCGCTCCCGCCAAATGCAAGATGATGTTACAGGACTGGACTACATCGACGCCTAGTTTAAAAATAGGAAGTGAAGTGGTAGAGCACGTTGACCGCTTCACTTATTTGGGAAGTACCATCAGCCCCAACGGGCTGATCTCTGACGAAATCTCAGCACGAATACAAGGGGCTCGTTTCGCATTTGTTAGTTTACGCCGACTCTGGCGTAGACGAGATGTTCGACTATCGACCAAAGGGCGGGTGTACTGCTCATCAGTCCGCTCCGTCCTCCTTTATGGTTGTGAGACCTGGCCACTGAGAGTGGAAGACATGAAAAGACTAGCTGTCTTTGATCATAGGTGCCTGCGTTCTATTTCCCGTGTAAAGTGGCATAATAAGGTGAGCAACATTGAGGTTAGGCGTAGAGTTCTAGGTAAACAGGGGAAATCAATCGACGAAGTCGTGAAGTTACAAAGACTGAGATGGTTAGGACATGTGTTACGTATGCCAAGCCATCGCCTCCCTCGACGAGCAATGTTAGCGGATATAGGGTCAGGCTGGAAAAAAGCTAGCGGCGGTCAAACAAAAACTTGGCACCAGTCAATGAAATCCACAACAGTTGGTCTAAGCCACGTAGGAAGGTGTAGACTTCCAGGCTGGGGTCCTCGGGACGGTAAAAACCAATGGTTGGAAACAATTGGTGACATGGCTCAAAATCGTTCTCAGTGGCGCAGATGCATCCACTCCTTGTGACTTATGATCTCCAATGAAACTGTTTTGTTCTTCGTTACTACTCCTTTGTCTCACACCTCTGTTTACTGTTTCTATTATGCATTTCTTGTACTTTCTTCTCTTGCTTCGCGTGCTGCACGGAGTGTGGCGACTTGAACTTGTGCACATTTGTGCAAAGTTCTATGTCGAAAACAGACAGGCAGACAGACATCACCAATGATACTACTGATTGTGGTGAACTGGATTATGTCTCATACTGTGAGTAGGTGGGTAATGAGAAGACAGGAATGCGGTAGTATGACACTTACTTTACTTCGGCTATAATCCTACGGGAGGATGAGCCGGCTTCATGAACATCTCGAATCATCGCTGCCCAGGCGCAGCGATCTGATGCAAGGTTTTGTGACAGGGTTATCCAATTCTTGTTCCACAGACGGAGTCCGTAGACGGTTTGTAGCCCCAGGGACTCCATATCAGCCTTGACTGTACCAAGCCATGTTTTCAGCTGTTCAGCCCTGCGACATCGCCAAGATGGAAATGGCGAGGGATTTAGAATTGATTTGATTTGACCGAATCGTCATCTGGTCGGCGCAGAACATGGCCGAACCACTGAAGGCGACGTTGTTGGACCAGTACTGGAATTTGGTTGATGTTGTAGAGAGCTCATGAAGTTTCATGGGAATTAGGTACGAGAGATGTCCCGAGCATCGCTCGGCCTTTTGTTTGAGAGTGCAGCTCTAGCCTTTACACAACCAAGCGTGACCTCCAAGGCGGTAGGAGTGGAGTAGGGAGTCCACTATCCATTGGCAGCCGGTGACCGGAGTCCGATTTATACGGCTTTTTGAATGGGGCCAGACATCCGGGCATCCAATAAGCTGTATGTCCATACGTCTGCCAGTGAGCTCCGGTGAGCTTCATACGCCAGTCGTTGGAGGTTTGGAATCAGGATTTAGCCATCTAAATGATAAGAATACTCTAGAAATCTGGATTTCGTGCGTGGGGATGATTTATGCTTAATGTCACACGAACTCGGAGACTTTCAGGTGAAAACCAACAAACTTGTAGAAGAGGCGTACAGCAAAGTCTGGACTTCGACTAGACATAGAGAAGACAGAAGTGACGAAGGTCGGTAGCCAGCCAATCAGCAGCAACAACATGCATCGGTTGCTATCAACGCGAGAAATTTGAAAGTGGTTATTTCTTTCATTTGTCCAGGTAGCATCGTTTCAACTCCAGGTGGAACGGATGAAAATGTCAAAACCAGCCAGCCAAAAATTGAAAAGGCAAGACCAACCTTCATCACCCTGGAATCAGTTTGTAAAACTTCTTCATTCTGCAGCATAAACAAAAAGATTAGGATTTTGTTTACCAATGTTAAATCGGTCAGTCAATTCTTTTACATGGGTCGTAAACCTGGTGTTGGTGTCACCAAAGCACTCACATAACAGCTTGGTGCAGAATTTTACCAACAGCTGCCCTCACTGGCTGCATACTGAAGGTAGGATAATCAGTCAGGAAAAGTTATCGACGCGAAGCTTTGTGAACGACCAAAGTAGAAACCTATTGTTCTACAAGTATCGAGAAGAAAATGAAAATGAACTGGGCAGACTTAGAGGAGACCGTCGAATGACGTCGCGCACCAGGCCACCGTTTGAGTGGAACTCGAATGTGACACGACGGGGGTAACACAGAGAAGACGACATGAGGAGATCAGCAGGCATGGGTAATGGTGGTTCCAGGTGAATAGGACCACAGGGAATTGAAGAAAGTGGAGAGATGCTGTTGAATCGCAATGTTCTACTCACAACCCAAGGGAACAGTAATAATAATAATAATAATAATAATAATAATAATAATAATAATAATGCACATGCAATTCATTACTTTCCAAAATCTCAATACTTTGATTTTTGTCTGCCGTCACTTAATGTTTCCTTTTAGTACGAATCATATACCGTTTTTTTGTGTCGTTAATTCTATTCCCTTGTTTTTACTGTCTGTGAATGATAAATGTGAGGTGATTTGGACATAAGTCATGTATAGTTTCATTCTTCCTGTGTGACTAATCAACTGTCTGTCTGTCTGGATTCAACATAGAACTTGGCACCGAAGTGCAGCAGTTCGAGTTGCCACGTTCCAAATAGCACACAGAGATAGACAAGAAGATGAGTGAAGAAAATCAATACAGTCTGACAAGTATAAGAGTGAAACAGAATGGGTAATGGTAGAAAGGAATATGAGGGATTACAGAGACTGAATACATCTGCGCTGGCCATTGACAACGATGAGTTTGAACCATGTCACCTATTGTCTCCAGTCATTGATTCCTAGAGTCCCGAGGGTATTATAAAGGAGAAAAAACGTCCTCCCCCTCACGAAGGTCTACTCTGTAACGCCTGATCGAATCGGAGCACAAAGGAAACCCACAAAGTAACTTAAAGTACTCTTTTAGCAAGATATTCACGTATTCTATGGATGACTTTAAAGTTACTTTGTGGGTTTCCTTTGTGCTCCGATTCGATCAGGCGTTACAGAATAGACCTTCGTGAGGGGAGGACGTTTTTTCTCCTTTATAATACCATTAGAGTAGGTGTCCGGTGATACATTTAGATAGCAAACTCTGGTTGACGCCGACATACCTAGCTCCACATGAGCTAGTCAAGTGAATTGGTAGATGCACATTGATGAGACCAACAGTGGTAGCTCATCCTTCACGTTCATGCAAACCATTGGTTTCGTAGAGAAGGTTAGTCGAAGTTTAGCCGCGAAGAAGGTTTTCTTCAGTGAGGGGGACAGGTGGTTCTTCAGTATTTCTTCTGATGAATCTCCATTGAATTGTAGATTCATGTAAGGCGGTTTTTCGGAAGCAGGTAGTGTGGGAGGTTTTGATGGTTTAGGTGTTTCATGGATTTTGTGATGAAACGTTCTGGGCAGCCATTTTCTAGTAGAATTCTTTACAGAGTGTCCAACTCCTCTTCCATACTATCGGGACAGGAAATGCTGTGCATTTTACGACTCAGTGAACGGGTTAGGCTTCTTTTTGTATATATAGAGACAACCAACTATGAAAGTTAGTGAGTTGTCCGTTCCAAGTTGGCTTCATTCACATGGAAATTGTTTGCGTTGATTGAGGCATTTTCAAATAAGAAAACTTCTGAACTTACTATACACGCGTAAAATTGTAGTTGTGGTTTAGTATAATTTCCTGTTTATTTTTTGTGCATTCGGTTAAGCATACAATATTGCCGTGGTAGTTATTTTGGTAACATTTCAAGCACAATTTCTTGTTCATTATCATATTATGCTGAAATTATTTATTTTCAAGACCTTCTTTCTTATATTGTAACATTCACAGTGTGATTTTATACTGCAATTGTTTTTTTTCAAATTTCACATGTAGGATCAAACAACTGCTAGACAATTTGCTAATGAGACAGCTGCAATGTATGAAAGAGCTATTGCCTTGCTTAAAACAAACATGATGTTATATTTTGCCTATGCTGATTACGAAGAAGGTCGATGTAAATATGCAAAGGTTCATTCCATCTACAAAAAATTAGTTTCGTTAGAGAATATTGATCCGACATTGGTAAGATGAAGTGGTGGAGTTTATATACATTTAACCCATTGGAATTCCGCCTTATTTATTTTACCAGAAGATTTATACACTTTTATTCCCCTATATGAATTTGAATAAATCAAGAACACCGGAATGAGATGGTACCATCATTTGTGTCGTCGGCTTCTCATCAGCTGCGCCTAAAGAAATTACAAAGTTTATGTACATTATGTGTGACGTTTGTTGTGTACACATCAATAGTTGATGAAAAGTCAGCCGATGGCACAAAAGATGGTACCACTTTATTCTGGACAAGCCATCATGCTTTCTTTATTCAGGTATTTGTTTGTGCTCTCCTGAAATCTGTCATATTTTTTTCAGTACTAATTTTCTTAGACTTTCATTATCTGGAATCAGGAGGGCAAAGCAAATGATGCTTTCGGCACGTCTGTGTAATTCTGTTGATAACCTCTATATCTGATTCCATGCGAATGCGTCACCTGATGAAGAATGTTTTCCTAGGTGACTCAGAGTTCGCTAACTAGCTGAATTCTGTAGTAGTTTGTGCACTTCTATTCTTATATTACCCAAGAAGAACAAGAATTATCATTGTAGCTGTATTGTATTCAATTGAATAATAACACAGAATTCAGAAAAATAAAAGCCAGTATGTTCTTCATGCAAACATACCCAAACATACGGTTACAATAATAACAGTGTCAAGTTAGCCATTGTCTTTCTTCGCTGGGGGACCTTTTGCTGGTCAGTCGGTAGTGAAGATTGCCCCTGTGACTTTCCTTACCAGTTTTTGCCAAATCTGAAATCGTTTGAGAACCCGGTTTTGCGTTGAAGATCCCCAAATGAGTATCTGAAGTATAGCGCAAGGCTCAGTGAAGTGGAGGCGTCTATAGATTTTATATTCATAAAATCTATCGAAACAGTTCGCTACCCCAAAGCCTACTGTAAATCATTACATCTCGATAATTAGACGAGAGAAGCACGTTTTCGGTCCAATTCAGAAAGGTATGTCCAGAACTTTTCTAGTATGGTCATTGATATGACTGACGGATTTAGAAGTCTTATCTCTCGGTCTTAAATTTTTTTGTGATAATAATATCAAAGTCCATAAAATGAACGTTCACGTTCAATTTGAAAACTTTTATTCTCAAACGACAGACTTAACGCCTTCATCAGGTGAGAAGGTTAATAGATTTAAGGCAACTTTGGTTGGTTGTTATTACATGAATACATGAATAGTAGAGGTAATACAAAGGGTATTTTAACCGCTCTTTTAAAACTTAGACATCTTGTTGCTAACATCTATTAGTCACATGTTTTGATGACTTTTGACCTTTTCATTTCACCCTCTCTTTTAACCTAAAAATAACCACTTGATTGGTAAAAAAATATTGACGTAAAAAGCAATATATTATTGTACAGCCGATGATGAGGAACTTATTGGAAAGGGAGTGTATATTTCTTCGCTCAATCTGTCGCTTTTTCTAAATGCGTAAATGGGGACTTGGAAATTACTGAAATCTGTAGTTATCATGTGATCACCTGTTTTATAGTTTCACCACCGCATTTGGATTTCTCTTCTAATTAGCGAAAAATCTGTATGGACATTTGTAAACGTCTTTAAAATCTATGCCTGATTGTAGGTCAAAAATAGTTAGTTCACACTAGTTTTGTTACTGTATGCCATTTATTTGTTGCCTGTCATGAAGTTTACCGTTCTCCTAAATTTGAAATTCCTCATCTTTTGTGACTGAATTGCACTGTCATCATCGTGAGCTATGAAAAATACTTTCCCTGCCTCTCTCTCTCTGTCTTTCTGTCTGTTTTCGACATAGAACTTTGCACAAATGTGCGGGAGTTCAA
Organism: Trichobilharzia regenti; assembly: GCA_944472135.2. Lineage (NCBI taxonomy): Eukaryota > Metazoa > Platyhelminthes > Trematoda > Strigeidida > Schistosomatidae > Trichobilharzia > Trichobilharzia regenti. The sequence continues at coordinate 151,713,296 of OX235270.1, forward strand.
GTCGCCACACTCCTTCCTTGTAGCACACAAAGCAAGAGAAGATAGTAGAAGAAATGCATAATAGAGACAGTAAACAGGGGTGTGAGACGAAGAAATAAAAGTAACGAAGAACAATGTAGTTTCTTTGGAAATCATAAGTCGCAAGGAGTGGATGCGTCGGCGTCAGTCATTGGGAACGATCATTTTGAGCCATATCAACAATTATTTCCAGCCGTCATTGGTGTTTACCGTCCCGCCATAAAGGAGGACGGAGCGGACTACTGGTCAGTACAGCCGTCCTTTGGTCGATAACCGGAATTCACGTGTAGGCCAGAGACAGCGTAAACTGGGATGCGCGAAACGAGCCTTCTGTATCCGTTCTGCGATTTCGCCAGTGATCAACCTGCCGGCACTGGTTGATGGTACTACCCAAATAATTGAAGCAGTCAATGTCCTCTACCACTTCATTTCCTATTTCTGAGCCAGTAGTCAGTGTAGTTCAGTCCAGCCCTATCTCAATACTAAAACGACTCGTTTTTCTCTCATTCCTATGCGTTCCGAGTGGAACACAGACAGGATTTCAGGCTGTGGAGAAGCTTTGAAGTTTCAGTAGCGGTGGTGATTTTTTCTCATTCTCAACCCCTTTCCTCTTCTCTGGACCTACAAATTGACCATTAAACTAGGCGAGATCCAAGGGTGCATCGGTAGGGATTCGAACTCCTCCTGACCACCGACGCGCAGAATGACTTATAACAAATATTGTTAAACGTCCATAAGAGTACATTGTAGCAACTAAATAAATGTTAATCATCTTCACCCGAATAAAGAGCATTTTGAAATATAAGAATCCTTTTTGTTTTTGTATTTTGAGGAAAGTTAGCTAATCACCGTTGTATGCATTAGTTTTTATTTCACGATTATATATTTTTCTGTTTCATATATATATATATATATATATATATATATATATATATATATATATTTACTGCCAAAAACTGTCGTGTATATTTTTGGTTTAATTATGTTTAATGCATTTCTTTGAACTAAAACCCATAACTTCCAAAATATTTTAGCCCTATATCCAGTATATGAGATTTGCCAGACGTTCTGAAGGTATCACATCTGCCAGGTATGTATTCAAACTTGCTCGTGATGATCCACGCATTACCTATCATGTATATTGCAGTGCAGCTCTCATGGAATATTTCTGTAGTAAAGTAAGCTTCTTTCACTCTAGTTTAAGTTAATTTATTCCATCCAATGAATTGTTCATGTGCATTGTTTTATTGTATAAAGGTAACCAGATATGTGTTGATTAAATCGCTATTATATTCAATATTGTTAATGTCAGTTTGTTAGAAATCAGTTATTCAAGTACTGGTGTGTGAACCGCATTTATTGTATTGGAGAGCTAATGATACATCACTCAAACGGAAGTATGTTGGGCAAAACTCGGACCTGGGATCCATTGAATGAATGTCGATCGGGTGCTAAATCCAGTGAGCATCTGGAACGTTAATACTTCTATGTTACTACAGGACCCTTGACCCTTATGAATCAGTCAAAAAATCTGCACGAATTTACACTTCGAAGTAACACGCAGAAACTGAGAGAATAGAAGATATGACAATTACATTGCGTCGATCGAGAAGTGATTTGGGGACATCTTCAGTACTATGGGGTGCCGCCAATAACTATACGTCTCATCCAACAGTTTTACGACAATGCTGCATGCCAAGTAATCCACAGCAAGAACTTTACGGAATCCTTCGAAGTGAAGACGGGAGTAAGATAAGCTGACTGCTTACTATCTCCAATGATTTCCCTGATTGCGTTAGACTGGATAATGCAACAGACAGCGGGGAGCGAGGAAACAGGCGAAAAATGGACCCAAATAAAAAAGAACCCGGAGGATCTGGACTTCGCCGATGATATATGTCTGATTTCCCACAAACTGGAAGATATGCAAGCGAAAGGCAACAAGTTGGCAGAAGAAGCATCCAGAGAGGATAGGACTTCAGGTGAACATAGACAAAACAGAGTTGACGAAGATTCCTGGCCAACAGTCACAACCACAGCAACAACAGACAACAATCAGCCAGGAAAATGGGAGAAATCTGAAAGAAATAACCTCCTTTACCCACCTAACTACTTGGGAAGCATCGTTTCAACTACAGGCGGGTGGAACTGATGAGGTTATTAAGGCGACGATTGGGAAAGCAAGGCGACCTTTCATTACTCTCAAATCTATATGGAGATCAACAACACTCAGCATGAATACAATAAGATATGGATTTTCAACTCCAATGTAAAATCAGTGCTACTTACTATACGGATCGGAGACTTGGCCAGCGCGTCACGAAGGTCACTTCGAACAAACTACAGACCTTCATCAACACCACCAACAGCTATCTTCGCTCGGTACCACTTAAGATCATATGGCCGGTCAGAAAAGTTCAGCAGCAGGGTTGGATCTGTGGCCATGAGTGAACCGGCACAGCATGAACCAATTGTGCAACAAATATGCAGGTAGAAATGAAGGTGGATTAGCCATATTCTGAGAAAACAAACAATCAGGTGACATTACATTCCAGGCCATCGCTCGAGTAGAATCCGAATAGGAAGTGGCGAGTTAGTTGGTTGTAAGTGCAACAGTGAAATCGAGGGGGCCGTGTGAAAAGATGATGAAAGCATGTGAGCAGATGTGGAACCAGGTGAAGACGTTGGCAAAAAACCGAACGCAGTGGAGACGTGTGGCTGAAGGTGTATATTCCTCTAGGAACTAAAGGAAACAATAAGGTAATTATAAATAATGATCACAACATATTTATTGTAGGTTAAAAATGATGATGAGGTGAGTTTATGTAAAGAATAGAAGATTGCGGTTTACGGATTACCGCATACATCATATCAATAAGTTTTAATTATACTTCATAATTAAACACTAAAATCACCAGTCAAGTAGACGCTGTTGTGTTTCTGAAGGAAATGCAAGCAACCTTCTTCCTAAAAAGCTTCTGCTTTATTTCACGCTGACTTGTAGTCTCAATGAATGTGTGTGAAATACTTCTGTGTGTGTGTAAAGATATTTTCTGAAGGCTTCAATTTTTGGTTGGATGGAGGATTTCATCATGAGCTAACATCTTACTTATTTTACTTCGGCTATCATCCTACGGGAGGATGAGCCGGCTTCATGGACATCTCGAATCATCGCTGCCTAGGCGCGGCGATCTGATGCAAGGTTTTGTGGCAGGGTTATCCAATTCTTGTTCCACAGACGGAGTCCGTAGACGGTTTGTAGCCCCAGGGACTCCATATCAGCCTTGACTGTACCAAGCCATGTTTTCAGCTGTTCACCCCTGCGACATCGCCAAGATGGAAATGGCGAGGGATTTAGAATTGATTTGATTTGACCGAATCGTCATCTGGTCGGCGCAGAACATGGCCGAACCACTGAAGGCGACGTTGTTGGACCAGTACTGGAATTTGGTTGATGTTGCAGCAACGACGACGCACTTCTTCGTTGGAGAGTTTGTCCTGCCAACGAACATGCAGAATGTACCTGAGGCACCAATGGTCTACTATCTCGAGTCTGAGTAAATCTTCCGCGCATAGAGGCCAGGTTTCACAGCTATACAGGAGAACGGATCGTATGGAGGCTTGGTAGACCCGAATTTTAGTCCTGAGACTGATTTCCCTCTTACTCCATAGAACGCTCCTCAGCTGTAGAAACGCATTCCGGGCGTTGGAGATTCGCGCATTCACTTCGTTTTTCGCTTGACCGTTGGGGAGCATCATGGATTCCAGATACCTGAAGGATGGCACAATTTCAATAGGTGCTCCATTCAGGGATAAGATTTCATCATTGCTGGTGGATGTGTTCGAAAACATTTTAGTTTTGGAAGTGTTAATTTCCAAACCGGTAATAGGCGCGAGGTGGTTTATCTGATCGAGCGCCTGTTGCATATCGGAGAAGTTTTCAGCTAATAACGCGACGTCGTCGGCGAATTCGAGGTCGGTTATGTGAATATAGGGCGAAAGTTGGACGCCGTGGTGCTCGGTTAAGGCGTGCCGCAAAATCCAATCAATTGTGAAATTGAACAGGATGGGGGATGCTGGACAACCTTGCCGGACACCGCTGGTTACCTCAAAAGTGCGAGACTCTTCACCGTTCACTCGGACTCGAGCTTTGGTGTTGGAGTAGTATGACCTGAGCAGGTTGATTAGCTTGGTCGGAACTCCGTCGAGCTCCATTAGATATTAGAGTGCTCCTCGATCAACTGAGTCGAATGCCGCTCGGAAGTCGATGAAGCAAGCAACCGTTGGCTGTTGGAATTTGTCCCTGTGTTCCAGAATTTTTCGCAGTGTGAATAATTGAGCTGACATCGGTTAGAGAACCATTGGAAAACCTGCAAGGAGTGCTGGATAGCCACTGAGTCCTATTTTGAGACTCTTCGTCAGTATGCACCAACCGCCTGGGTTCGAACCCAGGATCTACTGGTTACAAGGCGAGCCACTGAGACGCGATTCAATGGCCAGCCCATGAATTCTAAATTCTCCTTCGATTTTTGTTATTAAAAAAACACTACATATTTTCAATTATTTAACTATTTTAAGATTGGTTACTTCTATTTTTTTCTGTTTCAATCAAATATAGGATAAAACTATTGGACATAAAATATTTGAACTTGGCATGAAACGTTTTGGCGGTATCGCTGAATATGTATTGTGTTATGTGGATTTTATGGCTCACTTGAATGAAGATAATAACATACGTGTCCTATTCGAACGTGCTTTAGGATCGAATCAGATATCACAAGAACGTGCTCGTCTTATATGGGCAAGATTTTTACAGTTTGAATCACAGGTAAACAAATATTCTATATATCTTCTGTGCACGACTGTTATTTATTTTCGTGTATATTATTATTATTACTGTTCACTTGCGTTCCGAGTGAGTGGAACCTCAGGTTTCAGCAGCACATCTCTTCTCTACAACCATCTTCATCTGGCTCCATAATTGCTTATAGACAGACTTTCATAGAATCCTTACATGATCTTATGCATATCATCTTCGGACGCTTAACTCACCGTTATGTAATCAGGTGGTCCCACCTGAGCGATGGATGGCCTGCTAGGCGATGTATCACACAATGATCTCCACAACGTTTGTTCTATCCATCTCTACTTTTTTCTTTGACTTTTTTGTTGAGCAATTAGTTGTTGGTTGGTTTTTTTGTTCCCAGAGTTGTTTCGAATTCTATGTGGCGGCTATCTGATCCTTAGTATGAAGTTATGGTTGCTATGATTTCATGCAGTTCAGTGATGTGGTGATTTCATAACTTATACCCCATAGTCATGGTTCTTTTTCTCTATGGTTATTACTGAATAATACTCTATTTACGGGTTTACTTGTTAACTCCATTATTAAGAAAGAATCACATCATCATCATATTGCGTTAATATAACGCAATAAAAGCTAAATTTTGTATTAAATTATTCTCACCTCTTAACTATTTATTCGTTTCATATATATTCCTATGATAACAAGAATTATTAAATCGAGTAGTTGTTTCCGAAAAATAATGTTTCCCTCTCCAAGCTGTACAATTATGAATGCACTAGTTCTTAGCATATATAGTAGTGCTAGTAAAGTCAAATTGCAATTATATCAGAAAGTGTATTGTATGATGCAGGAATAAGATCAGTGGGTTTCGATATTATCACTCAAATCCATAGTAAAGTTTATGATCCCTAAAAACATTAACTAAAACAATTCAGTGGTGTGTTTGCATATATATATATATAATTGGTGGATGGTGACTGGTAGTCCAATCCAGGATGTGCATTTCGTCCTATTTGGGACTCGTCAGCTAACTGGATGTACCTGCATTTCCCAGTGGGTGATGATGTTCCCACCGGGGCTCGAACCCCCAGTGCCCATAGTTTCAAACGCCTCGACGGGAACATCATCATCACTCACTTGGGAGTGCAGGTGCATCCAGCTGACAAGTCCCAAATAGGACGAAATGCACATCCTCAATTCCACTACTGCTAGTCACCACCAATTAACTTCCAATTACATACCCGGACATCGCCAAAGCATCTGCACAAAAAGCCGACATGTCAACCTGAGACCTAGCACTTCTGCTCAGTCAGTCGATAGGAAAATCTAAAATACTATATATATATATATATATCGTTAACAAATAGGACAGTTATAATCATCGGGGGTGAGAGACAATATGAATACTCCAGACAAATTAACCAACAAATAGGGATATGCTCGCCGTAAGTTCATATGTGACAAATAATAATAATGAAATAATAACGCCAGCGAAGAACTTAATAACGTGGAACGAATGAACAGGTTGCTATGATTACAGTAACAAATTTGAAAAGCATTGCCGCCTAACCTGAGTATGCGTTGGTGATTCAACGGTAAAATGCCCGCCAAACACACATGTGCTCCGACGGACACATTCCTAAACGTCACTAAGTCGGTAGTAAGCCTGATAAAATAGGGAAGATTTAATAGTGTGAAATATTCCCACATCACATGAATTAAAAGTCAATCTGAACGAAGAATATTACTTTCAATAATTTCTCCTTTTCAAGCTTTTACCACTATAAAATATAATATTTGTTGTCGTTAGAGTAATGAGACCCAGTTATGCGGCGACTACATTTTCGTTAACGTAGAATGACAGATTAGTTATGGGGTGCCAAAATAAATAGTCGTATTTGTGTGATGACAAACGTGCTAGGCTGAAATCGATTACAAAATAATGTGAAATTTCATGCAATTCTTCCCATTAATAAACTTGAACAAAGCAAGAACAACAATTGTACCAGGATAATATGAGCTCATCTTTTATTATTATTTCGAGGATTCTTCTCAACTGGTTACAACCTGAACGATAGAAAAATACATGAATTACATTAAAGATATGGACATACTTTTCCACGATCTACCAGGGAGTAATTGGTAGGAATTAAAAGTAACATCAGTCGGGAATGATTTAACTGCTTAGGAGTTACAAACACTGACTATTTATAGAATAATTAGACAATTAGACTTGGAAACAAGAAAACAGGGTTGCGTATATATGTGTGTGTACAGAAACAAGGTTTAGCTAGAAAGAGCATAACAAAAAAGTAGATTAAGTAACTAAAGAAAGCATCTTATCTAATAGCCAATAGAAAAAGGGGAAGAAAAGAAACAAGGTAGGGTGAGTCATGTTTAGATGAGAGAGTAGAGTTTTCTAAACATGAAAAAGGTGACTCATGAAGGTTGTATATTTTTTTATGTTATCACCAGGTCAGTGCAAGATTCACTACTTTCTCTTTCTGCGTACATAGATTTGGTTTTAGTCGTCTGATGGCAATTGCTTCAGCAAAGCGTAGCGAGCTAGGTTTCTTTTGCTTGTTGATTATTTTAAACGACTTCAGGTTGTCTACAGTATGACCAATGTCCAATAGATGACGAGCAACCGCACTGTTTAATGCTTGCGAACCTTTCAGTCTCAGGTTCTTTAGTATGTGTTCATAAATGCGGACACTAACCCTTCTCTCTGTTCTTCCAATGAATGTGCTTTGGCACGTACATGTAAATTGGTAAACAATAATTCATTTCCATACCTGGATGCAAGTTCTTTTGTCACTATTGCTTATTGAAACGATCGACAAAACGAATGAATTATAGGATGCTTGTTACATTTGACCATTCAACTTAAAACAGATGCAATTTTTCGAATTCGTAATGTGAACCTCCTTTTTTTCCTACTACAATTTCTTCGCAGGTTGGTGATTTAGCAAGTATACTGAAGGTGGAGAAACGTCGTCTACAGGAACTTGGTACTGCGAAAGAGTTCTCAAGGCTGGAAACTGCCCTGCTGATTGATCGCTATCGATTTTTGGATTTATTACCTTGTTCTGATTCAGAACTTCGATCTCTTGGATATCGAGTAAGTGTTTGTCTTGAGAGATGGTGGTGGTGACTTCTTTCAGTTTCCACTAGTGAGTTTTCCCCTATGAGAAGGGTAAATGGATAAACCCACCACTGAATTCACTGTGACTTTTCAAAGTTTCGATTTCTTTCTTTTTCAGGAATTAACTCGTTTTCAGTTGGCCGGTCTTAGTAAAGGCCATGACGATATTCTCTGTGGTATAATCTCTTCCCATGGTGCAGCTGGAGTTTCTTTAGGCTCCACTCTTCCTGGTATACCAGGTAGTGGTGTAGTAGTAAGCGATTCTTTTGTACCAGTAATCGGTGGAGTTATTAAAAAGCCAACCTATCCTCAGCCTGATGTTGCTCAAATGCTACCGTTTAAACCAAAGGCATATCCTCGTACAGGTAGTCATCCTGTAGCTGGTGGTGAGTTCCCACCTCCACCAGCTGCTTCATCTTTGCTGAAACTTCTCCCACCTCCACAATGTTTTCACGGTCCTTTTGTTGATGTGGATAGATTTTTGGAGCATTTCTTAGATTTGGAAGTTCCTGACGGTTAGTTCCCCTTTTTTCTCATTCAAAGTAAAATTTTTAATATGATTTAGTTGCGATAATACGAAAATACTTTATTCTGAATGTTCAAAAAAGTTGATACAGATGGTTTTTACCAGATACTGTCTAGTTTGATAGTTTGGTAGGTTGCTACTCTACACTGTGGATTACTTTGTTGTTATATGTTGTTTGAAGTTTGATTACGGATTGATGACCAGTATAGAGAATCATTGAGAACAAACACCGAGTACTGCTAGACAGTTGTTTCCTTCAAGTTTAGCACTCATTGCCAGTACACACGCACCCACTCTGCATGAGCTGGAACCCATGAACGACTGGGATCCTCCGAATCGCTAACCTATGAATTCTAACCTCTACCAATTTGTTAGTAGTGTAACAACAGAAGACAAGGACTGGCAACAGATCATTTTATTACGGAAATCAGCACGTATTTATACATATTTTATGTACATTATTAGAGCTTATTCAAGTAGACAAATGCAATCTTCTGATTGGTTGTTTTTGAGTTTCTCGGAAAGTGGAGCCGTCTGTCTGCGAATCACGTTTAAGTCTGCTGTGATTGATTGTTGAATCAGCCTTGTTCATATATTCTCACGGCCGATATTAGTGACCTAGACATTGACGTAGATTAATGTCGACCAATTGGCTAGCAGCCTGCTCTCACCACAGTAGTATTTCAGTCTAATAATAGAATAACTCGTCATAGTTTTGTAGCAACATGAAGAAAACATTGACAACTGAAATACTAGAGTTGTAATGAAATGTTTCAATAGGTTAGTCTTCGACTAAGTGGAACCAATTAAGTTCTAGGTTCCAGTTTAAAGCCACTTGGAAGATTTAAATCTTCCCATTCCTACTGCTGTATGCATGTTATACTCTGCAAGTCAGAAATCACCAACCCTGCATCATAATCTAAAGTGAATACTGTCGTTTTAAAACAAGTTTCATAATTTAAAAGCTTTTTTATGTATAACAATAATTTAGATAAAGCAATAAGAAGACGTAATTTGTTTGAATCGTGTTGTAATCTGTTATTTGCGTAACACATTTCAAACAATCTAATCACACACGGACTTGTCGTAGGAATATATGCGTGTGAAATTAATAAAGAGTTAAGAGGTGAGAAAAATCCAGGTGAAGTTAAAAGGACATATTCAAGGTCAAAATAACAATGAAGACCACTAAAACCAAATAGCAGAGGTAATAGTACATCTGCTATAGTATCAAAACAAAGTTTATCAAGGAAGGTGGTTTAGTGTGATGACGAATGGTTTTTGAACGCTGCTGTTAAAAAGACTTTTTATGCAGCTAATATCGTAATAATTGAGAATGTGAAGCCAATATCTCTATCTAAGCCCTTCGAACATGAGAAAAATGATGTCACATCCCCTGTATTTACCAATTTACCAATGTAAGTGTGTGTGCGTCGGTGGCACAGCGGTTAGGACGCTCGCCGACCATGCACTTGGTCCGGGGTTCGGCCCTCGGGCGACGCAATCCTTTACCTCGCTTAGCCTGAAATAAAGCTTGTAGAGAGGAAAGGTTGGGTATGAGGTTAGCAACCCCATCCTGTAAAAATAAACACCACTGCTACAGAAACTTCAAGCCACTAGCCTGAAGTCCTATGTTCCACTGGGAACGTGAAGGAATAGAGAAGAAAAATGTACGTGTGAACACATACATGGGGAGGACTCATCGATCTCTGCAAGTGATAGCTTCACAGCATATTCCTAAATGGCTCCAAAAACAAATGGAATCTTCAGAACCCATTAACGGTGAGAAAAGGAGACCTAGCTCTTCTATTGCGAAACATATTGTAGAGACAGGACATAAAATTGACGTTAACAGATCTTTTAAACCTATCTATAAAACGTGTTAGGTACGTATACTACAGTTTGTGAAAACCCCAGCATTTAGAAAGTTTAAACAACCTTTAATGCATTCAAAGCAACAATTCGTCATCACACTAAACCACCTTCCTTGGTAAATTTTGTTTTGAGACCATAGCAGATGTACTACTACCTCTGCTATTTGGTTTTAGTGGTCTTCATTGTTATTTTGACCTTGAATATGTCCTTTTAACTTCACCTGGATTTCCTCACCTCTTAACTCTTTATTAATTTCACACGCATATATTCCTACGACAAGTCCGTGTGTGATTAGATTGTTTGAAATGTGTTACGCAAATAACAGATTACAACACGATTCAAACAAATTACGTCTTCTTATTACTTTATCGAAATTCATAAAGGGAACGAATTGTTTTAAATGTAACAGTAATCTAAATAATTTGCAATTGAAATTAAATTTTTGCGAATCGTTGTTGCTTTAAAATGTCTTTAGATTATATGGACGTGGTAGCCGGTGAATCAGAAGAGTTAACTGTTTGCATTGATTCTGGTACTGCCCTGTCTATTGAATTGGCTAGCACAGCGACTTCAACTGCTCCTCTACTTTTGGCTGCACGTAAACGTCGACAACACTTGGCCTTAGAGAATTTAACAAATCCTAATAATCGTGCCTCGAGTGGTAATCAAGCGAAATTGCCTAAAATTGCAAGTCTCAATGCATTCGGTGACTCAGAAGATGAAGGCGGTAATGAAGATGATGATGATGATGACGACGAAGATGAACGTGCTGCTGCTCTTTTAGGCGGGGCGATCCTCGGGACAGGAGCACAGTTACGACATACGCTTACAGCTGCTGCTTTAAACTGTAGCGCCCCGATGGATTTGTACAGAGTACGACAATTGCAAAAAGCTAAGCGATAGATAGGTGTGTTCGGTTGCCCATAAAAAAAGTATCCCATCCTAATTGTAAAAATGCTTATTTCTTTGGTTTCTTTTTCTTCAATGAATTCTCGATTTGTCTATATGATAAATTGTATTTCTTCCTGGTTTGTTTAACTCACTTCCGGTGTGTATAATTTCACCTGTTGTCAACACTGGTATTATTTGTAGTGGGTTGGTTAAAATTTATTTTTAAAGTACGTCTTTACTGTTTTTGTTATAACGGATTGGTACCAACTGATTGGCTTGTTGTCTAACTTGACTACAATTAGCGCATTCGGACATGACACTCTGCAGCCAACTGGTCACTTGAAAATATTCCCCCCTCCCCCTCAACTCTGAGGTGGACACAAAAGTAAACTTTAACTGCGACAATCCCGACAACAACAAGTTTTCATTATTCAAAACACAGGGTATGTGTTTCGTTTATACAACCGCGGAAATTCAAAGCGTCAATACACAGTCAATATGCGGCCGTCGACCAAAGGGCGGGTGTACTGCGCATTAGTCCGCTTCGTCCTCCTTTATGGCTGTAAGACCTGGCCATTGAGAGTGGAAGACATAGAAAAACCAGCCAGCTGTCTTTGATCATAGGTGCCTGCGGTTTATCTCCCGTGTGAAGTGGTATAATAAGGTGAGCAATATTGAGGTTAGGTCTCGGTCGAGTGCTAGGTAAAGAGAGGAGCGGAGGGGAAATCACTCGACGAAGTTGTGAAACTACATCGACTGAGATGGTTAGGACATGTGTTGTGCATGCCTAGTCATCGCCTTCCTCGACTGACGGGCAATGTTAGCTGACATAGGGTCAGGTTGGAGAAAAGCTAGTGGTGGTTAAACCAAAACATGGCACCAGTCAATGAAATCTACAACAGTTAGTTTAAGCCAGCCATGTAGGAAGGTGTAGACTTCCTGGTTGGGGTCCTCGGTAGGGTAAAAACCAATGATTGGAAACAATTGGTGATATGGCTCAAAGTGATCGTTCTCAATGGCTGGCGCTGATGCATCCACTCCTTGTGACTTATAATATCCAATGAAACTATATTGTTCTTCGTTACTTTTATTTCTTCGTCTCACACCTCTGCTTACTGTCTCTACGCGTTTCTTCTCTTGCTTTGTGTGCTACATGGAGGGAGTGTGGCGACTTGAACTGGTGCACATCGGTGCGACGTTCTATGTCGAAAACAGACAGGCGATCAATAACTGATTGATTACATGACGCTGAAGATCACCCAGAATAGATTAGTTAAAAATTGTCCAATCAGTTGGTTATATTGTAACGACAGAATACAAGGGTCAGGTAACAGATCGTTTATTTAGGAAATCAACACATATTTATAGATTTTCATGAACATTATTATAGGTTATTGTAAGCAAACAAATACAGTTTTCTGATTGGTGGTTTCTCGCTGAACGTTAATCTTTCATCTCCTTTTTGTGGTCGTTTCTTGAAGTTCAGATTATCTATCTGCAAATTTTATCCGCCTACGCAAACAAAGTCTGCTGTGACAGGGTTATTGAGTTAGTCTTTATTCTTATTTTTCTCATGACCAATACTGACGTAAATTACTGTCTACCGATTTTTGGCTAGCAGCCAGCTCTCACCACAATATCAACGCATGCATTAATCATAACTGCACCACTAACTATGATGGTTAGTCCATCCTAACAATTTTGCGCTCGAATTGAAACAGATGTGATTTAACTCACAGTGCGAAGTTCTATAAGGCTTTTTCGATACTTTGAAGTGACGAGGAATTCTGTCGGTTTTTATTAGCATGAATTCTTTTTGAATTTTCACCAGTTCATGTCTATTGGTATTTTCTAATGGTTATTTCTAACTCTTATAAGAAATGTTTAAGCACACGACACAGTCTGTAAAGGTCCATTCATCACAATACAGTCAACCTTCAGAGTGAGTTAGCAGGCAGACAAAGAGGGGAGAGTCGGCCAAGTTAAACTTTAAGCACTACTAACTACCAATGGAGTGCGGCCGCACAAATGACCTTGAAAAGCTCACTGAGCAAGTTGGTGGTATCCAACATATCATAATGTCATCATCAATAAAATATACTCATCGAAGTATTATGTTACTGTTATGTACTCGTCGCTAAATTGTTATTATGGTCTGGTCGAGAAACTAATAGTCCTGACGCGAGAAGGCGGAAATCAGAAGACCAGTAGGTTTGCGATGATACTTCTATTGTCCAAACACAAGGAGACGAAAATAAAATGGTCTCACACCAAAGTGGTAAGTAAGTAAAGTAGTTCACACAGAATGTGTGAACGAAATATATATATATATATAACAAATATATAGCAGACATGTCAAACAACCATATATGGATATATGTCACTAAGCAACGGACTGTCAACAAACACTCATATTATATATAATATAATATAAGGAGAATACACATTAATAAAGGAGACAAGTTCATACAAGTGAAATGGTCACAGACTAAGCGAGCAAACAGAAAGAGAGACCAACATACACACACACATATATATATATATGTGGATACATATCACCTCCCCTTTTGAGAAGAGTGATGATTAATAGCGTGCTTTCTTGGGGTTTATCTGAAACCGTTCAGTTTGTTGTCGACGTCTGTTGCTTCGTCTGCTTGTTGAGTTTGCGGCTTCTGCTTTGTCTGACGTTGTCTGAGCTGCGCACTTCTGCTTTTCTGTTTTGTCAGTCGTAGGTAAGTTAAAAGTATCCAAGAGAATATCCAGAGGTAGGGATGACTGTGTACTGGTAGGGATATTTGAGTTTCTTGGCCGCAACTGATTGTAGTGACGGGTCCATAATTCATTTCCAACTTTCACGTCGTACATAACTCGACCACGTCGTGCTGAGATGGAACCTTTATTCCAAGGTTTATGTCCTCCTCGATAGTCGCGGACATAGATAGGGTCACCAACATCAAATTTTTTTTCATTCCGAAATGATGCGTCGGCATGTTTGAGTGTCGGTGGTAACATTGAGTTATGAATCGTTCTAAGTTTGCGTCCGTAGAGAATTTCTGCCGGCGATTTCTTGTTCTGTGTTGACTCATTCGCCGTTGTACGGTACACCATCAAGAATTTTTGGATGATGTCAAATGGTGTCCCCTCTCCCTCTGCTTTGAGTAAGGCTCTCTTCAAAGTGTCGACAAAACGTTCCGCTTGGCCGTTTGACTGAGGATGATACGGCGGTGTGAACATATGCTCGATAGCATTTTGATGACAGAACTGCTGAAACTGATGAGAGGTAAACTGCGAACCATTGTCTGTAACTATGGTTTCTGGGAGACCATGATGGGAGAATATGTCAGTGAGAGCTTTGAGAGTCTGGGACGTTGTCGGCGAAACCATTGGTATAACTTCTGGCCACTTAGAAAAAGCGTCTACCACCACTAAATAGTATGCACCATTTGTAGGGCCAGCAAAGTCAATATGAATTCTGGACCAAGGATGGGATGCTGGAGGCCACGGTACGGGAGGTAGCTGGTGGGGTAGCTTTGCTGATTGTTGACATTTTGAACATCGTTGAACAAAGTCGATAATATGCTTATCCATATTAGGCCAGTATGCGTAGCTGCGAGCAATACTCTTCATCCGCTGAATACCAGGATGTCCCATGTGAAACTGTTTCAGGAGTTTATTTCGTAATGCTTCAGGTATCACTACGCGTTCTCCAAACATCAAGCAATCTTTTACAACACATAAGGAATCACGACGGGCAAACAGGTGTTTTAGGTCTCCACTATATTTTATCTTTGGCCAATTACTGGATACATACTGTGTAGCACGTCGTAAGGTGGCATCGGTGCTTGTAGTTCGCTGGATTTCTGCAAACGTTACTGGTAGAGATCGAATAGCATTGTCGATGAGGTTAACTGCATAGTCTTTGGTGGCGATCGATGCAATTACCATATCTTCACTTGATGCAGGATAGTCGCTAATTAGCCGAGATAGAGCGTCGGCTTGACCAAATTCGTTAGTTCGGTTGTATTTAATATCGAAATCGTATCCAAGTAATATTATTGCCCAGCGTTGTAGTCGGTTAGCTGCATGTACCGGGATACCTGATTTAGATCCGAAAATGGAAAGTAACGGTTTATGATCTGTCAGCAAGGTAAATCGGCGGCCGTAGATCATTTTATGAAAACGTCGTACGGCGAAAACTAAAGCTAAGGCTTCTTTTTCAATTTGTGCATATTTCTTTTCTGCCGCAGTTAGTGTTCGAGATGCATGCATTATTGCTTTTTGTGAACCATCTGGGAAGACATGTAAAATGACAGCTCCCACTCCGCTTGCTGAAGCGTCCGCTGCAACTATAATTGGAAGTGTTGGACTATAATGTGTCAGAAGCAATTCAGAAGTTAACATAGACTTCAACTTTTCAAAAGCTGATCTGCAAGCTTCGGACCATTTCCAGGTTGCATTCTTTTCGAGTAGTCGATTGAGGGGGTGTCGAACATTATGCAGCGCAGGGAGAAATGCAGAGTAATAGCTAATTAATCCCAAGAAAGAGCGTAAGGAAGGCACATCAGTAGGTGCGGGCATCTCTTTTATAGCACGTATGTTGTCAGGATCTGGACGTCTACCCGATGCATCAAATATAAATCCAAGGTATTTGACAGATCTCAAGGAGAACTGACACTTCTCTGAGCGTAGTCGTAGACCGTTGTCCTGCATGCGTGACAAAACAGCTTCTGTCCTGCTGTAAAGTTCGTTTATAGAATTCGCTACCACCAAGATATCATCAAGATAGACGGCAACACCCGGAATACCTGCCAAGATAGTATCCATCAGTTGTTGGAAAATAGCTGGGGCAGTTTTAACTCCGAAAGGTAATCTGTTGTATTGGAACAAACCGCGATGTGTATTAATGGTAAGGAGTTCTCGGCATTCTGGGGCTACTTCCACTTGTAGATATGCGTCAGCAAGGTCCAGTTTTGCAAAATAAGATCCACCATTTAAAACAGTGAATAAATCATCCGGTGTAGGTAAAGGATAGTGGTGCTGTTCTAATGCAGCATTCAACCCAGTAGAGAAATCAGCACAAATACGTAGGGACCCATTCGCTTTCTTGACAACGACGATGGGTGCTGCCCATGCCGAGTACGTGACTGGTGTTAATACGCCTTGTTGTTGCAGTCTCTCCAATTCTTCGTCAACTTTTGGTACAGATGCATATGGAACTGGCCTCTTTGGGCGAAAAACCGGTTTTGCGTCTGGTAATACTCGAAAGGTAGCTTGCAGCGAGGTACAGTGACCTAATCCGGGCTGAAAAACAGGTGCGAATAGTTTGCATAAATCAGAAAAGGAGTTGGCTGAATTTTCATCCTTGTTAACTGCGTTGCATACAGAACTAAGTGGGACATCAGCCAGATGTAAACGATCGAACCAATCAAGTCCCAAAAGATTTAAATCACTCCTGGTGACGTAACAAATTCCTGTGAATTTGATATCGCGGAAGGAAACAGAACATTCGAGTTCACCAATTAGTTTGAGGCGCCCACCACAGGCGCTGACAGCAGTCTGAGAAGTATTTACGATTGGTGGTCTGCCAATATTATTCCAAAGTTTCTTTGATATAACAGTAATATCAGAGGCGGTATCTAGCTGCAGACGTGCATCATGACCATTCATCTGAAGGTCAAGATATTTCCGCATACATGGAGTAATAACTTGACAGGTTGCGAGTAGACTCAATGATCTCCTTGGAGATTTAGGACCAACCGTTTGTTGAGCTTTTGCTGGATTATGATATCTGAGTTTGCGTGGCTGACAAAAACCATTTTTATGACCGACGATGTTGCACTTGCTGCAACGATGATTTTTGTACGGACAAGACTTTACAAAGTGCCACGCGCCACAATGCCAGCATGGTGATGGAGGGGTCTTCTTTGTCATATTTTGTGAAGTTGGACGAGTATCTGTAGATTTCCGCGGGACATTAGAAAGAAGGTGGGTCAGGACTGGATGATGAGAGATTTTTGCTCTTTCGTAATGCACGAATATCAGAGCTTCTCGAAGGTGTTGATTCGACCAGGTGTGTGTCTTTCTGCAGATTAATCAGCCGTTGATATTCATCAGCTATGTCATGTAATGTTAACTTAGGATTTTGTTCTAGCTGATTGAGCAGTCGAGTTCGGATATCTGTGAAACGAGGAGATTGGAGACTGCATATGAGGATCAAGGCTTTGAATTGATCATCTGTTAAGGACCTGAGTCGAAATCTCTCACATTCTCGGTTGACTGTGCCAACGTGAGTAAGAAAATCATCATTTTCATTCATTGTCAGCTTGAGGCCACGATAACGTATGCTGAATAATGAGGAGTGGTCTCCAAAATGTTCACGCAGCAGCTTTATTGTATCATCGAAACACTTGTCACGTGGTTTCTGGGGTAAAATTAGGTTGCAGTACCGTTCATATTCTGCCGGACCCAATTTACGTAACAACACTCGCACCTTCCAGGCATCGTCTTGTGAGGCGAGATCAACAGTGAATAAATCCTCATAACGTTGATACCATGTGTCAAAAGTGACATTAGCCTCTGGGTCATAATTGAACTGTGAAATACTGTTCACAATGCCGTCGACAGATGGTAGCATGGTATGATTCAGATTGCTTGAAGGTGAAGCTGGACCAGTCTGTTGGTTGACGAACATTTCCATTAATTTCATTTGTCGTTCAAACAATAATTCCAATTTAGAAGGATCCATAGTAAATTGTTATGTTGCTGCTGCTGAGTGGTTAATAGTAGTTTTCCCCGTCGCCAAATTGTTATGTACTCGTCGCTAAATTGTTATTATGGTCTGGTCGAGAAACTAATAGTCCTGACGCGAGAAGGCGGAAATCAGAAGACCAGTAGGTTTGCGATGATACTTCTATTGTCCAAACACAAGGAGACGAAAATAAAATGGTCTCACACCAAAGTGGTAAGTAAGTAAAGTAGTTCACACAAATTGTGTATGCGAAATATATATAAATATACATAGCGAATATAGCAGACATGTCAACAACCATATATGGATATATGTCACTAAGCAACGGACTGTCAACAAACACTCATATTATATATAATATAATATAAGGAGAATACACATTAATAAAGGAGACAAGTTCATACAAGTGAAGTGGTCACAGACTAACCGAGCAAACAGAAAGAGAGACCAAAATACACACACACATATATATATATATGTGGATACATATCACCTCCCCTTTTGAGAAGAGTGATGATTAATAGCGTGCTTTCTTGGGGTTTATCTGCAACCGTTCAGTTTGTTGTCGACGTCTGTTGCTTCGTCTGCTTGTTGAGTTTGCGGCTTCTGCTTTGTCTGACGTTGTCTGAGCTGCGCACTTCTGCTTTTCTGTTTTGTCAGTCGTAGGTAAGTTAAAAGTATCCAAGAGAATATCCAGAGGTAGGGATGACTGTGTACTGGTAGGGATATTTGAGTTTCTTGGCCGCAACTGATTGTAGTGACGGGTCCATAATTCATTTCCAACTTTCACGTCGTACATAACTCGACCACGTCGTGCTGAGATGGAACCTTTATTCCAAGGTTTATGTCCTCCTCGATAGTCGCGGACATAGATAGGGTCACCAACATCAAATTTTTTTTCATTCCGAAATGATGCGTCGGCATGTTTGAGTGTCAGTGGTAACATTGAGTTATGAATCGTTCTAAGTTTGCGTCCGTAGAGAATTTCTGCCGGCGATTTCTTGTTCTGTGTTGACTCATTCGCCGTTGTACGGTACACCATCAAGAATTTTTGGATGATGTCAAATGATGTCCCCTCTCCCTCTGCTTTGAGTAAGGCTCTCTTCAAAGTGTCGACAAAACGTTCCGCTTGGCCGTTTGACTGAGGATGATACGGCGGTGTGAACATATGCTCGATAGCATTTTGATGACAGAACTGCTGAAACTGATGAGAGGTAAACTGCGAACCATTGTCTGTAACTATGGTTTCTGGGAGACCATGATGGGAGAATATGTCAGTGAGAGCTTTGAGAGTCTGGGACTTTGTCGGCGAAACCATTGGTATAACTTCTGGCCACTTAGAAAAAGCGTCTACCACCACTAAATAGTATGCACCATTTGTAGGGCCAGCAAAGTCAATATGAATTCTGGACCAAGGATGGGATGCTGGAGGCCACGGTACGGGAGGTAGCTGGTGGGGTAGCTTTGCTGATTGTTGACATTTAGAACATCGTTGAACAAAGTCGATAATATGCTTATCCATATTAGGCCAGTATGCGTAGCTGCGAGCAATACTCTTCATCCGCTGAATACCAGGATGTCCCATGTGAAACTGTTTCAGGAGTTTATTTCGTAATGCTTCAGGTATCACTACGCGTTCTCCAAACATCAAGCAATCTTTTACAACACATAAGGAATCACGACGGGCAAACAGGTGTTTTAGGTCTCCACTATATTTTATCTTTGGCCAATTACTGGATACATACTGTGTAGCACGTCGTAAGGTGGCATCGGTGCTTGTAGTTCGCTGGATTTCTGCAAACGTTACTGGTAGAGATCGAATAGCATTGTCGATGAGGTTAACTGCATAGTCTTTGGTGGCGATCGATGCAATTACCATATCTTCACTTGATGCAGGATAGTCGCTAATTAGCCGAGATAGAGCGTCGGCTTGACCAAATTCGTTAGTTCGGTTGTATTTAATATCGAAATCGTATCCAAGTAATATTATTGCCCAGCGTTGTAGTCGGTTAGCTGCATGTACCGGGATACCTGATTTAGATCCGAAAATGGAAAGTAACGGTTTATGATCTGTCAGCAAGGTAAATCGGCGGCCGTAGATCATTTTATGAAAACGTCGTACGGCGAAAACTAAAGCTAAGGCTTCTTTTTCAATTTGTGCATATTTCTTTTCTGCCGCAGTTAGTGTTCGAGATGCATGCATTATTGCTTTTTGTGAACCATCTGGGAAGACATGTAAAATGACAGCTCCCACTCCGCTTGCTGAAGCGTCCGCTGCAACTATAATTGGAAGTGTTGGACTATAATGTGTCAGAAGCAATTCAGAAGTTAACATAGACTTCAACTTTTCAAAAGCTGATCTGCAAGCTTCGGACCATTTCCAGGTTGCATTCTTTTCGAGTAGTCGATTGAGGGGGTGTCGAACATTATGCAGCGCAGGGAGAAATGCAGAGTAATAGCTAATTAATCCCAAGAAAGAGCGTAAGGAAGGCACATCAGTAGGTGCGGGCATCTCTTTTATAGCACGTATGTTGTCAGGATCTGGACGTCTACCCGATGCATCAAATATAAATCCAAGGTATTTGACAGATCTCAAGGAGAACTGACACTTCTCTGAGCGTAGTCGTAGACCGTTGTCCTGCATGCGTGACAAAACAGCTTCTGTCCTGCTGTAAAGTTCGTTTATAGAATTCGCTACCACCAAGATATCATCAAGATAGACGGCAACACCCGGAATACCTGCCAAGATAGTATCCATCAGTTGTTGGAAAATAGCTGGGGCAGTTTTAACTCCGAAAGGTAATCTGTTGTATTGGAACAAACCGCGATGTGTATTAATGGTAAGGAGTTCTCGGCATTCTGGGGCTACTTCCACTTGTAGATATGCGTCAGCAAGGTCCAGTTTTGCAAAATAAGATCCACCATTTAAAACAGTGAATAAATCATCCGGTGTAGGTAAAGGATAGTGGTGCTGTTCTAATGCAGCATTCAACCCAGTAGAGAAATCAGCACAAATACGTAGGGACCCATTCGCTTTCTTGACAACGACGATGGGTGCTGCCCATGCCGAGTACGTGACTGGTGTTAATACGCCTTGTTGTTGCAGTCTCTCCAATTCTTCGTCAACTTTTGGTACAGATGCATATGGAACTGGCCTCTTTGGGCGAAAAACCGGTTTTGCGTCTGGTAATACTCGAAAGGTAGCTTGCAGCGAGGTACAGTGACCTAATCCGGGCTGAAAAACAGGTGCGAATAGTTTGCATAAATCAGAAAAGGAGTTGGCTGAATTTTCATCCTTGTTAACTGCGTTGCATACAGAACTAAGTGGGACATCAGCCAGATGTAAACGATCGAACCAATCAAGTCCCAAAAGATTTAAATCACTCCTGGTGACGTAACAAATTCCTGTGAATTTGATATCGCGGAAGGAAACAGAACATTCGAGTTCACCAATTAGTTTGAGGCGCCCACCACAGGCGCTGACAGCAGTCTGAGAAGTATTTACGATTGGTGGTCTGCCAATATTATTCCAAAGTTTCTTTGATATAACAGTAATATCAGAGGCGGTGTAACAACAGAAGACAAGAGCCATGCAACAGATAGTTTTATTATGAAAATCAACACGTATTTATACATATTTCAACTACATTATTATGCACAAGCGCAGTCATCTGATTTGTTGTTTAGGTAGACAAACGCAGGCTTCTGATTGGTTGTTTCGGGATTCCTTGACAAATAGAGTTCTCTCTGCGAATCATATTTTGCCACGTTAACTTTGCTGTGATTGGTTGTTGACTCAGCCTTGTTCATATTTTCTCACGGCCCATATTAGTGACCTAGACCTTAACGTAGATGAGTGCCAACCAATCTGCTAGCAGCCTGCTCTCACCACACTCGTCCCCCCGTCAAATACGTGCAACTGAAGTCGGCTTGATCTACTTGATGCAGGCGTCATCGTTGGCTTGTCTCGCTGTATCCATTTCTGGAGCTCGCTGACGTTCACGCGCCTCTTATTGTTCGCCATTGCGACTGTGTCTGCGTAACCCCATCTCGAAGTGACCATATGTGGTCCTTCCCACTTTGGAAACTGTTTGCCTGACCCTGTCGAACATTCGTCCATACTTCGGCTCACACTTTCATATGCTGCTTTCACCCGACCTCCCAGCAGCGTCCCAAGTAGCAGCTCCATCGCTGACAGATCTTGAACGCCACTCAACTGCGCAGAAGCCTTGAAGTCCTGCCCGAAGATCCATATGTCTCCATCAAAAACAGCAGGGCATAGGCTTTCCATTTGTCGGTAGGCAGCGACACCAAATGTAACAACAGAAGACAAGGGCCAGGCAACAGATCGTTTTATTATGAAAATCAACACGTATTTATACATATTTCAACTACATTATTATGCACAAGCGCAGTCATCTGATTGGTTGTTTAGGTAGACAAACACAGGCTTCTGATTGGTTGTTTCGGGATTCCTTGACAAATAGAGTTCTCTCTGCGAATCATATTTTGCCACGTTAACTTTGCTGTGATTGGTTGTTGACTCAGCCTTGTTCATATTTTCTCACGGCCCATATTAGTGACCTAGACCTTAACGTAGATGAGTGCCAACCAATCTGCTAGCAGCCTGCTCTCACCACAGCGGTATCTAGCTGCAGACGTGCATCATGACCGTTTATCTGAAGATCAAGATATTTCCGCATAGCTGGTGTTGTGACTTGACAGGTTGCGCGTAGACTCAATGATCTTTTTGGAGATTTAGGACCAACCGTTTGTCGAGCTTTTGCTGGATTTTGACATCTGGGTTTGCGTGGCTGACAAAAATCATTTTTATGACCGACGATGTTGCACTTGCTGCAACGATGATTTTTGTACAGACAAGACTTTACAAAGTGCCACGCACCACAGTGCCAGCATGGTGATGGAAGGGTCTTCTTTGTAGTATTTTGTGAAGTTGGACGAGTATCTGTAGATTTCCGCGGAACATTAGAGAAAGTAGGTGGGTCAGGAGTAGATGGTGAGAGACTTTTGCTCTTTCGTAATGCACGAATATCAGAGCTTCTCGAAGGTGTTGATTCGACCAGGTGTGTGTCTTTCTGCAAATTAATCAGCCGTTGATATTCATCAGCTATGTCATGTAATGTTAACTTGGGATTTTGTTCTAGCTGATTGAGCAGTCGAGTTCGGATATCTGTGAAACGAGGAGATTGGAGACTGCATATGAGGATCAAGGCTTTGAATTGATCATCTGTTAAGGACCTGAGTCGAAATCTCTCACATTCTCGGTTGACTGTGCCAACGTGAGTAAGAAAATCATCATTTTCATTCATTGTCAGCTTGAGGCAACGATAACGTATGCTGAACAATGAGGAGTGGTCTCCAAAATGTTCACGCAGCAGCTTTATTGTATCATCGAAACACTTGTCACGTGGTTTCTGGGGTAAAATTAGGTTGCAGTACCGTTCATATTCTGCCGGACCCAATTTACGTAACAACACTCGCACCTTCCAGGCATCGTCTTGTGAGGCGAGATCAACAGTGAATAAATCCTCATAACGTTAATACCATGTGTCAAAAGTGACATTAGCCTCTGGGTCATAATTGAACTGTGAAATACTGTTCACAATGCCGTCGACAGATGGTAGCATGGTATGATTGGGATTGCTTGAAGGTGAAGCTGGACCAGTCTGTTGGTTGACGAACATTTCCATTAATTTCATTTGTCGTTCAAACAATAATTCCAATTTAGAATAATCCATAGTAAATTGTTATGTTGCTGCTGCTGAGTGGTTAATAGTAGTTTTCCCCGTCGCCAAATTGTTATGTACTCGTCGCTAAATTGTTATTATGGTCTGGTCGAGAAACTAATAGTCCTGACGCGAGAAGGCGGAAATCAGAAGACCAGTAGGTTTGCGATGATACTTCTATTGTCCAAACACAAGGAGACGAAAATAAAATGGTCTCACACCAAAGTGGTAAGTAAGTAAAGTAGTTCACACAGAATGTGTGAACGAAATATATATATATATATATATATATATAAAACAAAATATATATAGCAGACATGTCAAACAACCATATATGGATATATGTCACTAAGCAACGGACTGTAAACAAACACTCATATTATATATAATATAATATAAAGAGAATACACATTAATAAAGGAGACAAGTTCACACAAATGAAATCATCACAGACTGAGCGAACAAACAGAAGAGACAACAACATACACACACATATATATTATATGTGGATACATATCACCTCCCCTTTTGAGAAGAATGATGATTAATAGTGCTTTCTTGGGGTTTATCTGAAACCGTTCAGTTTGTTGTCGACGTCTGTTGCTTCGTCTGCTTGTTGAGTTTGCGGCTTCTGCTTTGTCTGACGTTGTCTGAGCTGCGCACTTCTGCTTTTCTGTTTTGTCAGTCGTAGGTAAGTTAAAAGTATCCAAGAGAATATCCAGAGGTAGGGATGACTGTGTACTGGTAGGGATATTTGAGTTTCTTGGCCGCAACTGATTGTAGTGACGGGTCCATAATTCATTTCCAACTTTCACGTCGTACATAACTCGACCACGTCGTGCTGAGATGGAACCTTTATTCCAAGGTTTATGTCCTCCTCGATAGTCGCGGACATAGATAGGGTCACCAACATCAAATTTTTTTTCATTCCGAAATGATGCGTCGGCATGTTTGAGTGTCGGTGGTAACATTGAGTTATGAATCGTTCTAAGTTTGCGTCCGTAGAGAATTTCTGCCGGCGATTTCTTGTTCTGTGTTGACTCATTCGCCGTTGTACGGTACACCATCAAGAATTTTTGGATGATGTCAAATGGTGTCCCCTCTCCCTCTGCTTTGAGTAAGGCTCTCTTCAAAGTGTCGACAAAACGTTCCGCTTGGCCGTTTGACTGAGGATGATACGGCGGTGTGAACATATGCTCGATAGCATTTTGATGACAGAACTGCTGAAACTGATGAGAGGTAAACTGCGAACCATTGTCTGTAACTATGGTTTCTGGGAGACCATGGTGGGAGAATATGTCAGTGAGAGCTTTGAGAGTCTGGGACGTTGTCGGCGAAACCATTGGTATAACTTCTGGCCACTTAGAAAAAGCGTCTACCACCACTAAATAGTATGCACCATTTGTAGGGCCAGCAAAGTCAATATGAATTCTGGACCAAGGATGGGATGCTGGAGGCCACGGTACGGGAGGTAGCTGGTGGGGTAGCTTTGCTGATTGTTGACATTTAGAACATCGTTGAACAAAGTCGATAATATGCTTATCCATATTAGGCCAGTATGCGTAGCTGCGAGCAATACTCTTCATCCGCTGAATACCAGGATGTCCCATGTGAAACTGTTTCAGGAGTTTATTTCGTAATGCTTCAGGTATCACTACGCGTTCTCCAAACATCAAGCAATCTTTTACAACACATAAGGAATCACGACGGGCAAACAGGTGTTTTAGGTCTCCACTATATTTTATCTTTGGCCAATTACTGGATACATACTGTGTAGCACGTCGTAAGGTGGCATCGGTGCTTGTAGTTCGCTGGATTTCTGCAAACGTTACTGGTAGAGATCGAATAGCATTGTCGATGAGGTTAACTGCATAGTCTTTGGTGGCGATCGATGCAATTACCATATCTTCACTTGATGCAGGATAGTCGCTAATTAGCCGAGATAGAGCGTCGGCTTGACCAAATTCGTTAGTTCGGTTGTATTTAATATCGAAATCGTATCCAAGTAATATTATTGCCCAGCGTTGTAGTCGGTTAGCTGCATGTACCGGGATACCTGATTTAGATCCGAAAATGGAAAGTAACGGTTTATGATCTGTCAGCAAGGTAAATCGGCGGCCGTAGATCATTTTATGAAAACGTCGTACGGCGAAAACTAAAGCTAAGGCTTCTTTTTCAATTTGTGCATATTTCTTTTCTGCCGCAGTTAGTGTTCGAGATGCATGCATTATTGCTTTTTGTGAACCATCTGGGAAGACATGTAAAATGACAGCTCCCACTCCGCTTGCTGAAGCGTCCGCTGCAACTATAATTGGAAGTGTTGGACTATAATGTGTCAGAAGCAATTCAGAAGTTAACATAGACTTCAACTTTTCAAAAGCTGATCTGCAAGCTTCGGACCATTTCCAGGTTGCATTCTTTTCGAGTAGTCGATTGAGGGGGTGTCGAACATTATGCAGCGCAGGGAGAAATGCAGAGTAATAGCTAATTAATCCCAAGAAAGAGCGTAAGGAAGGCACATCAGTAGGTGCGGGCATCTCTTTTATAGCACGTATGTTGTCAGGATCTGGACGTCTACCCGATGCATCAAATATAAATCCAAGGTATTTGACAGATCTCAAGGAGAACTGACACTTCTCTGAGCGTAGTCGTAGACCGTTGTCCTGCAT
This sequence comes from Trichobilharzia regenti, assembly GCA_944472135.2. Lineage (NCBI taxonomy): Eukaryota > Metazoa > Platyhelminthes > Trematoda > Strigeidida > Schistosomatidae > Trichobilharzia > Trichobilharzia regenti. The sequence goes on from OX235270.1 coordinate 151,739,722, forward strand.
GCGTGACAAACAGCTTCTGTCCTGCTGTAAAGTTCGTTTATAGAATTCGCTACCACCAAGATATCATCAAGATAGACGGCAACACCCGGAATACCTGCCAAGATAGTATCCATCAGTTGTTGGAAAATAGCTGGGGCAGTTTTAACTCCGAAAGGTAATCTGTTGTATTGGAACAAACCGCGATGTGTATTAATGGTAAGGAGTTCTCGGCATTCTGGGGCTACTTCCACTTGTAGATATGCGTCAGCAAGGTCCAGTTTTGCAAAATAAGATCCACCATTTAAAACAGTGAATAAATCATCCGGTGTAGGTAAAGGATAGTGGTGCTGTTCTAATGCAGCATTCAACCCAGTAGAGAAATCAGCACAAATACGTAGGGACCCATTCGCTTTCTTGACAACGACGATGGGTGCTGCCCATGCCGAGTACGTGACTGGTGTTATTACGCCTTGTTGTTGCAGTCTCTCCAATTCTTCGTCAACTTTTGGTACAGATGCATATGGAACTGGCCTCTTTGGGCGAAAAACCGGTTTTGCGTCTGGTAATACTCGAAAGGTAGCTTGCAGCGAGGTACAGTGACCTAATCCGGGCTGAAAAACAGGTGCGAATAGTTTGCATAAATCAGAAAAGGAGTTGGCTGAATTTTCATCCTTGTTAACTGCGTTGCATACAGAACTAAGTGGGACATCAGCCAGATGTAAACGATCGAACCAATCAAGTCCCAAAAGATTTAAATCACTCCTGGTGACGTAACAAATTCCTGTGAATTTGATATCGCGGAAGGAAACAGAACATTCGAGTTCACCAATTAGTTTGAGGCGCCCACCACAGGCGCTGACAGCAGTCTGAGAAGTATTTACGATAGGTGGTCTGCCAATATTATTCCAAAGTTTCTCTGATATAACAGTAATATCAGAGGCGGTATCTAGCTGCAGACGTGCATCATGACCATTCATCTGAAGGTCAAGATATTTCCGCATAGCTGGTGTTGTGACTTGACAGGTTGCGCGTAGACTCAATGATCTTTTTGGAGATTTAGGACCAACCGTTTGTCGAGCTTTTGCTGGATTTTGACATCTGGGTTTGCGTGGCTGACAAAAACCATTTTTATGACCGACGATGTTGCACTTGCTGCAACGATGATTTTTGTACGGACAAGACTTTACAAAGTGCCACGCGCCACAATGCCAGCATGGTGATGGAAGGGTCTTCTTTGTAGTATTTTGTGAAGTTGGACGAGTATCTGTAGATTTCCGCGGAACATTAGAGAAGTAGGTGGGTCAGGAGTAGATGATGAGAGATTTTTGCTCTTTCGTAATGCACGAATATCAGAGCTTCTCGAAGGTGTTGATTCGACCAGGTGTGTGTCTTTCTGCAGATTAATCAGCCGTTGATATTCATCAGCTATGTCATGTAATGTTAACTTGGGATTTTGTTCTAGCTGATTGAGCAGTCGAGTTCGGATATCTGTGAAACGAGGAGATTGGAGACTGCATATGAGGATCAAGGCTTTGAATTGATCATCTGTTAAGGACCTGAGTCGAAATCTCTCACATTCTCGGTTGACTGTGCCAACGTGAGTAAGAAAATCATCATTTTCATTCATTGTCAGCTTGAGGCAACGATAACGTATGCTGAATAATGAGGAGTGGTCTCCAAAATGTTCACGCAGCAGCTTTATTGTATCATCGAAACACTTGTCACGTGGTTTCTGGGGTAAAATTAGGTTGCAGTACCGTTCATATTCTGCCGGACCCAATTTACGTAACAACACTCGCACCTTCCAGGCATCGTCTTGTGAGGCGAGATCAACAGTGAATAAATCCTCATAACGTTGATACCATGTGTCAAAAGTGACATTAGCCTCTGGGTCATAATTGAACTGTGAAATACTGTTCACAATGCCGTCGACAGATGGTAGCATGGTATGATTGGGATTGCTTGAAGGTGAAGCTGGACCAGTCTGTTGGTTGACGAACATTTCCATTAATTTCATTTGTCGTTCAAACAATAATTCCAATTTAGAATAATCCATAGTAAATTGTTATGTTGCTGCTGCTGAGTGGTTAATAGTAGTTTTCCCCGTCGCCAAATTGTTATGTACTCGTCGCTAAATTGTTATTATGGTCTGGTCGAGAAACTAATAGTCCTGACGCGAGAAGGCGGAAATCAGAAGACCACTAGGTTTGCGATGATACTTCTATTGTCCAAACACAAGGAGACGAAAATAAATGGTCTCACACCAAAGTGGTAAGTAAGTAAAGTAGTTCACACAGAATGTGTGAACGAAATATATATATATATATATAACAAAATATATATAGCAGACATGTCAAACAACCATATATGGATATATGTCACTAAGCAACGGACTGTCAACAAACACTCATATTATATATAATATAATATAAGGAGAATACACATTAATAAAGGAGACAAGTTCACACAAGTGAAATGGTCACAGACTAAGCGAGCAAACAGAAGAGAGACCAACATACACACACATACATATATATATGTGGATACATATCAGTTACTCAATAGGATATCTGGCAAGTTTCAGCTTAGGTTTGCGGAAGACTAAGTTACTCTTTGAGCTAAGTACAAGTTAGCGTTAGGTTAATCTAACAAAGGCATCAGTAAGTTCGGTTCGGGTTAGATTACATTTAGGGTTAGGTTCATGAATGATTTGACGTTATTGTTAGGTAGGGTTAGAGGACCTAAATAATTACATGCATAGGATGTGGTTAAATTACTATGTTGATATAAGAATAGAACTTGTGCACTGTGGTATAGTTTAATTTCATTGTGAGTAAAATTTATTCTGATAAATTCTCACAATGTTATACACTAGTAATATTTACTGATGACATTTCAAGCACAATTTATTGCTCAGGAAATATTACCGTATAACACTATGAGATTGTATTAAGATAAATTTTACCCACGATGGAATTATACTCTGTTGATATACACCAACCTAAAACTGAGAGCTATTTATATCTCATGTGAGAGGAAGGTATCCTGAGTAACACTTTTATACAGTCTTTATGCATTATTTCACAAATATATGTATTCCATACACAAAATGCCTCCTTCACGTGATTGGCACTTTCTAGACCACTTGCTGATTGTTAGTTAGTGGTGCTTAAAGTTTAACTTTTCCGGAGAGTCAAGTAAGCTGTCCATATTTGACTGTAGGATAAACGACATTATATGTTAATGGCAATTGTCAGTCCTATTTATGAGGTAAGTTGTGTGTTGAACATTTTCATTCTATATTATTAATCCGAATGTTAAAGAGTTTATTTTTGTATGAATTCATTATAAATAGAAAGTGTGGAGAAATTTCAGTACAGAATTCATCTAGCTCTACAGTGAAGGACAAAGCTATCGAAAATATTTACTGTTTACAAGTGAATGTGCTGCAAATATGACTAATTGTTTATGCGTTTCATCTAATACCAGCACCTATGATGTTAAGATTTACTTCGTACAAGTGTAACGGTAGAAGATAAGACAACTGGTGAAGGATATTTTTATCGAGGAAAAGCGAATCATATTTAGTACACTTCGAACCATATTAAGAGTCTAGCTAGGTTAGTGAACAATATACTGTTCCGATTGGTTGGCGATGGGTCCAAGATTAAACAGAAGGACGTAAAATTGTCTAGTAAGATTATTTTTAGGCCACAACGTAAACCAAATCCAAATTTGAGGAATAAACACTTCTACCCCTATAGCCATTAACTAAAAAATGTTAGCTGAAACGTGCAATGTACTGGCGCAACACATTTCGGACATTCTGATCACACACGTACTTGTCATACACAGATTTCATAGAAGGCAAGAATAATTACAATACAGGTTAGATCGTGTACAGGCCAAGGTCACAAATAATGGATAGGGAGACGCAAAAGGTGTGTTGAGTACGTAACAATGTGATTGTACACTTTTTAGGTACTTGTATAAATTCGAGATATTGTACATAATTTTTGTTTAAATCGCTTCTTGTTGAAATATACATAATTTCCGTGTACGATTGAAAAATACACTCTGCTGTTGGAGACTTCGTCTTCTCCCTGGTCACCTCTACTTACTTGCTCCACTCACACCGTGTTGTAACTTTGGATTTATTGTAGGAGCCTACTACTTTCATCCGAAGACATTTCTACAACCGGAACACAGCAGCTACAGCAGACGCAGTCCAAACAGTTAACGTGCCTGTGGATTATATAATTAATTTGTAGCCGAGGACTTACACTTTATAACCAAGTAATCCTTTTTGTTGCTATAACTCGTCACTGTATTTTTGGTAATATATTGTGATTTAACACTCCACTGACTTGGATTATTACTTTTATACTTGGAATGTTAGTGAACTCTAATATTAGTCCCCTACAAATTAATTGGTGAGCCCGATAAGAACACGGATTATTTTGGCATATTTATATTCTTATTTTTGCTATTTTTATATTCATTGTGATTTTGTGTGTGGTTTATATTTGTATCCTAATTTGCACCAATAACCTCATATTATAATGTCATCACCTCAGTCCGGTACATCAAACGAGCAGACAACTAATAGCGAGACAAATGCCACAATAAATGCCATCACTGATTTTCGTTTACCCCAATACGGTTTCGCAGAACCAAGGATTTGGTTTGCGGTAATTGAACCGTTGCTAGAAGCACGGGGCATTAAGTCCCAAATAGCCAAATATGGTATGGTGCTGGCAGAACTCCCTCCGTCAGTATTGACAGAAATCAGCGATTTCATCGAAGATCCTCCGACGGAACATCAATTTGATAAACTTAAAGCCCTCCTCATACAACGTACCAGTTTGTCGGATGAGAAAAGAATCCAACAATTGCTCACAGGCTGTGAACTAGGCCCACGTAAACCATCCCAGCTGCTCAGGCACATGCGCCAGTTAATCGGACATCATAAAGTAGACGAGGTAGTGCTGAAACAGATGTGGTTGCAACGTTTACCTAGAAATGTCCAGCAAATTTTAATCATCTCAGGAAAGTCGTATGACTTAGACCAACTAAGTGACATGGCAGATAGTATTTTGGATGTTTTATCCGATAACACCATAAGTCACGTAGCATCTGATAGTGCCACACCGTGTCATTCCACACCCACGGCAGACACACCGATACTCGCCGCCATTGCAGACTTAGCGGCAAGGATTGACAATTTGGAAACTAATAAGTCTGATCGACAAGTCCGGAGACGGACTTCACAAAGAAGGTCACCATCACGACGACGATCCTTCTCACGACAGCGTTCTTACACGTCTTCTCGGGATAGCAATATATGCTGGTATCACTGGAAGTTTGGACGTCATGCCCTGAAATGTGTAAAACCGTGCAGCTTTAGCGAAGCCAACCAGGCTCAGGGAAACGCCTCAGCCAGACAGTGATGGCGACAGCTGTTACTGGCAAGCAAACAAGTCGCCTCTTCTATGTGAAGGATAAAACTTCAGACACTTTATTCCTGGTAGACACGGGAGCAGAAGTTAGCGTAATCCCTCCTTCACTATCCAGGCGATCTACACGGACACCCGGAAAACTGTCTCTCCGGGCAGCTAACCACACAAGCATACAGACGTATGGAGAGCAATCCCTCATACTGGATCTAGGTTTACGTCGGCGTTTCACATGGATTTTCATAGTAGCCGACGTCAGTCACGCCATCCTCGGAGCAGATTTCTTGAGTAATTTCAACCTGTTAGTTGACGTCAACAATAAAAAACTGATTGATAACAACACCCATCTAAAGATCCATGGAATTATCTCCAGCTATTCTGTCTATAATATCAGTATTGAAAGACCAGCAGATTGCCCTTTTTCCTCCCTACTTCACCGTTTCCCTAAAATTCTTAAGCCGTCGTACAACATCGAGGACGTCCCTCACACAGTTACTCACAAGATAGTTACTACGGGTCAACCAGTTCGTGCTCGTCCCCGTAGATTACCCCCGGACAAATTGGCAGCAGCCAAGGCAGAATTTGAACACATGATGCAGCTCGGCATCATCAGACCCTCCAATAGTCCTTGGTCTTCGCCCTTACACATGGTGCCTAAAGCTGATCATGATTGGAGGCCATGTGGGGATTACCGACATTTAAACAATGCCACAGTTCCCGACCGTTATCCTATTCCTCATCTTCATGATTTCTCCCTGACATTACACGGAAAAACCATTTTTTCTAAAGTAGACTTGGTCAGGGCCTATCACCAAATACCAGTTGCCCAAGAGGATATCGAAAAAACAGCCATCATCACACCTTTCGGTTTGTTTGAATTTCTCCGCATGCCATTTGGCCTAAAGAACGCAGCACAATCCTTCCAACGTTTCATGGATCAGGTCACACAAGGTTTGGACTTTGTATTTGTATATATCGATGACGTTTTAATTGCTAGCTCGTCGCCCGAAGAACATACTGATCACCTCACCATCTTATTTCAACGATTTGAGCAATATGGAGTCGTCATTAACCCCAAAAAGTGCATATTCGGTGTCTCCTCTATACAGTTTCTGGGACACCACATAACCACGAATGGTATTACGCCTACGGAGGAAAAGATAGAGTCCATCAAAAACTTCCCCGAACCAGATTCACTCAAGAAGGTCAGACGTTTTTTGGGGATGTTTAATTTCTATCGGCGTTTCATTCCTTCGTGTGCCTCCATCGTCCAGCCGTTAACCGACCTCCTTAAAAATGATCCTAAAAAGTTTCAGTGGTCAGCTGAAGCACGCGAATCATTTTGCAACGCAAAAGATGCCTTATCCAGAGTTACTATGCTATCCCATATCAACCCCGAAGCGTCGCTTATTTTGTGCACAGATGCCTCCCAAGTAGCTGTAGGGGCAGTATTACAACAAAAGATGAAGGGCGAAGTCACCCCACTCGCATTCTTTTCTAAGAAGTTGGAACCGGCTCAGACACGATACAGCACTTTTGGGAGAGAATTGCTGGCCATATATCTTGCAGTGAAGCATTTCAGTTACTTACTACAGGGCCGGCATTTCACTATTTTTACTGACCACAAGCCCCTGTGTCATGCTTTCACTACTTCACTTGATAAACACTCCCCTAGAGAAGCCAGACAGTTGGATTATATCTCCCAATTTTCAACCGACATTCAGTACATCAAAGGGGATGCGAACGTGGTAGCCGATTCTCTTTCAAGAAGTGACATTAACCAGCTCCAAACGTCGGTAGACATCAGTCTTGATCGTATGGCTCAATTACAACGAGATGACGTTGAACTCCAAACCTGCCGCAGAAACTCTTCCTTACAACTCAAAGATGTGCCTATCCCCTTATCAGATGCAACCATAGTCTGCGATGTATCTACCGGCACTAATCGTCCATTTGTCCCTCTCAGTTGCCGAAAAGCATTGTTCGAACATTTACATTCGCTTTCCCACCCTGGAGTACGCGCCACGGTCAGGCTGATCAGCGAACGCTTCGTGTGGCCTAAAATGAACTCTGACATTCGGAGATGGGCACGAGAATGTATCCAATGCCAATGCTCCAAAGTACACCGCCACACTATTACAACCCCGAAGACGTTTAAATTACCCGAAAGGAGATTTCAGCATATCCATATAGATATCGTGGGACCATTGCCAACATCAAGGGGATATACACATATCCTGACAGCGATTGATAGATTTACTCGTTGGGCTATTGCATGCCCCTTAAACGACATATCTGCTGAAAACGTTGCTTTAGTTTTTCTCGACCGTTGGGTGTCAAACTACGGTGTACCAACTACTATTACATCCGACCGCGGTCCTCAATTCCAATCGACACTCTTTCGCGAACTGACGAGACTTCTGGGAGTGAAACATATCTCCACAACAGCCTATCATCCGGCAGCGAATGGTCTAGTGGAAAGATTCCACAGACAACTGAAAAGCTCCCTGATGGCGCAGAATGATACATCTAAGTGGAGTGAATACTTACCTTTGATTTTACTTGGTATCCGTTCTACTATCAAAGAAGATTTAGGATGTACACCGGCTCAACTTGTCTATGGCACCAACCTAACCTTGCCTGGACAGCTAGTCCCCTCAGCCGATTCCACAGACGTGAACATTGCCGACTTCACTAACCGATTAACTAGACAAATGCTTCAACTTCAACCAACAGCACCTCGACAATCTCCCCGACGAGATCAGATCAACAAACATCTACAAACTTGCAAATTCGTCTTCATTCGAGTCGACGCCATCAGAAAAGGATTGCAACCTCCATACGAAGGACCCTTTCAAGTTATTAAACGTTCAGACAAACACTTTACAGTGAACAAGAATGGAAGACGAGAGACTGTTTCAATTGATCGAATCAAACCCGCATACACCGACAACGACTTCGAATCTACATCGGCAGCTGCGCAATCAAATAATCAAACATCCGATTCCACTCCACCGGCACCAAGTCTTATCCTCCCTCCATATCAAACACGTAGTGGTCGGCAAATCAGTAAACCGGCTCGCTACGTTCATTTTGAGGACTAACAAAAGAAAAATAATTAAAAATTATTATTATCTTTTTCGTTTAGACATTATCATCATGACCGTTAGTATTTCGTCGTAAACTTTGATGTTACTATCACTATTATTTATTTATATGTACCTCACCAAAAAAACAGGTAGTGTCCTTTCCAAAAACTATTGATCTTTAATCCATATTTTTTTTAATGTTTCTTTCCCCTCCTTAATTACTGTGTATTTACATATTTTTCTTTATACATTAAAAATCTATGTTCATGGTTAGTGCAAATTTAAGTGACATGACTTTCTATTTCAATTTTTATTGCTGAACTCATTGTATATGCTTTCAGACTTTACATGATTCACATACCTTCTCGCGTTTATGCATGTTGTAATATATCCCTATTTTTATCCAAAAGTTGCTATTACTATTATTATTTACTTCATAGTTTTACGTATCATTTTCCGGTTGTCTCTCCGGACCTCTAGGGGGGGAGCCGTGTTGAGTACGTAACAATGTGATTGTACACTTTTTAGGTACTTGTATAAATTCGAGATATTGTACATAATTTTTGTTTAAATCGCTTCTTGTTGAAATATACATAATTTCCGTGTACAATTGAAAAATACACTCTGCTGTTGGAGACTTCGTCTTCTCCCTGGTCACCTCTACTTACTTGCTCCACTCACACCGTGTTGTAACTTTGGATTTATTGTAGGAGCCTACTACTTTCAACCGAAGACATTTCTACAACCGGAACACAGCAGCTACAGCAGACGCAGTCCAAACAGTTAACGTGCCTGTGGATTATATAATTAATTTGTAGCCGAGGACTTACACTTTATAACCAAGTAATCCTTTTTGTTGCTATAACTCGTCACTGTATTTTTGGTAATATATTGTGATTTAACACTCCACTGACTTGGATTATTACTTTTATACTTGGAATGTTAGTGAACTCTAATATTAGTCCCCTACAGGTGTGGGTAAGATCCGAACGATAGTGTCACATCCCACTGTGTTTATCAATTTACATGTATGTGTAGAGACACATACATAGAGAGGACCCATCAGTCTCTGCGTGTTAGGGCTACAGAACAATTCCAAAGTGGCTGCAACAACAAATGAAATCGCCAGATGCAAGTGACCTCGGAAACAGATGTCCAGCATCATCTATAGCGAAGCATATTATGGAGACGGATCATAAGGTGGATTTTAACAATGCCTTTAAGCCGATATATGAAACAGGTTTGGGCCACATACTTAAATTCATTAAAGCCTTAGCCATAAAAAGACTTAAGCCTGTCTTATGCGTCCAAAATTTATTTGTTCTCACCTTAAGCCTGCCTTGATAATCCAATTTAGAACCAAGGACCAATTTACTTCATAATATTTTCAAACCCCTTCTTTGCCCAGTTTTTCCTCTCTTTATCTATCTTACACCTTTTGCGTCTCCCTACCCATTATTTGTGACCTTGGCCTGTACACAATCTGACCTGTATTGTAATTATTCTTGCCTTCTATAAATGCTGTATATGACAAGTACGTGTGTGATCAGAATGTCCGAAATGTGTTGCGCCAGTACATTACACGTTTCAGATAAACTACATCTTCTTATTCTGTCGTTGAAATTCATAAAGGGAACTAGTTGCTTTAAAAAAAATGTTAATTTCAAGTTTTTGGCCGCTTCCTGTCACTCTCCATCTACATAGCACACACACACTGCACTATTTTCGCCTCCGAAATAGCAATGAAAATACTCTTTGTGTGAAACACTAATGAAACTTATGCGTTGATGTAAGTGTTAGATTGCTTGAATAAAAGCCAGAAAGGATAGTAAAATAACTAGATTATTATTATTATTAGCCTATCAGTAGTTAGTGGATGATTGCCTAGCTATAATTTTCATTTTAAATATCGATTGTCGACACTTCCTACTTGTCAACATTTTTCACACAATACATTGGAATAGCCCATTTGTTCGATAAATTTAAGCAATTCACTCAGAATACAAAGGTGGTGAAGTAATATCGTTTGGTAGTTTCTTCACGATTTGAATCCCAACTAATATTATTGACCATCACAAAATGTTTAACAGTTAATTATTGTATGAATAATCACCAACCAGGCATTAATGACAATTAAACACATAGTTCAGCAAAGAGTCTCTTCGGTGAATTTATTTTCTTAACTGTACAAAGCTTATATATATGTGTATGTATATATGGGTTATTTTGTGCGTATGTGTACATTAATTTTGTCAAACAAAAATACACGTTTATGGTTACTTTAACTAAAGGGCGGGTTAATTAGTAAGCTCTAGGCTGAGGTATTTATTTACTATTGTTTCCATTAGTTCCTAGAGGAACACAGAGCTTCAGTCGCACGTTTCTACCTCGTTCGATCCTCTGCTAACGTCTTCACCTGGCTCCACCTCTGCTCACATGCTTTCATCATCTTTTCACATGACCTCCTCCATTTCACTGTTGCACTTACAACCAACTAACTTCCTACTTCCCATTCAGGTTCCACTCGAGCGATGGCCTGGAATGTAATGTCACCTGATTGTTTGTTTTCTCAGAATATGGCTAATCCACCTTCATTTCTACCTGCATATTTGTTGCACAATTGGTTCATGCTGTGCCGGTTCACTCATGGCCACAGATCCAACCCTGATGCTGAACTTTTCTGACCGGTCATATGATCTTAAGTGGTACTGAGCGAAGATAGCTGTTGGTGGTGTTGATGAAGGTCTGTAGTTTGTTCGAAGTGACTTTTGTGACGCGCTGGCCAAGTCTCCGATCCGTATAGTAAGTAGCACTGATTTCACATTGGAGTTGAAAATTCAGATCTTATTGTATTCATGCTGAGTGTTGTTGATCTCCATATAGATTTGAGAGTAATGAAAGGTCGCCTTGCTTTCCCAATAGTCGTTGTGATAACCCCATCACCTTCGTCCGCCTGTAGTTGAAACGACGCTTTCCAGGTAGATAGGTGGGTAAAGGAGGTTGCTTCTTTCAGATTTCTCCCATTCTCCTGGCTGATTGTTGTCTGTTGTGGCTGTTGGCCAGGAATCTTCGTCAACTCTGTTTTGTCTATGTTCACCTGAAGTCCTATCTTCTCTGGATGCTTATTCTGACAACCTGTTGCCTTTCACTTGCATATCTTCCAGTTTGTGGGACATCCGACATATATCATCGCCGAAATCCAGATTCTCCAAGTTTTTTTGTGTGTGGTTTAATTTTATACCTTTTCCCTCGCTCCCCGCTGTCTGTCGCATTATTCAGCCCACTGCAATCAGGAAAATCATTGGATTTAGGAGGTAGCCAGCTCGTTTTACTCCTGTCTTCTCTTCGAAGGTTACCGTGGGTTTCTCGTTGTGGATTACTTGAAATACAGCATTGTCGTACAACTGTTGGATGAGATGTATAGCTGTTTGCACACCCTGTAGTAGCGAAGTGGTTACCAAATCACTTCCCGATTGACTCTGTCGAAGGTCTTTCTAAAGTTGATGAACTTGAGATAAAGAGCTGACTGCCATTCCAAGCTGTCTTCAATGATGATGCGTCGCGTTGCGATTTGATCGATGGATGAATTGTTCCTCATGAATCCAGCCTGTTTCGGTCGAAGTTTTTCATCCAGAGTGTGTTTGATTCTCTTCAAAATGATGCGGCTTAGTATTTTGCTTAGGACAGACAGAAGCATAATGCCGCACCAATTCTTGCATGAACCTTAGTTTTAATAAGTAGCCTTTCTTCCAATTCGCAGCTACCTTACCTTCTTTCCACACCTCCAATAATGGCGTCATCAAGTCCGCTGTTGTCTCTGGGTCCATTTTCAATGCTTCTGCTGGGATTCCGTCTAGTCCTGCTGCTTGTCCAGCTTTTAGCATCTTTATTGCCTTCAGGACTTTTGATTTCGTCGGGGGTCGATGTTCACTGGTAGTTCTGCTTCCGTGGTTGGTATTGTTAAGCGCGTTGTAGGTGGCGGTCGATTTGGAAGTCTTTTGAAGTATTCGGCTCAGTGTTTCCTTTGCTCTACTTTTTTGGTGGTTGACTTTACATTGGCATCCTTCACTGGCTTAATTTGTGTTGAACGTCTCCCCGATGCGAACCCAGTTGTTCGGTAGAGTGTTGCGAGCTCTCCTTTGCCTACAGCTTGCTCTGCTTCACTTGTGACAGCTTCATAATATTTTCTTTTATCTTACCGCACACTCTTCTTTACAATAATAACAATAACAATTTCGCTTTATTCCAGAAACAGTACTTGTGGTACAGTGTGGAATTTTCAGCACATATCTACAATATTGCATCTAATTTCATCGTACATTTAAAAGGAGTATTATAAAAAAAAATATATATAAAAAAACAACAAAAAAACCAAAAAAAGAAACACAGAAATAACAAAAAAATGCAAATAAAAATACCAAGTAAAAAGGAAGATAAACACAAATAATGAAAAAATATTTCAGTATTGGTTAGTGGAAGCTACGATATGTGTATGCGTGGTGAACAGTAACAGCTATAATCATACGGGAAATTATGAGATGTTCTTAAAAAATGTTTATAGCCAAGATGATCAGTTAATTTGATTGAACAACACTAAGCAATCATAAGATAAACATTTCAGGTTGTGTTTTTTTTATTGTCAGCACTAATGCGGTTGTTTGTAGTGGTAGTGTGAGGAATCATGCATAATACAAAATTTTTTAAGATGGTGATAGTGGCAATAACAAACAAGATTGTCAGTTAAATAGTGCCGAACAAAGAACAACCACAAAACTAATGTTACATGATGGTTAATGACGGGACAATTTTTAATAATCATAGTGATAATATAGTCGGACCCAGTAGATGTACAAAGAAGGAATAGAATAAAGAATAAAAATGTAAGCCAATGATAATAATTTTAAGCAGCTAAGTATGTTTAAGAAGGTTGTTCACTATAGAGTACAAATAAGAGAGTGTAAGGGGGAAATAACAAGGGCCAAAATTATGTTATTAACAACAAAGCAAGTCATAGGTTTCACGCTTAACATTGTCTCTGTCACTTAGAACACGGGCCAAATATGGTATCGTTGAGTTCCTATACTTGGTTGTACGAGCATATATTATTTTGTACTGATTTCTGGTTCTACCTGATGAGATGCAGGGAGAGAGTTGGGAATAGAGGGGGTGTTGGGGGTCAGAGAGTATGGTTTTAGACCATTTCTCACATGTATTCAGATGCTTATCCACTAATGTTGTGACGAGCTGACTGAGTTTTACACCGCTAGTCCTACTAACTACCTTCAACATCCTTCTCAGGATGGTATAATCCTTTTTCAGTAACCCAGGAAAGACTAACGGGGAACAGTAAAGTAGAATAGGTAGGATACGAGAGTTGACAAATTGTGAAAGCAGAGGTTGAGGGACTCCAGTTAGTCTGAGTTTCTTAATGTAGTAGGTTAGACGAAACACTTTCTTGGAAATCATTTGGATATGAGATGACCAAGTAAGGTCGGAAGATATAACTAATCCGAGGTATTTTGCATTAGACTTTGTTTCAATTATAGTCCCCTCAATTCTACAGACATCATGAGTGCTTACTAGTGTTTGTAGATCTCGTTTATGCCTAAAGGAGAAGTCGACAGTCTGGCATTTTGAGGGATTCAGCGTTAGGCCATTTAGTTTAGACCACTGACTGATGTCCGACAGGAAGCTATTTAATTTGAAGCAGTCTGACTGAGACTTAACGGGAAGCGAAACAGTCAGGTCATCTGCATATTTGACGAAGTTGATTTCGTCTGAGAGAGGTAAGTCATGTAAGAAGAAGGAAAAGAGAAACGGCGAGAGAACAGCACCCTGAGGAACACCAGCTTCAGTAAGCAAAGGAGAGGAAGCTACACCATTATATACCGTGTACTGCATCCTATTGGAGAAGTAAGAGTGCAGCCAGTTGATAGCCCAGGACTCAGTTTGTGTAAGGCTAAGCTTGTTTAACAAAAGGCCTCTAGGTACAGAGTCAAAAGCAGATGTGTAATCAAGGAAAGTACAACGGACATACTTGGCCCCTTTGTCTAAGGAGGATACAATGTTGTGATGAAACACAGCAGCAGCATCCAAAGTACTTCTACCCTGTTTGTAAGCAAACTGCTTTGGATCGTTTGAGAAGCTTAGGGAGGGAATGAGTTTTTGTAACAGTAATTTCTCCATCAGTTTCAAAAAAGGAGAGGTAATGGCAATTGGTCTAAACTTAACACTATCTCCAGAACCAGACTTGGGTACAGGGATGATTTTAATATCTTTCCACAGAGAAGGTACATTATTATTAGAAAAAGAAGTATTGAAAATGCTTGTAAGTGGGTTACTTAAAATATCAGCACATTTCTTTAAAACAATGGCAGGTATACCATCAGGGCCTAGACTCTGGGAAGGTTTAAGAGATTTCAAACATTTAAGAACATCAGAAGTATTGAAACGATGAAAGTCACTGGTCGTGTTATTAGTTAAATTGAAGGCAGAAAGGACATTTGGAGGGCGGATGAAAGATCTATTGAGAGTATTTACATCAATAGAAGAGGCAAAATTATTATGCTTACCACAACCAGTAATTTCTCTAAAAAGCTTCCATATGTTTTCTGAGGTTTTACAAGATAGTATTGTTTGATTATAAATGTTGTTTAGTCTCTTGATTTCAGATTTAATTTGGGTGTTTATCTTCTTAAGACCAGATTTATTCTTTGTCTTGTACAGCTTCTCTTTTTGTCTTCGAAGCTTTTTGAGATGAGGGGAAGCGAAACGATCCATTCTTTTGAAAATTATCTGTTTTGGACAGCATATATCAAGACAGAATTTAAGATAGTCAGTCAAATTGGAAATAGTATCATCCAGTTTGTGTTCGTTGAGAAGTTCCCAGTTAGTGTCATTTAGCATGCATCTTAGTTTGAGCATATTTTCTTGTGAGTAACACCTTTGCTGTGTTTTCTTGGACAGATTTGAGAAGATATTGAAGTGAGATCTGCTGTATATCTTAGGTAATATCCGAATAATACAATGATCTGAGTTCATGATAGGAGCACGTCGGCATACTTCATATATTTCCTCATCATTAATGAACACCAGGTCAAGGGTTTTATCAAGTCGAGTAGGGAATTTAACAATATTGGCATGACCTAATGATACGAGGAAAGAACAATCACAGCAGTTAAAATCTCCTGTGACAACTGATAAAGAGTTTTCAAGATGTGTAACGGCGAATTCAGTGAATTCATCAGCAAAATCAGATAGATCCGAGGCAGAACAGCCAGGAGTAACACAAATGTTTGAGATGAAGACGTATTTAAACTTGGATAAGTGTTTCGGGAGGCATTTGACCGTTATACAATCAATAAAGTCATTAGAGTAAGAAAAACATACGTTATTTGAAGTTGACCATTGAGAATGAATGAAAGTTGCAACACCTCCACCTCTTTTCTTTCTGGAGCATAGCCGATCTTGTCTGAACAATGTAAAACCATTTAGGGAAACCAGATTGTCATCATCTACTGTTCAATGTATTGTAGCCTGCATTCAACTCCTGTTTTTGTTTCTCATCAATGCACTGGAAAATTTTTCGTTTCACTGTCCTTCTGTCTTCAATTAGTCTTTATGTGTCCGCAGTCAGCCACTGTTTGACCTGTCTGTTCTTTCTGCCTAGAACTTCCATGCAGATTTGACTCGATAATGCTTTCAGTCTGTTTCAGTGTTTTTGAAAGCCGGTCTGTCCAGTAGTGTTGATTTGTGCCTCGACTTTGTGCTTGCAATGAAGATGTCCTTTGTGTCCTGGTCCTTCAGTTTTTGAGTATTAAACTTGACTTGTCGTCTATCTGCAGCTCCTGTTTCCCTGAAAGCTATACTAGGTGCAGACTTTCTAAGTCACTTCAATCTGTTGGTTGATATCAGCAAGAAAAAACTGGTTGACAATTGCACCCAACTCAAGATCCACGGTATTACATGTGACTACTCTGTTCATAGCATCTGCATAGAAAAGCCGGAGAGTGAAATGTTCTCTGCTTTATTGCAACGATTTCCTAAAATCCTTAAACCATCATACAATGTCGAAGATATATCTCATACAGTTACGCATAAGATCATCACAACAGGACAACCTGTGAAGGCACGTCCACGACGGTTACCACCCGATAAACTAGCAGCAGCTAAGTCGGAATTTGAACATATGATGCAGTTAGGTATCATACGACCATCTAACAGCCCATGGTCTTCACCTCTGCACATGGTACCTAAAACTAATCATGACTGGCGACCATGTGGAGATTATCGCGCTTTGAATAACGCTACGGTACCAGATCGTTATCCTATACCTCATCTCCATGACTTCTCCTTGACCTTACATGGAAAGACCATTTTTACTAAAGTTGACTTGGTGAGGGCATATCATCAAATACCAGTCGCTCCAGAAGACATTGCAAAAACAGCAATTATTACGCCTTTTGGATTATTCGAATTCTTGAGAATGCCTTTCGGACTAAAGAATGCTGCTCAAACATTTCAGCGTTTTATGGACCAAGTTACCCAAGGTCTTGATTTCGTCTTTGTATATATCGACGATGTCTTAATTGCCAGCTCATCGACGGAAGAACATATGCAACACTTAAGCTTGTTATTTCAAAGGTTTGAACAATTTGGAGTTGTTATCAATCCAAAGAAATGTATTTTTGGTTCCCCTTCCATTGAATTCTTAGGACATCGAATAACTGCCGAAGGCATCAGACCTACCGAAGATAAGATAGAAACTATTAAGAACTTTCCCGAACCTGATTCCTTAAAGAAACTTAGACGTTTTCTCGGGATGTTCAACTTCTACCGACGTTTTATTCCATCATGTGCCTCCATAGTTCAGCCACTGACCGACCTACTTAGATGCAATTCGAAGAAATTTCAGTGGTCTGAAGAAGCAAAAGCAGCATTTAATAATGCAAAAGATGCCTTATCCAACGTCGTAATGTTATCTCACATCAACCCAGAAGCTTCACTCATTTTATGTACAGATGCATCACAGGTAGCAGTGGGAGCAGTTTTACAACAAAAGTTCAATAATGACATCACTCCACTTGCTTTCTTCTCCAAGAAATTGGAACCTGCGCAAACTCGTTACAGTACCTTTGGCAGAGAACTGTTAGCCATCTACCTAGCAGTGAAACATTTCAGCTTCTTACTACAAGGTCGACATTTTACTATCTTAACCGACCATAAGCCTCTTTGTTATGCTTTCACCACTTCGTTGGACAGACACTCTCCGAGAGAAGCCAGACAACTGGATTACATCTCACAATTCTCAACAGACATCCAGTTCATCAAAGGAGATTCCAATATCGTAGCCGATTCCTTGTCTCGATGTGACGTTAATCATCTATCTTCGATAGATATTAGCCTAGACAATATTGCCAAGCTGCAGAAAAATGACGCCGAACTCCATACTTGTAGACGAAACTCCTCCCTACAGTTGCAGGATGTACCTATTCCCCTGTCTGATACAACTATCGTCTGCGACGTTTCAACGGGCGTTCATAGACCTTTTGTTCCACTAAGTTGTCGAAAAGCATTGTTCGAACATTTACATTCGCTTTCTCACCCTGGAGTACGCGCCACGGTCAGACTGATCAGCGAACGCTTCGTGTGGCCTAAAATGAACTCTGACATTCGGAGATGGGCACGAGAATGTATCCAATGCCAATGCTCCAAAGTACACCGCCACACTATTACAACCCCGAAGACGTTTAAATTACCCGAAAGGAGATTTCAG
Organism: Trichobilharzia regenti; assembly: GCA_944472135.2. NCBI lineage: Eukaryota > Metazoa > Platyhelminthes > Trematoda > Strigeidida > Schistosomatidae > Trichobilharzia > Trichobilharzia regenti. The sequence continues at coordinate 151,758,021 of OX235270.1, forward strand.
CATATCCATATAGATATCGTGGGACCATTGCCAACATCAAGGGGATATACACATATCCTGACAGCGATTGATAGATTTACTCGTTGGGCTATTGCATGCCCCTTAAACGACATATCTGCTGAAAACGTTGCTTTAGTTTTTCTCGACCGTTGGGTGTCAAACTACGGTGTACCAACTACTATTACATCCGACCGCGGTCCTCAATTCCAATCGACACTCTTTCGCGAACTGACGAGACTTCTGGGAGTGAAACATATCTCCACAACAGCCTATCATCCGGCAGCGAATGGTCTAGTGGAAAGATTCCACAGACAACTGAAAAGCTCCCTGATGGCGCAGAATGATACATCTAAGTGGAGTGAATACTTACCTTTGATTTTACTTGGTATCCGTTCTACTATCAAAGAAGATTTAGGATGTACACCGGCTCAACTTGTCTATGGCACCAACCTAACCTTGCCTGGACAGCTAGTCCCCTCAGCCGATTCCACAGACGTGAACATTGCCGACTTCACTAACCGATTAACTAGACAAATGCTTCAACTTCAACCAACAGCACCTCGACAATCTCCCCGAAGAGATCAGATCAACAAACATCTACAAACTTGCAAATTCGTCTTCATTCGAGTCGACGCCATCAGAAAAGGATTGCAACCTCCATACGAAGGACCCTTTCAAGTTATTAAACGTTCAGACAAACACTTTACAGTGAACAAGAATGGAAGACGAGAGACTGTTTCAATTGATCGAATCAAACCCGCATACACCGACAACGACTTCGAATCTACATCGGCAGCTGCGCAATCAAATAATCAAACATCCGAATCCCCTCCACCGGCACCAAGTCTTATCCTCCCTCCATATCACACACGTAGTGGTCGGCAAATCAGTAAACCGGCTCGCTACGTTCATTTTGAGGACTAACAAAAGAAAAATAATTAAAAATTATTATTATCTTTTTCGTTTAGACATTATCATCATGACGGTTAGTATTTCGTCGTAAACTTTGATGTTACTATCACTATTATTTATTTATATGTACCTCACCGAAAAAACAGGTAGTGTCCTTTCCAAAAACTATTGATCTTTAATCCATATTTTTTTTAATGTTTCTTTCCCCTCCTTAATTACTGTGTATTTACATATTTTTCTTTATACATTAAAAATCTATGTTCATGGTTAGTGCAAATTTAAGTGACATGACTTTCTCTTTCAATTTTTATTGCTGAACCAATTGTATATGCTTTCAGACTTTACATGACTCACATACCTTCTCGCGTTTATGCATGTTGTAATATATCCCTATTTTTATCCAAAAGTTGCTATTACTATTATTATTTACTTCATAGTTTTACTTATCATTTCCCGGTTGTCTCTCCGGACCTCTAGGGGGGGAGCCGTGTTGAGTACGTAACAATGTGATTGTACACTTTTTGGTTACTTGTATAAATTCGAGATATTGTACATAATTTTTGTTTAAAACGCTTCTTGTTGAAATATACATAACTTCCGTGTACAATTGAAAAATACACTCTGCTGTTGGAGACTTCGTCTTCTCCCTGGTCACTTCTGCTTACTTGCTCCACTCACACCGTGTTGTATACTTCGGATTTATTGTAGGAGCCTACTACTTTCAACCGAAGACATTTCTACAACCGGAACACAGCAGCTACAGCAGACGCAGTCCAAACAGTTAACGTGCCTGTGGATTATATAATTAATTTGTAGCCGAGGACTTATACTTTATAACCAAGTAATCCTTTTTGTTGCTATAACTCGTCACTGTATTTTTGGTAATATATTGTGATTTAACACTCCACTGACTTGGATTATTACTTTTATATTTGGAATGTTAGTGAACTCTAATATTAGTCCCCTACAAGAGGATGTGAAATTGCGTAATAATTCTATCTGAATACAAGATTGAAATGTTCAGCCCCATCCCGGAAGTATGGTGTAGATATGTTGATGACGCATTCACTTTATTTAGGACACATAATTCAGATAGATTTTTCGAACACATTAACTCAAAGGTGGAGGCAATTCACTTCACTTATGAATGGAAGAGTCAGCAAGACTAGGTTTCAGTGTTAGATTTTAGCGTAAAAAGTACCACAGATCTGATGGTAAACATTGATGCTTAGAGGAAACACACACTTTCAAACAGATATTTAGATTTCCGATCATCACAACCTATGTCAGTAGAAATGGGATTCGTAAAATGTTTAAGTGAGGTTAGGGCACAAAAGCTAAGGGAAATCTAAGACATGAAGTGAGACATATAAGAGAAGCTTTGCAACCTTAATAATTACCCTGAAAATTTGATCAGGAAGTACGCAGGGAAATGTAAAAATGAAATTAATAATAATGGTAGTGATAGTTGTATTAATAACAATAGTGGCTACATGCATACCCTGCTGGAATGATTGCCAGGTCAAAGTAGCAGAACGGCGTTTGTCAGTCAGACTAACCGAGCATAAAAACTTATCGGGAAAATCTAGATTAGTTAACCTGAATAAGATTAGAAATTTGGAGAATAGTTCAGATATATCACTCACTACATACAATATACGATGGATGGGATAAGATGACGGTTTTAAAATCCAGTGTAACATCAGGGTGGAGGGAGAGATTGATAACAGAGGCTTTGTGTATCGACTCAACTGTAAACAAATGTAGTAGAAATGATTCAACACCTGTCCATCTGGATATCTGGAAAATTCTACTACCTCAACGACGAAAAATAAGAGAGGACAAAGAAAACTATAAAAATCAAGTTTCGAAGTCGTGCGATTATAATTGGCGATATGACTATGAAGAATAAATTGTGTTAGAAACATTGTCATCTAGTAAATAATACTGTTTCACTGTGTGATGCATCTAATGGACAAACTAATGTGCAATTTTTTTGTTTAGTTGAATAATTCCACAAAATTATTGGCCACAGGTTTCACCACTGAACATTGGATACTGACCCTCACTGTTTAAGTCAACTTGTTTAGCTGAAGGCTTCCGTCAGACTTCCATGCCATTTGGTTCGCCGCCATGTCACGTTCGTTTGTTTGCACACCATCCCTAGCTTAGCATATTTATTTTCGAATATTAAATAAAAACTGTCCATTCGCTACCGCGAGATTCGACGTATGTTCACGGGAGGAGTGTGTGGAAGAGTTTCCTTGGTGTGCATAAAATCAAGGCTTACCATGAGAATCTCAGAGGCCTCAAGAACGTAACCCTTTCAGGGAGACTTGTTTAGACTTTGTCCGTAACTGTGATTAAGTTTTTGCAGATTTCGTTGCCGGTGGTAATTCTTTGTCCAGTCATTGCACATTGTAACCGTTTTTAGCCATGCGGTACAACGTTACATATCTTTCTTGTATCATTCATTAGAAATGCCCATTAACAATTTATAAGACTGATTAATGGAAAAGGAGTATCCTATGCAACGAATTTGTCATCAGGTTCTACATATGAATGACAGCAGTAATTAAAGAAATATTCTTCACAGCAACGTAAAAGTGTTCTAAGTTAAATTACACTGCATCAGTTGTATCGACAGATTACATTTCGAAAGCACCATCAGTAGGAGATATTATAGATTAATCTAACACTAAACTACATCAGATAAATTGAAGGAAATAACGCAGAATTCTCAGGCTCGACAGCAGTCCAAGGCAGTAATACTTCCTATTATTTACAAGATTGAATGAGTAGGGGACGAATGCGGAAAGCTAATTGGACTCAAGGTATTACAGAATCAGGAGATAGACGAAAATTCAGCTTCATTACTAGGAAACGAAATGACAAATCTGCTTGGGACTTGAAAGAGAGAGAGATTTTAAGCAACATCATCAAGTAAATTTGCGTGGCAGGATATTGGCAATCCGTGAAGACAATATGAGAAGAAATCCCTCTCAGCATATTAAGCGAAGGGGCATTAGCAGTAATTACTGACTATACTTATCTGAAATCTGCCTAAAGAGGGATGGCTAGTGGATCAGAAGATGAACCAGTGCTGAGAAGAAATGGCGAAAGAATTTGAGTATGCTATGGACAGCACTGAGCAGAGGATGTACCAGTTTACTCAGTTGGCTGCTGAAACAATCACATTCATATCAGCTTTCCGAATGTCTGGTCGAGCTGATGTTTCGGTCCGTGCTGCTGTTGCTGTGAACTTGAAAGTGAGCACAGCATGATCATTTCTTCCTAAAGGAAGATGTTATATGAGATCCACGTCCTCAGCGTTGGAGAACACTAGGTCCAGAGTTGAAGGGTGGTGCTGTGAGTCAGCGCGTGGGCTTAACGACATGTTGGACTAGTGTTAAAGAAATACTAGATTCCAGTAGTTGATGGTCAAAGGATTCGTCTGAAGATGGCGTTGTAGGGGTTGTCCATTCAACTGCTGGGGCGTCGAAGACGCCGACTACGAGACATCCACATTCTGATGTCCGGGAGCCTAGCTCCATTTTTAGGAAGTCATATGCACTGAAGTCAGGACTGTGGTATGCAGCAATGAGTTCAATATCTTGGCCTATGCATTCACGTCTGCATTGAAGAAGTTTGCACGATTCACTTTCGTGAGCGAGTGGTTCGATGCTACGCACGGTTAAGCATTTCTTGTGTTAGATGACTACGATACCTTTACCGTCTAGTCAGTCTACCCTATGCACTTCGAAGTTTGGCAGGTTAACGTAGTTGTCAGTGACATTGGATGTTATCCATTTGGAGTGGCGTAATACCACTCGTCAAGCAATGATCTGAAAGAGAGCAAAGCGCACGTTAGCAGTGTGATCACACAAAGGAACGAAGACTCAAGGTCAAGTGTTATATTTACAGCCAATCGCAATACATTTAGATAAGAGGGAAGGGGAACTCCTATCTGTCATCCGTTGCCTCGTCTTGGGTAACCAATCCCTGCATACTTCGTAGCCGACCTGAAAGTAGACAAGCGTAGTTTTACCGTTAGAAAACCGCCGAACTTACCATGCCTTACAGTGGCTTTATTGCATATCCCCGCTATTGCGCTTGTTGCTATGTATTTCAAGCGGCCTTGGTTTGAGAGGGAGATTTAATTGATACAATATTGTGATTTCATAGACATAACTTAGGCTCATAGGTGAAAGAAAGTTATTATCCTGGGATAAAGAAAAGTTGTTCAGTAGGTAAGGAGGACATAATTTTTCCGTTTATTCGCAAATATACAATTGCGCATCGAGTTGCACTGCGATTCCACATGTAGCAAAAGATTATGAATACCTTGCTCTTCTCTTCTGTATAAGAAAGTTACTTCACAAGATTAGCAATGTTTAGCTCAGTAAGGACAAATATAAATTTTTCCACTTCAGTGTTGTGAGTTAATTTGTGAACTGTGTATGCCCCTAAAGTAATGCATTTGGCATGCATGCTTCATAGTGAAATCAAGAGTGTGCATGTTGCACTAAATCTTCTGCACTTTGTATATGGATTCGATGTCCATCAAATGTCCATTTGCCAACTGTTGAATGTTGCATGCGATCAAGTTAAAATTATAACAGGTAAATCCAAGCATTGTTGTCATTTTCATTGGCAGCAGCTCACAGCCCATTGAGTTTACACAAGTAAAATACCCATTTATCATTTTACTGAGAAGACATTAACTAGGATTCTGGAAAAGTAGTACGTCAGTGTGTGAACTTCATGCATCTGTAGGTTTCATTCCATCTACTATGAGGGAACTCACATTTCCAAGAAGGATAGAATACAAGACTCATTTCTACAACTGTCGACCTTATTTTAGTTCACTTTCATCATACATGTATTAACCGAATTGTCTGTCACTCACTTCAGGGACTTACCAGGGAACAGTCCCACCAACTCAGTGTATGCTGATCGTCCACAATATCTTTTAATATTTTACAAATACACTTATATTGTTAGCATAATATACTGCACTATTTTTGAGTTGAATTGACTATCTTCAGTCAACAGTTACCCATCTTCATATAATTTTCTACAATTCATAATGCTAAATCTATGTAGTATTTTTCCATTGTATAGTTGATGAGTCACTTTGCAATGTGTAATACACACCATATAAAATCTGTCGTGAAAATTTAGCATAACAAGTTCTGCTAACCAGTTGCTTTTCTCAGGACCACCTCACATAACTTTGTCACTGATTTTTCCACTAATTAAAATGATTAAATTATTTATTCAGCAAATATTCTCTTGCTTTACCACGCTTGTTTCCATTGTAACACTTAATTATTGAGCCTAATGTATTCTTTGATAATACGAATTATAATATTAATTATACTCTTATCGTATACAGATCGATTTACTTTACGGCTGCTGTCAGTCACGTCTCATAAACCGTCAATGCCCAGCTCTTGCTACGCTCGGGCCCACGCTGTTCCTTGCAGTTTTTCAGAAACGCTTAATAGTAACGGACGCGAAAACCAAAACACCGATTGGCCACTCGAGAATTCTTTATTGTTACACCAACATATAAATATTGTTATAACTGAGGTCTGTGAACAAATATTACAATAATAAATCACAGTATTACTTCTGACGGTTTACTGCTGACTTCTTTCTGAACAGCGACCGATGAGACGATGACTGTCGTATTGATGCCTCCGCGAAAATCGAGGAAGTTGATTTTGAGCAAACAACCAAGAATTGATCGTTCAATCTTCAACTACATTGACACTCCCCGGCAAAATACGGATCCAACCCTTTCTTCCTTCACGACGAATACACGTTGACTTGGATGCCATTGCGAGAACCTGGGTCACACGGACAGAGCTGAAATGGAAAGCAAACAGAAAAGCCAACACACCACAAGCATACCCACAGCACAATCTCACACATCAATGACGACCTGCTCCTTCCAGTTAAAAGCATCCTCTTGCAACACAATCACCACTTGCTAGAATGACTCTTGCAGAATGCAACGTGACCATAGCACTACCTCACGATACTCTACCCTCATCATCTTATCTACTCACTACCAATTACCACCGAAATCGCTTGTCACTCATTCTGCCTCAATTCTAGTAACGATGACGTATGCGAGCCTCAGTCGTTTACACTCTTTCTCCCCGGCGTGTCGGACCGCAGCTAACAATTATCTCCGTGTGCATTTCATTCTCAGCAATAGCCTCTCCGGCGTATACGACCCATCTGCTGTCCTTAACATCAATCAATTCATTCATGGATGTAGAAGACTCGAAACAACTTCAGAAGTAATCACGACGAAAATTTTAACAAAATTACGCAATAACAACAAGATACGAAAACAACAAGTAAACACAATTAATCCAAAAACACCAATTGATATGACACACCACACATATATACAAACTGTACACAAAAACTCGCGGATCATGTCTTGATGGAATTCCTTTGAAGAATTGCAGGACTTACACCAGTACGCCTACAACCCTTCTCACGTTGACGATTGTAATTTGTGGAATGTCCAGACACAAACAACATTAACCAACAATTACGATAATTGGAACTCACACAACTATTTAACACAAACATATGTACAATCACTACATCAAATGTTGTGGATTCCGGCATGACAAACTACCCTTGAAGAACTGTAGGACTTACAGCAGTACGCCTACATTCCTTCTCAGGTTGATGATCCAAGTGGAAGTCGTCCGGACACAAACAGAATTACCAACAGCTAGATGATAAATGATACCAATTCAGTATATACAATATGAACATATGTACAAAATCACACACCAAGCACATTGGACTGCTCATTGATGCGCTACCCTTTGAAGAACTGTAGGACTTACAGCAGTACGCCTACAACCCTTCTCAGGTTGACGCTCTAGGTTGGAAAATCGTCGCAGAGTTCATTTGCTAACTTCCTTCTATCAGCTATATCCTCAAATCTGAACGGTAACACGCTCATGTCATTGTATCGTAGAATATAGATGACTAACAAACACACGACATATCTCATCAACCAAGTGTAGAAACAGAGTAATTTACACCAAAGATAATAGCATTCAAATAGTAACTTGAAACTAGAAATGCCTTTATTCATGCAAGTCAATTTAACAATTACTCTCTCGTTTACACTTGGCTTATCCTCTCTAAACTGAGCAATATCTTTCGTCTTTTCAAATGCACCAATACTATCATAGTCATTGCACAAGATACTTGAGTTGATGGGCGTCTTTTTCATTGTGGATGACAACACCAACGATGACCGATTGATACCAGTTGATGAAATTAGCGGTGGATCAGAAGCTGTTCTTTTTCGGCTTTCAGAAATTTGTCTACCTGCAAGACCACCACCACTGCTGTCTTTTACTATCAGCTCAGGTTTAGCACTAGCATCTGATGATAGGTGGGCTACATGCTGATCAATCACACTGACGGTCTCACAAGTATGCATGCCTTCTGCAACTGCATCTGCATTTATTTCTACTTCACGTTCAAGTTGTACAGAACCTTTGTTCAACTTAGCAGTAGTAGGCATATCCCTCATCTCATCATGATCAACCAAAGACAACTGTGAAGTATCATGATCATTACCACAAATATTCAATTTACCGTCAAGTTCATCATTTTCAAACTCTTTAATAACAGAAGTAGACAATTTTGGTTCCTCCTCACAAATCATTAAAGGTTTTATATCTTCACTCTGACTAGTTATACTTTGTAAACTTTTGGAGTCAGAACTGCACTCTGAAGCAGTAACTCTATTCTGTGACACTCTATTCAACAATGGCTTACCAGTTGCAACTACAGACTTCCTGACCGCACAGTTATCGTCACACAATTCGGAGTCAGGCCTGGAGTTTACATTTAGCTTATCACTGAACTTGCTCACTGGTTCACAGTTCACCTTTGTATGCACCTCTTGCACACGTGCAAACCAAAACCGTGTTTGTCTTGCATCTTGTAACTTATCTGTTGAGGATGTACTACGAAACCTGTTACACTCACTAGGTCTATATGCATTACTAGACATCATGGAGCCTTCTCGATATCCACCTCTCTGAGGCCTACTCGTCATCAATGATTGCATTTTGATCTCAGACTGCTCTATTCTAGGGGTGAGATGTAATAGACTGGCGAACTTGCTCATAGATTGATTGACACTATCTTTTACCAGTTTCAGGATATCATCAAACTTTGGCTCGATACCCTCATCCTCCATACGGGAGCTTATCTTCACCCACTTCCTTTGCAGTCGAGTAGGTAGACGTCTTGCTATTACTTCTAGTATAAAACTCGAGTTGAGGTCACTCATGCGATTCATCGAAATCATTGCATTCTTGTAAATTAGCAAATTATCTAAAAACTCAGTGAGTGCCTGGGAGTCATCCTGTAATTGACCACCATTACCCTTAACAGCCTCGAATAATTTCCCTGCAATCATCGAAGGTCTTCCAAACCTTTGACGTAATATGCTCATAGCCTCGTAGTAGCCCTCTTTTGGCTTCATAAACTTACAGCACTGTATAGCTCTTGCAGCATCTCCAGTGCAATATCTCATCAAATACATTAACTTCAATTCATCATTTAATAAAAAACCACTCAACATGATCTCAAACTCCTTTACAAATTGTAAATAATCAGCCGGGTTTCCATCAAAACACCGTGGTTCCAATTTAGGGAGTTTGATGTTCCTATTATCCCTGAACGGCGAAACAGTAACATCAACCATGTCATGCTTAACATCAGACACATCGTTACAATTAACAGACAAGTCACAATGACTTACTTTCCTGTTTGCATCCAAGACACTCTGTCCCTTCTTTGACCCAGGCATTGTTGAACTTGACCCAATTCCAAAGACGTTCCAGATATTGCTTGTTCAAAGAGGACTTGACCGGCACCAGGAAAAATGAACGGCGACTATCCAAACTTTCACCAACTGTTTCAATCCGCCAAAGTCTGTTTCTACCATCAGAAACTGTCAGTCACGTCTCATAAACCGTTAATGCCCAGCTCTTGCTACGCTCGGGCCCACGCTGTTCCCTGCAGTTTTTCAGAAACGCTTAATAGTAACGGACGCGAAAACCAAAACACCGATTGGCCGCTCGAGAATTCTTTATTGTTACACCAACATATAAATATTGTTATAACTGAGGTCTGTGAACAAATATTACAATAATAAATCACAGTATTACTTCTGACGGTTTACTGCTGACTTCTTTCTGAACAGCGACCGATGAGACGATGACTGTCGTATTGATGCCTCCGCGAAAATTGGGGAAGTTGATTTTGAGCAAACAACCAAGAATTGATCGTTCAATCTTCAACTCCATTGACAGCCGCCATTCTGCCATTCTTCTGTATACACACTGTAGTATTGTTAACCAAATGCTGAAATTTTGTTGGTTCTGTGTTAATATTTTATAGTACGTTTAGACAGGTTGTTTTGCAATGTCAGATGTTGACTATATATAAGACTGTCATGATTATTTAGTACACTAAGTCCCGCAAACCAACCTTACCCTCAGTTCATACTACCTACACTGAACCCTAACTATAGTGTTCTGCTGAATCTTGCTCCACTACTCACAAAACCTATTCTTTTTAATCTTTAAGGTATAAACTTCTTATAAAGTAATCTGTTCATTCGGATGCATGCACACATATATAATATGTTCATAAAGATGTACGTGGAGACCTATTGGAAGCACTCATTAAGAAAGCTAGGGAGATGGAATTGTGAGGTACGAATATGTCTGGTACAAAGCAATATATTTGCTGTAGCCATAATAACCATAGTCTCAGAGCCTAACATCAAAACAGGAGGGAGGGTGGCGCTAGCTGATCAGCAGATATGGTGGTGGTTACTAAGGTGAATCGCTCCATTCTGCAAAGACAGCAATATGCAATTTGACGGCTCGAGATATTTCTGATTTTTATAGGGGCTTAGAACTTTATCTTGAAAAAGTTAATAATGAACGCCTAGACAGATCATGCTTCTACCTTTAAATATATACCATTCTCTCAGCCTATCGTTGAGATGCGACCACGTGGGATCTGCACAGATTTATGGGGCATCTTCTAAATTAACTTGCTATCCATTGTCGGATCTTTGAATATAGCTTCACAATGCCTTATCTCATTCATTTTCTAATAATGTCTTTACTTGATCCGCATTATACTCCATTAAACCTAACATTTTATAGCTCTTTATGAATTTGATTCGACTTATTCTAATTCTATTATCTGTAGGGTACGGTTGTGCACTAAATGCACAAAAAGTTATAAAATAAAAATAACCGGCATCAGGATAAACGTATTAAAGTCAAAAGTGGACATCATGATAGTAAGACCTATATGGGTAGCATTATACATTGCAAATGAACGTTGTCAGCCTAGTGACTTCCTTTATAAATGCATTTGTTAATGATATATTGCACTTATTTATTTCATTACACTTTAATGATTCACCTTAGCACTTTAACGTTTCTAAAACTGTTTTCAATCCCATGCAAACGTTGTACTTACCTCAATATTGGTTGGTTATTGTGTTCCTACAACCACGGGTTGAAAACGAAACAAGGTCGATTTTCCCGCGCAACCTGGGGGACAACTGTACAATTCAATAACTATACGTCCTGGTTCAGACAATGAGTGTATTTATATATATATATCAAATATTTATCTGTTTAAACATTATTAACTTGTAAACAATCTACGATTTGAGATTATATCATACTTGATGGTGCCTGTAAAAATGGAATGCATTTTCATGTAAATTTATGTTTATATGAAAATATACATTATTACATGTTTCATTTCCAAACAAGAAAATTTTATAGGGTAATGTAGGGCTGAGCGCATTGAGTTAATTAAATAATGGATATATCTTGTATCAGTGAAATGCTTCTATTCGAATTTCAGCGAAGCTGCAACGTCTTCCTGCAGGGTTTATTCAGTGCACTCACAAAGGGAACAATAGTTGGTACTGAGAGATCCAGCCATAAGCATCTGTGACACAGTCGAATTACTTTTGCAACTAAAAGCGATAATACTGATATTAAGTGTGAGTGAACTGATTGAAATGTGAACTGAGTGAATCTAGTGTAACATGGCACCACATCCAAACACGGTATTCTTTTCTTGTAAAATTTCTGCATGTACGATTATAATTCATGGACTGAGCGTTTATTAAGTGTGGAGGAGTCCCACGGAGTTATTTAGACGAAAGGCCGACGTAATGTGATACTCTACACACGCACCTTCAGATGCAGGCATGTGTTACTTCACATAAACACTGGACCATATAGAGAAAACATTCCTTTGAATCGCCATTCCGTTGTACGCTCAATTATTGTTCGTAAATATGTAATGACTGTGCATTTCCTAGTTTGCCTATAGTTACGCAATGTACATTATATTAAGGAACACAAATGGATTTTCTGAAAACCGGTGGTGTTCCTCCTCTAGTCTTAACTGATGTCACATTGATTAACACGACTGAAGGAATAGATTGTAACGTGATGAGTTCTGTGGCTGAGAATCTTATTTACCCAGTTTCGAATCGATATCATGCGTTTAATCCTATTAACCTATGGATGTGGTTCTTCCTTCACGATATCTAAAAGTCAGGATCACATTGCCTTTGGAAGATCTAGTTTTACTTTGTGACTAATTGGTGAGTCACCTGGTGTTGTATTAGTGGAAAAAACAACCTAAAACCTAAGTGTTTTCTGGATAAGAACATGTTAACTTATTTTGGCGACAATTCAATCTTCTTACCAAGAAACCCTTAGGAATAGCAAACTTTACTTAGTAATTAAGAGCTAGAAGTAAACCCTATTTTACTAAGTTATTATGAGTGAAATAGTACTAGGATAAACCTATTCTAACGTAAACAAATAATGATAATCATTTAGCCATTTACTTTCAGTCTTAATTTCAAAGACAAATTTAGTTGCTCACTAAATTAGTGGTATCAGGAGACCGCTCTGCTCTTGTCTCCGAAATACTTTGCCCAATCGTATTTCACTTCAAAATATGTGTCTGCTGGTTAGTTGATGTTGCTTATCCAGTTATACCGTTATTCAGTCACAATTTCAGATCTGTGTTCCGATTAATCAAAACAACCATTAAACTATCAACAAGTTACTATCACTTCTAAATAAATAACCTTAAACATTTGCATGTAAACGATGCTAATAGCTCTATCACCTACATGATGTTTCAACTTTGAATAATCAGTTTTCCCTCACGTGAGCACCTGTTTCAATTTTAACGGATAGCTCTACCATTTGACTACTGAATTAGTACGTTTCGTTATATACCATCCTTACGAAATATAGGTACTGATAACTGCTAACAAATATATCACGATAACAAGAATGTACTGCATACTGACAACAATATAACTCAGAGGCGGACGTATCTTCTAAACGCACTACCCAATACAATACATGACCCCGTAGCTCACAACATTTTGTAAAGTTAGTTGTCACTATTAACAAGTAGAATGTCCACCGGAGGTATAGGGAATGTATTTATTAGTGATTAAACACAATGTACGAAACTAACGATACTGGAAACCAACTTCTTCAGCAACAAATCCCACGAGGTCACTGAAATTACAGAGTGGCTGAAAAGAGAAAACAGGGGTTCATAGGATGTATACATGAATATAACTACTAATGTAATCATTAATAAATTAGCACAGTAGGAATTAATGGAAGTTTATATCAATGTGTGATTACATAAGCCACTATTTTGACACAAGTGGATGTTTAAGCAAAGTAATAAGAAGACATGATATATCTGAGTCTTGTAGTGTTGTATTTGAGTAACACACTTTGGATAATCTGGTCACGTATAAACTCTCAGCGATCAAAATGCCACACAAAAATGCAAAAGCTTGCACGAATTCGATATCAAACATACTCCTAGGTTCCTGCAACAGAAATAGGTACTGCACAACAGCTGATAGAGAAATTTACGATCAAGTACATGTTTTCGCTAAGCTGAAAAGAAGTTTATCGAAAGATATTGGTCGAGATGTACGCAAAGCTTACTGGATATGCCAAATAATCATTGCATGAACCATATATTTAAGCGTCCCGCCACACAAGCAATAAGTAAATGCTCAAGAACAATATCGAACAACAATTTTACATATATCCATCCAACAAGAGCAAAATAAGCACCGAGACCACGTCAACTGCGTTTGCCTGGACGACTAGCCCCAGCTCGGATCCAGTTTCTAGTATCCTTTTTATGAGCTAGTGTAAACCAATTTGATTTCTTTGTGCTGGCCTCTTGATTGTGAGGCACTGGTTCCTGATCTTCGGTAAACGTCTGAGTAGCTCGTCCCGCCACTCGACTGTCGTAGCTTTGGTTAACCCCTAAAGAAATAGTGCTGGGATTAATTATATGTGGTATGTAGTATGAGGTGTGTTAACACTGTTACTACTGTGAATGGAGTGGATTCTTTCACCAGTTAGTCCTCCGGTATCGTTGTCAAAAGAAGAGATAATAATATATATCACTAGTCAAGTTATTCAGACTAACAGACAGAAAAAGAAATAAGAAAACGTAACAGCAGTCAGCCGATTAAATTTGAAGAATAACATGAATTACATATAAATCGGTAATATTGATAACAATAATAATAGGTGTAGTTAAAATTGTCAGGAGAGCAAGACGGGAGAGAATGTAAAGAAGTAAAACGACAGGTTAAATTGTCTCTGAATGGTGGATGCGATTTTTAGGGGATAGGCCATTTGGATGCAGTCCTTGTGTCGCTACATGGTTGTCCAGCCTTCGCTTAAAGGCGTCCAAAGACGGGGCTGTAGCTACATCTGCCGGTAAGGAATTCCACGGACGGCAAACCCGCAGTGAAAAGAAGTGGGAACGCGCCCGGGTCCTTACCCTCTGGTGAGCTATCCTTCTGGGATTTCCGCGTGGGAGCCCATACCTACTCAGTGGCAGAACACCTTTGTCCGAGTGATTCTGATCATTTGTTATATTGTAGACAGTAATTAAATCCCCCTAAGACGACGGTAGCTAAGTGTGAATAGGCCTAATTTCTTCAGCCTTTCATCATATGGTTTATTTCGTAGACCAACCGCTCCAAAAATTCCACCTTACAACATTTTGCAAAATTGCTTTGGTTTGCCCTTTTAATTTTGTTTTAAATTATCAATAATGTGTCCAAATCGTATCATATATAATCGCGCATTTTCAAAATCATTACAACCTACTGCGGTGTGAGGATATAGACTATAACCAGGTGTTATCGCGCAATTTCATCGGTTACCGCGTTCACGGCTGCAGGCGTTATAATCGCCTATATTTTTGGAAATAGATTATATTTGACTAGTTTTAGACTTCTGTAGCCATGCGGCAGTATTTCGCTGTATTTTGTTCGTAGTAGAGCGTAAAAGTTTATGTTATAGCTCGGACGGATTATCAATAAAGATGTCATCCTTTTTAAGAAAGTTCGCATAGAAAGACTATTATTTGCATTATAGTGCGTTGAGGGTTTGTTTTTTGCAAGTTGTTTCAGATCTTAAGGTTGTAAATATACTACAGGCAATGGCAGAGAACTTAATGTCAGAGTACTTAAAATGAGTATCAGCTTTCTGTTGATTAGTAGCTAGCAGCTGTGTCATACAACTACTACACCTGTTACATAGGTTATATCAATCTTATTAATTATTTTGTTTTAGATCACTTAGAATTCTGAGATCCTTAATGACTTAATTGTGGCTATGAAAGATATGGAAGATGCACTTATGGCTCATATATTTAAAGCAGTTATTACTAAACAAGTTATCTGTAAGCATTTTGTAATGTTCTGGTTACAATGCTTGAGTGTATGGGGTTATTGCCTGCTTCTGTGAGTTAAGGGAGATTTGGTGAAAATCATGATACAATGAAGGTTCCTATAAACTCACTATGAATACTGCAAACTGTTGATAAGAAACTGCATCAAAGGAAAAAATGCCGAACAGCTAGAAAATACTACCTCATTTTCGATGATTATTACCTTTTGCATTTGTAAATCATCCTTCCAAAGCTCAGATTGACGGCAAACCATCCATGGTACCCCACAGGCCCTACAGAAATTTGTGAGAGATCTTACATGTCAGGTTGTCTTAGGAATTGTAAGGTTGCAGATATTTCAATTTACCTGTCACTGAAATATCACTTATCTACTTCACGATGGTCTTTTCATTTGTGCACTATTACACTACATTTTATCTTAACTGGATATGCCTTTATTAAAGCTGAGACTTACTCTTTGTGTATATTAGTTGCTTGCTTATAGTCTAGTTGCTTTTATTAGAAACAAAACAGCACCAGTGTTTGAACAAAGCTGTATTTTCATGGAAAACGTCATATTTTCTATGCTTACACCGATATGGTTTGCATTAAACATTGCAAATGTATACTAACATTCCAAGGACATAGCACTTAGCCAAATGTACAGTGTTCATTGTGAAGGGTTTACAATTTAACTCTTATCATAACCTGTTCTAATTATTATTATTCGCTTGCTGCTATCCTTTAGAAGATGAACAATGTGTGTGACAGTAAAAACCACAGAAGAATGCTGTCATGAACGAAGAATGAGAAAGGAGAATGAACCATTTTCAGCAAAGGTAGGCAAATATAAAGCGTTTAACTTTAAAATTACTTCTTTCTTACTTCAGCGATTTAAAAAACACTTTGTTTACTTATTTGCAGATATCCGGTAACGTCAGTCAACCCGGTCACAGCGATTCGACATTGTCCCAATTATTACGACAAACAACTGCGTAAAGACATTTGCTTGTTATTATTTTTCATTAAATATATTTAACATCATGCTTACCAGACCTTTCTTGTTCTATCTGAGTGTACTATATTTGTCATGATGACTAGATGCAGGCATGACTTATCAATGAGACCTGACGAAGTAATTGGTGGCATATTTTAGTGTAATGTAAATGTGACTACGAGTGCTACAGCTCAACCTATTCAATTATTCGTCTCGTGTACACTTCACCTTACACTGTAAGTTAACACCCATAATCATATGAATCGACATCACGCTTTAAGTGAAATATTGGTAATGAACTACTTTTGAATACACTTTACCTTATAAGAAATCGACTCAATTGCAGTGCCTAAGTTCATTTCTTATTTTTCAAATACTGAAGTATTTTTGTACTTGGTCCCTACAGACTTACCTATGACTAGGAGACGTAATCGCGTAACTTTAGGCAGATTTTTGGGCTTGACTAAAGTACTTATAATTCACTACTTATATCGATCGATGGTGTTCCTACAGAATTACACCTATATACAGTAACGAGTTCATATCTTAGGGAGTACCAGTCTAGCATGCCGTACTCCCACCGCATGCAGAACAAATCGAACACAAGAATATTAGATAGAAAATTTTATTTTACTGCAACGCAAACAAGTTTATTTACATGTATTATCTGAGCACAGTCAAAGATGAAAGTCTTCGTTTGGAAATTATCTCCCATTATTCGACGGAAACCTCCCAGTGTCCGAATTGCGTCACCTATCCGGTATCACAAACTGTAAAAAAGAATATCTGCATGGTTATAC
The DNA here is from genome assembly GCA_944472135.2 of Trichobilharzia regenti. Classification (NCBI taxonomy): domain Eukaryota; kingdom Metazoa; phylum Platyhelminthes; class Trematoda; order Strigeidida; family Schistosomatidae; genus Trichobilharzia; species Trichobilharzia regenti. Next base: position 151,775,586 of record OX235270.1, read on the forward strand.
ATGAATGAGTGAACTTACCTCCACTTGTTGTATGCAGAATCAATTTCTAAAACTGATTATGCAAATGTATCCGATTATAAGTCGTAAAACGCTCATCACTGTTTTTCGGATGCCTTTGTCCGCATGCAGCTACATCTGCTTTCACTGAATTTAATTAACTGACAGACCTCATTGCGACCCATCATTCCTAAAATTGATACAGACTAAATTCACTTACATAAATTAAGCATTTACATAATTAACAAGCATGACCATATTTGAGTTAAGTATAAGTTAAGTTTAGTCTTCCTAAGTTACACTCTTTTTGAAATGTGGAGCACGTTAATGGTGCAGAAAATATCATGAACATTACGCATACATAATATTATTAACTGCCAGTAATTGTGCCATCGAATCATACTACAAGAATACATTTGGTAATACTTTGTTAGTGGTCTGAGGGACAAAAATACTACAGCGAAACATACAAGCTAGATGAAAGTCTCACAAAGCTGTCCCACTAAAATACAATGTCTCACTCGTGGATTTCCTATACGCATGTGAACGTATCCACATACTGGTATGCGGAAAAGTTCGTCACTGTTAGCAATATATAAAGTTCACGCCTTTTGAAAGTCTTCTAATGCTTTTGTATCTTCTTACATATGTGCTGCTTGCGCTCGCACTGATTACCTGCGATGAAATTCTAGAAAAAGGGCTCGTTAACGAAGCACATTATTGCAACAGCTTGTGACAGCTAAGTCGCAAGAAACACAGGATACCAGACTATGTGAGTGAGAAATCACGAAGTAGGAAATACTGTACCTATAACCACAACTCAAGAAATGCATTGGCACCCACGGGATGGTAGTCATTGATAGGAACCATAATGCCTGACCAATTTCCAGGGAGTTTATAGCGAAAAGAGAAGTGTATCTGTGTAAAAACAGTGAAACAATGTTAAAATAGTCAAATATTGCATCTATCTTTGTCAAATTTGCTTGCAAACTACGCATAACACAACCACACAAAACCTTACACGACACGACTTACCAAGGACAAATCAAATATCCAATTGACCGCCACCGTTCTAGCCAATGAAATAAGAAAAAACCTGAGTCGCGGAAAATATAACACGCACAACGTATATCCTCACCCCTACTGCGTTGTGTAGTCCACAAAAATTGAGAAAAAAGCATCACTGTGGCTGGCAGCGTCCACTGAAACGTACACAAATTAATCAAATGACTGTTCCTGAACTCGTTAGCACTAATTGTAGATCCCTGTCCAACAAAATGGATTATCTTCAATCCCTAATGTATTCCAATGTTTATCGAAATACTGGCGTTTTAGCGATACAAGAGACTTGGCTGCACTATGATGATGATCTAGCTTCAATAAATTGATATAAAGTTTTTCGCCAGGATAATAATAATATATATTTCTTCCTGTTTATGCAGGAACATACCAATTGTACAGGCATGGATAAGTTATCATATAAATTACACATAATTTGGTGTGATGAATTTACAGTTTGGTTGTTCTTTCTGACATTAGAGTCCATCGGAACAGTCTGCTATAAAGTCTGTTTGTGCAACAAATAAAGAAATATAGAAATATTGTCTTCGCATTAACAAAAAACCCAGACATCAGATGAATGTAATAAAAATATCTGGGAAAAATAAAGCTTGAAGTCAATTCTCCTATATAACTTTGTTGTGAACAGCACCCATGGCTTGAAGTTTATTGATGTATTATGTTGAGATCAATGATATATTTATTCCATTTTTCAGCAGTCTTATCGTAGTTTTATAACAGGAAAGAAATTTGATCGTGGATACGAAAACTAGATAAGGTCATTTTGGGTTGTTTTACTGCATCAAATGGTGCCGAGGTCGATTCCAGAATTCTCCATTTGTGTCTGCATGGCGGACTGTATTCGTAGGTTGAGTAAAATGTTGAAAACTGTTTGAAAACCAGTTGCTTCTTCATTTCAGATCATGAATACTCATTTACAGCATGTTCGCCAGCGTCTTCAAATGGTAGAATTGGATCGTTCATGGAATTTGAGTGGTTATGAGATAGACGGTTTGGAATTAATCCTCATTTCAGTTTAGATGCAGGGTTTTTCGACCTCGACCAGAAGATGAATAGGAGCAGCAGAATAACAGAAAGAGAAAGTATGTGAAAATGAAAAGGACATTAATATTTTATGCATTTATAAATGTTTATGTCAATTGTATATTATACTTTAGTAAAATTTTACCTTTATTTTAGTTGTGTTTTCACGTATTTATGCGAAGTCTTAGAGTTTATTTAGTGTCATAATGTGTATTAGTGAGTCTGAGCGTTTTAGTGTTCTAATGACTGATGGGTTCTGGTAGGGATAGTCATTGGGATAAAAGTTTATATAGCAAGCGTTTGAAGGTTACAATAGAGTGACAGGTCCTATTTCTAAGGGTAAACTAATCCTGTATGTTCCGTACTAAGTCTTTATGCATCCATGCTGCTAGTTTATTTATATTTTTTAGATTGCTAAGGGTGTTGAAGTGCGTCTTTTAGGTGCTGTAGTAGATTAGTGATTGATTCGTTCTAGGAGTAAATAGTTTATTAATATAATCAGTAGAGTGAAACAGTCTGTATAGAGAGCGTTTGAAGCTTGTAACCGAAGAGCAAGTTCTGACATCTAGGGGTAGGCTATTCCATATTTTAGAATACATGACTGTGAAGAAGTTTTCACGGAGTGTTGACTTAAAAGAATGAGTTGTCACTGTGGAAGTTTGGTTACGCAGATCGTAAGAACCTTCCTGTGCGAATTGTATGTCCCTGTTACCTGAGAATGATATTTTGTGAAGGACCTTAAAGAAGAATATTAGGTTTATAATAAGTCGCCTTGTCCAAAGTGGGTCGAGTTTTAGGATCATGCACCGTGAGATGTAGTCTTTCTTACAATCGTAGCCAAGTAGTTTTGAGGTAAAATATCGTTGGATACTTTCCATCCTTAGCTTGTCACGTGTGCGAGTGCTGCTTATAATAAATGGACAGTATTCTAGTAGTGGTCTGACACATGTTTTGTACAGAATTAGCTTGGCTTCATTGTCGTGAAAGTTCCTGAGTATGCATCCTAAGAGCATCCTCGATTTTCTAGTCTGTGATGCTACTTGCTCTGAGAATGTCAAGTCACTAGAGTACCTCAGGCCTAGGTCAACGACACTTCGGAGTCTTGTTAGGTTAGCAGATTGGAGCGTTAATTTCAGGTCAATTGAGGGTGCACCGAAGCAGATCCAGCCACATTTGTTCAGATTAAATTGGAGATTCCATAGGGACGACCAAGCAGTCATTTTATCTAATTCCTTCTGCACTACATTCTCGAAGTTCCCTAAGTCATCACGTTGGAATGTATAAGCTACTTTTAGGTCATCTGCAAAGATGAATGGTTTCCCGTGCGTGAAGCAAGCGCATATGTCATTGATGTATAGTGTAAATAGGAGGGGTCCAATGACACTACCTTGTACTACACCAGAAGTGATAGGGCTAGGTTTGGAGGTTGCAGACCCGAGTTTAACTATTTGGGACCTATTGTTAAGGAATGATTTAAGCCATCCTAATAATGGGTCACGTATTCCTAAGGAGTTCAGTTTATTTGTTAGCAGTAAATGGTCAACACGGTCAAATGCCTTAGAAATGTCAAAGTAGATGACAAGTACTAGTTGCCGTCTGTCACGACTGCTGGTTACAAAATTGAAGAAGTCTAGGTGACATGTTAAACATGATCTGGATTTCAGGAATCCATGTTGGTTCGGACTTATGATGTTGCAGCTAAGCATATGTTTGATTAAGTTATCTTTGACTAGTCTCTCCATGATTCTAGATGCTATAGGTGTGATATTGATTGGCCGGTAGTTACTGACTTCAGTTTTCGAGCCAGATTTGTGTTTAGGCATAATGAATGTTGTCTTCCATATGTCAGGGTAAGTTTGGGTTTCTAGGGACATTGTGAATATTTTAAGCAGCAGTAGAGGAATGTCAGGGCCACCATATTTATAGAAGTAAGATGATATACCGTCGGTACCGAAACCTTTTGAACTTTTGAGGGTTCTTATAGTTTGGTTAATATTAGCGTAAGTGAATTGAACAGTGCTAATTTGGTTTGGTGTGAGTGGAGATGGAGTTTGTGCCATTTTAGTAATAGGGTGTATATCGAGTAGCTGGACTGAGGGCTTAAGGTAGTTACCTGCAAACGTTTTGTTGAATAGTTCACATATGTCTGCAGAGTTAGTGCATAGCCTACCTTTGTCTATGAGGAGAGAAATGCTGTGATTTTTGCGATTCATTCGCTTCCTTAAGATTTCTGTGAGTGCATACACTCTAGCAGGACTGGCTACTGCGATGCGTTCTTCCTTTCTCATACGGAAATCTCGAGCTTGTGAGATGGAGCTAAGGGTGTTAAGTATTAGACCTAGAGTGCCAAAGTCGTGGTGTTTGAAGTAACTTGTTGAGAGTTTCTTCAGTTTCTTACGATCCTTTGGTTTTATGAATGACTTTCTGTGTGGGGAAACCTTTAGTGTTTGGAGTGGAATGACAGCATCTAAGCATGTGTTTGAGTTATGGTAGAAGATGGTTAGGGCTCTCGATAGGTCATCAGTAGTGAAGTATTCATCCCATTTGGAGGATCTTAGCATTGATTCTACTAAGGCCCAGTTTGCCTTACTATAGTTCCTATATATTACTTGTTGTGAAGTGGAGGTATGAGATGCATTGCTACTCAGCGGAATTGGCAGTGCACACATTACTGTTTTGTGGTCGCTCCCTGGAAACTCAGAACCTACTAGCGTTGAAAGGGGGCTTATATTGTGGCAGAAGATTAAGTCTAGTACGTTGTTACCTCTTGTGGGAGTAGTGACAGTTTGTTTCCAGCCAAGTATATCCAGTGTGTCTAAGAACTTATCAAATTTAGTTGGGCCTGTGGGTATATCCCAGTTGATTTCAGGTAAGTTAAAGTCCCCACATAGGATCTTATGATCGTATTGTAAGTCGGATAATTGCTCCAGAGTATTAATAAGTTGGGTCTCGTAATTACTAAAGGTGCCAGGTGCTCTGTAGGTGCATCCAATTAATGCTGTTACGTTATTTAAGTGTACATTAACCCATAGAGTCTCAGGCATGTTAAGTGTACTACTTTCTAGCTGTGATACAGTAAGTGCATTCAGAAAGTACATGAGACAACCCCCTCCCTTACCACCTTCCCTGTCACACCGAAAGTGTGTGTAGTTATCTAAGCTTATTTCTTCATCCAGGATGTTCGAATGACACCAAGATTCAGTGATGACAATTACAGGGGGTTTGTATATTACTGTGAGTGCTCTGAGCATCGGCAATTTATTTAGAACAGATCTAGCATTTATGAGGATTAGGTAAAGATGAGAGTTGAAGTAGCATTTGAAGTATTTAAGTTCGTTAGTCAGCCCCGAATATGGTTCAGCACCCAGTAGTTCTGCTTGACATGACGATCCTATGTTAAGAGGAGTTTCAGCATCATGCTCACCTATGTCTATCGAGTTGGTGTGTGCTGTTTTCGGTGAAGAATTAGGAGTTGGAGTACTGGATTTGCTATAGACTAAGGAATTTTTATTTTTAGTTAGGTTACAGAAGTGGGTAGGGTTCTTTATTTGACCTATACTTGTGCAAGTGTCAAGTGTGCCTAATGGATACGGGTGCACTAGACCGTTCCTGTTTTCATGCAAGGAGGGAGCCAGCACTAGTGGTTTAGGAGTGTTAACATCCCTACCAGCTGTTTTTTCAACGCTGACAGGGACGCGGGGGATAAAAAATGATTGGATCCTTGTGATGACCATGGCTTATTATTCCACCTATTGTTTGATGCTAGTTGTGTCCTTGTGTGGGTTTCGTGTGTACTGCATTTTGGGTTAGTTCCCAGCAGACTTGTACCATATATCCGGTCAAAATTTGTTTGTGTGCCATACTCTGAAGACCCTGAGTTGTTGATAGCCGAGTTCTGACTATTACCACTTGTACTATTGAGGGTGACATTGTTGTGACATTGGATATTAGTGTGTGCCATGGTGCGATTTAGCACGTTGTGAGTGCTAATACTATTAACCGTGGGGAGTGTGGGCTTATTTAAGCTGCCACTGTTTTTGTTGGTATGATTTAGGGGCATATTTTCCTTATCTTTAGCAATGGAGTTATGGCTAGGAGAGGACAAAGTCGAATTTCGGGGGGTTTTAACTTTTTTTCTGGGGTTATTTAGTGGCATTTTAGATTCTGCGGTGATGGGTGGTATGGTTTTATTATTTATTTGGTTACAGTCTAGTGGCCTTTCGGCTGGTGTTGCACTCTGATGGGATATTTCTGTGTGTTTTGAGAGGGGTGATGCGGTGGGGTCTACTGTATCTTTCACAGGGTTGGGAATAATGGCTGCTTGCAATGTCCTATTACCTATTTCACAATTAGTCTTAGCGAGATAGTTGTATGCGCGCCTTTCTATGACTGTTTTGTCCACCCCGACCTTTATATGTTTGTAGTTTCTGGCTTGCGATAGGGTGTGTTGGGAGTGGATGAATTTTCTGGTCTCTGCCGGTGTTTCGAACTGAAAACGAATAGGACAACACTTTTCATGTTGACTCTTCTTCAGCCTATAGCACTTAGTCTTGGAGTTAGGCATTTTCGCTTCACTAAGTAAGATGCGCTGTACCTTTTTTAGTGCCTCATTGTCCGGAACGTTGTAGACAATAGCACTCAGTTTTGCGTCGAGTCGTTTTGTTACTTCTGTGGTAACAAAATTAATGAGGTTATCTACCTTAGTTACCGATTCTGTGTCAAGCTTGTTAAGGTTTACAGTTTTCATGAGGATAGTTAGAGGTGTCAGTTCACAGACCTGCGATCTGATATCGCTGATCTGATCTGATAATTTGGATATCTCGGTATTGGTTTCGATGTTTCCAGCATTTACTGACTTACTGTTTTTTATTTCCCTTAACTCAGCCTTAAGTTCTCCTATAGACAACTTTAGAAGTTCTATTTCTGAAGATAGTACTGAAAAAGAGCTTGATGGCTGGAGTTTCTCCATAAGCACATAAGGTGAAGGGAGGAGTTCTGTATGAGCAGAGGGTACTGAATTTTTAGGAGTAGTGCTAATACTAGCTGTCAGTACAGTTTTATCCTCAGTTCAGCTCGACGCTTACGGCATACAAGTGAGTTATGTGACTCACTATAGCCGTTTGTTGGGGGTGTGTTGCTTGATGTAGCAATCAAGGACGTTAAATTAGACACCAGTTTTACAGGGGATTGGGTTCGTTGCTTTTTACTTTGATTAACCATAACTATTAGAAATGAGAGTTAGTGGTTACAAGTATGGAAGTAGTATAGTACTTGTGCAAGTACTACAACAAGATAAATTTTATGTAACGAATCACGTAAAAATGTAACGCAAACGTTGAACGTACCGCTACCCAGGATGTCCGCTTTTACTTTTAAATTCAAAGATAACGTTAAGTTGCTCGGTAAGGTAGTAGCTAAGGGTGATTACCTTCGGCAGAAACCACTTTAAGGTAACTACGTAGCTTTAGGTAACGCGTCATAGAAGTAAGCAGCGTAGGTTAATTGTGTCCAAATATATTAAACGTTGTGTAACTGGTCAAATCGTAGCTCTTACATACTAGTTAGTCCTATAAATAATGAATGCACCGTACAAACGTTTACTTTGATTTGCATACCTAGCTCATAAGCATTATACTCGCATGTGGTATACATTTAAGGCTGATATGCTGTGTGCTGAGTTCTGCGAAACACGGTTGTATCATGAATAAAGCAAGAAAAACAGGTCAAGTATAGGTAAGTATCACGGACTGACAAACTGTAAGAGGGGAGGATGAGTTATGCTTGAGTGCCTTAACTTCTTAATGTGAACAGTCAGACGAAATATTACTTTAGAAATCGCTTAGACGTGGAAAGACCAGGATTGGCCAGAAGAAAGATTTAATCCAAGATACTTAACGTCGGACTTGATTTCTATATCACTCATCAATTATACAACGGTAATTGGGAATTAACAGCTCCACTTAAGTTTCTTTTACATCTAAAACTGAAATTAACTGCCTGACATTTGGAAGGATTTAGTTTAAGGCCGTTAGACGAAGACCATTTGCTAATTCTTGATAGAAAGCTGTTCATTTTAGTACTATCTAGCTGGGAGTTGACAGACTGAAATAGTTAGATCATCGGCATACTTAACAAAGCAGATATTCAAACACTGCAGTTGTTGATCATAGAAATGATGGATATTAGGTAAAATCACACAATTCAACAGCAAATCAGAAATAAATAAAAATTGTTTCTTAGCCCGTCGCCAAGTGGACAGTCTCTTTGAGGATTCCATTGCATATTAACTGGTTAATGAAGTAGATATCAACCCTAATTTCCCACATTTACTTGTGCTACATACTCGGCGTTTAGCAGTATACAGACTTGCAGTTGGTTAAATGAGGCGACTTTAGCGCAACGAACATGACGGAATTATTATTCAACTTGCTAAATCCTACTTAGTTTTTACAACGTGCTATTGTATAGAAACAGACGCGAAATCCTATGAATGGTTAAAGTAACATTCTCATAATCCTATAGTAAATCTCCATTGGACTAACTAGGCTTAGCATGCATTAAACCGAATTCACATATTACAAAAGCTCATAGTATAGCGACGCACTGAAGAAGTTGAACAGAAGTAGAAATGATGAGTATATTAAACATTTTCTTAATTTACGGAAGAACATTTTTTTTTGATTTACAGCTTGATTCCACACTGTATTTTTGGTACAAGTGTGGAATTTTCAGCGTGGATATCGGTAGCCCAAATTTTGCAGGCCGACCATAGATATCAGGTGTGCGCCGGCGTGGGCTCGAACCCCGGACCATGTGCATGGTCGGCGAGAGTCCTAACCACTGTGCCACCGACGCAGGTATTATCGTTAGTTTGACAGATTGACATTTTCACTGACTTCACATTCCACAGCCTCCATATACCTAAAATATGAAGCAAAACACGAATTTGTGAAAGATAATTTTATATATTATTATGCACCGATTATATACTAAGTAAAGTTCTCATATAATTAAAAGTATTTGTAGTCCACAGCTGGTCTTTATATTGACGCCGTATGCGTTAATAGACGTCATGAGTTGTCCAGCATTAGAGGATTACACGCAAATTTCAAGATAAACTCTGAAACACCCATACTGTTGAGACGCCATTCTCTCATCAATTTCATACTGAATACGTCTACGTTAAACGAGGTATTGCAAATGTGTAGCTTTGAAATTGATCCACAATCTCAGTAATGTCTAGTGAGCATAGTTTTCTGAGTCCTACAGAAATTACATTCTCATATTTAGGAATCTGTAGTCGTCATATATGAGCTGAACATGCCTCAACTCTAATCAACTATGCACAGTGTTAACGATATACAGAAACACTTAAAATATTGTAAGATACGCAGACCTGTTGTGTTGATGAGGACAACAATGAAATATAATGCAACCTAGACATTCAATCGTGATACTGCATCTGTACTGTTTCAGGTAAATGGAAACTTCAGAAGAAATCCATCTCCACTATTGGTGATCAAAAACATTGCAGTATTAAGTTTACAGTGTCAGACAGCATATAGTCTGTAGATTAATAATAATAGAGCTAACTAGATTTAATTCTCGTAATCAAGACAAAGCATGTGTATATTATCACTATACACTGAATAATTACACTGAGTGAATCAGTGAGGAGAATTAAACGAGTTATTGCTTTCTCAAATGCACTACACTTGCAGCAATCACGAGAACCACCTACGTTTGTTAGCCTAGCAGCAGCTAAGCACACAATGGCACAATATTAATAAAGGTATATTTATACATTCAGATCACATAGCCCATATTATACTGCGCCAATCAGTGTAAATATATATTAAATCCACTTAGAGATAACCTTTCAACTTACCATTATTCCTGTCCAAACACATATACGGTGAAAGACACATCTACGTCATAACTTCTGTTTCCACATGGGGTTCTGTTGGTATTTGTAGGTGATTCCCATGTACTGATAGCATTCTTTCGCCAAATAGTACTGTTCTTCACACGAAAATAGCCACATTTAGACGTGGTCTTCATTGAATGCATTCAGCAGCTTTCGACATAATATCACGATATTATGTCGAAAGCTGAAGCTTCTACAAGAAGTAAACTATTTGTGTAGGCGATACTACTCTCCAACTACCCCATCTTTTATCATTATACCGATGTTTTAACTCATTCAGCATGAAAAACTAATCGTTACAATCCATACGATTAGAGCGTATCGCAGTAGGATTACATGACGCGGACACCAACATAACTAGCCAGGAAATGAGAATTCCTATTGATTCAGAAAACATATACCACAATTTTATTGAAAATTATTGACAAAACAAATTTACCGAGAGAAATTTAACCAACATGCCGGATAAGTCCAGCCGGAATAATTGTTAATAGTTATAATAACTTTATTCCTAGGGCGCTCCAGCACATACTGCAGAGTCTTGATTAAGTCTGGTTGCAAATTATTTATTCCAAGTGTAGAGTCGTCAAGTAAAATATTAGTCGGTCACAATTCATTAGGAAATAGTAATATTCCAGTAACTAGGTGCGTCCGGCTGTCATTAAAAAGTGGTGTGACTGTTTTCGGGGTACTGAAGGAATCGTTCGCAGAATTGTTACAGAGAGAGAGTTTTTCCGTGTTGGTCAATTTGCAATTGAAAGAATTTAGACGTCAGTGTCCTTGACCTAGAGAAGTGCTGGCGGGCTCCTTGGATTCCCGTAAGTTGTGTAAGTTGTTTCTGGTAAGGTAGCTAGTTTTTCTGTACATTGATCATTATAAAATTCGCTAACTTCTAGGATAGCCAGGTAGTCACATTTAAAACTGTTGGCCTACATTTAGAAATCCATATAGCTATAGGTCTCTAATATATGTTGAGTTAGTCCGAACTTTAATTGCACTGAAATTGTGCTGTATGTTTTCAGGTTAAAAACCGTTATTCTTTGTGTGTTAGATATCATGTTGAGGCGATTTTTCCATCATATTTGCCATCATTAAGCGGAGTCTTTGATATATAGTTGGGTTATTCCGTGAGCTATTGTACCGCACTTAAGGTGAGGTGTTCGGAGGAATACATCAATATTTATTTATAATTGTTTGTTTTGAATTCGGTTTATTATTTAAATGCTGTTTCAGTGTTTATGTGGTAGGTGCTAGGGAGGTGCTGTCTACAATTGTGTAGGAATGAGCACAATTCTAATGAAGGAGTGCTACTTAAACTAAGGCAATAGTAGAAAGATGTCATATTAAGCTGTCACCTGCAATAGATACGTCAATATTGCTAATTGTTGCAGATGTGCTTGTGGATATTTTGGTATATGTGGTCTCCTGCATCGTTCAGTTCGTCTCCGAAAGTTTAATGAGGGTACTTAAACAACATATTCATAGTATTAAAAACAGGCATCCCCAGAAATTTCCAAACATAATGGTAAACGCAGTCCCATTCGGTTATGAATTACGTAGTCATTAATTGGCACCTCCAGTGTCGGATTGCATTAGTATAAGGAAACAACATGGAAAGTTGAACATCAACACTCAAAGAAAATTCTCACATTCAAAGCGGTTCTATCCTATTCTGACAGTAAAGATAAAAATACTGATATCATTAATAGGTCAACTGGCCAGTCAGTACGAAAAAATTTACGATAGAAAGCAGGACCTAAACAACGTCTGATACCTAATAATTACCCTGATATATTCACAAATAAGTTAACTAGAAATTGTAAACATACAATTCATAAATGTGTGTATACAGGTGACAGCACAAAAAGACATTAATATACACAGTTGGTAGTGCTTCCATGCAAAGAAAAAGCTCCACCATTCTTTAGAAGATAGGAATTAAGGTGGTATTTCATTGAGAACCAGTGTTGTATGGGGCATCCTGTGGAGCTTATCAAACAGTGATTTATGCAATACCAGGCAGTAGGATTAGTGTCAAATACATCTTTTAATGTAGTAGGTCATATTCGGTTATATCAGTGAAGTCCAGTAACTTAGCAAAATCTACGTTAGTAAACCGTACTGAGATTTAGATTCAGATTTATATGTTGAGGATACAAGTCTTAGAGCTTATGTTAATCCTCTTGTAGTAAAGTTCTGATCTTGTCCAGACCCTTCTTGAATGAATCAGTAATAAAGCAAGAAATCAAGAGGGAAGCGCAGCTTCAGCAGCATATCGGGCCACACGTCCATGCGATAGCGTGACACTCTTTAAGATGTAACAGGGTGAAAGCAGAGATTGGGGATAATTTGACATCTGTCTAAAATATGTGTATAATTGTACTACTTTTATGACGAATGGAAATAACAAGAACTATGAAGACTTAGTTCCGAAATTGTAAAGTTACATTTGGTATGATTACTAACAATAATTCGTGTTCGAAACATAAACCACAAATAATACCGTCCCACTGTGACCCATTGGTCAATCAAACTGGCTCTGAGTTATATGCTACCACAGTACCAAATTTGTATTAATTTTAAAGGGAGCTTCCTTTCCCACAAGTAATCCATAAAATGGGATTCATATGTGTATTTAAAGTGAAATAAATGGGACTTTTGTGCTGTCCATGTAGACATCTCGATAATGTGAAACCTTCAACTAGTTTTCACTTTAGTTTCTCTTTTCAGTTATATCTTGAGTGGCGGTAAGTACCCCGTTATATCTTCCCCCATTAAAATTGAGAGTATATTTAGCAGCCTACTTGGAACTTCCGTGAGAATTAGAAAAGGACAGCACTCATAGAGTTTAACTCACCAACGAGCATTGATGGACGACTTATTGTGACAAAGACTAGTTGAATTCCAAGAAAACATAAGAGGAAACCATATAGATTGTAGAATATATTATACAGGTCTGTAGCAGACATTCATCATCATTCGACTCTAAATAGCCTCTGTAATAACCATTTCGTGAAAGCGGCTACCTCTTTCAAAGTAATGCTTAGGGTGAACTACATTGGTCGAGTAGACTCATGTCACTAGGGAGATTGTGTTGTAAGCTTCATGAAATCTCCAATATTTGCCGTGCTGTTTAAAAGTTTCATAACTTAATTTTGGGTTCAGATACTTACGGAAAGCAAACGAAGTGGCTGACTGAACGACGGCTTCTCAAGTTTTCACGTTAGACAATTATCCACGAGGCAGTTAAGCATAGGTATCTGTTGTGTTGCTAAAGTTTTGTTTAGTCAATTTATAATTAGTGGTAACTTGTGTTTTTATGCTACACGCTGCTCGAAATTGCAGATTGAGGAAATATTAGGAGCATTTCGCCGGGATCTGGTATGCGAGTCACTGCGAAGCCGCACACATCAACCACGTAGCTATCCAGAGTTCTGGCCGAATTCTCCCAGTTGTCCAACTCGAATCAACGTGGCACACGGTTTCAGAAGAGCCATATCAGTTACTTCACCACTGAAGGTAACTGACTAGTAACTCGAAACTGTACAGATAGACTGGGATTTAATACCACTGAGAACGGATGACGAAAGCAAAGATACCAAAATAACGTAAAGTCGGTCCATATAGTCGGCGTTCTCTCCTTTACAGCACCATCTAACAACCCGGAGGTTTTAAAGGAGTTTCAAAGATTAAAGTATCATAAATTATTCGTGCCACACACCACATAGTCGAGATGAGTTTTTTGGGAAGTTAGGAGGCGAGAATCTGGTCGAGTAAACCAGATTGGTTTAGGTGTACAAGTTTGTGAGTGTTCCGTAATTTAAGGTCATTACTGTTCCCATCTCTGAAAGGCGCCGATTTAATATATGTAATAGTCTTTGGATATCAGTTAGCTAACATCTAGTCCGAATAGAGGCTATTCCTCATACTTTAAGGAGTTTCCAGAACGTTAGAAAAGTTATTTGCGAAGGTTGAACTGAGTTTCATTCAGATATTCAATAATTCCTTATGTTTCTTCTCGCACGATCTCCTCCATGTCACCCTCGTACCAACGATGGACTCGTCGCTTCCCATTGGGATTCCACCCTATCGGTGACCTGCAGTGCACAAGATGTCACTCGACGGCCTCCGCAGTGTATGCCCAATACATCTCCATTTTCTCCTACGCATTTGTTCAGAGATCAGATCTCGGTTGGCTTGTTCCCAGAGTTTCTTGTTGCTAATTCTTTTTGGCCGGTTATTTAATCTTCAGTATGAAGCCAGCGAATGGTGACAGCTGTTGATAAAAGTCTATAACTTGCTGTCGGAAATCCTTTACGTGACTCTCAGTGAAAGTTTCTGACCCATGTAGGAGAACTCACTGACTGGCATTTGTGTTGAACACAGTCGAAAATTGTTCTTTGTGATGATGGGGCGGAGTGCAGAAAATTCCCATACAGGTTTCAGGTTGATGAAGGCGTGTGTATCTTGCCTTTACGATTCTGACTGGCCTTGACATCTTCATTCGTTCCGACTACCTGTGGTTGATACCGTGTTTCCTAGCCTGATAAGTGAACGAAGTAACCTATGTGAAGTTTCTCCCGTTTATGGTGATTCGTTCTGGTTGTTGTTACTGTTGGTGGCTGTTAGTTATCTTCATCACCTCCGTTTTGCTTATGTTCACCTGAAGGCCTGTCTTCATTACCTACTTTCCTCTACCAGTTTGTTGGTTTTCACCTGGAAGCCTTCGGGTTTGTGTGACATTAGACATAAATCATCCACGCGCGAAATCCAAGTGTTCCAGAGTTTCCTTATCGGTCAGTACACCGTATCCCTGTCTCCTCTTTCCCCACCTACAGTCTGACACATAATACAGTCCACCACAATTAAGAGTATTGTCGTTGATAAGGGCCTCACTGAGGTTTTCATTGTGGATTACCTGGCACGTGGCATTGTCATATAGTTGTAGCTGAATGAGGTTGACAAACATTGGGCAATGCACGCCATAGTGTTGAAGTAGTTTCTAGACTTCCTTGTGGTCAACGCTGTCGAAGTGGAGGAAGTTGAGGTAGAGAGAGGTTTGACTACCGTTCTGTGCTTCGTTCGATAATAATAATAGTGATGCGTAGAGTTGGAATTCGATCCGCACATGATTTACCTCTGTGGGTCGGTGGCATAGCGGTTAGGACGCTCGCCGACCATGCACATTGTCCGGGGTTCGATCCCCGGCCGACGTACTCCCTTAGCTCGCTAAACCAGTAATAAGACTGGTAAAGAGGGGAGGTTGGGCATGAGGCTAGCAACCCCATCCTGTAAAAATTAAACACTGCTACAGAAACTTCAAGCCACTAGCTTAAGGCCCTATGTTCCACTGAGGAACGTGAAGGAAAAAAGTGATTTGCCTTTCTGAATCCAGCCAGGTTGTTCCGGGCTGACAGTTCTGTATCCAGTGCATCATTTATCCCTCCCAGGATGGCACAACTCACCATTTTACTTGGCGTGGACAAGAGCATTATTCCACGCCAGTTCTCGCAGAGTGAGGCATAAGTAGCCTTTCTTGGAAGCTTGACAAGGTAACCTTTCTTCTGCAGACCTATCGTTATGTTTTGTAATGTCACGGCTGTCTCCAATTCCTTGACACTAACCGCTCTTTGAAATTATCTGTTAGACATATGTACCCCTGAAAGGTTTGTCAGCAGCTAGTAAGCTCTCTACATAAACATTACAGGCGAAATAACGGCATACAGCCACCCATTATCTCTTCGAAATCCTTTGCTGAAAGGCTATATATATACATATATATCAGTTGAGGAACTATTAAGAACCAGGGAGTACTGGACAGCTGTTTTGTCCTAGTTTGGGACCCATCGGCAGTGCCCACCCACTCAGGGTTTCGTAAAAAGGACGTTCCGGTTACATGGCGAGCTAGCTGGTAGACCATTCATTCACTGGAATCGGATTCAGTGACCAGCGCATGAATTATAACATCTACCGATTCGTGATTTTAGCGCGACTGGCACCTGCCAGTATCATCAGTGTCTAGTATTTGTCCTCACTTCCGATCGGGTGGACTCTACTGGTCACAACTTCTTATAAGAAAGAACTCCAGGCAACTTATTATATTGTTATTAACACTACTTGACCTATCAACGTCGGTGTTTGCACAAAACTACAACAGTTGAAGTTGTCTCACTATGGTAAAACTCATACAGAAAAAGAGAGAACAAATGTAATAAAACGCGCAGTGGACAAGGATTTAAGATAGAGAAGACAATTAGGTAGAAACTAGGGCTGATTTTTAGACAATGTGTGTGATAACCAGGCGTAAATAAATCTGTACACCGTTGCTAAATACTCTGAAGCATGTTACTATAACAGTCTCCAATCCTTGATTCATAGCATCTATGGAGAATACAAGAGCATTCACTTCTTGTATGTATTTGTTTTTTTGAATAGGTTTTCCAAGGTGTTTATCAGGCTACTGTTAACGGCCCTTTACACAATGTGTTCTTTCTTTCTTTTCCACATGACTACATAACTTTTTTATGTGAAGCTGCTGTAATTTATTGTGTTCAAAATCATTTCTGCAAATCAGTTTACAATTAATATATGTGTAAAACTTGGGCACTGTGGTAGTAAGTAATTCCATATTAGTTTGTTTATTAAATGTATCACACAGTGAGTGAAACAGTATTAGTACTTACTGAATGACACAGTTTCGAACAAAATTTATTGTTCATAATCATCGCATCAGTTATGTAATTGGAGTTTTATAGTTTTCTTTGTCCTCTCCTATTTGTCGTCGTTGGGGTAGTTGAATTTTTCAGATACCAGGGACAGGTTTCAAAGTCGCGTGATTATTATTGATATGATTCTCCAGATATCTGGGACAGGTGTTGAATCATTCCTATTACAATTATAGCACTTCATGCAATTACACACAACCATACAATACGATGATGGGATAAGATGACAGTTTTAAAATCTAATGTCACACGGTGGAGGGAGGGAGAGATCGATAACAGAAGCTTTGTTTATCGAATCAGCTGAAAGAGAACACGTTTAATAGGAGTGATTCAACACCTGTCTAGTCGGACATCTGAAAAATTCAACTACCCCAACGACGACAAATAGGAGAGGACAAAGAAAACTATAAAACTCCAATTACATAATTGATGCAATGATTATGAACAATAAATTTTGTTCGAAACTGTGTCATCCAGTAAATAATACTGTTTCACTGACTGTGTGATACATCTAATGAACAAACTAATGTAAAGTTTACAATGTTAGATAATTTCATTATCTCTGTTACAACGAGTGTAGTGTACTTTTGTTCCTATACGTCTCTAGATGTTTTCCTAGTCAAATTATATATATATATATATATGTTTTTCTTCAAAAATTTAAATAGTGATTTGCTGCTGCACATCGTTACTTGTACATGGCGAATCGTACAGTTAAAGATGCTCATACAGTTCACGGCACCAACCCCCAGTATCTCATTGAGAAAATCGTTCGTAGTCGTATTTATGAGTCACAATTCTGGAAGGAGCATTGCTTCGCATTAACAGGTATGTGTAACTTCTTACTGTTCCCCCAAAATCGATATTTTTTGTTCAATAGCTGAATTACTAGTCGATAAGGCTGTAGAACTGCGTTATGTCGGTGGAGTGTATAGTGGAAATGTTAAACCAACGCCTTTTCTGTGTCTAACACTGAAAATGCTACAGATTCAACCGGATAAAGACATTGTCATTGAATTTATAAAACAGGAACCGTACAAGTTAGTTGATTTCGGTAAAAAGTCGTTGATTTCAGGTATGCTCGAGCTTTAGGTGCCTTCTACTTGAGACTAGTTGGGGAGTCTGTTGAGATATATAAATATCTTGAAACGTTGTATAACGATTTTAGACGTTTAAAATTTCAGGATAAAATGGGAAGTAAGTTGTTGCGGTTATCTCTTATGCCCATTCATCATTTGTTAGATTTCAGTTTAATTTACATGGATGATTTTATCGATCAGTTGCTTACAGAAGAACGTGTATGTGATGTTATCCTGCCGCGTTTACAAAAACGAGAAGTTCTTGAAGAACTCAATGGTCTGGAACCCCGGCAGTCACTGCTGAATGAAGATCTGGAAGATATACAGTATACAGAAGAATTAGATCCAGTGAATCAGTATGATGAAAATCATAAATCAAAAGGCAAGCATAAACGACGCGATCATGGGAAAGACAAAGACCGCCATAAACGAAGACATCGTGAGGAATCTCCTCATGGCGAACGTAGGGAAAGAGAACGAGATCATGTGTCGTCACGCCATAAAGACCGTGATGACTATGAACGTAAACATGACAGAGAGAAAGGACGAAGGTAAGAAAGACTTTTTAAAAAACAAAACTAAACTTGAATAATTCTATTCTTGCTTAAGACCCAACTAAATTCAGTTCTCAATTCGAATATAGTAGTGTTTGAAAATATCTTTCATGATGTCTGTTTGTCTGTCTGTTTTCAACATAGAACTTTGCACCGATGTGCAGGAGTTCAAGTCGACACATTCCCTCCTTGTAGCACACAAAGCAAGCGAAGAAAGTACAAGAAATGCAGAATAGAGACAGTAAACAGAGGTGTGAGACAAAGGAATAGTTATAACGAAGAACAATATAGTTTCATTGGAAATTATAAGTCACAAAGAGTAGATGCATCTTCGCCAGCCCTTGAGAACGGTTACTTTGAGCCATATCACCCAGTTGTCTCCAGACATTGGTTTTTACCGTCCGAAGGACTTCAACCGGCCAACCAGGAAGTCAACAGCTTCCTACGTGAATGGCTTAAACTAACTGTTGTGGATTCTATTGACTGATGAAGCCATGTTTCGGTTTGATCACCACTGTCACCATTATATACCTCTATCGGACAAAAACTAGCAAAAGAAACCATGGAGCAATTACTTAGCCACGATGAACATCTTCCACAACAATCAAAAATGCAACACACAAGCTGGATGGAATGCATAAACCTATGCCTAACAACATACTTCCAATTGAACGGCCAAATATATGAACAAGTCAAAGGAACACCCATGGGATCGCCAATATCAGGTTTGATTGCAGAAGCAGTGATGCAAATACTCGAAAACATAATTCTACCAAAGATCAAACCCAAGATTTGGATACGCTACGTCGACGACACATTTGTAATAATCAAAAGGAACGAGTTAGATAAAACTCACAACTTAATAAACAACGTCTTCAACGACATCTAATTCACAAGAGAGGAGGAATCCAAGAACAAAATACCATTTTTGGACGTCTTAGTCAGGCGAACAACCGCAGGAGAATTAGAAACTCAAGTCTATAGGAAATCAACTCACACAGACCAAATCCTAAATTACAACAGCAACAACCCAATAACACACAAAAGGAATTGCATACAAACACTATTCAAGAGAGCCAGGCAGAACTCATCGCAGCACTCCCACTTTAAGGAAAATTGTAGAAAAGTATCTCATGGACGTCTTCCAAAAGAATGGATATCCACGGAATTTCATCAAAAGACATATGTGTGGCATATGTGTGCGTCGGTGGCACAGTGGTTAGGACTCTCGCCGACCATGCACATGGTCCGGGGTTCGAGCCCTCGCCGACGCACACCTGATATCTATGGTTGGCCTGCGAATTTTGGGCTACCGATATCCACGCTGAAAATTCCACACTTGTACCAAAAATACGGTGTGGAATCAAGCTGTAACCATAAAAAAAAAAAATATATACCCCCAAGTCAACCTATCAAAGCAAAAGCCACCAAGGAAAGCACAAAGAAAATCGCCTTACCATACATAAAGGATATCTCAGAAATCACTACAAGACTCTTCAAACCTCTAGGAATCGACGTCGTACACAAACCAAGAAAGTCGCTTCACTCAATTCTATGTCAACCAAAAGACTCAACAGCGAAAGAAGATAAAACCAACATCATCTACAGAATAAATTGTAACAACTGCGAAAAACACTACATTGGCCAAAGTGGACGTCCCCTTCGTCTTCGTATCCACGAACAAATGTTAGCCGTCAAAAGACATGATATCCACTCCCTCATATCACTACTCACAGACAACCACGGACATCAATTCGACTGGGATAACCAGCGTTCATATACTAAACAGAGGAAACAACAAGAATGCTAGAGGATTTTTAGAAGCTTGGCAATAGATACATAGAGAAAGACAAAATTTATCAACCAATAAGAAAGAAACTTCACACACAAAAGGTCAAAGTTCAAGCCAAAGAAACAACCAGTTCCAATACAAGTAGCCTAGAAGGTGTGAAAACACACACAAAAACAACCGATCACGTCCAAGATCACCAGGAGAGATGATTAATAAACTCGTGGAGAAATCTAAAAGCTCACTTCAAATTGAAGTATGCGCTGAAGATGTCACGCAGTAGGGTGATGAAAGCTTCGCGAATTAACCATCCAGCTCAGAGAACACAACCACATCAAAGCCACTGTCTCCTTTCCAACCTGATCCATCCTATGTCAGCTAACATTCCCCGTGATCGAGGAAGGCGATGACTTGGCATGCGCAACACATGTCCTAACCATCTCAGTCGATGTAGCTTCACAACCTCGTCGATTGATTTCCCCTCCCCTCCATACCTAGCACTCGAACGAGGACTAACTTCAATATTGCTCACCTTATTATACTACGTCACACGGGAGATAGAGTGTAGGCACCTATGATCAAAGACAGCTAGCCAGCCTTTCCATGTCTTCCACTCTCAATGACCAGGTCTCACAGCCAGCCATAAAGGAGGACGGAACGGACTGATGAACAGGACATACGCCCTTCAGTTGATAGCCAGCCGGATATCACGTCTACGCCAGAGACGGCGTAAACTGGAATATGCGAAACTAGACCTCTGTATCCGTTCTGAGATTTCGTCTGCGATCAATCCGCTGACACTGGCTGATGCAACTTCCCAAATGAGTTAAGTGGTCAACACGCTCCACAAATCACTTCACTCCCTATTTCTAAGCTGGGAGTCAATGTAGTCGACTTGTGTAGCATCGCCTTAGATTTCGCGAGAGCGAATCGCATGCCAAACATTGGTAGATAGAGGTTCTAGGTGTTCAGAAGACTGCATTTTGTCAGCGTTTTCACCTAGAAGGACTATATCATTTGCATATTCTAAGTCAACGAGATTATTCCGTGGTAACAAGTCAGTCCCTGAGTCTCTGAAGTAAGTTCATTAGTGCATCTATGATGAAATTGAATAGAAATGGGGATAGTAGGCATCCCTGACGGACATCTTTCATGATGACCTGATGTTGCTGCCACAGTCACTTTACTATTTTTATTATTATTACTTCTAGAACACTCCAGGTGGATTATTCTTCATGTATCAACGTCTGATATTCGATTGTCAATTACCACTTCAGCATGAAAGAGTGACATTAAGGATAACTTGCTAGTTATGATGTTGAATGCAGTAAGCCAAAAAGATTGTGCTACAGAATGAAAGCTAGTACTGGTTTATAAGCTCTTAGAAAGCCAGAACGACCAAAAAAATTGTTTCTGCTTCGAGTCCCCTGTAAAATCCAGGTGAATAGACATCCGGACTGTGAATCCGAATTTTTTTATATGATCACAGTTTTGCATGAAATTGAACTTCACGAGGATAATCATACGGCTGATCGACTGACTCTAGCCATTGTTCATTACCATCCCAAGGACCCCAACCAGTCAAGGAATCTACACCTCCCTACGTGGCTGGCTGGAAGGCCTAAACTAACTTGTGGATTTCACTGACTGATGAAGCCATATCTTGCTTTGACCATCACTAGGTAATTCTTTTCCGACCTAATCCATCCTATATCAGATAACATTGCCCGTCCTGGAAGGTGATCCCTAGCGACGCATAACACAGAATGTCGTAACCACTTTAATCAATGTAACTTCACAACCTCGTCGGTTGATTTCCCCTCTTTATCTAGCACTCGAACGAGGCCTAACCTCAATATTTCTCACCTTATTATACCACTTCACACGGGAGACAGTACGGAGACATATATAATCAAAGACAGCTAACCTTTACATGTCTTCTAATCTTAGTGGCTATGTCTCACTCACAGCCATCCATAAAGGAGCAGTACACATGTCGTCTGATTGATAGTCAACAAGATATCACGTCTACGTGGGAGACGATGCAGGTTGGCACTACTCACACAAGCATTCTGTGTCCTTCCAGAGATTTCGTCAGCGATCACAACTTCACAATTGAGTGAAGTGGTCAACACGCGCTCTGCTACCTCACTCTCCCTCCCACTTTAAGCGAGGGGTCGATGTAGTGTAGTCATAGTTATCTCATATCTCACTGGTGTGTAAATCGCATGTCAAACATTCGAATGCTGCTGCTCAAGGTGTTCAGAAGACTATGCATATCTTCAGCGTCTTCACCTAGGAGACTTACATCATCTGCACAATCTGAGTGAACAAGACTATTCCCTGGTAACAATTCACTGCCGAAGTCATTGAAGTCAGTTAGAGCTAATTCCATTGGTTACATCTATGATGAAATTATACATAAAGGGGGGGGGCAGTGAACATCCCTGATAGACACCACTGGTTGTCGTCACTTTAGATGGCAACCATTCTTAAGCTCTTGCAAATCTATGTGAGTTCAAGTAGGGTACCTTTATTAGTGCGATGTTCATTCTGGACTGATTAACTGACTGAGTTTTCAACCTAGAAGTTTACACAAATGTGCATCAACTCAAGTTGCCATATATAAAGATGGAAAGAAGTTATAATTGCAGTAGTTGTATCAAAATCTGTTTAGTTTGTCAGTGAAATCAAGATGCCTTATTCGTTCCCCGTCAGCACTAATTTGGAAGGAGAGACATCGCTTCATCTGGACTCAAAAGACTGTGTGGCGTTAAGCTGTCTATAGTGAGTCTGTAGAAGACTTACGCTCCTTCTGGAACATTTGCGTAGACTCTAATCATCCCGTGATTCATACACGCATATACCTACGATGTAGAAAATAGGCAGCAGTAAGGTCGCTACGCTCCCAATTTGTTGAGAAGACTAAGTTTCTTTTCAAAGTTGAAATACCTAAACGTGTGTCGGCGATTGATAGGAAGACTCATCTTAAGGAAGACATCATCTTATGGACTTAGAATATGCAGATGACGTAGTCCCGTTAGGGGGGGGATGCTGACAAAATGCAGAGTCTTCTGAACACCTTGAGCAGCAATCTTCGTATGTTTGGGATGCGATTCGCCCTTACAAAATGTAAGATGCTGCTACAAGACTGGACCACGTCAACTCCTAACAGATGAAACGAAGGATGAGTTCTACTAAAAGCTGTCTAGTTTGGTGAGAAAGGCTAAACGCTCAGACATAGTCGTTCTAGCTGGTGACTTTAACGCTCAAGTGAGGAAATTGTGTCAGTCTGAGAAGGATGTCGGTGGCATCTATGGACTTCCGTGCCGGCGAACCGACAATGGTGACCGTCTCCTACAGTTCTGCTCTGATAATCATTTGTTTCTTGTGAGCACTAACTTCAAACACAAGAAGAGACACTGTTTGACTTGGAGACCCCCTTCATCAAACCAACGCTGGACACAAATAAACCATATAGCAATAAGCTATCGTTGGCGTGGGTCGGTAGGAGATTGTCGCTCCTTCTGGAACACGTGTGTAGATACCGATCACACACTGGTCCGCGCTCGTGTGTGCTTACGACTGAACGGACGTAGGAAACAGTTGACGGTAAAACCATCACGTCCCCAGCTCGATCAGGAAACTAAATCCGTATTTGAGGAAGAACTAGCTAAACACATATCTGTGTTCGACAGCTGTGCTCACCCTGAAGAGCTTGGAAAAATATCCAGGGAGCCATAGATACAGCTGTAAAAGCTGTGAATAAGGTAAACCCAAAGGTGAGTAAAAACCACTGGATCTCCACCGCCTCATTGAACTGATAGATGCTAGAAAACGTATACCGGCGAGCTCCGAATTCAATGAGGAGCGAAAGCTGCACAAGAGGAAACTTACGAAAAGTCTCCGCAAGGACCGTGAACAGTGGTGGGCGACAAAAGCGAAAGAGATGGAGAAGGCTTCGAGGATAGGCAACACCAGGCAACTCTTTTAGACTCATCAGGGAAACGGGTGGGAGAAGACAAATCATCAGTGAGACAATCTCGGAAAAAAATGGCACTAAATAATGACGACCAGTGGTGTCCGTCAAGGATGCTCATTATCCCCTTTTCTATTCATCTTCATCATAGATGTGTTAATGGACTTAACCCTAAGTGACTTCAGTGACTCAGGGATTGACTTGCTACCAGGGAATAATCTCGTTGACTTGGAATATGCAGATGATATAGTCCTTCTAGGCGAAGACGCTGACGAAATGCAGAGTCTGCTAAACACCTTGAGCCGCAATCTACGAATGTTTGGCATGCGATTCGCTCCCGCCAAATGCAAGATGATGTTACAGGACTGGACTACATCGACGCCTAGTTTAAAAATAGGAAGTGAAGTGGTTGGTGGAGCACGTTGACCGCTTCACTTATTTGGGAAGTACCATCAGCCAACGCCAACGGGCTGATCTCTGGCGAAATCTCAGCACGAATACAAGGGGCTCGTTTCGCATTTGCCAGTTTACGCCGACTCTGGCGTAGACGAGATGTTCGACTATCGACCAAAGGGCGGGTGTACTGCTCATCAGTCCGCTCCGTCCTCCTTTATGACGGACTGTGAGACCTGGCCACTGAGATTGGAAGACATGAAAAGACTAGCTGTCTTTGATCATAGGTGCCTGCGCTCTGTTTCCCGTGTAAAGTGGCATAATAAGGTGAGCAACATGGAGGTTAGGCGTAGAGTTCTAGGTAAACAAGGGAAATCAATCGACGAAGTCATGAAGTTACAAAGACTGAGATGGTTAGGACATGTGTTACGTATGCCAAGTCATCGCCTCCCTCGACGAGCAATGTTGGCGGATATAGGGTCAGACTGGAAAAAAGCTAGCGGCGGTCAAACAAAAACTTGGCACCAGTCAATGAAATCCACAACAGTTAGTCTAAGCCAGCCACGTAGGAAGGTGTAGACTTCCGGGCTGGTTGGGGTCCTCGGGACGGTAAAAACAAATGGTTGTAAACAATTGGTGACATGGCTCAAAATCGTTCTCAGTGGCTAGCGCAGATGCATCCACTCCTTGTGACTTATGATCTCCAATGAAACTGTTTTGTTCTTCGTTATTACTCCTCCTTTGTCTCACACCTCTGCTCACTGTTTCTATTATGCTTTTCTTATACTTTCTTCTCTTGCTTCGCGTGCTACACGGAGTGTGGCGACTTGAACTTCCGCACATTTGTGCAAAGTTCTATGTCGAAAACAGACAGACAGAACTCCTAACTTAGTGATAGGGAGTGAAGTGATAGAACATGTTGACCACTTCACCTATTTGGGAAGTTTTATTAGCACCAACGGACTGATTGGCGATGAAATCTCAGCACGGATCCGAAAAGCTCGAGCTGCTTTCGCTGACTTACACCATCTCTGGCGTAGGCGTGACATCCGGTTATCAACCAAGGGACGTGTGTACTGCTCATCAGTTTGCTCCGTCCTTCTCTATGGCTCTGAAACATGGCCAATACGCGTTGAAGACATGAAAAGGTTGACTGCTTTCGATCATAGATGTCTGCGATCTCTGTCTCACGTTAGGTGGTTTCACAAGGTAAGTAATGTTGACGTTAGGCGTAGAGTGTTGGGCAAAGAGGGAAAATCAATCGACGAGGCTATAAAGTTACATAGACTAAAATGGCTAGGTCACGTGCTGCGCATGCCTAACCACCGCCTCCCCTGACGGGCATTGCTAGCTGATATAGGTTCAGGTTGGAAAAGAGTAAGTGGTGGCCAAACAAAAACATGGCCTCATCAATCCATGAAATCCTTGACAGTTAAACTGAGTCAGGTAGGGAGATGCAGACTTCAGACAGAGACAGACAGACGTCAGTCCTCCAAATGTAACCGAGGTTGTAAAAGCTGCGTCTAATTTTAAACGAAGAAGAGCTCCAAGACTTGATGAAGTGGCTCCAGAGGTATTTAAGTATGCTGGTGATTGACTATGAACTGGTTAACTAAGTTATTAGGTGATGTGCGAGAATCTCAGACAGACTCATTGAACTGGTAAAAATCATTCATTATTACAGTTTATGAGAAGCAAGACAAATCTTGTAGTAGTCACGTCTGACTGAGGTAGTATTTAAAATTCTAAGTTCAATAATCTTGTGTAGACTAAGTGGTGCTAAGGAGAAACAGATCCACGAAAACCTGGTATCTATGGTTGGCCTGTAAAATTTTGGCTACCGATATCACATGCTGAAAATTCCTTACTCGTACCAAAAATACAGTGTGGAATCAAACTGTAATGAAAAAAAATTATTGTTTTAAGTCGAGAAATACTAAACAGTTATTTTCTCTCGGTAAAGAAACTTTCAGTAGTCCACACCCGCTAGCCATATAATAAGAGTACATCTCACACTCACTGACCCACATGTAAAGGTTTTCAATATTAGTTGGTTGCTTAGATCAAATTAAATGAAGCGGAGTTAGTTTGCAAAACTCATCGGTTGGAAATCATCTACTGAAATCAGCCTGCTACACCTTGACCCCAAATAGTACAGGACTGTTAGGTGGCGGCATTACGCACCACCCACCATAAGATGATAGCCTATTGCATAGTGGTCCAGGGTTCGATCCCCGGCCGTCGACGCACTCCTTTACCTCGCCAAGCCGGTAATGAGACTGGAGACTGGGGATGATATGGGTCAAAGTTGTTTTCACCTGCACAGACACACTCACATGTTTCAATCTCCACAAGGTCAGTTAGAGCCGCATGTTTCTCCATGTACTTATTCTTTCTCCCATGCATTTCTATTCATTATAACTGTTTTTATTTCCTCTACCTTTGTGTACTATACGGAGTATTATGGCAACTTGTGAATTGCTGCACTTCTGTTCAGCGTTCTATACCAGTCAATGGAAGACACCTACCTGCCTGCCTGCCGCATTTTTGCGCTTTTTTTCTGTTCTACAATTATCTCGTTTACTACTTTTACTTTGTTGATTGAAATGTAATGGATATTTTATTGTATGCATAATATGCCCATAAATTAACTTGTAATCTTTTTTTTTCTGTTTTATTAGACGAAGTCGTTCTGGAGAGCGTCGAAGTGGTCGATCCAGACGTGATGACGATCGTTCACCAGGTAGTTTAGTACAAAAATTCCGTGTTATAAATTTGACCAAAGAAAAAACAAACATTGGTGCAGAATAATATTGGATCGGGTCTCAGTGGCTTAATGATCCACGAGCTAGGTCGCCTTGTTACCAGAAGGTCCCGGGTTCGAACCATGGCGGCGGGTGCGTACTGTTAAAGAGTCCCAAGCTAGGACGAAACAGCTGATCAGTACTTCATGCAGGTTTTCCAATGGTTCGCTAACGGATATCAGCTCATGATGAAATCGTGTAACCGACTAATCAAATCCTTACCAACCAATACTAGAAAATGGTTCGATTTTATTTCGATAATTCTCCTGATCAGCTTACTTACACTTCAGCTACCTTGTAGTCCTGATGTTCCACCTGATTGTGGCACTCTTATAATATACCTGTTGATAGAGGAAAGTAGGTTAGATTTTACGCTGACTTTTATATATTAAAAAATATTAGGTTGCATGCAGCTGATGAAGAGAACCAACAGAATAAAATGAATCCATGTTATTCTGCACCAATGTTCGTTCTTTCTTTGCTCAGCGGGTAATAATTGTTGTAATTTGTATGTATATATCTCATTTCACTATGAATAAAATTTCATTTTGATAGAAACACACAGTGTGTTATACAGTAATATTTACTGGTGGTGTAACCACGTTTCGAGCACAATTTATTGCCACTCATAATCATATAAAAGCATTAATCAAATAACTTTCTTGCTTCATTTATATACATGAGTGGAGCTGATGATTAGAAATTTAAATAGAAATCAGTAATATAGGATAATGTGCATTCAGAAATAATAATATGAGTGATGAAGATTCTTGGCCAACAGCAACAACAACAACAGACGACAATCAGCCAGCATAAATGGGAGAAACCTGAAAGAAACAGCCTCCTTCACCTACCCACATACCTGGGAAGCATCGTTTCAACTACAGGTGGAACTGACGAGGATATCAAAGCAAGGATAGGGAAAGCGAGACAAGCTTTCATTACTCTAAAGTCTGTGTGAATGTCAACAGCACTCACCATGAATATAATAAGATCCGGATTTTCAACTCTAATGTGAAGTTAGTGCTACTCACCATACGGATCAGAGAATTGCACTGCGCGTCATAAAGAGCACCTCAAACAAACTACAGACCTTCATCCACAGGTTTCTTCGCTCAACACCACTAAAGATAAGATGGCCGGCCAGAAAAGATCAGCAACAGGGAGGGATCTCTGGGAGCAAACCAACCCACCAGGATCCGATTGTGCAACAAATAAGCAGGAAGGAATGGAGATGGATTGGCTGTCCATACTCTGAGAAAACAAACCATCAAGTGATATCACTAGACATGCTACTGGTCGAGTGGGACCCGAAAGGGAAGCGGGAGGCGAGTTAGTCGTCAGTTGCAGGGGTGGGTGACTTGGAGGAGGTGAAGAGGAGATGAAAGCATGTGGGCAGACTTGGAGCGGAGTGAAAAGGTTGGCAGAAAACAGAAGGCAATGGAGACGCGCAGCTGAAGCCCTATGTTCCTCTAGGAATTAAAGGTCATAATAATAATATTTCATCAATTACAATCAGATGGGAAATTCGAAGTAACTTTTTAGGATGTTATAATGTGAATCGAAAAATACATTTTAAGATTATTTATTGTCCTCTGATTTGACTGGTGGTAATAATATCTTCCATATCTCTGGCATTTGCATTGAGTCAGTCTCTTTCTCCACCTAACTACATTACTTCTTAGAATTTCGACTCTGTCCCACCCACCCTATTGTGTAGTTGTGTGTTAATTCATGCAGTCCTATTGCTGAGCGATTTTCTAAATTACTTTTCTTCGCGGGGTCAACCATTCTTACCGTAGCTAAATTCTCATGTTCTGACAATCTGACTACCCCCGATCTACTAGTCTAACGGACCTATGTAGTTGGCCATTTGTAAATAATATTATTGTTTAATTGGGTCAACTGACGGAGTCCTTTAGTCTGCAGAGCTCGTCTCTGAATGAGTTCTTAGGTTTGAACGTCACCCTAATTCTTCATTTATTCAGAATCCTAAGTAGGTTCTCAGATGTCCCCTCCTTCCTTATATTGGTAAGACTAATGTAGATGACTTATATTCTCTTTTATGTATGTTATCATTACTAGTTTGACGATTATTTTTATGTGGCTTTTGGCCTTTTTCGATCTACCTAATGAATTTTATAGGATAGTCAGTTATTTAACACCAAAGTCTCTTCTATCTGTTTTAGTTCATCATTTAGGTCTTTTCTTGTGCTACTTAGTGCTACTGCCCGGTTTTGTGAAACACTTAACGAAGCCTGCCTTTACAGACATCGAACGGATGAGATGAATTAAAGTCTAAGTATCTATTAACAGAATTCGTTGGCTTTTTATAAACGCTAGTGTGTAGTTAACCTTCTTCTATTCTTTTTATTTTACAATTCTCCTTGTTCATTTTCCGATTCAAATGTGAATTTTATTCCCTCCACTAGTGAGTTTATGTGTGTCAAGAAGCTAGAGAGAGAGAGAGAGAGAGAGATCTGTTTTTAACAGTGTGTGAAAGTGTCGTCCACATATCTTGGAATGTACTTAATCTTATATTACTGATTTGTATTCAAATGTTTAATCATCAGTTTTACTCATGCATATAGGAATGAAGCAAGAAAGTTGTGTGAGTGAGTATTGCGTTGATAGGATTATGAGTGGCAATAATAAATTGTGCTCGAAGTGTGTGTGATCGCATCAGTCAATATTACTGTATAACAAAGACACTGTATGTGATTGTATCAAAATAAAATTTTATCCATATTGGAGTTATTCTCAGCCTCCACTACAGTGCCCAATTTCTATCCTTATATCTTAATTGTTTTTCCTGTTTCTTTCAGATCATAAACGCTCCCGAGATAAAGATCGTGACAGACGACATTAGAACTCGGAAGTGACGCAATTGTACATATTTTAATAAATATTTTTGTCCATTCCACCAGTGCATTATATATATATATACATTATGAGTATCGTATTGTTTTTTAGTCTTTTTCATAATCAAAGACTAATTTTTTCAAGTAGCCTATGTGCGTCTGTGTGTGTATGTGTTCATCTCATGATGGCTCTATATTCTTTTGGAAGATCACTTCTTGTCATAAATTCACAATTGTATCCATCTACATTGTAGTCTATGTCGTGACTGTCTGTTTTCGACATAGAACTTTGCAAAATGTGCGGCTGTTCAAGTCACCACACTCCGTGTAGCACGTGAAGCAAGAGAAAGAAGTACAAGAAAAGCATAATAGAGACAGTATACAGAGGTGTGAGACAAAGGAAAAGTAATAAGGAAGAACAAAACAGTTTCATTGGAAATCATAAGTCTCAAGGTGTGGATGCACCTACGCCACTGAGAACGATTTTGAGCCATGTCACCAATTGTTTACAACCATAGATTTTTACCGTCCCGAGGACCCCAGCCTGGAAGTCTACACCTTCCTACGTGGCTTAGACCAACTGTTGTGGATTTCATTGACTGGTGCCAAGTTTTTGTTTGACCGCCGCTAGCTTTTTTCCAGCCTGACCCTGTATCCGCTAACATTGCTCGTCGAGGGAGGCGATGACTTGGCATAAGTAACACATGTCCTAACCATCTCAGTCTTTGTAACTTCACGACTTCGTCGATTGATTTCCCCTGTTTACCTAGAACTCTACGCCTAACTTCAATGTTGCTCACCTTATTATGCCACTTCACACGGGAGATAGAACGCGTGACTAAAACATTTGTGTGTACTCTATTGTGTGTTTGCAGGGAAAAGTTTAATTTCTTCTGTGTACGTTATCTTCGTTAATTTAATTGATGTGTGTGGTTGTTCCGTTGCGAGAGCGTATTGATATGTGACTGAAATAGGCGCATGCTTTTTAGGTGAATTTGTACACTGTATTGTATGACTAATGAGTTTTTTATCTGTCTCCAATTGTAACGTTTAATATTAATCCACCTCTGTCAATGCGCGTACCTTATTACTTCAATTCCCTGGCAAAGTTAAACAATGATCACCACTAACTACCAATCAGCAAATGACCTCTAGCCCACCCACCAATCACGTGAAGGAGGAATTTTTGGTGCATGGAACACAGATATTTATGAAAAATATGCATAAAATTAATAATAATAATAACATGCTTTCATCTCCTCTTCACCATGACCTCCTCCAAGTCACCCACCCCTGCAACTGACGACTAACTCACCGCCCGCTTCCCTCTCGGGTTCCACTCGACCAGTAGCATGTCTAGTGATATCACTTGATGGTTTGTTTTCTCAGAGTATGGACAGCCAATCCATCTCCATTCCTTCCTGCTTATTTGTTGCACAATCGGATCCTGGTGGGTTGGTTTGCTCCCAGAGATCCCTCCCTGTTGCTGATCTTTTCTGGCCGGCCATCTTATCTTTAGTGGTGTTGAGCGAAGAAACCTGTGGATGAAGGTCTGTAGTTTGTTTGAGGTGCTCTTTATGACGCGCAGTGCAATTCTCTGATCCGTATGGTGAGTAGCACTAACTTCACATTAGAGTTGAAAATCCGGATCTTATTATATTCATGGTGAGTGCTGTTGACATTCACACAGACTTTAGAGTAATGAAAGCTTGTCTCGCTTTCCCTATCCTTGCTTTGATATCCTCGTCAGTTCCACCTGTAGTTGAAACGATGCTTCCCAGGTATGTGGGTAGGTGAAGGAGGCTGTTTCTTTCAGGTTTCTCCCATTTATGCTGGCTGATTGTCGTCTGTTGTTGTTGTTGCTGTTGTTTTTGACCAGGAATCTTCATTACCTCTGCTTTCTCTGTGTTTACTTGGAGTCCTATCTTTGATGCTTGTTCTGCCAACTTGTTGCTTTTCACTTGCATATCTTCCAGTTTGTGGGAAATCAGACGTATATCGTCAGCGGAGTTCATATTTATTCCTAACTATGGAGGACACACCAGTTGTACAGGCATGGATGGGTGTTATTTGAATTACATAAATTTGGTTTATGGTTAAATTACTTGATTGCTATCGTTTTTACCTTTAGTTTGTGGGATTAATCTGCTAACTAGTCATTTGCAACGCTTGAGTGGCTTCAAAATCCTCATTGAGTCATATGAAAAAGAGAAGACGTTCAGCGAAGAGACTCTTTTCGGCGAATTCATTCACATAGCTAGCTGTACAATCGCATTTATATATAATTATTTGTGTGTGTGTGTGTACATGAGGTTTGTCAAGTTTAGATAATTGATTAGGTAATGCAAGAATGGTCGAATATAAGAACAAGATTAATTAGATAGCAACTAAGTAAAATTGACTTAGTAAGTTGGGTGACGTAACATAAATGACCAGAAATTGAGCGTTGGTCAAGTTAGTAACAGTGATAGTGAGGTGTAGAAATTAAATCGGGGGAAGGGGGTAGAGAATAAGAAAGTTGAAAATGTGAAATATAACTATTAAGAAGACAAAATATTACTAATGAAGAGACAGAAAAAAAGATTAGGTAGAAATTATTTGTGTTTTTATAGTCATGTGATGTGCTTGAATTGAAATAGAATTTTGAGATTATTTATTATCCTCTTCTCATTTGTCTGGTGGTAATAATATCGTCCATATTTCTGGCATTTGCATTGAGTCATTTCTGTTACATGTGTTGGGTGTCTGTCTGTCTGTCTGTTTTCGACATAGAACCTTGCACAAATGTGTGGAAGTTCAAGTCGCCACATTCCGTGTAGCACGCGAAGCAAGAGAAGAAAGTATAAGAAAAGCATAATAGAAACAGTGAGCAGAGGTGTGAGACAAAGGAGGAGTAATAACGAAGAACAAAACAGTTTCATTGGAAATCATAAGTCACAAGGAGTGGATGCATCTGCGCTAGCCACTGAGAACGATTTTGAGCCATGTCACCAATTGTTTACAACCATAGATTTTTACCGTCCCGAGGACCCCAGCCTGGAAGTCTACACCTTCCTACGTGGCTTAGACTAACTGTTGTGGATTTCATTGACTGGTGCCAAGTTTTTGTTTGACCGCCGCTAGCTTTTTTCCAGTCTGACCCTATATCCGCCAACATTGCTCGTCGAGGGAGGCGATGACTTGGCATACGTAACACATGTCCTAACCATCTCAGTCTTTGTAGCTTCACGACTTCGTCGATTGATTTCCCCTGTTTACCTAGAACTCTACGCCTAACCTCCATGTTGCTCACCTTATTATGCCACTTTACACGGGAAATAGAGCGCAGGCACCCATGATCAAAGACAGCTAGTCTTTTCATGTCTTCCAATCTCAGTGACCAGGTCTCACAACCATAAAGGAGGACGGGGCGGACTGATGAGCAGTACACCCGCCCTTTGGTCGATAGTCGAACATCTCGTCTACGCCAGCGGTGGCGTAAACTGGCAAATGCGAAACGAGCCCCTTGTATTCGTGCTGAGATTTTGTCAGAGATCAACCTGTTGGGGCTGATGGTACTTCCCAAATAAGTGAAGCGGTCAACGTGCTCCACCAACCACTTCACTTCCTATTTTTAAACTAGGCGTCGATGTAGTCCAGTCCTGTAACATCATCTTGCATTTGGCGGGAGCGAATCGCATGCCAAACATTCGTAGATAGAGGTTCAAGGTGTTTAGAAGACTCTCCATTTCGTCAGCGTCTTCGCCTAGAAGGACTATATCGTCTGCATATTCCAAGTCAACGAGATTATTCCCCGGTAGCAAGTCAATCCCTGAGTCACTGAAGTCACCTAGGGTTAAGTCCATTAACACATCTATGATGAAGATGAATAGAAAAGGAGATAATGGGCATCCTTGACGGACACCACTGGTCGTCATTAGTTCAGATGACAGCTCGCCGTAAGCCCTCACCTGGCTGTATGAGTACGAGTAGAGTGCCTTAATCAGTGCAATATATTTTCTTGGAATTCCCTTTACAGCCAAGCGTCCCCAGAGAACTTCCCGATGTGTTGGGTGTAGACTCAGTGAACAAGGATTCAGTAATCAACGTCTTTCCATCTACCTAGATTACTTTTCAGAATTTTAACCCTCTCCCACTCTATCGTGTGTTCATGCGTGAAGTGCGATTGCTGAGCTTTTTTCTCTAAATTATTTATCTTCTCGGGGTCAACCATTCTTACCTTAGCTAAATTCTTATGTTCTGATAATCTGACTACCCCTGACCTACTAGTTTGACCTATGTAGTTGACATAACTCACAGTCACTGCAGGGTATTTTGTAAATTATACTATTTTGTCTAATTGAATCAACTGGGTCCTGTAATCTACACAGCTTGACCTACCTGAGTGAGTTTGTAGGTTTAAATACCACCTTAATTCCTGCTTTATTTAGAATCCTACGTATGGTTTCAGATGTCCCCTCTTTATATGGTATAACTGTAGATGACTTATATTCTCTCTTATTTATTTTGTTATTACTAGCTTCACAATAATTTTTATTTTTTGTTTGGCCTTTTTCGATCTTCCTAATGAATTTTAAAGGATAGTTATTTAACACCAAAGCCTCTTCTATCTGTTTTAGTTCATCATTTAGCACAACACTGGACGTAACCCTAACGTGAAAATATTCCTAAGTTAACTGTAATATAACTGGAACTAACCCCAATATCGCTTTTATTAGGTTGACCTAACCCTTACTGATCTTTGGCTCAAAGCGTAACCTAATCTTTCCCAAACCTAAGCTGAAACTTGCCAGATATCCCGCTTAATAGCATAACAATGTGCTGAGCATATTTTATTGATGATGACAGCATTATTTACCGAGTTTCACTAAATTGCCCAGTGAGTGTTTCAAGGTCACTGACGCGGTCGCTGTCTGTTTTCGACATAGAGCTTTGCACCGATGTGCATGGGTTCAAGTCACCATACCCCCTCCTTGTAGCACACAAAGCAAGAGAAAAAAGTAGAAGAAATGCATAATAGAGACAGTAAACAGAGAAACGAGGCGAAAAGAATAGTAATAACAAGGAGTGGATGCATCTGCTCCAATCATTGAGAACGATTTTGAGCCATATCACCAATTGTTTCCAGCCATTGGTTTTTACCGTCCCGAGGACCCCAAACAGTTAGGAAGTCTACATCTTCCAATGTGACTGGCTCGAACTAATTGTTGTGGACTGCATTGACTGATGAAGCCATGTTTTGGTTTGACCACCACTAGCTCTTTTCCAGCCTGACCCTATGTCAGCTAACATTCCCCATAGTTGAGGAAGGCAATGACTAGGCATACGTAACACCTGTCCTAACCATCTTAGTCTGTGTAGCTTCACAGCCTCGTTGATTGATTTTCCCTCTCACCTACCTAGCACTGGACTGATGCCTCACTTCAATATTGCTCACGTATTCTACCACCAAACACATACGGGAGATAGAACGCAGACAGACCTATGATCAAAGACAGATAGCCAACATTTTCATGTCCTCTGCTTTCAATGGCCAGCTCTCACAGCCATAAAGGAGCACGGAACAGCTGCTGAGCAGTACACACGCCCATCATTTGATAGCTAGCCGGATATCGCGTCTTCGCCAGAGACGGCGTAAACTGGAATATGCGATACTAGACCTCTGTATTCGTACTGAGATTTCGTCAGCGATCAACGCGCCATCACTGGCTGATGCAAATTTCCAAATAAGTGAAGTGTGCCAAAACGCTGCACAAACCACTTCAACACATATTTCTAAGACAGGAGTCAATGTAGTCCAGTCCAGTCCTGTAGAATCGTCTTACTTTTGGTGGTTGCATTCCATTGGTAGTTAGTGGTGCTTAAAGTTTAACTTGGCTATAATTTGTAGCAGTGTAGGAAACACATTGTTAATCCAATGAATTACATAGAATTCATTTGTTTTCTGCTAGTACGAATTTGAGTTGCTTATAAAAGCGATTGATCAGCATTCAAAGCAGTTATAACTATTAATGTATATATATATATTCTCCAAGGTTTACTAAGGATTCTGTACAGCATGAAATCTATTTATTCTTGATGACAAGGGTATACAGTGAATCTAAATTCAGATTTCTTGAAAAGCCTACATGTTATTTATGTTTTTATATTGCCAACTGCTCAATTGACCTATACTGATAAATTTTCGGGTGAAAGCTGTGTGAGATACACACGAAGCTTATGATAATAATAATAATAGTATTATTATTCCGTTGGGTTCCAAGTGGAGCATAAGGCTTCAACAAAACATCTCCACACTGTTCTGTTTTCCTGTCCTCTTCAGCTGGTTCCACGATTGCCCATAATCTCATCTCTTCCACACACACGGCATCCTGCATGTCACCGTCGGACAACCCACTCGTTGCCTTCCATTGGGATTCCACTAGAGAGATGGTCTGCATTGCGCGTGATGTCATTCGACGATTTCCTCGATGATCATGCCCAACCGATTCATCTCCATTTTCTTCTACGACTCTCATTCTGAATCTTTTCCACTTGACCTACTTGACATTTTAAACCAAAAATTATTCATGTGTATACTTTTTATCTTTATTTTTACAATATTGAATTCTATGTTATCAAATTTCACACCATGTTACGTAACATTTTATATTCGTCTATTAATCTTATGATTATATGCCTCTCCCCAAAATCTATACACCTGATGTATTATCTTATATATGACATTAATTATTGTTCCACTTGACTTAAACTATGAATATAATCACAATTATTTTGAATTTATTTCATACTATTATTATTTCATGTATTTACACCTTTGACCTAATTCCCTCACCGGATATAATTTCTTCATAAAACCATATATATATACGATTGTACAGCTTGATAATAAATTCGTTGTGGAAAAGAGTCTCTTCGCTGAAAATTGTGTTGTTATGTACTCGTCGCTAAATTATTGTTATGGACTGGTCGAGAAACTAATAGTCCTGACGCGAGAAGGCGGAAATCAGAAGACCACTAGGTTTGCGATGATACTTCTATTGTCCAAACACAAGGAGACGAAAATAAATGGTCTCACACCAAAGTGGTAAGTAAGTAAAGTATGTAAGTCACAAGATTGTGAATGCGAAATATATATGAATGTTCCAGACAAAGCGTGGGAAAAATCATTAGACAGTCTTAACATGAATGGCTAATTATAATGGAGTGTCGATCCAAATATACATAGCGAATATAGCAGACATGTGAACAACCATATATGGATATATGTCACCAAGCA
This sequence comes from Trichobilharzia regenti, assembly GCA_944472135.2. NCBI lineage: Eukaryota > Metazoa > Platyhelminthes > Trematoda > Strigeidida > Schistosomatidae > Trichobilharzia > Trichobilharzia regenti. The sequence continues at coordinate 151,813,076 of OX235270.1, forward strand.
ACGGACTGTCAACAAACACTCATATTATATATAATATAATATAAGGAGAATATACATTGTTAAAGGAGACAAGTTCATACCAGTGAAATGGTCACAGACTAAGCGAGCAAACAGAAAGAGAGATCACCATACACACACACATCTTAATCCTACAAATTAGTTTCACGATCTGCTCTTGGTTGGTTTGTTCGTAGCCAGGATTTCTCGTTACTAATACTTTCTGTCAGGCCGTTTGATCTTCAGTTTGGAGCCACCGAAGGAGGCAGCTGTTGATGACAGTCTGTAACTTGCTGTTGGAAATCCTTTTCGTGACACGTCATACACGGAGCTTAATGGGCCCCTATTTTGAATAAACTGATGACAGCGAAGTTAGACCGTGAGCACCATCCGTGAGGCAGTGGACACAAATCACATTGAATGCACCAATCACATGAAAAAACACAATTTTTATGTATAAAATACATATATCTCTGAAATTAATGAATAAAAAGGCATGGAACTGTTACAGAGGTTGTCTTTCTCTGACGAAAAAGCTTCTCAGTTTTTGGATCGCAGTGTCAATAGAGTAATAAAGGTTTTTTGCGTTTCCCAGTGAATGAAAAACAAAACGATATTGGGAAATACAAAAACCTTTATTGTAATGAATATCATATACCTAATGCCCAATTTTTTCAAACCGTTAAAAGTGAACTTGGTTTCGACTCTTATATAACGTTCAATTCATGTATTCATCTAGATCTGCGGACCTGAGGCCTCATTTTCCCTCAACCTAATCCTGACACGAAACTATCCCTAATCTAATTCAAATCAACATTAGTACCTCCTTTATTAGGTTGACGTAACTCTAAACTACCCTTAGCGTAAGCTTTAAATGTTTTCCAAACTTAGCTTAAGGCTTACCATATATCTCGTTTACTATCATGACACTTCGATAAGCATTGCAACATATAGAAAATCAAAACAAGTGATTATTCAGCGAAGAGACTCTTTTCAACAACGAATTTATCATCAAGCTGTACAGTCGTATATATATGGTTTTTAAGAAGTCATATCCGGTGAGGGAATTGAATCTTAGGTGTGAATGCATAAAATAATAATAATAATATGAAGTTCAATTAAAACTAAAATGTTTGTGATTATAATCGTAGTTAAATGTCAAGTGGCAAAGCAGATTAATGTCATATATAGAATAATACATAGGAGGGATAGTACTTGAAAATGGGTGTGCAATTATAGGATTAGTAGACAAATCGAATAAAATAAAAACGTTACGTAATATTGTGTGAAATTTAATAGCATATTTTATGCATGTTATTTGCCTGATTTCACAACCTTGCTGACTGCGCGTTCCAAGGCCACTGGCGGGTGCAATCGCAATCCTCTGGTAACTTTTAGTGCTCAAAGCCTAACTTCACCCTGATAACCCGTTGAATACAATAATAGTTTACTGTATACATCAGAATATCAGGTTGGTGTAGACGGCAATTTTTCGAAGAACGTTTAAAATTACTGAGGGGTGTAATCATAGTATTCACCATTACTTGTTTTAAGTCTTCAGTAGTAGGTAGAAAGTTAATTCACCCTTTCAGTGTTCAGGTGCATTTTAAAAATTTACCAAACCGTTGATTAATTCCTTTTTCATTTGTTGAGTGAAATTGCATCCATGTTTAAAAACGGTTGACGGTTAGATTTTTAAAAAAATAAAATCCTAACTGCTTATTGAGGTTTATTCACTAAACTCATCTAATCTGAACTAGTATAAAATGATAACTCAACCTCTCCTAATTTGTGTTCGGGTGTTAAAGACAAACTACCTAATCCCTTCTCTTCTGTGCGTATCTATCAATTTGTTTGCTCCTGTGTAGCCAGTTACATAAGCCGTAAAATTAGGCGTGTTCGTCATCGGATTTCAGAACACCATAGTGGTTAGGTGGGAGACAAACAAGGTCCATTCATAGTTCTATACTATCTCACCAAGTAAATACAGAAAACAAAATTGATGTTAACGAGGAGACTTTCAAAGTCATCTACCACATACCAACTCATAATTAATTTATCTTAAGATTCGTCTATTATTATATTATTATTGTATCCTTTAGTTCCTAGAGGAACATAGGGCTTCAGCTGCGCACCTCCATTGACTTCGGTTTTCTGACAACTTTTTCACCCTGCTCCAGGTCTGTCCACATGCTTTCATCTCCTCCTCGCATGACCTCCTCCAAGTCACCCTTGGACGACCAACTCGCCGCCTCCCTTTCGGGTTCCACTCGAGGGCTTGTCTAGTGATGTCACTTGATGGTTTCCTCAGCGTATGGCCAATCCATCTCCATTTCTTTCTGCCTATTTGTTTCACAATCGGTTCCTGATTGGTTCGCTCCCAGAGATCCCTGTTGCTGATCTTTTCTGGCCATCTGATCTTGAGTATTGAGCGGAGACAGTTGTTAATGAAGGTTTGAAGTTTGTTTGAGATGCTCTTTATGACTCGCCAAGTCTCTGATCCGTATAGTAGCACTGACTTCACATTGGAGTTGAAAATCCGGATCTTATTTTTGATGCTGATTGCTGTTGACCTCCACACAGATTTGAGAGTAATGAAAGCTTGTCTTGCTTTTCCGATTCTGGCTTTGATGTCCTCGTCAGTTCCGCCTGTAGTTGAGACGATGCTTCCCAGGTAGGTGAAGGAGGTTGTTTCTTTCAGGTTCTTCCCATTTATGCTTATTGTGGTCTGTTGGTGTTGTTGATGTTGGCTAGGAATCTTCATCATCTCTGTTTTATCTATGTTCACGTGAAGTCCTATCTTTGATGCTTCTTCTGCCAACTTGTTACTTTTCACTTGCATATCTTCCAGTTTATGGGAAATCAGACATATATCATCGGCGAAATCCAGATCCTCCAAGTCTTTTGTGTCAGTCCATTTTATGCCTGTTCCCTCGTTGGTTGCCGTTGTCTGTCGCATTATCCAATCAATTGCAATCAGGAAGATCATTGGTGATAGTAGACAGCCTTGCCTCACTCCCGTCCTCACTTCGAAGGCTTCCGTAAGTTTCCCGTTGTGGATTACTTGGCATGCAGCATTGTCGTATAACTGTTGGATGAGGTGTATAATTGTCGATGGGACCCCGTAGTAGCGAAGTAGTTTCCAAATGACCTCTCGATCGACGCTGTCGAAGGCCTTTTCAAAGTCGATGAAGTTGAGATAGAGAGGTGACTGCCATTCCAAGCTTTGTTCAATGATGATCCGTAGAGTGGCGATTTGATCAATACATGATTTGTTTCTCCTGAATCCAGCCTGTTCCGGACGAAGTTTTTCATCTAGGGCTTGTTTGATTCTCTCCAGGATGATGCGACTTAGTATCTTGCTTGGAATGGACAGAAGCATAATTCCACGCCAGTTTTTACATTGACTTAAGTCTCCTTTCTTTGGAAGTTTGAATAAGTAACTGTTCTTCCAATCCTCGGGTACTTTGCCCTCTTTCCACACCTTCTCCAGTAGTGGTGTCATCAAGTCCGCTGTTGTCTCTGGGTCTATTTTCAAAGCCTCTGCTGGGATTCCATCTGGTCCCGGTGTTTTCCCAGTTTTAAGCATCTTGATTGCATTCAGGACTTCTGATTTCGTCGGGGGGTCAGTGTTCACTGGTAGTTCTGCTTCCGTTGTTGGTATTGCTGGACGTGTTGTAGGTGGCGGACGATTTAGAAGTCTTTTGAAGTGTTCAACCCAGTGCTTTCTCTGTTCCACCTCTTTGGTGATTGACTTTCCATTGTCGTCCTTTATTGGCTTAATCTGTGTCGAACGTTTGCCCGAAAGGTTCCTAGTTGTTTGGTAGAGTGTGGCGAGGTCTCCTTTGCCTGCAGCTTGTTCTGCTTCGTTTGCCATGGTTTCATAATATTTTCTTTTGTCTTCCCTGGCACTTTTCTTCACTCTTTTGTTCAGTGTATTGTAGCTTGCATTCAGCTCCTGTTTTTGTTGCTCGTCCGTGCACTGGATAATCTTTTGCTTCACTGTCCTTCTCTCTTCTATTAGTTTCCAAGTGTCCGTAGTGAGCCACTGTTTGTCCTGTCTCTTTTTTCTGCCTAGAATTTCTATGCAGGTTTGGCTCCACACCGTTTTCAAGTTGTTCCAGTGCTTTTCAACGCCGACCTCTTCGCTAGTGTTGATTTGTGTCTCGGCTTTGTCCTTTATGCTTGCAATGAAGATGTCCTTTGTAGCCTGGTCCTTCAGCTTTTGAGTGTTGAACTTGGCTTGTGGTCTATCTGCAGCTCCTGATTCCCTGAAAGCTTTTAATTTGATTTGGATTGTCCCTTGTACGAGATAGTGGTCTGAGCCAACGTCTGCTCCTCTTCTTGCTTTTGTGTCCAGTAGGCTGCGCCTCCACTTCCTTGAGATTGAGATGAAGTCGATTTGGTTTTTGGTTTGCCCGTCTGGTGACACCCATGTAGCCTTGTGGATATCTTTGTGCTTGTATACACTGCCACCAATCACCAGTTCGTTGAAGGCGCAGAAGTCGGCGAAGAGTTCTCCGTTTTCATTCATTTCTCCTAGAGCTTCTCTACCCATGATGAGTTCCCTTCCCGTATTGTCTGGTCCCAGTTTGGCGTTCATGTCTCCCATTAGTATTTTCATGTCGCCAGCTGGAGTATTGTCCATTGTTGCCTGTAGTTGCCTGTAGAATTCTTCTTTCTTCTCGAGGTCTGCGTTGTTTGTGGGTGCATAACATTGTATGATTGACACTTTCCTTCCTTTGGAGTTGAACCTGGCGGTCATTATCCTGGACGAAATCGCCTCCCATTGTATCAGGGCTTTCGTTGCCGTTGGTGACATCATGATAGCCACGCCCTCGGTGTGCGTGTGGTTATCTTCTGGGTGACCGGAGTAGATCACTGACTCACCTGTTGACAATTTGGTGAGTCCACTCCCATTCCATCTGCTCTCACATATTCCCAGCACTTGTATTCCGTATCTTTTCATCTCGTTGGCGATCTGGGCAGCTTTCCAGTCTCGTACATAGTTCGGACGTTCCATGTTCCTACACAGACTTTTTCTTTTGGTGCAAGGAGGTTCAACATACTGAAGTTTCTTTAGCAGTTCGTCTACTGCATACATATTGCTGAGGCTGTTGTAATCTGTACACTAAGAAACCTAACTTATATATCCAAGAGAAGAAGCTGGTTCAAACATTGTCCTTACCTTGACCATGAAGGTTTTAATCATCCTCAATTTGTTGTGGAAACTTCCTTAATTTTATCTGATATTCTATTTACTATTATATTTTTATGCTTATCATAACTTAAGCATCTTTTGGTTGGATACTAGTGTAATGTATCTAGTCCTCTGTTTGGTGCTGACACAATTCTATCAATCAGTCACATTTGCAATGTGGCCAGCATTCTAGGTGGCTTGCCATTACGGTACACTTTGAATTATTGATATAATAGACGGTTGAGGGGTAATCGGCAGAAAGCCTTGGACATAGCTTTCGTGTTAGTTAGCACTCACTAGTCAGGAAGGCGTATCTACAACTTTGAAAGAACTCATGTCCCTTGTGAGATTTGAACTCGCTTATTAAATAGATAATATTTAAAGACGCCAATATTGTTAAGGAGGACTGTTATAGAATATTCTGTGTGCATAAACATATATATAATTGTAGGAGGAAATTATTAGATTGAATATTAATTGCTCGAATTTTTTTTGTCTTCTCAATATGACACACTTGCACTAATGTACATTTCTCATAGAATCAATATTGTTTCGATAAAAACGCTATATACATAATTATTCCCTTGGGTTCCTAGTGGAACATAGGGTTTCAACTGCACGTCTCCACTTGCTTCTGTCTTCTGCTGTACTTTTCACCTGCATCCATGTTAGTCCATAATCTTTCAACTCCTCTTCACGCACACGATCTCCTCCGTGTCACACTTGCACTGACGTCACACTCGCCGTGTGTTTCCCTTTCGGCCTGGTTCCACTCGAGCAATGGCCTGACGCGCGCGCAATGTCACGCAGTGGCGGCCTCCTCAGCGAGTGTCCAGTTCATCTCCACTTTCTCCTGCATATTTGTTGGTTGGCGATTGGTTCTTGTTTCGTTTGTTCCCATAGTTTCTTGTTGATGATTCTTTCCGGCCCGGCCATCTGATCTTCAGTATAGATTCAGCGCAGACAGTTGTTGATAAAGGTCTGGTCTGCGACAATCTGTTGGAAATATTCTTTGTGACCCATTCGCCAAGTTTCTGATCCGTATAGAAGAACTGACTGACTTGACGTTTGTATTGAAAATCCGAGCGCATTTTGTTGTTGATGCTGAGTGACGAAGATTTCCAGATTGGTTTTAGGTTGATTGATGAATGTGTTTCTCGCCTTCCCGATTCTCAATTTGACATCCTCGTCCGTTCCGACTGGCTGCAGTTGAGACAATGCTCTCTAGATAACTGAATGAACTAACCTCTTTAAATCCCTCCCGTTGATAGTGATTGGCGATGGATGTTGCTGTTGTTGTTGTTGGTTGGTTGATTGGTTATTTTCATAACCTCCATACTGTGTATGTTCACGTGGAGTCTTGTCTTCGCCGGCTGCTACTTCGACCCGTTTGTCAGTTTTCGCCTGTAAGTCTTCAATTTTGTGTGTGTGACATCAAACATAAATCATCCACGCGCGAAATCCAGGTCGTATAGGCTGTTCACGTCGGTTCAGGATATCCCTGTCTTCTCGTTTCCCACTCACTGTCTGAAGCATAATCCAGTCAGTCTACCACAATTAGGAATATTATCGTGGGTGATGATAAGCACCCCTGTCTGACTCCTGTGTTTACTCCAAACGCCTCACTGAGTTTTCCGTTTTGGATGACTTGACATGTGCCGTTGTCGTACAGTTGTTGAATAAGGTTGATGAATATTTGGGCGCTGCATGCCGTAGTACTCGAGTAGTTTCCAAATCACTTCGCGGTCAACGCTGTCTGTCGAAGGCCTTGTCAGATTCTATGAAGTTGAGGTAGAGGTTTGATTGCCATTCCATGCTTTGTTCTGTGGTGATGATGCGTAGAATTGTAATTTGGTCAGTACATGATTTGCCTTTCCTGCATCCAGCTTGTTCTGGTCGGAGTTCTGTACCCAGTGCATCCTTTAATCTCTCCAGGATGATGCGACTCAGGATTTTACTTGGCGTCGATAGGAGCATGATTTCTCGCCAGTTCTTGCAGGTGAGGCGTAAGTTGCCCTTGTTTGGTAGTTTCACGAGGTGGCCTTTCCTCCAGTCAGCAGACACCTTTCCCTCCTTCCAGACCTTTTGCAATAATGGAGTCAGCATATCTACTGCCGTCTCTTGGTCTGCTTTCAGTGCTTCAGGGGGTATTCCATCTGGTCCGGCTGCTTTTCCAGCTTTCAGAAGCTTGATTGCATTCAAGACTTCAGCTCTCGTTGGAGGATTGGTGTCAACTTGCAGTTGTGTGCGCGCTGTTGTTGGTATTTCTGGACGGGTTGTAGGTAATGGTCGGTTCAAGAGTCCTTTGATGTGATCCGCTCATTGTTTAATCTGTTTTTCTTCCTTGGTGATGATTGGGTTCCCTTGGCTGTCTTTTTATAGGTTTCGCTTGTGTTGATCTCTTCCCGGATAGAGACTTGGTTATCTGATATAATGTCCTCAGGTCCCTTTTGCCTGCTGCCTTCTCAGCTTCAGTGGCCAGGTTGTCGCAGAATTGTCTTCTGTCCTTCCTAGCACTCTTCTTCATTTCTTTGTCCAGTCCTGTGTAAATTGAGCTCAGTGTCTTTTCTTGTCCGTCTTTGCATTGAGTCATTTTCTCTTTCATCATTCTCCTCTATTAGCTTCCAAATGTCCATTGAGAGCCATTCTGCGTTATCTCTTCTTTCTTCCTAGAACCGTTGAACACGTTTCGTTGAAAATCGCCTTCAGAGAGTTCCAGTGATCTTCCACGCATGATTCTCCCGTGATGCATCGTAGTGTTTCATGCTTTGCTCTGACAGTTGCAGTGAAAGTGTCCTTTGTGGTTGTGTCCTTCAGTGATTGAGTGTTGAACTTGCATTGTGGCCTATCCCCAGCTATCCTCGAGGCTTTCAGCTTCACCTTGAAAGTCCCTTGTACTAGATAGTGGTCTGAACCCACATCTGCTCCTCTCCTTGACCTTGTGTCCAGTAGGCTCCGTCTCCACTTTCTTGTGATTGAGATGAAGTCTATTTGGTTTTTGGTGTGTCCATCTGGTGAAATCCATTTCGCCTTGTGTATATCCTTGTGTTTGAACACACTGTCAACAATCACCAACTCTGAGAAGAGTTCACCATTGTCGTTCATTTCACCGAGGGCCTCACGCCATGGTGAGTTCTCTTCGTGTGTTGTCTCGTCCCAGCTTCGCATTCATGTCGCCCATCAGGATTTTGATATCGCCATTTGGGACGTTGTCCATTATTGCTTGTAGTTGTCTGTAGAAATTCTGCTTCTTCTCTTGTTCTGAGACGTTTGTAGGCACATAGCATTGAATGATTGTAACCTTACTTCCTTTTGAGTTGAACCTGGCTGTCAATACCCTGGAGGAGATTGGTTCCCATTGGATGAGAGCTTTGGCTGCTATTGGTGACATCATGATGGCCACTTCCTCGGTGTGCTCGTGATTGTCCTGTGGGTGACCGGAATATATTATTGTCTCTCCAGTGGGAAGTTGGCACCTTCCGGTTCCGTTCCAACTGCTTTCGCTGATTCCCAACACTTTTATTCTATATCTTCTCATTTCCAGCAGGGTATTACATAAACTTACTTACTTCCTGAGTGCTGTCTACTATCGCCAATGATTTTCCTGATCAAAGTAGATTGGATAATGCGACAGACAACGGCAACCAAAGAGGGAACGGGCATAAAATGGACTGACACAGAAGACTTGGAGGATCTGGACTTCGCCGATGATATATGTCTGATTTCCCACAAACTGGAAAATATGCAAGTGAAAAAGCAACAAGTTGGCAGAAGAAGCATCAAAGATGGGACTTCAAGTGAACATAGAGAAAACAGAGGTGATGAAGATTCCTGGCCAACAGCCATAACTACAGCAACAACAACAGACAACAATCAGCCAGCCTAAATGGGAGGAACCTGAAAGAAACAGCCTCCTTCACCTACCCACATACCTGGGAAGCATCGTTTCAACTACAGGTGGAACTGACGAGGATATCAAAGCTAGGATCGGGAAAACGAGACAAGCTTTCATTACTCTAAAGTCTGTGTGAATGTCAACAGCACTCACCATGAATGTAATAAGATCCGGATTTTCAACTCTAATGTGAAGTTAGTGCTACTCACCATACGGATCAGAGAATTGCACTGCGCGTCATAAAGAGCACCTCAAACAAACTACAGACCTTCATCCACAGGTTTCTTCGCTCAACACCACTAAAGATAAGATGGCCGGCCAGAAAAGATCAGCAACAGGGAGGGATCTCTGGGAGCAAACCAACCCACCAGGAACCGATTGTGAAACAAATAGTCAGGAATAAATGGAGGTGGATCGGTCATACTCTGAGGAAACCATCAAGTGAGTGACATCACTAGTCAAGCCATCGCTCGAGTGGAACCCGAAAGGGAAGCGGGAGGCGAGTTGGTCGTCAGTGCAAGGGTGGGTGACTTGGAGGAGGTCATGGTGAAGAGGAGATGAAAGCATGTGGACAGACCTTGAGCGGGGTGAAAAAGTTGTCAGAAAACAGAAGGCAGTGGAGGTGGGCAGCTGAAGCCCCATGTTCCTCCAGGACCTAAAGGATACAATAATAATAATAATTACATAAACTAAATTGTTTTTTTTATTGGCTCCACAGGATTCATTCCTTGACGGACAAAGCTTGTTTATAATTGAGTTTGTGGTTGGCTTGAATGCCAGCCACTTTTATTCCTGCCTTGTTAAGAATTCTGTGTAAGGCTTCTGAGGCTCCTTCCTTGTATGGAATTACTACTGGTGATTTAGATTCCTTATTGTTGATGTCGTCATTAATATTATTATTGTCACTATCATTATTATAATGAGTGTTATCATTATTGTTATTATCATCACTACCACTACTATCGTTATTTATTTTATTTTTACATTCCCTCACATATTTCCTGATCAACTTTTCAGGGTAATTATTAAGGTTTCAGAGTTTCTTTTATATGCCTCACTTACTGATGTAGCATCACCTTGAACAGTGTGGGTTTTCTTATTTACGAGATCTACAGATTCCCGGCATATATGGAATGCCACAGGCAGCACATATGGTCTCGGCTAACACTTAGTACTAGTTAGGAGCATTCATACGGATTTAGATGTCTGTTGACTGAAAGGCGACAATTTTTCCTGGCAGCCAGGTAGGTGAGTGCGCAAGCTATATTTCCTCATTGGCGGCACCCTTTGCACACAGAATGTATAGTTAGGACCACCGATAGACACGGCGATTATAAAGTATTGTTACTTAACTCAGTCATCAAAAACCAGCCACTCTGTGTAATTTAATTGGCCTTTATTTATCACGTGGAAAACAATTAACCGCTGTGCGTCGGTGGCACAGCGTTTGGGACTCACGCCAACCATGCACATGCTCTGGGATTCGATCCCCTGCCGACGCAAATGGTTGGCCTGCAAAACTTGGGCTACCGATATCACATGCTGAAAATTCCATACTAGTACCCAAACTACGGTTTGGAATCAAGCTACAATAAAAAAGTAGGTTAAATTTAACACTGACTTTTGAGTACTGTGGGTTGTATGCAGCTGATGAGGAGGACCGACGAAAAAAAATGATCCATATCATTCCGCAACGGTGTTTGTTTTTTCTTTGCTTACCAGGTAATAATTATTGTAATTTGTATGTATATATATCATTTAACTGTAGATAAAATTTTATTTTGAAATAATCACACAGTTTTATACAGTGCCAGAATCTGTCTTTCCTGAAAACGTGTTGGGCTTCATGTAGTCCATTATATCAATGCCTTGTGGAGTCTATTAGTCCTATTAAGGTGCTTCCTGATGTGATCACCAGTAATACTTTCCAGTACTTTTGGTACCACTGGGAGTAGCAGTACTGGTCTGTAACTAGTGGCACTTTGCCTATCCCAGCCCTTGAAGATCGGATAAAGGATGGCTTTTTTCAACTCCATTGGCAGTTTCCCCGAATCCGTCGAGTGTTCGAACAAGTCGCATAAGGGCCTACAGAGAGCTTCGGCCCACTGTTTCAGAACAGATGTCATGATATGGTCACAACCTGGGGCTTTTGCAGATGAAAGTCTCTGTAGCTTCCCTAGTACTGTTGCCGGGTTTATTTGAGGAGTACCCACTGGTTCTTCCACCTGTGAAATAGTAGTGGTGCGATTTTGGTCCGTACCAGTTATACCCACATTGCTGTTTAACTGTTGAGCATAGGCCAATCTGAATGTTTCATCCATCCCTGTAAAATATCGACCGTTTGAACCTACTAAGGAGCATGCCCTTGGTTAGTTGACTTTTTTACGACATGAATCGATACGGGCTTTTGAGGTTCGCCAGGAGATTTTTGCAAGGCTAGTCTGAACTGACCTCCTGTCACTTCTGACTTTTGTGTTGCACCCGTTCTTGAGTTCCGGGTATGCGTCGTGGTCGGAGCGACTCTTGAATACTCGCCACGTAGATCAAGCCTTCCGCTTTCGTTGTACAATATGTTGCGGATAATAGGCAGTTTTAGACGTAGATGAACTTAGTGCCCTCTTTCCACATAAACACCAAATTTTAATTTATTTGAAGGAGCAGTTGAAGGCCCTCTGTTATCCTTTACCTTTAAAGACGATCTCCTGAATAAGGACAGCTCTCTGTGCATATTATATGACAATGTGAGTGACCGTCTATCATAAGAGGAACCAACAGAGTCAGGAAGACAAACCGAATCTACCATAATACTCCACTTTTTTCGTAACCAGCTAAGAGTAATTACTTATGTACGACAGTAATTAGAAGTGCACACTACAACTGCACAGTTAATACAGTTGTAAGGAGGGCTACCAAAGCCATCAATTGAACTGAATGGCCACCAAACTTACAATGGTTTAAAATGTATGAATGTAAGCTCTTAGTCACCGAAGGACTAGGAACGACGTTATCTTGGTATTACACAATAGTATGTGACCACAAGCAAATGAAAATAACACAGCAGTATCCCTTGAAGTAGTCCTAACATAATTGCTTTTCAGGAAGTAGCGGCTAACTTCTCCCACTGAGTTCGCGACCAGTGGAATCCACTGCACAATAGTGTCTCAGTCAGTTGCTTCAGATGGGATGCAAGATCATTTTGCGGAAACGATAGTTTTCAGAGCACTTATAAGGGAGTAGGAGGTGTGTACTAGTTTTACGAACTTCCTAATTATTTTTATATGCCTTGCAATTTTATTCTATTGTTTTTTTATTGTCTCTATTCCTACCAAATACTATGTCTTATTATGTTTCACTTTATGAGCATTTTCTCGCACTATCTTATCCGTTTCATCCCTTGTAGTTTGTCGTGGCTTGCACTTTTTTCGTCCACTCAATCACCACATTTCCCTACAACTTAGAATACGCAGATAATTCAGACCTCTCCGAAGGTGACTATGATACTGACAAAATGCGCAGTCTTCTGAATGCAGTGAGCGACAATTTTTGAATGTTTCTGAGCCATTCACACCTGTCAAATTTAGAACAATATTACAGGACTGGACTACATAGACTCCCAGCTTAAAGTGAGAGGGGAAATGTGGTACAAAGTGTCACCGTTTTACATATTTAGGAAATTGCATTGACTCCAAATGGCTGGTGGCCGACGAAATTTCATCACGGACATTGAAGGCTGGTGTGGGATTTTCAACTTATATACTCGTCCACATAGGCGTGGTGTCCTTTTGGCTATAGATCAAACGACGTATATACTGTTCAGCAGCAGTTCGCTCAATTTCTCCTTTATGGTTGGCTGTGAGACATCGCCACTGATTGTGAAAGGCATAAAGATATTGGATGGCTGTCTTTGATAACAGGCATCTTCGCTTTGCTTCCCATACTGTGTGGTATAATAGGGTGAGTAATATTGAAGTTAGAATTAAGGTGTTAGATATGGAGTGTGAGCCATTCCATGAGGTCACGAACATTAATCGATTGAGATGACAAGGATTTGCTCTACGCATGCCTGATAACATTTCGTGAATTTCTTGACAGTTAGTTTGAGCCCCACAGGGAGGTGTGGACTATGTGGTTGGAGTCTCAGTGACACATATACTTACTTAATAAAATCCTCGACATCCATATATACAATACCGTAGTGCTTTGCCCTGTAAATATTCTCACTTCCTCATACTTCAGCTTATTATCATTTTTCTGAGTCTGTTTTTTCTGTTTGTCTTTTATTGTGGGCTCACGGAGCGTGGCAAATCGAACTGCTGCCTTTCTTTGAAAAGTTTCATACTGAAAGCCGTCGTTAGTCATTCCCAACTCGATTAAAAGAGAACTTATTTTGGAGTGATTGTCGTTGTGTCCAGAAAAATGACTGCAGAAAAATGCTGATTCTAGCAGCATCTCAACCCACTTCAAAATCACATGTTTTCTAAGAAAATCCGTGTATTTCCTCTTGTCTTGTCCACCAAAACTGTAGACTCATCCAATATCGTTTTTACGAGCTAGTATAAACCAATTTGATTTCTTTGTGCTCGCTTCTTGATTGTGAGGTATAGGTTCTTGATCTTCGGTAAACTTCTGCGTAGCTTGTCCCGCCACTCGACTGTCGTAGCTTTGGTTGACTCCAAAGGGAGTAGTGCTGGGATTAATTATATGTGGTTTGTAGTATGAGGTATGTTAAGACTGTTACTACTGTGATTGGAGTTGATCCTTTCGCCAGTTAGTCCTTCGGTATTGTCGACAAGAGAAAAGAGATAGTAATAATAATAATAATAGTAATAATAATAATAGATATAATTAGTGAAGCTATTCAGACTAAGAGACAGAAACGAAAATAGGAAACGTAACAACAGTCAGCTCATTAAGTTTGAAGAATAATATATATATCGGTAATAGTAATAATAATAATAATAGTAATTATAATATTAATAAGTTGTCAGGAGAGTAAGACGGGAGAGAATGTAAAGAAGTAAAATGACGAGTTTAATTATCTACCCTGATTGGTAAATGCGATTTTAAGGAGATAGGCCATTTGGATGCAGTCCTTGTATCGCTGCATGGTTGTCCAGCCTTCGCTTAAAGGCGTCCAAAGACGGTGCCATAGCTACATCTGCCGGTAAGGAATTCCAGGGACGACAAACCCGCAGTGAAAAGAAGTGGGAGCGCACCCGGGTCCTTGCCCTCTGGTGAGCTATCCTTCTGCCACGAAAAATGGGAGCCTATACCTACTCAATGGCAGAACACCTTTGTTTGGGTGATTCTGGTCATTTGTTATTTTGTAGGCAGTAATCAAATCCCCCCTAAGCCGACGGTAACTAAGTGTGAACAGGCCTAATTTCTTCAGCCTTTCATCATATGGTTTGTTTCGGAGACCAACCACTCCTTTTGTTGCCCGTCGTTGGACTCTTTCCAAGAGGTTGGCATCTCTTCTCAGCATTGGGGGTGCAATAATATTATGCACCTCAAGGTGTGGCCTGACGTATGTTTTGTACAACATTAGAAAGAGCTCAGGAGTGAGTGCACCTAACTGTCTATGCGTAAAGTGTATGACCGCATATGCCCTCGCTACATCCCCTGTGTAATTTACGCTTGTGTCCATTTTTTCCGTTAGAACTAGACCTAAGTCGCGTTCCGACGTTGTGCAGGACAAGCTTTCATTGCACAGGGTGTAACTTGCATTCTGCAGTCTACAGGTGCGCAACTTCACTACTTTGCACTTTTTCAAGTTGAAAGTCATGCCACTGGCCACCGCCCAGTCTTCCAGAAGGTTTAGGTCTTCCTGTAGCCTATCTGAGTCCTCCGGACACTTTATCGCCCTCCATATTTTTACGTCGTCAGCGTACAGGAGAGTCGGGCAGCTCAGACGGCGTGGTAGATCATTGATGAAAATCAAAAACATCAGTGGTCCTAGGATAGAACCCTGCGACACTCCTGATGACGATCTGTGCCAAGATGATCGGACTCGGTTAACCTTAGTGCAAAATTGCCTGTCGGCTAGGTAGTCCTTCAACCATGACAGAAGTGGCTCACCTATGCCTGCCTGGCTTATTTTATGTAGGAGAAGGTCATGGTGAACAGTGTCAAATGCCTTCTCAAAGTCTAGGAAGACCACATGGACTGGTACGTTCAAGTCCCAGCATGATGTCCAGTCGTCCCAAGCTGACAGTAGGTTAGTGACGCAGGATCTGCCTTTTCTGAAACCATGTTGGGCTTCATGCAGTATATTAGTCCTATCGAAATATTCCCTGATGTGGTCGTCAATAATACTTTCCAGTACTTTTGATACCACTGGGAGTAGAGCTACTGGTCTATAGCTAGCAGCGTTTTGCCTGTCCCCACCCTTGAAGATTGGAGAAAGGATGGCTCTTTTCCACTCCCTTGGCAGGGTCCCCGAATCCATTGAGTGTTGGAACAAGTCGCACAGGGGTCTACAGAGAGCCTCGGCGCACTGTTTCAGAACAGATGGCCTGATGTCATCACAACCTGGGGACTTCCCAGGTATGAGTCGCTGTAGCTTCCTTAGTACTATTGCGGGGTTTATTTGGGGAGTAGTCGCTAGGTCTTCCTCCTCTGAAATAGTGGTGCCACCATTTTGGTCCGTAACTGTAATATCCACATTGCTGTTTAGCTGTTTAGCGAAGGCTGAACTGAATGTTTCAGCCATCTCCAGACTAGTGAGATATTGACCGTTTGGGCCTACTAAGGCGCATGCCCCTTGGTTTGTCGGTTTTCTTTCCGACATGAATCGGTACAAGTTTTTAGGGTTTGATAGGAGTTTTTTAGCAAGGTTAGCCTGGAATGACCTTCTGTCCCTCCTAACTCTTGCATTACACCGGTTCCTGAGTTCGAGGTATGCATCATGGTCGGTCTGACTCTTAGATACACGCCACGTAAACCAAGCCCTCCGCTTTGCTTGCAGAATACGTTGCGTGCCTCTCTTCAACCATGACGTCTTTCTCTTAGGCTGTGTTGTGACTAAAGGGACGGTATCCGAGATTGCTGCATGGATAATCTTTTTTACCACTTCCCAGTGTTCATCCACAGATAGGTCGTCCCATGCTAAGGGCCAGTCTGCGTCGGACAAGAGCCTCCGCATTTCAGCATAGTCAGCCTTGCTGTAGCACAGACATGGTCGCGTAACATCCCATTGCAAACGCTCACGGAGGACAAGATCGAAACCTATGACTGCATGGTCACTGCTTCCCAGAGGAGTCATGATCTGGACCTTTTCGACGAGTAGCTGGTCACTAGTTAGAATATAATCTAGTTTTGATGACTTTCCACTAGGGCCCCACCTAGTGTCGTCTCCAACATTCTCAGTCAGTCCCGTGTTTCGAATAGTTTGCAGTAGGTTTCGGCCAAATTTTCCCTTAGCACACCCGGAGCCAAGGTTCAGTGATGGAGCATTGAAATCTCCAGCTATGGTGATTTGGTCGTAGCCCAAATCTCGTATTCCTGTGATAGTGCTGAGCAGTAGCTGATTGTGCTCTGCCCCACAGGTGGGAGATCGGTAGATGCCACCCAGTAAGTGCTTGGTGTGGCCTACGGTGAAATGACACCATATGGAGTCTGGGAGTTCGATAAGTGGTGGGTCCGTTGCGCGCACACATTTAAGTTGCCTATCAAAGTATATAGCAACTCCCCCTCCTTCCTTATTATCCCTGTCTCTTCTGACCAGTACCATATCACCTATACTGATTTCATTGTCGGCGATAGTGGGGTTTAGCCACGTTTCAGTAAGAATGATTATTTTCAGTTGAAGGTGTGCTTGGAGATTTCGGAGTTCACCTACTTTCCCTCTCAGCCCCCTCACATTGCTATATAGGCAACTGACAGTGAGTCTAACAACCTCAGAGTGTTGTGGGGTAGTTGACGTGAAACCGTCTGCTGGTGGGGGACTTGATGTTGGAACTAGTTGGCCGATTCCGATAGAACCGGCCCGTTGTAGTTTTTTTCAATGGATTTAGGCAGGACACTTGGGAGACACAGACTATTATTCTCAGAGCTGCATCGCTCTAGTGTCACCGAAGCTTGGGGTCGTATTAAAGCCTCAGTTTGCTGCCTCCTTATATTTCTGGGTCTGCTTTCACAGCATCGGATGTGTCCTCCAATTTTTCCCTTGGTCTCATACCACCGTTGAAGTGATATGGACAACTGCTCCGGGGAGTTGAATGTGACACACAGCAGCTTTGGAGAGTTAATCAATGTTAGATGAGCGGGACGAGGTAGTCGGAAAATGGAGATGGCTCCAGAAGCGCCAGGGGCCATCTGAGATGACAGCCATCTCCATTGTTGTACGTCGTGCATGTGTTTTTCACAAGCAGTGCCGGTTTCCAGCTCCGGAACACCGTGTACCACCATAGAGGTGGAAGGCATCAGTTCCGGTGACTCCCTCGCCATATTTCTGACGGCCCATGGTCTATCTTGCCGCGCTCTTATGTTAGAACTTCTGTCCAGGGCTAGTACCTGAGCCATTAACAGTACTTTTTCGGCCTCTTCGGCAGAGTCCAGTGTAACCCGTAATGGGGGTGGCTTACCCTGAGGCGTGTGGACACCCCTGTACAGTCTGCACAGTTTTGCTGAACTAATGTTCAGACCTAGTTTGCCGCACAGGTTGGACCACTGTTCCTGATCAAACAGGGCCCGTTGTTCGAGCAAGCTATCCGTGCTCACAGGTACGTTAAAGAGGATGAGAGAGTTAGACCGACTACCCTCAGACTTAGGTTTTGCCTTCGGCTTCTTGCAGTCCTTTGCATCATTAGCAACATTAGGCTTCGTCGGTACCTGGACAGCCTTTTTTGTGTTGCCAGGCTTGCTAGTGGATGCAAGTGGTGCCTTTGTAATTTTGCCCTCCCCTGATGTGGATGGAACCTTGCTAATCTTCACCTTGTGAGAATTGGCATTTCCAGTCAGTAGGGCTGGTGTGTCCTTCTTTAAGTCTTTGACCAGTTTCGGCAGTGCGAGTTTAGCAGGGGGGAGCTGCATGATACTGTGTTGGGGCACAAGAGCATGTTATTTCTGCTATCCGCAGACACGCTTTGTGGGACTATGCCAGGGCGACAAAGTGGACACACGTACCAAAACCATGGGCATGGGTTATTTCTCATAAACTCATAGTATGCTTTCGGTACTTCTTTGTCACAACGGCAGTGCACCCATCGTTTGCAAAAATTACATTCAAACGCTGAATCAGTTTTAGAAACTGTGATGCTGCACGCCTGGCATTCATCCCCTTTCCTTGATGACGCCTTCGAGGTCTTATGACGTCTTGAACGTTTCCTTTTAGGCTTGATGTGTTTCACACACTGGCCTACAGTTGATGCAGGTGTAGAATTCTGTCCTTCTGGTATTGCCTGTGCCGTTTCAGTACTAGACTGTGGCAATGCAGGCGTTGTATCAGGGCAGACTAAAGCTACACGAGTCTTTAGGATCGGTATGCGGGAAGGGGTTGAAATCCCTGGATTTTTTCCTTCCCTGGCTGAAGCCCTTGTGACTACAGAGTACGGTATTCTAGTGGCTTTTTTAAGGCTGCTTTCAACAACCATATTAACAATCACTATAAATTATGCTATGTACGTCTAAGAGAGCAACAGTTTCTAACCAAAAGAGCAAGAATAAGACTGAAAAAGTGTAAGGCAAGGAAAAGAAAAGGTTTTCGACTTTACCTAGTACTTTCTGAATGATCGGCTTCACGGCAATCACGTGGTAGACCAACAAGTCTTGTTTCTCTGAACGAGTGAGGAAGATGCTGCTACAAAAGTAGCACCTGAAGCTTTGGCAGTAGTTCGAGACAGCTGGACTTACCACACAGAGATTTACTATGTAAGTAATGGTTGAATTAAATTCACCGGCTAGGAAGATCAGGTTTCCCAAACGGATAATTCACAGAATTGGTATTTTCCGGTTGGAGAGGAAAAAGCACGTCGTATTCATAGTGACCAATTTTGATGAAAATTACTTACACTCCAGAATGATTCAGCAGCAACAATGAGATGGACACAATAAACCGTATTTCTATTGTAGATAGTCCCAAATATAGTGGTATTGGACATTTTAACATGTCCTCTTCTTGGCTAGTATTGCTTTCTCACGTGCCGACCAACTTATTCGTTATCAAAGCCTTTAAACTAATTGTTCATAGTAATGTAGCGGTTGTCTTTCTTCATCTTTTGCTGAAATACATTGTCATCTTTGTTCACACTGTTTAGCATTTTGTGAGCAGGGAGCCTTGAATTTGTTTAAGTACTCTAACACCTTTATTTCTGCCACCTTGAGGGTTAGCACTCGGATTGTATAGGAAGTGAGTTTCTGTCAATTCTCTAGGTACTAAGTCTGTAGATATGTTAAGGTACTAATTCCAAGGTATTTATCCCATGCTTATCTCTGTGTATAACATTTTTCTCCTCACCAGAGACTAAAGACTCGAGTGCGATCACATTTCTTTTCGCTTCGTGTGTGCCGTCTCTGGAACGCTTTACCGGAGATTTTTAAGCGGAAGCTAGACAATCATGCAGAAATGCAAGGTTTGTGTCTCAATGGCTTATCCTCATAAGATTTGAAACCAAACTGTCAATGAATAAGCGTACAAACTAAATCCCCACGACCTATTCTGCCTTCTCTCACTCTATCTTTTCCTTAGGTCACCTTTATTATTCCACTTATCTCAACCTATATTATCTATACTACAACCCATTATTTTTATTCTTATTATTATTACTACTATTCTGCTTTTATGACTACACCGAATGACCAAGGGGAGTTAGGTCAAACTCCATTCACGGCAGCAATACAGTCCTAACATACTGCATACTACAAACCACATCTCGACCAATCCCCGCACCACTCCTCCTGGAGTCTACCAGAGCTAAAGCAGTCGAGTGTCGGGACTTACTACGCAGAAGCTCACCGAAGATCTGGAACCTCTACCTCACAATCAAGAAGCGAGCTCAAAGAAATCACTGGTTTATACTAGCTCGTAATCAGGATATTGGATATTGGATTACGGAAACCTGTGTTTAAACCTTTTTCAATATATTCTTGAGCAGGTAACATGTCATCTGAATTCATCTGAATGCTTAAGCATTCCTATGTAATTTGAGAGGTGATTTAGTGCATAGGTCGCCTGCTCGCACTCTATAGATTCATTTCACATTGGATTTAGACATTTTCTGCCGAAAAATATCAGTAATCGGTTTTTTCACATATCTGTCGTGCGTTACTTTTGGTTCGAATATGAATATTAGTATGAATATATATATATATATATATATATATATATATATATATATATGAATATCAGTAACAAATTTTGTAATTCATATTTCGTTCTCGGCAAAAGAATATGCTCTTCGTGTGTGAAGTAAGTAGACTCTAAATATAAGTGGCGCATTGAATGGAGAGGTATAATACAGTTGATGAAAACCTACATGGCTGTTGCAAATCTTGTACATTGAAATGGTAATATATTTAAATTTATGTACTACTTATCAAGTGTATTTTGCATTGACATATAGGATTCTGAAGCATTTAGACTCTTTGAAAATGCTTTTTTCGTTATTGATGAATAGGACAACAAAAAGTTGTCCAGAGAAATACTATATATTCTCACTGATATAATTTTCAAATTAGACCATACCTAAAGTTGGTGCTACCGAAATTTCTGAGTCAGTGTAGACGTATTTAAAAAATTAACGTCATATTTTCAAAGGATGGATGAACTGTAGGATGATACAAGGTTATTTATATGTTAGTCACGTACTGTTGTAAAACTGAGACTGCGATTATGATGACAACACTAGAAGAGAAAACAGGTTTAAGTGTGGTTGTCCAGTCTTTTTCATTAGATTTATGGCGTATGGAAGTCCCACTTAAGCAGATTAACTCTTGTAGTTATTCATTTCATCAATCTACTCGTGTGTGTCATTTGTATCATTTATTATAAAATAACCTAAGCGATTAAACTCTAGAACAATAATTTCATAACTCAAAATATATTGGTAACAGAAGTTCAGTTATTTTTTCTACCTTCTCTTACTTACAGATAGCTCCAAGTTTAATTTATGTCTTATGTTGATGAAACGGATAAGGTGGTTACGCACGAGCCTAGTCAAATGATACACAGCATCTTTAGCCTTCTTTATATTTTCGGTGGAGTGGTTCCATACATCCCACAGTTAATAGAAATTCGCAAATCACAGTCAGTTAAAGGCTTTTCTACGCATGTTTGTCTTGTTCTCTTATTGTCCAACATTTTAAGAATATGCTTTTGGTAAGTCTTTTCTGATGTACGAAATCTTGATATTGAGAAATAACCGCTTTATTTTAAACATCTTTTGAGACAAGTCATCTGCATATCTAGAAGTATACCTGGTTTGTCTGGTGATATATCTAGAAATCAATGGCATATATACATCTATTACGCTTACATAATTTACAGTGGTAACCGGATTTAATTCGCTGAAGGAATACACCAGCATATATCCCTTGTTAAATAACTGATAATGTCTGGCCTGTTCGCAAACGGAAAGCCCTCATCTAACTGTGTGTTTGACAGTGTGTAATGTCTTTGGGATTACCAACCATAAAGTAGCACTTAGTGCTCAGTTATCACTGAAAATCATAGATTAAAGTAACATAAGAAAAAATGAATTGTAGTTTTGGCTTTGAATTCATACGGAATGTAGAACTCAGGCAGATGTGTGATTCAAGTAAAAGGAAACTATAGATTTGGAAGATTTAACAATTAATGACGCAAATGGGAATATTTGTAAGAATTCACTGTTAGCCACTTCTATATTCTTAAGATTGGAGCCCAGAAACCAGCTCAGTGTTCATACTGCCTCCAACAAGCCATACTGTATTTATAAGCGGTTATTATATTGCCCAGTAGACGGCTTGAAGTTTCAGCCTGGAGTTCGGTGCATGAGGCAGAATGCTTAGGTTGATAAATCCTACCCTGAAATTTTCAAAATAACACAATCGATAAGATCCATAATTACGTAGATGTGAATATTCTATCAGATGCTAATTGGGCATGCTTACTGGTGTTTACAAATCAACACTTGTGGTATGGTGATTGGCTTTTGCGATTTACCATTATGCGAGATAAAATAATATCTGTCGGTGTGATCATAGATTTTAGGAATTCTCACTAAGTGAATAAATGACCAACGTTTAAGCACTTTTTATTCATGTACATAAATTGACAATGTTTTAACTCTTCAGATGTATGTATCTAAGTTTGAACGTTTTAAAACTGCAGGGATATCCTGCCCAACCGATAACTGCTACCTTGACGTGTTGGTCAAGCTTACATTTCGTAGTGACCCAACAAGCTACACTGGCTGGAAGTATTGTTCCTATAGGTCCTACCTTGCCAGGAAGGTTTTTAGGATAGCGATTAGACTAAAAGCAGTTACCGGCATTGTGTAAGAATCTTTCTTACACTATGCTGGGGGTCTACCGGCGAAGTCGTACTGCTGGGGAGCAGTGAGGTGACAGCAGTGAGGTGTTTCCCTCAGGTGACGAGCATGCCAGCTATGCTGTCTCTCCACTCTGGAAAGAGGGGGTTAGAAAAGGTCGACCCCAACAATTGTACATCCCGAATTACCCTATGGTGGTCTGTAACCGGCGGTAAGTTTACTAGTACGGAAGCAAACTGAGAAACTAGTTCATACAGGCCTTGTGTGGCCGGCCTCAAGTAGCTGTCCTTGGGGCTCTGCGGTTACGCAGCACTTACTTTTTCTGTTTCAGGTACCTGAAGATTCAACCAACTTCCACGGTATGGGCAGCTGGGAAGTAACAACAGCCTACACATTTCCAAGAGCACACGAAGCCTTCCTGACCGTCACTCTCCTTTACCCACATAACTTCCATCATCTTACTCCCCTACTACGGTTAGTACTATTCTTCAGGCTAGTGAGTCATCTTCGCTTCACTCTGTGACCACAAACAACGGTGAGAGCCATAGAAACAACCCCGACAGCCTCTTAAAGCCACACCGCCAACTTCACATAGGAGCATTCAACGTCAGGTTGACCGCTTCACTTATTTGGCAAGTTGCATCAGCCAATGCCAACCGGTTGATCGCAAACGAAATCTCAGAACGAATACAGAAGGGCCGTTTCGCATATTCCAGTTTACGCCGTCTCTGGCGTAGACGTGATATCCGGCTGGCTATCAACTGAAGGGCGTATGTCTGCTCATCAGTCCGTTCCGTCCTCCTTTATGGCTGGCTGTGAGACCTGGTCATTGAGAGTGGAAGACATGGAAAGGCTGGGTAGCTGTCTTTGATCATAGGTGCCTGCACCCTATCTCCCGTGTGACGTAGTATAATAAGGTGAGCAATATTGAAGTTAGTCCTCGTTCGAGTGCTAGGTATGGAGGGGAGGGGAAATCAATCGACGAGGTTGTGAAGCTACATCGACTGAGATGGTTAGGACATGTGTTACGGATTCCTAGCCATCACCTTCCTCGACTACGGGCAATGTTTCAATGAATTTCAACTTTCACTTATAGTTTGGATCTTTTTCTATTCCCTACATGGATAGCTGGATATAGGATTTCAGCTGGTGGTATTGATTCCATAGAGTGGGATTACTAGCCACACGCCTAATTAATCAGTATTTATTCCTTTGTAATCCAAGTGGAACACAAGGCCTAAACTCAAGCTTTGAAGCTTCATTGGCAGTGCTGATTTTTTACAGAATAGAGTTACTAACCTCACATCCAACCTTTCCTCATGACCTGACTCACTATCAGCAAAGCGAAGTCCAGGAGTGCGTCGGCCGGATGTCGAACACCGGACTACTCGCTTGGTTGGGTGATGTTCTGTCACTGAACCAGTGACGCACCTCACACCTAACCTCCTTTCTTCTCCTTGGGGCCTCTTTCTACTGGGAGAGGTCTAGTAATGCACCAGACTGGAATTGAATCCTCACCTTCTGCACCGCTGGCAAGTACTTTACCACTGAACTACGGATGCACGCAGTTGGGATAGACTACCTTTATATTTCCTTGTTTATCCATGTTGTTGTTGTGTGGTTGCTTACTGGGATGGCGGTCAACGAGTACTCCTTTATTTTGGTACCATTGTGTAATACTGAAAACGCTTACACTCTAAATCTAACTAGAATCCTATTTATAGGTTTGTTAGCTGCAGGGTCTGCAAACGGTGTTCATTTCTAAGCGTTTTTTTTCAGTCGCCTGTTCATCTTATGGATTTTTTGATCCACTTTACAAGGAAGCATGAATCAAGTTTTCAAATGAATTTGTTATTTGGAGTTTAAGTGGCTAATTTTTGAACAATTACAGTGACATAGATACACCCAAATATTTTCATACTTACTTTTGACCTCAGAAGTCGTTTAGCTGAATACTTTCAGTCATTGTTTAGATCTGTTTTTTTCAATTTTTCTCTGATTTTCATCTCTCTTGATAAAAATGTCATTATAGATGTAAGTTTAAAACTTGAGCACTGTGGTAGAGTATAACTCCATTATAGATAAGATTTTATTTTGATAAATCACACAGTGTTGTTATACACTAATATTAGCTGATGACCACAAGTTTTGAGCACAAACTATTACCACTCATAATCATATCAAGTCACTCACTCACACAACTTTTTTCTTCATTTATATACATGAGTAAAATTGATGATGAGGCATTTCAATAAAAATCAATTTAGGATAATGTACATTCAGAAATATTATTATGAGTGTTATTGATCAATTACAATTAGATGGGAAATGAGGCAAGTGTTATTTTTATAGTTATAATAAGTAACTTGTTAGAATGTTGTGATGTACGTGAACTGAATTGAAATAGAATACAATTTAAGATTATTTATTATACTCCTCTGATTTCACTGACTGACTGATGGTAATAATATCTTCCATATCTCTGGTATTTGGATTGAGTCATTTCGATTGTGCATGTGTTGGGTGTAGACTCGATGAACTAGACAGGATTCAGTAATCAACCACCCTCTCCACCTACCTTCGACGATAGGGAACATTAGGCAACTATTTAGACTCATCAGGGAAACGGGTGGGATAAGACAGAACATTAGTGAAACAATCTCGGAGAAAAATGGCACTATAATTAGCTGGAAAGAGCACTATGAGGAGCAGTTTAATTGGTCCGCAGCCACGCTCAACCTTCTGAGCATCCAACACCTCCCTGAATGGGATATAGACACAGGTCCTCCATTTGCAATTGATAGTGTTCTCTGAGCTCCTTGGTTTAATTGCGGAGCTTTCATCGTCTTTCCTCCATCCCTAACTGAGGTTACTAAAGCTGTCACCAATCTGAAACTAGGCAAAGCAGCGGGGCCTGATGGAATGACTCCAGAGGTATATAAGTACGGCGGAGACAGCTTACTGTCTGCATTAACTGAGGTACTAGGCAGCGTCTGGGAATCAGAAGAAGTCCCATCGGGTTGGTGTAAGTCACTGATTATCCCCATATACAAGAAGGGAGACAAGTCTTCCTGTGATAATCACAGAGGGATTAGCTTGACTAATATAGTATCTAAAGTCTTAGGCTCAATAATCATGCGTAGACTGAGTGGTGCTCGGGAGGCACAAACACGAGAGAGCCAGGCAGGCTTTAGACCAGGAAGAGGGTGTATTGATCATATCTTCACCCTCCGACAGATTCTAGAACATAGGCATTCCTACCGGCGTCCAACAGTCATTATATTTCTTGACCTAAAGGCGGCATTCGACTCTGTCGACCGAGAAGTTCTCTGGAGATGCTTGGCTGTAAAGGGACGCTCTACTCGTACTCATACAGCCAGGTGAGGGCTTACGGCGAGTTGTCATCTGAACTGATGACGACTAGCGGTGTCCGTCAAGGATGCCCATTATCCCCTTTTCTATTCAACTTCATCATAGATGTACTAATGGACTTCAACGACTCAGGGATTGACTCGCTAACAGAGAATAATCTCGTTGACTTGGAATATGCAGATGATATAGTCCTTCTAGGCGAAGACGCTGACGAAATGCAGAGTCTTCTGAACACCTTGAACCTCTATCTACAAATGTTTGGCATGCGATTCGCTCCCGCCAAATGCAAGATGATGTTACAGGACTGGACTACAGCGACGCCTAGTTTAAAAATAGGATGTGAAGTGGTTGGTGGAGCACGTTGACCGCTTCACTTATTTGCGAAGTACCATCAACCCCAACGGGTTGATCTCTGACGAAATCTCAGCACGAATACAGGGGGCTCGTTTCGCATTTGCCAGTTTACGCCGACTCTGGCGTAGACGAGATGTTCGACTATCGACCAAAGGGCGGGTGTACTGCTCATCAGTCCGCTCCGTCCTCCTTTATGACGGACTGTGAGACCTGGCCACTGAGAGTGGAAGACATGAAAAGGCTGGCTAGCTGTCTTTGATCATAGGTGCCTGCGCTCTATTTCCCGTGTAAAGTGGCATAATAAGGTGAGCAACATTGAGGTTAGGCGTCGAGTTCTAGGTAAACAGGGGAAATCAATCGACGATGTCGTGAAGTTACAAAGACTGAGATGGTTAGGACATGTGTTACGTATGCCAAGTCATCGCCTCCCTCGACGAGCAATGTTGGCGGATATAGGGTCAGGCTGGAAAAAAGCTAGCGGCGGTCAAACAAAACTTGGCACCAGTCAATGAAATCCACAACAGTTGGTCTAAGCCACGTAGGAAGGTGTAGACTTCCAGGCTGGGGTCCTCGGGACGGTAAAAATCTATGGTTGTAAACAATTGGTGACATGGCTCAAAATCGTTGTCAGTGGTGCAGGTGCATCCACTCCTTGAGATTTATGATTTCCAATGAAACTGTTTTGTTCTTCGTTATTACTATTCCTTTGTCTCACACCTCTGTATACTGTCTCTATTATGCTTTTCTTGTACTTTCTTCTCTTGCTTCACGTGCTACACGGAGTGTGGTGACTTGAACTGTCGCACATTTGTGCAAAGTTCTATGTCGAAAATAGACAGAGCGACAGACAGACAGCTCGAAACGTGGTGGCATCAGTTAATATTACCGGGTGATTTATCAAAGTAAAGTCTTATCCATAATGGAAAAATATCATTAATCCTTTGTTTTTTCTCCTTATCAGTTCTTATCTCCTGGTGAAGTAAAATATTACATCGTAGGTAGGTAGATGCATTCTTGCTTTAGACTCTGTACTTCAGTTCATACCTTTAAGATCTACTTGAGGAGTCATTTATTCGAATTACTTAATACAAACACATTAATCGATAGCTTTCATGCTTCAAAGATTCTCCAGAATTATTATATAAAATGGTTTTATACATCTGACCAACACAAGTGTGCATATGCATTGTAGACAGTAAGCCAGGTGGTATTCTGCAAGGTCTGTGTGGTATGTGGATACTGCTTAGTTATCTGCACCGACAAAAAGACTCTAAAGTATCTGGACTTTGTTTACGATTTGTATCTGTCATAAAAACTTTAAGATCTACTAACGAAAACCAACAAGTTGTCAGAAGATACAGCAAAGACAAGACATCAGTTGAACATAGAGAAGACTGAGGTAATCGACATATATATATATATTGAGTAAATTAGATGCAATATTCTGAAAAATGCTGAAAATTCCATACTGTATTATAATTACTGTTTGTGGTTATCGCATTTCCTCACCCCAAGGACACTTGTATTCTGTTAACTATAAAACAACACTATATCACCCAATTGTTCATTCACACTTCATCACATTTTTCTGACTAAACACCCTATACACATTTAATTGACTATGCTAACTAATGGACTATCACCTCAACTTACACATGCACCCCAATACAGTTTCTGATATTATTTTCATTTGCCTTTACTGGCTATATGTACTCTATTATTCATGGATTTATAACTGTAGAGCCTGAAGAAGAAGTACTGTTTGTCTTTGAATAAAGCAGATAATTATATTATTATTACTATTATTAATTACTGAATTAATTATCGTTCCTTTTCAGGTTCGTACAACCTTTCTCCTCATCATTACTTTCGCAAAGTTTCGTCATGATTATTGCAATGCTTGTCCTGATGAAGACAATCACTAAAATATCTCGTATGAAGCGTTCCACTTCAATACCTTCTATCATCTCTACGAAAAAATTAGAAACAGAAGACCAGAGTATTAAAAGATTTAAAAGTAAGCCATACAAATATCTAAATAATCTGTTTATCTAAATCAGTGGGGTAAAAGTCAGACCATAGAATAAATTCCACGGTTAACTGAACCATAAAAGTCTTCTAGGTTGTTCACGTCGGTCCAGGATATCTCTGTCTTCGCGTTTCCCACTCACTGTCCGACGCGTAATCCAGTCCACGACAATTAGGAATATCATTGGTGACTCCTGTGTTTACTTCAAACACCTCGCTGAGTTTTCCGTTGTAGTAGATCATTTGACATGTGCCATTGTCGTAAAGCAGCTGTTGAATAATGTTGATGAATATTTGGAGGTACTCCGTAGTGCTCGAGTAGTTTCCTGCAGTAGTTATCTGCATCAGCCTACTAACATATTCAGTCAGATGTTGATAGGTAGGTATGTGTACATCGTGTTGGACCATGAACTCATGAGGTTTGTTTTAATGGTACCTGAATGTAGACGTTTATATTTCCATTCTTGTTCTAATATCACATTAATACATTGAACTGCGTTTATGCTTTAGATGTGGGTTTCATACCTTACTTAGCTTTGTGTAATTTTTATTTTAAAATGAATGAGCGAAGAAATACTTACTTTCCGATTAGATCTAACTCTACGGCTCTACTCCATGTGCGTATGTGTGTATGCATGTATGTATATATGTATGTATGTATGTATATACATATATAGTGATTTTAATACAATAAAGAAATTTACCAATCTAGTGGTTATACCTTTGTTAACACTAATTAATCAATATCAACCTGTCAAGGAGTGGTAATCATCAATCAAGAAAATTACTGCGACAGTTAGAGGTTATGTGTGTGTGTGTGTGAAATGCGTAGAAATATTTGCATAATTTTGGAAAAAATTAAGGGGATTAAACAAGATATCAAAATGACTGTCGAAGTCAAAGATAGGACTTCAGGTGCGCATACAGAAAACAGAGGTTATGAAAATTCCTGGCCAACAGCCATAACTAAAGCAGCAACTACAGACAACAATCAGCCAGCATAAATGGGAGGACCCTGAAAGAAGCAGCCTCCTTTACCTATCCACCTATCTATCTGGGAAGCATCGTTTCAACTACAGGCGAGTGGAAGTGATGAGGATATCAAAGCAACGATCGGGAAGGCAAGACAAGCTTTCATTACTCTCAAGTCTGTGTGGAGGTCAACGCCACTCACCATCGAAAATAAGATCTGGATTTTCAACTCCAATGTGAAGTGTGTGAAAATGCAAAACCTGTTTAGAGTCAAAATCTTTCTACACAAGCTAGATGCAATACAAATACAAAGCAGTACTCCAACTGTATGCCATAGCCTACTTGAACGAAATTCTCATGGACTTTGCTGACTGGGCGTCCCGCGAGATGTCGCTCCTTGCTACACACCGTCTTGACCACACTGCACTTATATGAATGCAGCTATCAGAACTGGCATTTTACATGCATTCAAACGACTGCTTATTAGAGCAGCCATAGCGACTGAACATGAAGGCAATGACAGTCGAGTATGACATGACGCTTACACCACTGCCACTAATATATATTATAAAGTCAACTCACTACTTACCATACGGATCAGAGACTTGCACTGCGCGTCATAAAGAGCATCTCAAACAAATTTCAGACCTTCATCAACAGTTGTCTTCGCTCAACACCACTAAAGATCAGATGGCCGGCCAGAAAAGATCAGCAACAGGCTGGGATCTTTGGCATTGACCGAACCAACCAGGAACCGACTGTGCAACAAATAAGCAGGAAGAAATGGAGCTGGATTGGCTGACCATACTCTGAGAAAACAAACCATCAAGTGATATCACTAGACATGCTACTGGTCGAGTGGAACCCGAAAGGGAAGTGGGTGGTGAGTCGGTCGTCAGTGCATGGGTGACATAGAGGAGGTGGTGTGAAGAGGAGGTGAAAGCATGTGGGCAGACTTGGAGCCAGGTGAAAACTTTAGCAGAGAACTGGACGAAATGGAGATGTTCGGCTGAAGCCGTATGTCCCTCTAGGAATTAAAGGAAATAGTAATAATAATCACAATAGTCATCGTTCTCAGTATGGAGGTAATCTTGCGCTGTCAAGTTGGCCAGCTGGTAAAAATAACAAAACAAGTGTAGATTGTTGGATTTCATAAGTGTGTAAAATTATAAAACCTTGCAATGTGATGCGATTTACATCGGACAAACATCGCTAGAGAGAAATCAAAATCAGAAGAAATGAACACCGTAGAGCAGTCCTTGTTCGACCACCAAAAAATCCAGTTAGTGAACTAAAAAAGCTTGAAAAATCATGAGCCATAGCCTGTCTTCACGCTATAGAATCAGGCCACAAAATTGATTTTAACAATTTTAAATGAAATAATTCAGAAAAAATCACAAAGAACGTCTCACGTCATCACCAGAGCTTCATATCAAGTGGAATCGAAATTGTCTGAATAGGAATGATCTACTACAACAGACTTTGACGTGGTTACAACATCGCCAACCTCCCCCTCATGAAATGAGAAAATCAACACGAATGTGATAAGCAATTTCATTATGTAAACACACGCTGCTTCAATAATTATAATTTTACACACTTATCAAATCCAACAGTCATCTACACCTGGTTTTGTTATCTTTACCAATTGGCCAGTTTGACAACAACGCAAAAATGACCCCATACTGAGGAACGATGCATGATTAAGTTGTTACATATTAGTTGAGTGGATTTTGTAAATTCTTGTTTAATAAAGCTATTAGCAGCAGCACTAAGTAGCAAAACGTCAGTGACAATAACAATATCGTTTTGCTCTTTTTCATTCATTCATTCATTCAATGGGAAATACACAAAAAACCTTTATTATGATGAATATCCATATACCCAATATACACATCTTGCTAAACTAACCAATTTATGGTTACTCTTGTTGTATATTGATTGTACTTACGCTTTGGTTATCAAATGTGCTTTTATATTACTCTAGTCGTTCAGTGTAGTTTTTATTTCAATTTATTGCACCCCTCATTGACTTTATTTGTTTTGTATAAGGTGATAAAAATTGCGAAAGACTGGAGACTTACTTTTCCTTGTTTCTCTATGTTTTTTTTCTCTTCAAATTAATAGGAATTTGGTTTGAAAACTTTTGGAAATGGACACATTTTCGTCATTATCTTTTATTCCTATGGCTATTCACGCTTACCACTGGCCTATGCACGTATATATTCTCATTCAGTCAAGTCTACATCCAGTTATTAGGCTTTAGCGCCTTGTTTATTGAAGCTATGCTGGGTGCACCACAATTTTTAGAGAATTATAAAAATAAATCAGTTGTTGGAATGAGGTGAGTCGATTATTTTTAATTGGATGGTGAAGTTAATTGTGAGTTTATTTATTTATTTTTTTTTCTGCCTAACAGTTATGTTAACGCTTGAAAGTACTCTCTTTTTGATTGGACACTTGTAACTAGTGTGACGTGTTTAGTCCTTTCTTTGGTGGTGCACACTGAATTCTATCAGTCAGTCACGTTTGCAATGTGGCCATGTTTCTAGGTAGCTCGCCATCACACTGTACACATTAATTTGATGTGATATTAGATGATAGTTGGAGGCGCAATCGGCACAACGCCTTGGACCTAGGTTTCGTGCTAGTCGGTACTCACCAGTCATCAAGTCGCATCTGCGACCTTGAAGGAACGCTCATTTCCCTACTGAGATTCAATCTCAGTGCTACCAGCCGTCAGCAACGTTACCACTGAGATATTCGGCCTCGCGATTGACCTCTTGTGGAACTGACTGTATTGGATAGCTTCATTGGACACTAGCCAGTAACTAGTGTGATGTGTCTGGGTAGTCCTTTGTTTGGTACAGACTGAGTTCTATCAGTCAATCATGTTTGCAATGTGTCCAATCAAAATATCCACTACAGTCCTACAGGAGGTCAATCGCGAGCCCGAATAGCTTCGTGGTCACTTCTCTAACTGCTGGTAGCACTGGGTGACATGGTTTCGAATCTTAGAAGGGACATGAGTTCTTTCAGGGTCGCAGATACGCCTTGCTGACTGGTGAATGTCGACTAGCACGAAACCTGTGTCCAAGGCGTTGTGCCGATTGCCTTCAACTATCTAGTAATCTCCTTTTATTCAGTGGAGCAGTTCTCGGTATTTTCTTGTCCTCCCCCGATATATTTCTGTGAGTATCTGGCATAATCGAGTGTTACATACTCTTTGTTTGACTAGCAATCTCGTCTGAAGTGGGTTCATGTAGTGTTAAAGCTGGCGAATTCATAATGTATTAAATATTCCCATAGTAAAATTTAGAACAACACACTTAAGCGAACAATATTGTGGTTTCAATTAGATCTCATCAGGCTTAACTCCAATATATATAAGTTGACAAATAGAAATTCAAATATAAACCAATCATGGTGTTTTGTCTATAGGATAATACGATGGTGAATATAAATGGTGCAATTAGTCATAATATTAATAATAATAATAATAATAATAACAGTTTCATCAATAATAAGCATGGAAAAGTGAGGCGATCTGTGATAACACGAATGATGAAAAAGCAGCGTGATTAAACAAACAGTTGTTCAGGTGGAAGTAGTCGATAAAGGCTAGTAAAAACAACCGTGTTTCATTTCCTTCCCTTACAATCTCACATTACTTAATCGGTTCATTTGTTTTTACTAGCCTTTATCGACTACCACTTCCACCTGAACATTTGTTTGTTTAATCATGCAGTTTTTTCATTATTCGTGTTATCACAGATTGCCTCACTTTTTCATCCTTATTATTGATAAGACCATTATTACTATTATTATTATTATTAATATTATCATTACTACTATTATGAGTAAGTGCACAATTTATATTCACCATCGTATTATCCTATAGACAAAACACCATGATTGGTTTATAGTTGAATTTTTATTTGTAAACTTATATATATATTAGAGTTAAGCCTGATGAGATCTAATTGAAACCACAATATTGTTCGCTTAAATGTGTTGTTCTAAATTCATAATGGTGGCAAATAGGTATGTAACAGGAGTAAGGCGTTTCCTTTGGACAACCAGCGTGGCAGCTATGCTGCCTTCCTGCTATGAGGAGAGGACTGGGAAAATCATAAATCCGGACCTATGTGTGGCGTTCTGTAGTCGGTGGTTAGACCTTAACATAGATATGACTCCGGAAACCACTTAAAACAGACTGCAGTTATCTCCTGGACTCTGCGTTCACTCTACACTAATGCGCTCCTTCTTCTTATTCTTCAGGAGTTTCAAGTAGAAACCAGCTTCCATAAACACACGAAGCGCTCCGGATCGTCACTCACCTTCACCTTTTCGCTTTACTCCCCCACTGTTAATACAACCTTCTTTTAACTCTGCTATCATCAGTGCCAACCAGAACCGAGAAAACATGCTAAAAAATTCAAATTGTAGAATTCTGTGTCTGGACCTCATCCATATCTGACAACAGGTTTCACCAACCACAAATCTGGCATCTCTAGCTTATTTGAGGATCTATGTTGTATTTCGGATACACAAATACAAGACCTAAGTTTCTTTATTCACTTCACTGGATCTGGTCAACATGAGGGGTGTGAAGCGATTCTTTGGCTAGATTGTGTAAAGTTGCTGGTATGGGAATAATAATAATAATAATAATAATAATAATAATAATAATGAAAACTTAGGCAGAGACATTGTTACTTGATTGGATTGCAATAGATACTCGTACGTATGCTGCTCGGTTGAAGGGATTCGTGATACGAAAGGAAGATTATGTAGGACTCCTGCTTTACTTTGTCCCAACTACAATCGACTGGTTAATTGACGCAGAATTCGAAAAGACATTAGTTGGCTGCTATAAGCGAAGCGCCCATATATAATCATTGTAGCAGATGATTTCGGCGCCTGATTAAGGAACCTGTGGTGGCGGCATTTACAGAATTGCATGAGGGCGGACAACAGCAGTGATAGTTTGGAAACTTTCTTTCAGATACTCGTTTGTTCGTGTTAAGCCTTAATTTCAAACACAAGGAGAAACATCTCCTTACCTGGCAATCTCCAACATCAAATCAACGATAGTCTCAATTAGACCACCAGCTCTATAAGCTATCACGATGGAAAAGACTCATTTCCCTGAGAAACTCACTCTTGAAATCGGTTTACTCACTAGTTGGCTCAAGTATATTGCTGTGAGTGGACAGGCATAGAAAGCAGGCAGCTATGGAAGTCACTAGGCTCACAACTTGATGAGGACACAAAGTCTTTATTTAGGGGAGAAGCAACTAAACGCGTATCCGCACGAATACTGGCTGAATAAAATTCGTTTCAAAAACCTTGAGCATTGCATTGGAGGGGGGGCGGGGACAAAAAAGGCAAAGAGGATGGAAAAAGCATCATTGGCAGGTTATTCCAGACAACTATTTCAAGTGATTAGCGAAGCAGACTGTAAAAAGCCATTGATAAGCGAAGTGGTTTCCAGTTTAGTTATCTCTCAGAAGAGACGACTGGAACGTTGTAGGGAACATTTTAATAGGCTGATGAGCTAGCTGGTCGACAGACACACTAAACTTGCTCAGCAACCAACTAACACCTACCTGAATGCGATTTAGACAGCGTAGTTGCATGCATGCATACACAGTCCATCATGGGTTGCCAGATGGTTGCCTGCACTTTTGTTTTATCTCACCACTGAAGTACACTGATGGATGAGACTCTGACTAATTTGATAGCAAATCATTCAGTGCTTATGTTTCTCCGTGTAATTACTTCTCCCATGCATTTCCGCACATTCTAGTTCCTTTACTTTTTCTTCTCCAAGTTTGTCTGACATATTATTATTATATCCTTTAATTCCTAGAGGAACATACGGCTTCAGCCGCCCGAGTCTCCATTGCCTTCTGTTTTCCGCCAACTTTTTCACTCCGCACCAAGTCTTCCCACATGCTTTCATCTCCTCCTCACATGACCTCCTCCAAGTCACCCTTGCACTGACGACCGAATCACCACCCGCTTCCCTTTCGGGTTCCACTCGACCAGTAGCATGTCTAGTGATATCACTTGATGGTTTGTTTTCTCAGAGTATGGTCAGCCAATCCATCTCCATTTCTTCCTGCTTATTTGTTGCACAATCGGTTCCTGGTTGGTTCGGTCAATGCCAGAGATCCCAGCCTGTTGCTGATCTTTTCTGACCGGCCATCTTATCTTTAGTGGTGTTGAGCGAAGAAACCTGTGGATGAAGGTCTGAAATTTGTTTGAGATGCTCTTTATGACGCGCAGTGCAAGTCTCTGATCTGTATGTTAAGTAGCACTGGCTGACTTCACATTGGAGTTGAAAATCCAGATCTTATTTTTGATGGTGAGTGATGTTGACCTCCACACAGACTTAAGAGTAATGAAAGCTTGTCTTGCCTTCCCGATCGTTGCTTTGATATCCTCATCACATCCATCCGCCTGTAGTTGAAACGATGCTTCCCAGATAGATAGGTGGATATGTAAAGGAGGTTGTTTCTTTCAGGTTCCTCCCATTTATGCTGGTTGATTGTTGCCTGTTGTTGCTGTTGGCCAAGAATCTTCATCACCTCTGACATATATATCGAGTGTATCAGCTTGGAACGTAGCAATTTCGTGCAATACTTTACTTTTGAATCCCAGCCAGTCAACTAGGTGCCTCATTTTTTTCGGTATAACCAACTACTATATGCATGAAGTTACTTCTTACCTCATAATGCGTGAATATAAAACTATATTTTAATTCATGGATAATTCCCATCCAGGCATTAATGAAAGCAAAACACGTAGTTCATCGAAGAATCTGTTTTCGGCGGCGGCGAATTTATTTTCCCAGCTCTACAATCGCCAATATATAAGGGATATTTCGTATTTATGTGTACATTAAGTTTGTCAAACAAAAATACATACAATTGGTTATGGTCATTTTAACTAAACAGGTGAAGATTGGTAATAGGAGTTACGTAATACAAGATCTGTCAAGAAAATTAGGGTAGAAACAAAGGTGATGAGTTGTCACAAACAGTTGTCAAAAAGGAGTTATGTAATAATATGAACAGTTTGATGAGTGAGTTTTCCTCAGGACACATAGAGGAACAAAGAAGAGAATACGAGGTTACATAAGAGTTCTAAATGAATACAAGAATTCTAAGCAATTAGGGAAACAGGCAAAGAAACAAAATTAAGTCACCATGATCAAAAAATTGTTACCATGACAGTAGAAGTGGTTGAGTAATCCTCAAACCAAGAATTTGCAGAAATGAAACTTCATGTGCCCCTAAAAAGAAACTCTACATGAAGTTGGATTTCAAAGGAGATTTAATAAGGATCACATCATCTCTGAGAAGAACATTCTCTGCAGTAACACTAAGAATAGTGTTCTCCAGTCGCCCGCTGATCTACAGAAGCTCAAGGACATATCCCGCATCTGACCACTCCTGTGTGCATATATCAGTTCACCTGCCGCTGTGGAGCCAGGTACATCGGTCGTTCGACACGCATCCTATCCAAAATAATTCAAGAACATTATCCAACCAGCATTATCCAACCATAAACCGGACTCCGGTCACCGGCTGCCAATGGATAGTGGACTCCTTACTCCACTCCTACTGCCTTGTAGGTCACACTTGGCTGTGTAAAGGCTAGAGCTGCACTCTCAAACAAAAGGCCGAGCGATGCTGGGGACATCACTCGTACCAAATTCCCAGAAACTTCATGAACTCTCTACAAACAACTCTCACCATGCTACGGCGTTCCCGGTAAGCGACGCGCCCTGTGCTCACCCGGTGGCCAGTGTGAAAAGTAAGCTAGCTGGGAAATTAACACTTAGAAACCAACTATTTGTTGGCTGCTGGAATGTTAGGACGCTGTTGGATCCTGGTAGCCAGTCTATCACCATGCGTTCTTTATACGACTACAAGGTGACATAGCGTGTCTATCTGAAGTGAGGTTACCCGATCATGGCTCCCGCCGAATAGCCGTACCTGGAACAGATTCTTCATTCTGGTTGCTTCATAGTGGACCCCAGAATAATTCGGGACAACATGGGGTAGCATTTGCTCTCAGTAACAAAGCCAATAATGCCCTAATATCATTCGAACCGGTCAACTCCAGAGTTGCAGTCGCAAGGGTTCCCCGCTCGACATTTCTGTTCTCGCTGTCTATGCCCCAACCCTCGACTCTGATGAAAGTATCAAAGACGAATTTTATGACAATCTTCAAGAGGCAATCAACAAAATCCCAAAGCGTGACGTTCTCATAGTAGCCGGCGATTGGAACGCCCGCACTGGCCCTTCAGACGACGCGACAAAACATATACTAGGCAAACACGGTCTCGATCAGCGCTGCCGTAATGGTGATAGACTTTTAGCTTTTTCTGATTACAATCGATTATATATCACCAACACTCGATTTCAACACCCAGAAAACATCTTCTCACCTGGTATTCGAACGACGGTCGCACTGCACATCAGATCGACTACATCCTAGTGCGCTCACGCTGGATCTCCTCGGTGGAAGACTGTCGATCCTATCGTGGAGCAGAGGCCGGAAATAAAGGGGGATCAGACCATACTCTAGTTAGGGCGAAATTCAAACTTCGTTTAACGACACGCCAGAAGGCGCGACCTCCGAAGCGTATCAATGTTGCCCCGCTTCAATGTTCGACAAAGCGACAAGCCTTGTCCAAACAAATCCAGGCCGAACTAAGCGCCGCAGATGAACCAACATCCACATCTTCTAATACACCTGAGACACGATGGAATCATTTCAAAGAAGTAGTCTCTAAAGCTTCAATGTCGCATTTGGGTACCACATCCAAGAAGCAGAAAGACTGGATTTCAGAGCACACCATGCATCTATCCTCGCAAGCCAGAGACGCTCGCCTAGCAAAGTCTCCAGTTTATCGCTCCCTCAGGCGCAAAGCTACACAGTCTGCTAGGAATGACAGAAATCGCTATTGGTCTAACGTGGCGACTAACATGGAAGCAGCATCAAATGTAGGCGATTTCGGAAAACTTTATCGCCTCATACGCCAATCATCTGGCAAACGCCTTAACAGTCATGCTGTGTTACGCACAGCATCAGGAGAAATTATTTCGGACACCAATGGTAAGATGGAACGATGGGCCGAACACTTCAAGCAGCTACTCAATCGCGACGCTGGTCAACCGTCTCATCGACCGATACGACACTTACCAACACCCTACGTAGTTGACTGCGATCCACCCACTCCAACCGAAATAGCTAAAACAATTAACAGACTCAGAAACAAAAAAGCTCCGGGCGAAGATGGTCTACCCCAGAAATATACAAGGCCTGCACTCCAGCGCTAATCGATTCGCTGCACTCGCTGTTCTGCTCAATTTGGGAGTCCGAAACCATTCCTTCCGATTGGAGCACCTCAGTTCTGCTACCGTTCCACAAAAAGGGAGACAGGTCACTATGCGAGAACTACCGAGGCATAAGTCTGATTGATATCGCTGCTAAGGTTTTTGTTTCCATTCTCCTGAACCGCTTCGCGGCCGAACGCCACGTGCGAACAAGGCCAAATCAAGCCGGATTTCGACCTGGAAGAGGCTGTGTTGATCAATTATTCACACTGCGAAGAATTTTGGAACACAGGGACAAATTCCAACAGCCGACGGTTGCTTGCTTCATCGACTTCCAAGCGGCATTCGACTCAGTTGATCGAGGAGCACTCTGGTATCTAATGGAGCTCGACGGAGTTCCGACCAAGCTAATCAACCTGCTCAGGTCATACTACTCCAACACCAAAGCTCGAGTCCGAGTGAACGGTGAAGAGTCTCGCACTTTTGAGGTAACCAGCGGTGTCCGGCAAGGTTGTCCAGCATCCCCCATCCTGTTCAATTTCACAATTGATTGGATTTTGCGGCACGCCCTAACCGAGCACCACGGCGTCCAACTTTCGCCCGATATTCACATAACCGACCTCGAATTCGCCGACGACGTCGTGCTGTTAGCTGAAAACTTCCCCGATATGCAACAGGCGCT
This sequence comes from Trichobilharzia regenti, assembly GCA_944472135.2. NCBI lineage: Eukaryota > Metazoa > Platyhelminthes > Trematoda > Strigeidida > Schistosomatidae > Trichobilharzia > Trichobilharzia regenti. The sequence continues at coordinate 151,852,401 of OX235270.1, forward strand.
CGACCAGATAAACCACCTCGCGCCTACTATCGGTTTGGAAATTAACACTTCCAAAACCAAAATGTTTTCGAACACATCCACCAGCAATGATGAAATCTTATCCCTAAATGGAGCACCTATTGAAATTGTGCCATCCTTCAGATATCTGGGATCCATAATGCTCCCCAACGGCCAAGCGAAAAACGAAGTGAATGCGCGAATCTCCAACGCCCGGAATGCGTTTCTACAGCTGAGGAGCGTTCTATGGAGCAAGAGAGAAATCAGTCTCAGGACTAAAATTCGGGTCTACCAAGCCTCCATACGACCCGTTCTCCTGTATGGCTGTGAAACCTGGCCTCTTCGCGCGGAAGATTTACGCAGACTCGAGGTAGTAGACCATTGGTGCCTCAGGTACATTCTGCATGTTCGTTGGCAGGACAAACTCTCCAACGAAGAAGTGCGTCGTCGTTGCTACAACATCAACCAAATTCCAGTACTGGTCCAACAACGCCGCCTTCGGTGGTTTGGCCATGTTCTGCGCCGACCAGATGACGATCTGGTCAAATCAGTTCTAAATCCCTCGCCATTTCCATCTTGGCGATGTCGCAGGGGGGACAGCTGAAGACATGGCTTGGTACAGTCAAGGCTGATATGGAGTGCCTGGGGCTACAAACCGTCTACGGACTCCGTCTGTGGAACAAGAATTGGATAACCCTGTCGCAAAACCTTGCATCAGATCGCCGCGCCTGGGCAGCGATGATTCGAGATGTTCATGAAGCCGGCTCATCCTCCCGTAGGATGATAACCGAAGTAAAGTAAGTAGTAATAAGGAGTGCGATAATTGAACACCTGCTTAACACTGATCATTCCATCTGAACAAACAGCTCCTTCAAATTAATCTGCAGAGTCAAGTATAACCTATCAAAGGCAATATGGTTTCGTCTTCTTTCTATCGCTGAAGCTCTGACGATTCACATAGAAAAACCGGAGCTGTGCATACAAAAGAGGATTACTCAACCACTTCTACTGTCATGGTAACAATTTTTTGATCATGGTGACTTAATTTTGTTTCTTTGCCTGTTTCCCTAATTGCTTAGAATTCTTGTATTCATTTAGAACTCTTATGTAACCTCGTATTCTCTTCTTTGTTCCTCTGTGTATCCTGAGGAAAACTCACTCATCAAACTGTTCATATTATTACATAACTCCTTTTTGACAACTGTTTGTGACAACTCATCACCTTTGTTTCTACCCTAATTTTCTTGACAGATCTTGTATTACGTAACTCCTATTACCAATCTTCACCTGTTTAGTTAAAATGACCATAACCAATTCCATTATGGGTAAATTTTGTTTGATAAAGTCTCACAGCTTTATACAGTAATGTTTACTGATGACGTTTCGAGCACAATTTATTGCTCATAATCATATCAAGGTAATCACACGACTTCCTAAATTCATTTATATAGTTCCATTGTTTTTCTCTTGATTTTCACTTGATTTGATTGGCAGTAGTATTTTCCATATTTCAGGTATGAGTGATGAGTCATTCCTATTGCATGTGTTGGGTGTAGACTCAATGAACCAGGCAGGATTCAGTAATCAACCTCTCTCTCCACCTACCTAGATTACTTTTTAGAATTTTGACCTTCTCCCACCCTATTGTGTGGTTGTGTGTTAGCGCATGCATTTCAATTGCTGAGCTTTTTTCTAAATTACTTATCTTCTCGGGGTCAATCATTCTTACCTAAGCTAAATTTTTATGCTCTGACAATCTGACTACCCCTGACCTACTAGTTTGACCTATGTAGTTGACCTCACAGTCATTGCATGGTATTTTGTCTAATTGGGTCTAATTGGGACCCAGTTGACCCAATTAGACAAAATAATATTATTTACATACTTGTACCAAAAATACGGCGTGGAATCAAGCTGTAATCGAAATAAAAAAAAAAAGAAGACAAATTTCGCGAGATGATATCATTTCGTAGTTTCTTTACAACCGCTTTACAACTAACATGGTTAACAATGATAAAATAAAGTTCATGAAAATTACTCTGTTAAATAAAAGAAACAAAAGTACATACTAATGACCAATCATATTAAGATAGGTCATGCAGTCCAGGGTAGGCGAAGACTGAAGTCTATTGTGTTTTTGTATACACAGTTTAGGCTGTATGTGATTAATCCACCAAAGAGTGCTCCCATCACCTTCAATAACCAACCTTGAATTAGAGTTATGTGAAATAATTGTGAAACAGTCATTAGTATTGATTTTGTAACCAGACATTAATAAGTGTTTTGCAATGGATGATGCTGGATTTCTACTAAGATTAATCGCGTTAGGATTTTCGATATGATTTACTAGCCATTTTGGAACATGTTCTTTTCGACGACATTGGAACATTCTGTTGGCTCTGCCTATATAGGTGTCACCGCAGCTGCAGGTGAACTTGTAGATACAGTTTGAAGTAGAGTCCACAGAATTTCGTCCTTTAATCGTAGGAACAGGGATCGAAAATATTCGGTAAGTAAGAAAAAGAGATTCGGCGTAGAATGTGCGTTTGATGGCTGACCGAAGTCTTTTAGTTGTCAACTGCATAATCTGGTCGCCCTTGAATGGTAAATTAATAAAGATGGCTTTCTTTGGTACAGAAGCTGTCTTTTCGAGATGTGGTTTTTCTTTGCTGTGACAAGTGATAAAGCTCTCCGGATAACCATTAGCTAATAAAACTGAATGTACATGAGCTTCGACATGTACATTCAGTTTTGTACATGTTAGTTGTAAAGCGGTTGTAAAGAAACTACGAAATGATATCATCTCGCGAAATTTATCTTCTTAATGCCTTGTTCAAATACATATATTTAGAAAACAGAAAGATTGAGTGAAGAAATATTTACTTTACTTACCTTGATATGATTATGAGCAGTAATAAATTGTGCTCGAAACTTGGTCATCAGTAAATATTACTACTGTATAACAACACTGTGAGACTTTATGAAAACAAAATTTACTCATAATTGAAGTACACTCTACCATAGTGTACAAGTTTTATTCTTATATTTACTCTTCAATTAGATCCTCATCTCTGGCTCTACTCTAACATATATATTACGACACACAACAGTTTACCAATCAAGTGGCACTGATATGTTTGTTAAGAATAACTAGTCAGTGTCAACATGTCAATGCGGCGGGTGTTAATTAACGAAAAAATCATTACACACAATAAAAAGGTAGAAATGGTTAGAATAAATTAATTTTACAAGGATAACACGTAATTAAAATGAAGTGGTCAGAAAAAAATAAATTAAATAATTTGGACAATTATAATTTTTATCATTTTGAAGGTTTACAGTGAGGGGCCGAAGTAGTCTGGTTTATGCATTCATGTAACGATGGCCAAGGTAAGGAAAGTGAATGTACAAATTTCTTCTGAACATACAGATTTGGCTTCTTCTTCAGGTGGATTCCTATTGCTTCAGCTGTAGGTATGTAGAAGACAAACTCGTAGAGCGAAATTAAGATTAATAGGAGTGCGATAGATAATTTTAAATGCTGTATTAACGTCAGCCTGATGCTCACTAGGTGTCTACAAGATGTGGTAAAATAGAGCTAGCTACGAATAGACCTTGCTTAACCATGCTACAAGGTGATGTTCGGAAATACGATGAGATGAACCTGCCTAATTGTACGTCTCCGCAGCTGCAGCTGGGAAAATGAATTCGCCGCCGCCGCCGCCCCCGAAAACAGATACTTCGCTGACCCACACGTGTTTTGTTTTCATTAATCATCACTAGGCCATAAAAGTCTATCAAACACGTTTTGGTGTAACACCAACCGTGTGCGGATGTCAAGTAATATAACATTAACGGATCAACACACACACACACGATACTTGTGATTGGCTGACTGACACAGTTTATAATTTCAGTTAAGTTTTCATTTATATTTACTTAAAACAGCATATGGTGAAAAAGAATATCTATTGATGAATTGTTTGTCGAGCACTTTCTATCCTAGTTAAAATACATTTTGCTATCATCTTTAAGTGCGCTTGATAGAAAGAGAGAGAGAGATAAAATTCAGTTCATAAACAGTATTCAGTGTGCTTCTTTTAAAGAGTACTTTCTTGTCTCTCTGTGTCTCTCTCTCTCTCTAATGATCGTGTGCGCGCGTGTATGTAAGCTTGTGTATGTGTATGTCTGTGTGTGTGTATCTATCAGATGGAATTCTCTAGTTTAATACTTTTTTTTAAAAACAATTTTGATAGTACACGAAGTCATTTTGTCGTGTACTTTATGGTTGGGTGTTTTGTTATTTGATTTTGAAAAGTACAATTGCATGGTGATGATTGGGTTGATTAGGTTTAAGTGTTAACCATTTTAACTGCGCTTTTCTTTTTCTGAGATGTGTGTAAGTGGCATGCACCTGATTAGCTTCATAACTAGTAAACTAACTAACTAATTTCACTCAACAACTGTCAGTCTGTCTGTCTGTTTTCGACATAGAACCTTGCACAAATGTGCGACAGTTCAAGTCACCACACTCCGTGTAGCACGTGAAGCAAGAGAAGGAAGTACAAGAAAAGCATAATAGAGACAGTATACAGAGGTGTGAGACAAAGGAATAGTAATAACGAAGAACAAAACAGTTTCATTGGAAATCATAAGTCTCAAGGAGTGGATGCACCTGCACCACTGACAACGATTTTGAGCCATGTCACCAATTGTTTACAACCATTTGTTTTTACCGTCCTGAGGACCCCAACCAGCCCGGAAGTCTACACCTTCCTACGTGGCTTAGACCAACTGTTGTGGATTTCATTGACTGGTGAGGCCAAGTTTTGTTTGACCGCCGCTAGCTTTTTTCCAGCCTGACCCTATATCCGCTAACATTGCTCGTCGAGCGAGGCGATGACTTGGCATACGTAGCACATGTCCTAACCATCTCAGTCTTTGTAGCTTCACGACTTCGTCGATTGATTTCCCCTGTTTACCTAGAACTCTACGCCTAACTTCAATGTTGCTCACCTTATTATGCTACTTTACACGGGAAATAGAGCGCAGGCACCTATGATCAAACACAGCTAGTCTTTTCATGTCTTCCAATCTCAGTGGCCAGGTCTCACAGTCCGTCATAAAGGAGGACGGAGCGGACTGATGAGCAGTACACTCGCCCTTTGGTCGATAGTCGGCCGGATATCACGTCTACGCCAGAGACGGCGTAAACTGGCAAATGCGAAACGAGCCCCCTGTATCCGTACTCAGCTGAGATTTCGTCAGAGATCAGCCCGTTGGCGTTGGCTGATGGTACTTCCCAAATAAGTGAAGCGGTCAATGTGCTCTATCATTCAACAACAGCAACAACAAGTACTTGGAATTTCGTACAGTTGACGATGTGTCAGTCATACGTCTGTAGGTGAAGCTGGGTTTGAACCTGTGAGCCTTTGGTTGGCCAAGTCCAGTGCTTAATCCAACCACAATTGCGGCTCCACAATAGTTTATGCTGATGATGAGATGTTTGTTTTTCTGACTATATTTGTTTTTCTTTTGATTATGGTGACAACGTTTTTGGAGAATTCTAGTATTAGTTATGATAGAGAAGATTTGTAGTTCAGGTGGATGATTTTGATGTGGTTGTGTTCTCTGAGCTGGATGGTTAATTTGCGAAGCTTACATCACCCTACTGGGTGACATCTTCAGCGCATACTTCAATCCATTGAAGTGAGCTTTTAGATTTCTCCACGAGTTTATTAATCATCTCTCGTGGTGATCTTGGACGTGAAACCACCGGCAGTCAGAGATGTTACCACTGAGCTATTCGGGATCTCGATTGGCCTGCTGTAGGACTGTAGTGGGTATTTTGATTGAACACATTGCAAACATGACTGACTGATAGAACTCAGTCTGCACCGAACAAAGGAATAGCCAGACCCATCACACTAGTTACTGGCTAGTGTCAAATGAAACTATCCAATACAGTCAGTCCCACAAAAGATCAGTCTCGAGCCCGAATATCTCAGTGGTAACGTCCCTGGCTGCTGGTAGCACTGGGTGACGCGGATTCGAATTTAAGAATTCAAGATTGCAGATACGCCTTGCTGACTGGTGAATGTCGACTAGCACGAAACCTAGGTGCAAGGCTTCCTGCGGCCAATCGCCTCCAACAATCTAACAGTGATCAGTATTACGTATCCTAGAGAGTTGATAACTAACTAAGTAAGTTTGGAAATTGATAAGAAGCATGTGAACAAAGAATTGAAAAGAAAAGATTACAGCAGAAGTGATGAGAGTTGCTTGTGTGCTTGTTTTTCTGCCTATCGGCACAATTCTTTGTCTTCTTGTCCCGCATCAATTATTTACCAGTAAATAACTAATTGAGCACCAACTGCCTCGATTACTTAACAACATCATCCACTGTGTTTTCCACATTATCATTTCTCATATACTTTGAAGTCGTGACCAGTAGGGTGCAGCAGGTTCGGGTGTGAGGACAAGTACTCGTTGAAGACATTGGCTAGGAGTCGCGCTATGTCGTGAATTGGCAGAAGTTAGAATTCATTGGCCATTTGATCGGGTCTCAGTATCTTATTAGTCTATGAGCTTGCCTTATAAAACCATAAGGTCCTGGGTTCGAACCCTGGTGGGTGCGTACTGATGAAGCGTCCCAAAATGGGACGAAACAGCTGCCCAGTACTCCCAGGTTTTCCAATGTTTCTCTAACTAATATCAGCTCACGACGAAATCCTATACTTTGATTTAGTTTATTATTCATTAACTGACAATAACTTAACATTCGATGCCTGTAAAAAAAGGAGGAATTATTCCTAATCATCTTCGTATACGTGTGTTCCGGTTAAATTAAATCAAGAAAGGTGAAAGCAGCAGGAGAATCCAGTTGTTAACACTGCATCATCACTTTGTGCGTGATATTTAAAATAAACTTATCTAGTATAGAATTACATTCTACCGCAGTGCCCGAATTCTACACATACATTAGCTGACAATAACCTCTGAGTTTTGTTGTCAGCGTACATTGTTCACGCATTACTAGACCTCACCCAGTAGAAAGAGACCCCCAAGGAGAAGAAAGGAGGTTAGGTGTGAGGTGCGTCACTGGTTCAGTGACAGAACATCACCCAACCAAGCGAGTAGTCCGGTGTTCGACATCCGGCCGACGCACTCCTGGACTTCGCTTTGCTGATAGTGAGTCAGGTCATGAGGAAAGGTTGGATGTGAGGTTAGTAACTCTATTCTGTAAAAAATCAGCACTGCCAATGAAGCTTCAAAGCTTGAGTTTAGGCCTTGTGTTCCACTTGGATTACAAAGGAATAGATACTGATTAATTAGGCGTGTGGCTAGTAATCCCACTCTATGGAATCAATACCACTAGCTGAAATCCTATATCCAGCTATCCATGTAGGGAATAGAAAAAGATCCAAACTATAAGTAAAAGTTGAAATTCATTGAAACATTGCCCGTAGTCGAGGAAGGTGATGGCTAGGAATCCGTAACACATGTCCTAACCATCTCAGTCGACGTAGCTTCACAACCTCGTCGATTGATTTCCCCTCCCCTCCATACCTAGCACTCGAACGAGGACTAACTTCAATATTGCTCACCTTATTATACTACGTCACACGGGAGATAGGGCGCAGGCACCTATGATCAAAGACAGCTACCCAGCCTTTCCATGTCTTCCACTCTCAATGACCAGGTCTCACAGCCAGCCATAAAGGAGGACGGAACGGACTGATGAGCAGAACATACGCCCTTCAGTTGATAGCCAGCCGGATATCACGTCTACGCCAGAGACGGCGTAAACGGGAATATGCGAAACGGCCCTTCACTATTCGTTCTGAGATTTCGTCAGCGATCAACCCACCAGGACTGGCTGATGCAACTTTCCAAGTAAGTGAAGCGGTCAACCTGACGTTGAATGCTCCTATGTGAAGTTGGCGGTGTGGCTTTAAGAGGCTGTCGGGGGTGTTTCTATGGCTCTCACCGTTGTTTGTGGTCACAGAGTGAAGCGAAGATGACTCACTAGCCTGAAGAATAGTACTAACCGTAGTAGGGGAGTAAGATGATGGAAGTTATGTGGGTAAAGGAGAGTGACGGTCAGGAAGGCTTCGTGTGCTCTTGGAAATGTGTAGGCTGTTGTTACTTCCCAGCTGCCCATACCGTGGAAGTTGGTTGAATCTTCAGGTACCTGAAACAGAAAAAGTAAGTGCTGCGTAACCGCAGAGCCCCAAGGACAGCTACTTGAGGCCGGCCACACAAGGCCTGTATGAACTAGTTTCTCAGTTTGCTTCCGTACTAGTAAACTTACCGCCGGTTACAGACCACCATAGGGTAATTCGGGATGTACAATTGTTGGGGTTGACCTTTTCTAACCCCCTCTTTCCAGAGTGGAGAGACAGCATAGCTGGCATGCTCGTCACCTGAGGGAAACACCTCACTGCTTCACCTCCCCAGCAGTACGACTTCGCCGGTAGACCCCCAGCATAGTGTAAGAAAGATTCTTACACAATGCCGGTAACTGCTTTTAGTCTAATCGCTATCCTAAAAACCTTCCTGGCAAGGTAGGACCTATAGGAACAATACTTCCAGCCAGTGTAGCTTGTTGGGTCACTACGAAATGTAAGCTTGACCAACACGTCAAGGTAGCAGTTATCGGTCGGGCAGGATATCCCTACAGTTTGAAAACGTTCAAACTTAGATACATACATCTGAAGAGTAAAAACATTGTCAATTTATGTACATGAATAAAAAGTGCTTAAACGTTGGTCATTTATTCACTTAGTGAGAATTCCTAAAATCTATGATCACACCGACAGATATTATTTTATCTCGCATAATGGTAAATCGCAAAAGCCAATCACTATACCACAAGTGTTGATTTGTAAACACCAGTAAGCATGCCCAATTAGCATCTGATAGAATATTCACATCTACGTAATTATGGATCTTATCGATTGTGTTATTTTGAAAATTTCAGGGTAGGATTTATCAACCTAAGCATTCTGCCTCATGCACCGAACTCCAGGCTGAAACTTCAAGCCGTCTACTGGGCAATATAATAACCGCTTATAAATACAGTATGGCTTGTTGGAGGCAGTATGAACACTGAGCTGGTTTCTGGGCTCCAGTCTTAAGAATATAGAAGTGGCTAACAGTGAATTCTTACAAATATTCCCATTTGCGTCATTAATTGTTAAATCTTCCAAATCTATAGTTTCCTTTTACTTGAATCACACATCTGCCTGAGTTCTACATTCCGTATGAATTCTATGATTTTCAGTGATAACTGAGCACTAAGTGCTACTTTATGGTTGGTAATCCCAAAGACATTACACACTGTCAAACACACAGTTAGATGAGGGCTTTCCGTTTGCGAACAGGCCAGACATTATCAGTTATTTAACAAGGGATATATGCTGGTGTAGTCCTTCAGCGAATTAAATCCGGTTACCACTGTAAATTATGTAAGCGTAATAGATGTACATATGCCATTGATTTCTAGATATATCACCAGACAAACCAGGTATACTTCTAGATATGCAGATGACTTGTCTCAAAAGATGTGTTTAAAATAAAGCGGTTATTTCTCAATATCAAGATTTCGTACATCAGAAAAGACTTACCAAAAGCATATTCTTAAAATGTTGGACAATAAGAGAACAAGACAAACATGCGTAGAAAAGCCTTTAACTGACTGTGATTTGCGAATTTCCACAGGGTAATACACTTCAAGATTTAATAAAGTTTTGTTAGGTAACTGAATTCTCTGTCAGAACGAAATCTGTTAAACACGCTGAGCATAATTTTGAGTATGTTTGTTGTCCACGTTTTCACAGACTGCTGTTCTAGAATTAGCTTGCCTACTTACATCGGAATAGTCATCAGTCCCGATGAACTGATTGCCGACGAAATTTCATCGTCGAAATGGAGTGCTCTTCTGGTGTTTACCAAACGGGATGTTCAATGGACTTATGTACTATGCACTAGTCCACCCCACACTACTTTATTGCCGTTAGATATTGGAGATATGAATGATTTGGCAACTATTTGAATGTAAATACTTTCGTGTCATCTCCCGTTGATTTTAGGTGGAACCCTGTGATCAGTGATAATGAAGTTAGGAGGAAACTATTAGGTTATGAAAGCAGCTTAGCTTACGAGAATGTGAAGACGCATCAACTGTGATAGCTGGGACACGTGTGTTACGCGACCACCAGCTACCGCCTTCATTTGAATTTCCTTTGGGTTGGGAAGAGAGAGGTTAGGCATAGTTAAGCGAAAACATGCCAGTTATCTATGAAGTCTTCGATTTGATGATGCCATTAGATGGTTGGAGGCAATCGGCCGCAGGAAGCCTTGGACTTAGGTTTCGTGTGCTAGTTGGCACTGACTTGTCAGAAAGGCGTATCTGCAACCTTGGCAATGAGTGCCAACTAAAACGAAACATAGGTTCAAGGCTTCCTGTGGCCGATTGCCTTCAACAATCTAACATCAACAATTCAAAGTGGTCCGTGATGGCGAGCTACCTAGAATGGTTGTCACATAGCAAATTTGACTGATAAAATTCGGTCTGCAACGGATAAAAGACTAGACACATAGCTGTAACTACTAGTATCCAATCGAAGTCTTCGATTACTGGTTTTAACCATCTACGGAGTTGTAAACTGTTTGGCGCTGGTCCTCAAAATGCTTGCTTTATAAACTACTGACGACATGGCTTGAAACTTCTCTCTCTCTCTCTGATTACTTAAACTAGAATTGAGTGATTTTCAGTACGCCGCGAGTCCGTTACTTAGGCACTAAAATCACCAGTTTAACTAACCTATTGCAACCTTTTGAATTAATTATAAATTATTAACACTTACTCTCAAAACTTGCTTTTGATTCTCTATGAATCATATTCACTAAACACATTCACTTTTTACTTTTAATTCCCTTTTTTTAGTATTGCTATGGTTCTAATGTGGACATCAGGCGATATCTTCAAGACTATATTCTTCATATCAGAGAAAGCCCCATTACAATTTCCAATCTGTGGTCTCCTGCAAATTGGACTAGATTTAGCCATACTATTACAGTGTTTATATTATAAAGGTGAAAGATTTATGTGAGGATAACGATTAATGGCTGGAATCGATGTTGGCTACAGCCTACCAAATAGATTTATCGTTCGTTACACAAGACATACTGGGATTCAGTGTATAGCGGGGCTGGGATGGTGTTTGGGTGGCGAGGGATGTCTTCCTCTTTTCTTTTTCTTTTTGCACGCACAATTATGAACCAATCGATCAGTCAATCAAAAATCTCATTTTTTTTATACTTATGTGTGTTATGTCAACACTATATATGCATGAATTTACTGTTTTTTTCTTTTTGCCCCATGTGCAATTTATGCTTTTGCCAAACTTTCTAGTAATATATATATATATATTGTTTCGGGGGTGGGGGGTGGGTAGAAGTACAACTCTTATTTTCAAAAGTGATACTACACATCTTAGATTTTTACAAAAAGAGGACATTTCACTCCTCAAATTATATTTTCTAGAAAGAGTACTCTTAAAATCAGGCTTTTTATATACTATTTTTGAGAAAAAGTCATATTATGATAGTATATATTCAGAAATATGTTGTTGACGTTTGTTGTTAGTAGTCTATGAAAATGTGAAAGATTAATTTTAATATGTATGTGTAAAACAGTACTTGTGCTACAGAATGGAATTTTCAGCCATTAATCACAATTTTATTCCATCTAATTTCCTCAAATTATAAATAAAATTAATCATATAGAATATTTTCCACATCTACAATAGGCGGTGGGTAATGTCAAAAACATGCAGCATATAAAATGGAAATAATAATAATAATGATAACAGCTAAGGTAATAGTAATACTAATGAAAATCGCCGTGGGCTGGTTTCACACAGTATTGTCGATGCGGTATAGAAATCCTAACATGTTTAAAAATATTGAATATAATGTTCTCTTTACATGATGATATGGTGAGGGGAAAAACAAAGATTACAGCAGTTATAGAGAACAGTTGGTGTTTGCAATTATGAGAGTAAAACAAACAAAGAAGCAACAGAACCATAAATATAACAGAAATCATAAAAGTAAAACTTGAAGTTATATAAAGATGGATAGAGGAAATTGTTTATTTACTAGATGAAAAAAGGTTAGTTAATTGTTGGCTGACACTATTTTGATCGCACAAAATACGTTCCAAGTATGGTATTGTGGAATTTTTATGCCTAGACGTGCGAGCATACAGTTTTCTGAAGTTACTTCTTGTTCTACCTGGGGAGGAGATTCAAGGTGAAAGCTGAGCGTGAAGTGGATCCTCCAAGTCAGACAAAATCCCTCCAGCCAATTTAATTGCACGAAGTCAAGTGCCTATCGACAACGATGTTAACCATTTGGTCCACTGGAACACCACTCATCCTACTGACAGTGTTCAGAATTCTACGAATCGTGACATAGTCCTTTGTTAAGCAGCAAACCAGGAGAGAATAAGCAGGGGTGAACAATAAAGAAGAAGAATGAGTGGGATGCAAGAGTTTATGAACTGTAAGAGGAGGAGGGGTTGAGTTATACCCGAGTGTCTTTACTTCTTAATGTAAAATGTCAGGTGGAATATTTCACTAGGAGATCGCTAAGACATGGGAAGTCCAGGAGAGATCAGAAGAGAGAATAAGTCCAAGATACTTAATTTCTGATTTAATTCCTATGTCATTGTCGTCAATTTTACAAGTGTCATGAGAATCGATGACTTCTTTTAACTGTCTTTTACATCGTAAGCTGAAATTAACAGTCTGATATTTAGAAGGATTCATTTTAAGGCCGTTCGACTCAGACTATTTACTGACACTCCTGAGAGAAAGCTGTTTATTTCGGTACAATCTAGCTGGGAATTAACAGCCATTGAAACTGTTAAATCATCAGCGTACTTCACAGAGTGTATTTAATCATCAGAGTGAGGCAAGTCATACAAGAAGAATGAAAAAAGTAAAGGAGAAAGGACAACGCCTTGATGGACACCAGCTTCAGTAGGCAACGGAAGTGGAAGACTTCCCTTTATACACGGTGTACTGCTTTCTTTCTGAGAAATAGGAATGTAACTAGTTAACAGCCCAACATTCTGTTTGACTAGCAGCAAGTTCATTTAATAAGATGTTCCAAGGGATCGAGTCAAAAGCAGATGTATAGTCTAGGAAGGCACACCGAACAAATTGAGCCCCCTTGTCTAGACTAGAACATAGCGATTGAAACTTTCAGCGCACCCCACCACTCCCCCCTCAAAGGTATGGTGGAGTTATGTACATGACACATTCACTGTACTTAGAACTTAGGACATAAGCAGATTTTTCGAACACATCAACTGAAAAGTGGAGGCAGTTCAATTAATTTATGAATGAGAAATCAGGAATACTAGCTTCCAATGTTAGATTGTAGCGTAAAAAGGAGAGAAGATGGGATGTTGAACACTAGGGTTTACAGAAAACTCACACATTCAAACAGATATTTGGACTTCTTATCATCCCATCCTATGTCAGTAAAATTAGGATTTGTAAGATGCTTAAGTGACCATAGGGCACCAAAGCTAAGTAGTACCAAGGAAAATCTAAGATGGGAAGTGAGGCATATAAGAGAAGCTTTGAAGCTTAAAATTTGCTCTTATAAATTAATCAGGAAGTATGTAAGGAAATGTAAAAATTAAACTAATAATAATGGTAGTGATAGTGGTAATTATAATGATATTAATGACGAAATGTCTGCCGAGCATTCACAGTATAATGACGACACCAAAAGTAGGGAATATAAATCATCAGTAGTACTTCCATTCGAAGAAGGAACCTCGGAAACAATACGGCAGAGAAATCTTAGCAATGGTGGCAGGGATCAGAATGGCTGGCATTCAATCACCCAAAAAGTGAATTGGAAATAAGCTTTGTCAGTTAAACGATCAGTCCTACAGAACAGCCCATTAAAAAAAAACAATTTAGTTTATCTAATATCTTGCTGGAATGATTGTCAGGTTTCACCTGATAATACACAGGTCGAATTAGTAGAACTGCGTCAGATTAGCTGACCCAAATGAGATAAGAAATCTGGAGAATAGTTCATCTATAGCACTCACTGCATGCAATTACACACAATCATACAATATAGGATGGATGGAATAAGATGACAGTTTTAAAATCTAATGTAACAGGGTGGTGATTGAGAAAGATTGATAACGGAAGCTTTATTTATCAAATCAACTGCAAACACGTGTCCACCCGGACATCTGGAAAATCCTACTACCCCTACAAATACTTGTGATGAGGAAGGATCGACTAGTTTCAGCATACAACTTTTGTCAGATGTACAGCAGTTTGAGCTACCACACTCCCTTCATATAGAACACGAAGTAAAAGTAGAGAGATAGAGTCAAACGAGAAAAATGTGAGCAAGGCAAGGGGAATAGTGATACAGAATAATAATAATAATAATAATAATAATAATAATAATAATAGAGATTTACTAAGTTTTATTGGATATGATAAATCATACAAAGAGTGAATGCATCTGAGCTGTTGTGAAAACGAGGATTTCAATACATATCACCAGTTGTCTTCAGCCTTCACTGGTTCTTACCGCCTCGAGGATCCCAGCCAGAAAGTCTACACCTCTCGACGTGGCTTAAGCTTAAACTGTTATGGATTTCATACATTTGGTTCGCTTGATAAATTTCGATAGAGAAAGAAAGACCAGATTTGCTGTATAAAATGTGATATCAACATTCTATTTCACATATTCTCATCAGCTAACTGCAAACTACCCGAAATTACAATGGTTATAAATAATAACATTTCATACTTCATTTTTTGAATGGTAATAGAGAAAAGATTATAAGGTTAACGCATCTGGAATATAAGTATTACAATTATCTTTAGTTTAAGTTACCATCAATTTATATACTATCAAATTATGTAAGAGAAAAGGGGGGGGTGAGAGAAGACATAAAAATCTAATAAACATTGCCAACCAATAAATATGCAGGAGAAAGTGGAGATGGATTGGACACTCACTCGCTGAGGAGGCCGCTGCTCGGTGACATCGCGCGCGCGTCAGGCCATTGCTCGAGTGGGACCAGGCCGAAAGGGAAGCACGCGGCGAGTGGGACGTCAGTGCAAGGGTGACATGGAAGAGATCGTGTGAAGAGGAGTTGAAACAGTATGGACTAACTAACATGGATGCAAGTGAAAAGTACAGCAGAAGGGAGACAGAAGTGGCAAGTGAAGACGTGCAGTTGAAGCCCTATGTTCAACTAGAAACCCAAGGGAAAAATAATAATATAATGAGGCGTTCATCGGCAAAGAAACAGCAAATAGTAGAGATACGTTTGATTTCAGAGGAGATAAACGATACAGCCTTGTGAAAGTACATGGGAAACGTGAAAGGAACTCGAAGAAACACAAACATAAAGATCAGAAATTGCACTACATGGAAATCTGTGCAAATGGTGCGTTGAAGATATGGTGTACGTAATTTGGTTATGTAGAGGTACCAAGTCCCATATAAGGACTCCCTATCAATTATATCGTCTTCTACAATTCCACAGGAAAATTAAAGGAATTCGGCAAGAAAAAGAATGTTCTGCGAGATTAAATATGATAGTGTGGGAGAGTTTCAAATACAATCATGACGTTTCCTTTGATGCTTTTCAACTTTCAGGTTTTGCACACTGAAGAATTAATGTTCTGTCCGCTAGGTAAAAACAAGCCGATTCACAGAAATGTCAAACTGTTGTTACCATTAAAAGAAGGTCTTGAGAACTCCATACAATTTAAAATAGTTGTAACTTGTTTGAAGCGAGAAGGATAAACGCAGTCTAATTACAGAAAACTTAAGTAGCCGTTAACGTTGAGTGCGTGAACATCTACAAGGAACTCAGTTGACAGACATACGTAATTCTATTACCCAATACGAATATTAACCCGATTTAAACATGGCTTAATATGTGACACTAGACAGGGTAGTCCCTACAGACAAGCTGTTAAAAATTAATCTGATGCTTGCTAGTGACTGGCTGTAGGCTTAAAGTTTCTTGGGGTTCTAGTAGGACCAGTAGGGTCCAGCAAGTTGGACGTGAGGATAAATACTTACCACTACCAATGGCTGGTACCAGTCGCGCTAAAATTACGAAGTCAAACAAATTCGAATTCATAGGCCATTGGATCGGATCCCAGTGGCTGAGAAGTATATCAGCGCTTGTCTTGTAGGCGTAAGGCCAATAATCCGAACCCTGGTGGGTGCGTACTGATGAGGAGCCCCAGACTAGGACGAAAAACAGCTGTCCAGCACTCATGGGCTTTCAGTGATTCTCTAACTGATGTCAGCTGGTGATCAAATTTGCAATAAATCGAATCCAATCTACATTCAGCTTGATTATATAGGTGAAAGCAATGCAGCAGTGATCAACAGAAGGCTGGGTACATCACTAGCCATAGCCTATCGTGCAGCTGAGCTCGTCCCGTCTATCGAACACCTTGCTCTTCTCCGGTGCAATCAAAAATGGACAGATATCCTTCTCATGTTAACTCCAACTGTATAGACAAATTTACATGTATCTGCGGGAGCAGTTACATTGGAATGAGGAAAGAAGGGCATATCTACGATTTTCTGAATATGTACCAAAACGCTTACGTTTAAAGGGAACAAATGCTTTAAACATTGTCATCGCCAGGCATCTCCTTGACACGGGTCGGTCATGAGGTGGACGTCAAAAAGTCGTTCAAAATTATCAGTAGGCGAAAGAGCTCAATTCTCCTCAAGTTGAAGCTGAAGCCATTTCCATCAAGCGCCTGTAACCAGATTTGTGCGTTCAGAAAGAAACAGTTATCAGTCTTTCTTTGCCCTGGAAACTGGACATTTTTCATCTCTCTTTCATCCGAATACGAAATGCTCAAAAGTTTCCATTGTGTATGATTATTATTGTTCGGAATATTGTTTAATATTGCATATATACATATTATTGCTGTATGCATATACTGATCGATTTTTGTTTAAAATGAACTCTGTGCAAGCATGTTAAAATTGTTTTTGTAGATATATTTGATAATGTCTTTGGCCTGTAAGCAGCTGACGAAAAGGCGACGAAATAAAAGATGGTACCACTGTATTCTGCAAAAACTGTAGTTCTTGCTTTGTTCAAATTCATTAAGGGGAATAAATGTATGAAATCGAATCCCCACAAACTAACTGTTAAAAACTTGAAAGTAGTAGTGAATTGCTTAGTTGTGCAGATGCGTTATCAATGTATCGACCTATGGCGATTTCATTTACACAAACAGTTTCTGCCATCCTTCTACCATAAACTTGTTAATTCTGAAATAATGGTTGATACTGAGTTAGTTGTGTTCTCTGGGTTGAAACCCTCGACTGGAACCCGAAAGGGAAGCGGGCGGCGAGTTGGTCGTCAGTGCAAGGGTGACTTGGAGGAGTTCATATGAAGAGGAGATGAAAGCATGTGGGCAGACTTGGAGCGGGGTGAAAAAGTTGGCAGAAAACCGAAGGCAATGGAGATGCGCATCTGAAGCCATATGTTCGTCTAGGAACCAAAGGATATAACAATAATAATAACAAACTACTCTATAACGACGAGAACACTAAAACGCAATGTTCAACTTGGATGGGACTCGTAGAATTATGTCCTTATTTTAAATTCAGTAATGAAATATACGAACAGATAAAAGAAAGGAACACCAACGGTATCATCGCCCATATCAGGATTATCAGCTGAAGTTGCGTTATGCAAAGATTAGAATTAATAGCCCTTCCTACGTATAATTATAAACCGAAAATCTGGACAGGTACGTTACGTTGATGATACATTTGTAATAATTAAGAGAAATGATTTAGAATATATATATATATATATATATATATTATTATTATTATTGCTCCCTTGGGTTCCTAGCGGAACATAGGGCTTCAACTGCACGTCTCCATTTTCTTCTGTCTTCTGCTATACTTTTCGCCTGCATCCATGTTAATCCATATTCTTTCAACTCCTCTTCACACGATCTCCTCCATGTCACCCTTGGACGTCCCACACGCCGCTTCCCTTTCGGGTTCCACTCGAGGGCTTGGCGCGCGATGTCACCCAGCGGTCTCCTCAGCGAGTGTCCGATCCATCTCCACTTTCTCCTGCATATTTGTTGGGTGATTGGTTCTTGATTTGTTTGTTCCCATAATTCTTTGTCGGTGATTCTTTCCGGCCATCTGATCTTCAGTATTGAGCGAAGACAGTTGTTAATAAAGGTCTGCAACCTTTTGGAAATATTCTTTGTGACCCGCCAAGTTTCTGATCCGTATAGAAGAACTGACTGACTTGACGTTTGTATTGAAAATCCGAATTTTGTTGGTGATGCTGAGTGACGAAGATTTCCAGATTGATTTCAGGCTGATGAATGTGTTTCTCGCCTTTCCGATTCTCGCTCGATTTGACATCCTCGTCCGTTCCTCCTGTAGTTGAGACAATGCTCCCTAAATAAGTGAATCAAGTAACCTCTTTCAAATCCCTCCCGTTGATGGTGATTGACGTTGGATGTTGTTGCTGTTGTTGGTTGGTTATTTTGATAACCTCCGTCTTGTCTATGTTTACCTGGAGTCCTGTCTTTGCTGCTTCTTCGACCAGTTTGTCGGTTTTCGCTTGTAAGTCTTCGATTGTGTGTGACATCAAACATAAATCATCCGCAAAATCCAGGTCTTCTAGGTTCTTCACGTCGGTCCAGGATATTCCTGTCTTCTCGTTTCCCACAGTCTGACGCATAATCCAGTCCACCACAATTAGGAATATATATATATACACTCATAAATTAATAAACAACATATTTGAAGGCATCAAATTCACAAGGGGAGAAGAAGAATTAGTTAACAAAATCGCAATTTTAGATGTCTTGATCAGGAGAATCAATACAGGAATATAGAAAATCAACGCACACAAACAAATCAAATACTCAACTATAGTAGCAATAACCCAGTTACCCACAAAAGAAACTGTGTGCAGACATTGTTTCAAAGAGTTCAGATGTACTATAGCACTTCTGTGTTGAAGCGAATGCAGGAAAAGTACCTACTAATCGTCTTCAAAAAGAGTGAATATCCTCACAGTTTTATCTAAAAGTGTTTAAAATCGAGTCATAACATTAACACCAAGCCAAAATTAAAGACCACAAGAAAATTCATCTTACCACATACAAAAAAGTTTCTCCGAAATGACAGCTAGAATATTAAAACCGTTTGAATTGGGTACAGCACACAAACCAGCTAGCGCAATCACTTCACTCAATATTGTTCAAACCGAAAGATTCATCCAACAGAAAAAGGAGATAAAATTAATACCATTTACAAAGTAAATTGTGTGAACTGGAACAGACATTACATGTCAAAGTGGGCGTTCCCTTCGAATCAGAATCCGGGAACAAAAATTAGATGTAAAAAGGCATGGTATTTATTCTTGCGTATCAATACATGTAGATAATTATGAACACCATTTTGTTGATTGGGATAATGTCGAAATTTCAAATAATGGAAACACTAAATGTGTCAGAGAATTCCTAGTGGATCAATAGACAGGTAAATTAACAACCTGACTGGGTAACATTTCCTAATTTATTACTTCATCCAAAGTGTTTCTTGATATGCTTAATTAGCTTCGCCTGATATAAACATTCCGCATTCTTGTAGACTCTTTATCACTATCTTTGACAGATGAATGAACGCCATCTAAGATGTGAAGGACTATTCGTCATACTAACTGCCTCATATCTTAGTTTCGTAAGACTGTTTGAGATAACTTTAGATGGCCTGATGACTGATGTATTAGTTATCCAGGAGCTACAGGTTCTAATCCACCCCACCGCCGCAATCTACTACAAGAGCTGAATCGAGTGGTGGATGTACTCTGAACTTGATTAACTACTTTGTTTTCACAGTAAACTTGTGAAGTATATACAGTTCTAACTCAGAGTTTACTCATCATTTTGGTGTTTTCAGAAGTTTGTTTGTCGGCATTTGATTTCTCCAAATGTAAAAAGAACAAACGAAGGTATGATCGAAAAGTCCATCTATAGAAAAGCAACCTGGACTGGACAATATCTTCACTATAACATCTTTTGTCCCATAAGCTATAAACGTGGATTAGTGAGGACTCTGTACGACAGAACCAGGAAGCTATGTTCACCGAACAAGGTCGAAGAAGAATTAGATTTCGTCGAGAAATGCCTAAGGCAAAATAGATAACCCAACGGATTTATACAGAAGTATAGCAGAGAAAAAGATGAGAAAAAAAACACCCAACTGTAGGGAAGAAAAATGTGTTTATTTGTCTCCCATTCAAAGGACATGCAGTGTCACAAAAGATTGACAAAAGACTGAAAGTTTCAATGAATAGAAGCTTCCCGACAGCAAAACGCATAACATTATACAGCACCACTCCTTCTATAAGCCACTCAAAACTGGATAAATACCCTGCTGATGTCACCTCCAACTGCGTTTATAAATTTACTTGCACTTTCGGGAGCAAGTACATTGGAAGGACAGAAAGAAGGGCTTCTATCCGGTTTTCTGAACATATTCCCAAAAACCTGTGCCTGAAAGGAAGCAGATATTCTTAGAGTGCAATTACCAGACACAATGTTGATACCGGACATCTCCTAGAGATTTCTAAGTCCTTCAAAATATTAAATAGACGAAGGACGGCAAATCTACTGTGGTTTGCCAAAGCGATTTCAATTAAATGATTTAAACCAGACTTATGCATACAGAAAGAGAGTGTGACTAACCTCTCACTCCCTTGGTAACTGAATTTTGATTTTGATTACATTAATTAATTAGTCATCTCATCTAATTCAGTGATATCAACTTACTGAACAAATCTTAATCTCATAAACTGTAACCGCTTTTGTTTTTTGGAGTTGCTATGTGAACAAGCTACAAGCTAACACTGTTCTGTTAATTAATTTTTTCTGTTTTCCATCTTATCCCCTTTCCCAACCCCTCCCCAATTTTCTACTTTGAAAGCGCATAAATTGATAATAAAAACTTAAACTAAACGTTGTAATGCTTTGGTTTTGGATGCGTCAAGCTTATAGTATCTCTTCTCTACTACCACTCAAACAGTAAAGTAGGTTATTATCATCTACTATTATAACCATTATAATTTCAGGTAGGGGTGTGCAGCTGATGAGAACCTGTGAAATAGAATGATGTAATTTTACACTGCAAATTTCGTCTTCCTTTCTTTATCGAAAAAGGTTATTTTCTATGTGTGTGTACATTAAATTTGTCAAACAAAAATACATACATTTGGTTATGGTTATTTTAACTAAACAGGTGAAGATTGGTAATCGGAGTTACTTAATACAAAAACGGTGAAGAAAATTGGGTGTTAATGAAACTAGGGTAATAACACAGGTAGGTAATGAGTTGTCACAAACAGTTTTTAAAGAGGAGATACGCAATAATATGAATAGTTTGATGATTGAGTTGTACTCAGGATGCACATAGAAGCAATGTAGAGGATGCGAAATAACGTTAGAGTTTTAAATGAATACAAGGATTGTCAGCAATTAAATATGTGACATCAGGCCCAGTCCTAAACTAGGAGGATGAAGAAGCTGCCAAGTGTTCTCCAGTTTTTTTTCAATGGTTCTCTAATTGACATCAATCTTGATATTTTTCAAGCATTACTTAGAGAATAGTAATATGCATAGGGGAAATTTTATTGGGTTTTAAAATTAACTGTAGGTTAGTGTAAAGTAATTAAAAACCCACTTTATGCACATATTCAATAAAAGAATAGGCTTATAATGGTAGCAGCGAGTTGAACACTAGTCATTCTCTGGCAAATCGCTACAGTTTGCAGAATGCCTAGAATCTCTAAAATATCAATCAATCAATCAATCAATCAATCAATCAAATATTCATTAAATTTTGGAAATTATGCCATTGTCACAAAACTTTTATTGATCCCGTGCAAAAACAAAACACAACATGTACTATCTTTATTCAGTGGCAAATACTAGGGTTTAGCAAAAAATAAGTACTTGTTGAAAGTTTGTTTGTTTGTGTGTATACACCCTGGATTTTAACACTTACACTGCCAACACTTATCGTTAAACGTGATAAACAACTTCTACAAATAGTGATTTGATTAAAAGATATGTCAATAGCTTACTGGTTGCAGGCTGTGCGTCGGTGGAACACAGTGGTTAGGATTCTCGCCGACCATGCACATGGTCCGGGGTTCGAGCCCACGCCGACGCACACCTGATATCTATGGTCGGCCTGCGAAATCTGGGCTACCGATATCCATGCTGAAAATTCCATACTTGTAGCAAAAATACGGTGGAATCAAGCTGTAATCAAAAAAAATACAAAAAATAAAAATAAAATAAAAATATTATTATTATTCTTTTGCGTTCCGAGTGAACCATAGGAATTCAACAACACATATCGACTTTGATGATATTAGATGGTTGGAGGCGATGGGCAGGAAGCCTTGGACCTAGGTTTCGTGCTAGTTGACACTCAATCTGCACCAAAGAACGGACTAGAAACGTCACACTAGTCACTAGTGTCCAATCAAAACATATTGACTTTGTTATATTTTCTTCTGTCACGCATGCACCAACGACACACTCGTCAATTTCCATACCAGCGATGGACTGCATTGCATTGCATTCGACAGAATCGTCAGTGTGTGCCCACTCCATCCATCTTCAATTTCTCCTACGTGTCTGCTGAGCAATCGACCCTTGCTGTTGGTTTGCTCCCGACCAGCCAGACAGCCAGACAGCCATAGTTTCTTTCCGCTAATTATTCCTGCCCAACCAGCCCACCGGTTGACCATTCGATCTTCAGTATTGAGCTAGAGAATGGTGGCAGCTGTTGATAAAAGTCCGCCATAGCCTTTTGGAAGCCGTTTCCGTGATGCACACAACAAGTTTCTGATCCATATGAAAGAATTCACTGACTGACTTCACTGACATTTGTGTTGAAGAGAACCAGAATCCTGTTCTTTGTGCTGAAGCTGGGGCGGTGTGCAGAATATTTCCAAACTGGTTTCAGGTTGACGAAGGTATGCGTATCTCGCCTTCGGGATTCTGCCTCTGGTTGGCTGACTGGGTTTGACATCTTCATCCGTGGAGTGTGCCTTTAGTTGAAACGAGGCTTCTTAGCCGGATAAGTGAAGAATGTGACCTCTTTCTAGTTTCTCCCATTGACAGTGATCTGTGCAGGCAGTTGTTGCTGTTGGCTGGTTATCTTCATCACCTCCGTCTTGTCAGTGTTCACTAACAGTTCCGTCTTCGCTTCCAGATAGCCTCTTATGTCAGTTTGTTGGTTTTCGTCTTCAAGTCTTAGAGATTTTGAATGACACTAAACACAAATCATCCACGCGAGGAATCCAGACCGTCTACAGTCTTCTTATCAGTCAGTTAGGCGTATTTCAGTCTCCTCACTCCCCACTGATACAATATGAGGCATTATCTAGTCCACGATAATTAGGAATGTAACTGGTAATATTAGTGGGCAGCCTTATCTTTCTCTTGTATTTACTTCAAATGCCTCTTTGAGTCTTACGTTGTGCATCACCTGACACATGCCGCTGTAATATGGCCAACTCTTGAATGAGGTTGATAAAGACTTAAGGTACGCCATAGTGTTGAAGTAGTTTTCAAATTACTCCTCGATCAACGTTGTCTGTCGAAGGCATTTTCGAAGTCGATGAATTTGAAGTAGAAGGGGGCTCGATTACCATTCTATGCTATTTTCGATGATACGGATGATGCGTAGAGTTGTAATTTAATCAACACACGATTTGCCTTTCCTGGATCCAGACTGTTCCGGGCTGATGGAGCTCTGCATCCAATGCATCCTTTAATCTGCAGCCAATAATTTTTTCTCCGATTGCGGCATTTTAATGTTTTTACTGTGCGTTGAAGTTTCTGTAGGAGTTTGATTGGGAATTGGTCTTTATTTTCACTCGGGACCGGCTAGAAAACTAGCGACCTAGTTAACCAGGCGACTCTAGAGTTTTTATTTGCTGATGGCAGTTAGAAAATCAATGGGACATTCAATAATTATTATATAGTTGTCACAAATTTGCATACAATAACCAGTGATTCTTCAGCTGAGTTCTGTCCACATTGGAAATTACTTCAAATTTATCATTCTGAATGAAATTACCTAGGGAGAAGAAAAGGTATTCGATACAAGATTATTAATGTGGAAGACTGAGGAGACTGTAAATGGGAGGAAGGATCAGCAACAGCTGTTTGGTGTCTTGCAGCGTCCACTGGCTCTCTACATGGTACAGTTATGAGGTAAGATTAATAATAATTACTTTATTCCAAAAACAGTACTTGTGATACAGAATGGAATTTTCAACCATTAATCACAATTTTATTGCATCTAATTTCCTCAAATTATAAATAAAATTAATCATATAGAATATTTTCCACATCTACAATAGGCGGTGGGTAATGTCAAAAACATGCAGCATATAAAATGGAAATAATAATAATAATGATAACAGCTAAGGTAATAGTAATACTAATGAAAATCGCCGTGGGCTGGTTTCACACAGTATTGTCGATGCGGTATAGAAATCCTAACATGTTTAAAAATATTGAATATAATGTTCTCTTTACATGATGATATGGTGAGGGGAAAAACAAAGATTACAGCAGTTATAGAGAACAGTTGGTGTTTGCAATTATGAGAGTAAAACAAACAAAGAAGCAACAGGACCATAAATATAACAGAAATAATAAAAGTAAAACTTGAAGTTATATAAAGATGGATAGAGGAAATTGTTTATTTACTAGATGAAAAAAGGTTAGTTAATTGTTGGCTGACACTATTTTGATCGCACAAAATACGTTCCAAGTATGGTATTGTGGAATTTTTATGCCTAGACGTGCGAGCATACAGTTTTCTGAAGTTATTTCTTGTTCTACCTGGGGAGGAGATTCAAGGTGAAAGCTGAGCGTGAAGTGGATCCTCCAAGTCAGACAAAATCCCTCTAGCCAATTTAATTGCACGAAGTCAAGTGCCTATCGACAACGATGTTAACCATTTGGTCCACTGGAACACCACTCATCCTACTGACAGTCTTCAGAATTCTACGAATCGTGACATAGTCCTTTGTTAAGCAGCAAACCAGGAGAGAATAAGCAGGGGTGAACAATAAAGAAGAAGAATGAGTGGGATGCAAGAGTTTATGAACTGTAAGAGGAGGAGGGGTTGAGTTATACCCGAGTGCCTTTACTTCTTAATGTAAAATGTCAGGTGGAATATTTCACTAGGAGATCGCTAAGACATGGGAAGTCCAGGAGAGATGAGAAGAGAGAATAAGTCCAAGATACTTAATTTCTGATTTAATTCCTATATCATTGTCGTCAATTTTACAAGTGTCATGAGAATCGATGACTTCTTTTAACTGTCTTTTACATCGTAAGCTGGAATTAACAGTCTGATATTTAGAAGGATTCATTTTAAGGCCGTTCGACTCAGACTATTTACTGACACTCCTGAGAGAAAGCTGTTTATTTCGGTACAATCTAGCTGGGAATTAACAGCCATTGAAACTGTTAAATCATCAGCGTACTTCACAGAGTGTATTTAATCATCAGAGTGAGGCAAGTCACTCAAGAAGAATGAAAAAAGTAAAGGAGAAAGGACAACGCCTTGATGGACACCAGCTTCAGTAGGCAACGGAAGTGGAAGACTTCCCTTTATACACGGTGTACTGCTTTCTTTCTGAGAAATAGGAATGTAACTAGTTAACAGCCCAACATTCTGTCTGAAGATAATAATTCAGTGTTATGTATCTATGTCATGTACCTCTGAAGAAAACTGCCGAAAGCGCCCTTGAATTATAAATTCACAAGAGTATTGCGACTGGAAATAAGAACAATCATTTCTTGGACTGTGAGTTATCGGCTCAATGGTAGAATAGTGGCGATGCCATTTGGGTGGTTCGGCGATAAAAAATACAAATTATGCTTGAAATTCGCGCCTTTTCATCACCAAATATCACTTTTTTAGTATTTCTGCTTTCAGTGGGTAATCGTAAGGCTTTAGCATCGTTAGGCTGCATGTGAAAAGATATGAGTTTTGATTCAATAATTCTAAAAGTTGACTAAATTCACTCAAACCATTTTTTAATTTTAAAAATTACACAGGTTCACACATACTGCTTCAAAAGTAAAAAGTAGTATGAAAATGCTAAAACGAACTGTGCCATTAATGGTTTCGTCCCGAAAGCTAAATTAATATTAAAAACAGTTAAGCCCGAAATAGACTTTTTTGTGAAATTGAAACATATTAACCTCTAGTTTAAAATGATTTTTCTGACTGAAAATCATAAAGGTGATTCATAAAATCTTGTAACTAATCAGGTAACTCGAGGTCAAATAATGTGTAAGCATTACTCGAAGGCTCGTGTCGAAAGGAAGTCTTCTACAAATAGAAGAGTAACATAAATGATGATCGTAATGAAATGTATTGTGATGCCAAACAAGTTATCTGGAACTAAGCATGATGGAACATCTTATGTCATTCATGTGCTTCGTTTATTGTGTGTGTGTGTGTGTAACAATCTGCGTCCCCCTGACGTTTTGGTTTGAAATTACAAGTAATGTGCATTAGGAATTAATGAGTTTATTGGAGAATAACATGCCGGTTGTACGGCACGGATGTCTTGAATCCAAGATTCTTTCAAGAAAACAATAAAACTTGTAGTCTGAATCGTGATCGAATTACTGATCAAGTCTGTGTCGAGGTCAGCAGCAATCAGCATCAAAAATAAGATCCGGATTTCCAACTCCAATGTGAAGTCAGTGCTACTTACCATACGGATCAGAGAATTGCACTGCGCGTCAAAAAGAGCACGTCAAACAAACTATAGACCTTCTTTAACAGCTGTCATCAACAGCTCAATACTACTAAATACCAGATGGCCGGCCAGAAAAGATCATCAACAGGGATCTCTGGGAGCAAACCAACCAGGAACTGATTGTGAAGCAAATAGGTGGGAAGAAATGGAGATGGATTGGCTGGTCATACTTCGAGGAAACCATCAAGTGAGTAGCATCACTAGACAAGCCATCGCTCGAGTGGAACTCGAAAGGGAAGCGGCTAGTTGGTCGTCAGTGTGTGGGTAATTTGGAGGAGGTCGTGTGAAGAGGTGATGAAAGCATGTGGGCAGACTTGGAGCGAGGTGAAAACTGTAGCAGAGAACCGAGAGCAATGGAGACGTGCGGCTGAAGCTATTAAAGGAAAATAATATAATAATAATATCTTGCCCATCACAGATAACAAGTCCTTTCCCTAGTCTATGTGAATCAGACAACTGACTAAATAATTCAGATAATGACAGCACTTTATTCATCCTGATGTTTTTGATAAATTTCGTGGAAGTGATTATTAAATGGCGAGCATCCACACTGCAACTGTCAGAACAAAGCAGAAAACACTACGTAACATCACTGAAGAATCAGGCGTGGAAAACCGCTGGAACTCTCTGAAGGTGATTTTCAACGACACGTGTTCAACGGTTTTAGGAAGAAAGAAGAGACAAGACAAGGAATGGCTCTCAATGGACAATTGGAATCTATTAGAAGAGAGGAGAATGGTGAAAGAGAGAGAGACGTTGAGCTCAACTTACACAGCACTGGACAAAGAGTGAAGAAGAGTGCTAGGAAGGACAAAAGACAATTCTACGACAACCTCGCCAATGAAGCTGAGAAGGCAGCAGGCAAAAGGAACCTGAGGACATTATATCAGATAACCAAGTCTCTATCCAGGAAGAGATCAACACAAGTGAAACCTATAAAAGACAGCCAAGGGAACCCAATTACCAAGGAAGGAAGAGAGATTAAACAATGGGCGGATCACTTCAAAGGACTCTTAAACAGACCATTACCTACAACCCGTCCAGAAATACCAACAACAGCACGTACACAACTGCAAGTTGACACCAATCCTCCAACGAGAGCTGAAGTCTTGAATGCAATCAAGCTTCTGAAAGCTGGAAAAGCAGCCGGACCAGATGGAATACCCCCTGAAGCACTGAAAGCAGACCAAGAGACGGCAGTAGATAT
This sequence comes from Trichobilharzia regenti, assembly GCA_944472135.2. Classification (NCBI taxonomy): domain Eukaryota; kingdom Metazoa; phylum Platyhelminthes; class Trematoda; order Strigeidida; family Schistosomatidae; genus Trichobilharzia; species Trichobilharzia regenti. The sequence goes on from OX235270.1 coordinate 151,880,561, forward strand.
GCTGGCTCCATTATTGCAAAAGGTCTGGAAGGAGGGAAAGGTGTCTGCTGATTGGAGGAAAGGCTACCTCGTGAAACTATCAAAGAAGGGCGACTTACACCTCACCTGCGAGAACTGGCGAGGAATCATGTTCCTATCAACGCCAAAAAAAATCCTGAGTGGCGTCATCCTGGAGAGAGAGGAGAGGACCCACTGGATACAGAACTCCGACCAGAACAAGCTGGCTGCATTCAGGAAAGGCAAATCATGCACTGACCAAATTGCAACTCTACGCATCATCATCATCATCATCACAGAACAAAGCATGGAATGGCAATCAAACCTCTACCTCAGCTTCATAGACTTTGGGAAGGCCTTCGACAGCGTTGACCACGAAGTGATTTGGAAATTACTCGAGTACTACGGCGTTTATATATTGAAATATTCATCAACCTTATTCAACAGCTGTATGACAACGGCACATGTCAAGTGATCCACAACGGAAAGCTCACCGAGGCGTTTGGAGTAAATACAGGAGTCAGACAAGGGCGCTTGCTTATTATCACCAATGAATGATATTCCTAATTGTGGTGGACTGACTGGATTATGCGTCAGACAGTGGGAAACGAGAAACGGGACAGGGATATTCTGGATCGACGTGAACAACCTAGAAGACGTGGATTTCGCGCGTGGATGATTTATGTTTGATGTCACACACACGAAATCGAAGACTTACAAGCGAAAAGTGACAAACGGGTCGAAGAAGCAGCCGGAGAAGACAGGACTCCAGGTGAACATACACAGTATGGAGGTTATGAAAATAACCAACCAACCACCACCAACACCACAAACAACAACATCCAGCGCCAATCACCATCAACGCAAGGGATTTGAAAGAGGTTACTTCATTCATCCGCTTATCTAGGGAGCATTGTCTCAACTACAGCTAGTCGGAACGGACGAGGATGTCAAATTGAGAATCAGGAAGGCGAGAATCACATTTATCAATCAACCTAAGACCAATCTGGAAATCTTCGTCGCTCGGCCAGTATCAACAACAAAATTCAGTCGGATTTTCAATACAAACGTCAAGTCAGTCAGTTCTTCTATACGGATCAGAAACTAGGCGGATGGGTCACAAAGAATATTTCCACCAACAGCCTGTTGCAGACCAGACCTTTATCAACAACCGTCTTCTCTCTATACTGAAGATCACATGGCCGGGTCAGAAAGAATCACCAACAAGAAACTATGGGAACAAACAAAACAAGAACCAATCGCCAACCAACAAATATGCAGGAGAAAGTGGAGATGGATCGGACACTCGCTGAGGAGACGGCTGGGTGACATCGCGCGCGCGTCAGCCTATTGCTCGAGTGTAACCAGGCCGAAAGGGAAGCACACGACGAGTGTGACGTCAGTGCAAGGGTGACATGGAGGAGATCGTGTGAAGAGTTGAGGAGTTGAAAGATTATGGACTAACATGGATGCAGGTGGAAAGTACAGTAGGAGACAGAATTAAGTGGAGACGTGCAATTGAAGCCCTATGTTCCACTAGGAACCTAAGGGAACAATAATAATAATTGCAATTTCGACGCCAACTGAGCAAACATACACTTACCTATCATCTAATCAGACGATAGGTTATTTTTTCTTTAATTTATTTTTTATATTTTTGATTTATTGACGTTCTCAGTGGAACATAGGGCTTCAAGCTACATGTAGAAGTGGTTTTCATTTTTACAGGATGGGTTGCTAGCCTCATGCCTAACTTCCTTTCTTCATCAGTCGTATTACTGGCTTGGCGAGGTAAGGCGGGGGTGTGTCGATGGCCGGGGATCGAACCCCAGATCATATGAGGCATAGTTGTAGAACATTCTACCGCTGTGCCATCGATGCACAATTTGACGATAAGAGTATTTATTAAAGCCAATTTTAAGATATGCTGAAATCAATCACACAATTAAGGGATAAAAAGTAAATCTCAAAAGTGGATGTTTAGAAAGAAACGGATGAACAAAACGAGGAAGAATATTTTTTCGCAATTCACATTTTATATATATATATATATATATATAATTGTACATAAAGCCTGATAATAAATTGTCTGAAGTAGTAGAAGTGACAGGAATGAGTAGAAATCGACTGAAATTGAGAAATATTTAAGTTAAGATCAGTTTCATAAAGAGGATAAACGTATTCGTGGGAAAAGCGAAGAATAACGTTATTGGGAAAAAAAAGAAGGAAGATGAAAAAGAAAATCCGGATAAGCAAAAATTACCCAGCAAGTGTTAAGATAAATTGGGTCTCTTATAGGTTTAATGACACCTATGGGCTTTACGACAGATACATGGATGATAATTTTATTATTTCTAGCAATAAAATGAATCCAGTTATCATTCATTAGTTGTTTTTTTTAACGGTTGCCACGCTACAATCAATTTCATGTTAGAGAAGGGGTCGGATTTGAAGAAATCACTCACAAGGTGTGATAGTGGGACATTAAAACGTTCTCTTCTCAGAAAGGAGACGCGGAACGGACAACTGACAAATTTTCACAGCTGGATGCCTGCCTGTGTATACAAAACAAAGGCTGATCCTTGCAGTGGACCAAAGAATCCTCAACGTTTGTGGCGATGCCATCGTAGAATAGCAACTGTAAACTTTAAAATAGATTCGTATTGAAGACCGCTACCGGAAACGGTTCATCACAAAATTCATGAAGCTTACAACTCTAAAGCCACAGAAATTTTCTGCCTTCAAAATGCTCTGTCTGAATCTACAATCCGATGAAGGCTTGCTCCAAGAAATAATTAGAAATCACTTGTCGCGTTTATTGAAGAAAACCTTCTCAGCTAAAATCCAACTTACTTTCTTTACAGAACCAGTGATTCGTATATACGTGAAGGATAAGCTGTTATTCCTGACTTCATCAATATGTAGGCATCATGAATTCACCTTCTGCCGTGGAGCTAGGTATATATATATATATACTTCGCCACCATCCTACGAATGACATTCTCCTGCATGAAACTACTCACCCAGCACGTGAAAGACAAGCTGTCGTATTGGACCACTTCAACATGCGCGTTGGTAGCACAGTGGTTAGGACTCTTGCCGACCATGCACATAGTCCGAGGTTCGATTCTTTGCTGAGGCATACCTGATATCTATGGTTGGCCTGGAAAATTTGGGTTACCGATATCCATGCTGAAAATTCCATACTTGTACCAAAAAATACAGTGTGGAATCAACCTGTAATCCAAAATAAATAAATAAACAAAAGTTCACTTGCTTGTGTGGAGCCAAGTATATTGACCGTACTATGCGTCCGCTTGTAGAACCCACACGGGATTACTAGCCGGCATGGTTTGCAAATGGAGAACACAAATGGGTATACAGTTTGATAATAAAACATCTGGTGAATTCTGGACATTCAGTCCCATTATGAAAGTCCTTCAAAGCCATATACAAGACCCAATCCAACCTACCAAAAGGAGTGAAATCCAGACATCTAGGAATAATTGAGGCAGTTGAGAAGTCTACTAATCTAAATGTCCAAAAGAAATACGTCCAACTGTTGTCTCTATGTGGCCATCATGAAAAGTCAGTCCCACAAATAACGATTATCCTACTCTCTTTCTTGTCTAAACTTTCCGTTCATTTGTTATATTTACGTTTTTAAACCTCTATCTGCATTATCAGATTTGGTTACTGTTCTTATATGTCAGAACTTCCTACCCATTTTATTAGTACTACATCCTTAATCCGTAATTATACGAACTGACAAGTTTTCCAGTAATTATAATCCTATTTGTCTTTTCTACCCGATCTTCCTGATTATTACACAATGTAAGTTTATTAATTTGACCTTTGACCGGAAATAATTCTGGAACTTTCTCTCACATTTACTACTATAAACACACGAATGTACAGCCTTGATGACTTCGTCCAAAAAAGAATTTTTCTTCGTTGCAACGGTCTGTTTAATATTTCCTATGATCCACTGTGCATATTCCGTGATATATATATATATAACACCAGAAGACAAGGGCCGGCAACAGATCGTTTTATTACGGAAATCAGCACGTATTTATATATGTTTCATGTACATTATCATAGCTTATGCAAGTTGACAAACGCAGTCTTCTGATTGGTTGTTTCTCGAAAAGTGGAGCCATCTATCTGTGAATCATAGTTGCCCACGTTTAAGTCTGTTGTGATTGGTTGTTGAATCAGCCGTGTTCATATTTTCTCACGGCCAATATTAGTGACCTAGACATTGACGTAAATTGATGTCTACCAATTGGCTAGCAGCCTGCTCTCACCAAAAAGCAATAGGAGTCCAAACCTGTGTGTTCAGAAGAAATTTGTACAACCACGTCCCTTACCGTGGCCATCATTACATGCATGCATAAACCGGACCGAATACTTCGCCCCCCTCACTGTAAACCCTTGAAAATGATAAAAATTATAATTGTCCAAATTATTTAATTTATTTTTTTCTGACCACTTCATTTTAATTACGTGTTATCCTTGTATAATTAATTTATTCTAACCATTTCTACCTTTTTATTGTGTGTAATGATTTTTTTCGTTAATTAACACCCGCCGCATTGACATGTTGACACTGACTAATTATTGTTAACCAACATATCAGTGCCACTTGATGAATGGTAAACTGAGAGATTGAAAAGTAAATATTTCTTCGCTCAATCTTTCTGTTTTCTAAACATCTATTTGTATCCATCGGTCAAGTGATGAGTCTCAGCTTGTTACATAAGTTGCATACAAACGTTCTGTCGTAATATATCTTCGATTATTATCCTTCTTACCTGCTGAGGTGGAAGTGAATATTGTTCAATAGGTAAATCTTCAAACTTCTGGTTAACGATGATTACTCAGATTAAGTGAAATCCTACTTCAGTATTAGTCACTCGGTAAGATCAAGTAATTAGGAAGAAATAACATTTCTCTGTCTGAAGAGATCTAGAATCTATGTGTTAGTTCACCAGTGCTAATCTGATTTCTGTGTTCAAAAGTACGTCTGAATACCTAATCCCACTTGATCATAATTCTCCTCATTATTTTATCATTATGATTTGTTCCTGTGTTATGATGTCAGTCCCCGATATCATAATAAGATGATTCACATATTGATGTGGTTTGTGTTCTCTTAGCTGAATGGTTAATTTGCGAAGCTTTCATCGCCCTACTAGGCACCATCTTCAGCGCATACTTCAATTTGAAGTGAGCTTTTAGATTTCTTCACAAGTTTATTAATCACCCATAGGATCGCCAATATCAGGTTTGATTGCAGAAGCAGTGATGCAAAGGCTCGAAAACATAATCCTACCAAAGTTCAAACCAAAAATTTGGTTACGCTACGTCGACGACACATTTGTAATAATCAAAAGAAACGAGTAAGTAAAGAACGTCTTCAACGACATCAAATTCACAATAAAAGAGGAATCCGAGAACAAAATCTCATTTATGGACGTCTAAGTCAAGCAAACAACAACAGGGGAATCAGCAACTCAAGTTTATAGAAAATCAACTCAGACAGACAAAATCCTGAATTGCAACAGTAACAATCCAATAACACACAAAAAGAATTGCATACAAACACTATTCAAGACAGTCAGGCAGAACTCACCGCAGCACACCCAACCTTAAGGAAAATTGAAGAAAAATATCTCATGGATGTCTTCTGAAAGAATGGATATCCACGGAACTTCATCAAAAGACATATACCCTTAAGCCAACCTATCAAGCCAAAAGCCCTCAAGGAAAGCACAAAGAAAACCGCCTTACTATATATAAAGGACATCTCAGAAATCACCACAAGACTCTTCAAACATTCAGGAACTGACATCGCACACAAGCTAACAAAGTCACTCCATTCGGTTGGCTGGATCTATGTCAACCAAAAGACTCAACGGTGAAAGAAGATAAAACCAACATCATCTACAAAAATAAATTGTAACAACTGCGAAAAACACTACACTGGCCAATGTCGACATCCCCTTCGTCTTCGTATCCACGAACATAAGCTGGCCGTCAAAAGAAATGACATCCACTCCCTCATATCGCCTCACTGCATACAGACAACCCCAGACATCAGTTCGACTGGGACAACCAGTGTTGAAATATTAGACAGAGGAAACACCAAGAATGCTAGAGAGTTTTTAGAAGCGTACGTGGTATTCCAGTGAATCGTCAATCAATAGACAAATCGAGATAGAGAAAATTTACCGACAGACAAGAAGGAAATGTCACACACAAAGTGTTAAACTTCAGGTCAAGAAAACAATCAGTTCCAATAGAAGTAGTGTAGAGGGTGTGAAAACAAACAATCAGTCACGCCCAAGGTCACCAGGAGAGATGATTAATAAACTCATGGAGAAATCTTTAGGTTCATTTCAAATTGAAGTATGCGCTGAAGATGTTGTCTAGTGAGGCAATGAAAGCTTTGCAAATAAACTATCCAGCCCAGAGGAGACAACCACATCAAAATCATCCATTTGAGATACAAATCTTCTCCATCATATCTTATCTCACATTTTGTTTATTTCGACCATTATTATTTATTCTAATTCTGTTTAAGTTGTTGCTCAGTTCTCTCCAACACCACTGGAAAAAAGTCCATTGCATGCTGCATGTCCGATAAATAAGGTGTCAGCAAATAGGCACTTTTCCAGTGAACACGGGGAAGATGGATGCGATGAGGAAACTCGACTACTACTGCGGTGAGAGCTGGCTGAAGGCCAAAATTGTAGACAGCAGTTTACGTCAATGTTACATCTCAAATCGGGGTCATGAGAAAAAACAATAACGGAGCTTCACCTTGAGGAACCCACCAGCCAGTCACAACAGACTTTACATGTGCAAATGGCATTCACAGATATATGGCTCAACTTTCTGAGAAACGGTCACAGGCAGTATAGAATAATCTTCAGCAGGAAAACAACCAATCGGAAGAGGTTACTTCTCCACTGACAATAATCTACATAAAAATCTATAGATATCTCTTGATTTTCGGCATCACCAATCACCATCAACAGAAAAAAGCTTGGGAGAGGTTACATCCTTCACTTATCAGGGTAGTATCGCTTAAATTACAGATATACTGAACGGATGAAGATGTCGAAGCCAGTCAGCCAGCCAGCCAGCCAGAATCGGGAAGGCAAGATACGCACGGCTTCATCAACCTCAAACCAGTTTGGAAGTATTTTGCATTCCTCCTCACCATCAAAAAGAAAGAGATTGTGATTATGTTCAACACAAATGTGAAGTCAGTGAAGTCTTTCAGATGGGTCAGAATCTTGGCGACAGTGTCACGAAAAGCATTCCCGAAAGGCTCTAGCCACATTATTTAGCTGAGTATATATATATATATATAAAGTAAATCCACTTTCGGGGTACACAAGCTGCATCTAAGTTTATTAATTTTCATTTTCGCCACAGTATTTGTGGGATATATCTATTTGTTTATTATTATATTTTTTCCTTTAATTCCTAGAGGAACATAGGGCTTCAGCTGCAAACCTCCATTGTCTTCTGTTTTCTGCCAACTTTTTCACTCCGCCCCAAATCTGCCCACATGCTTTCATCTCCTCTTCACATGACCTCCTTCAAGTCACCCACCCTTGCACTGACGACCAACTCGCCGCTTCCCTTTCGGGTTCCACTCGAGTGATGGCTTGTTTAGTGATGTCATTTGATGGTTTCCTCAGAGTATGGCCTATCCGCCTCTATTTCTGTCTGCTTATTTGTTGCATAATCGATTCCTGTTTGGGTGTTCGGTCCCAGGAGTTCATCACTGTTGCCGATTATTTCTCGCCATCTGATCTTGGGTATTGAGAAAAGGCAGTTGTTGGTGAAGGTCTGTAGTTTGTTTGACGTGCTGTTTATGACGTGCAGTGCAAGTCTCTGGTTCGTATGATAAGTAGCACTGACTGGATTCACATTGGAGTTAGAAATCCGGATCTTATTTTCATTTTCATGCTGAGTGGTGTTGACCTCCACACAGACTTAAGAGAAATGAAAGGTTGCTTTGCTTTCCCGATCCTTGTTTTGATAACCTCGTCAGTTCCGTCCACCTGTAGCTGAAACGATACTTTTTATGTTGGTATGTAAAGGAGGTTGTTTCTTTTAGGTTCCTTCCATTTATGCAGGCTGATTAATGTCTGTTGTTGTTGGTGTTGTCCAGGAGCTTTATTTCTTTATTTCTTCATATATATAAATGATTATTTGTTTCCCCATGTTACAAGGAAAGTCTCAGATGCACACAATTACTGAACGCTTCTTTGGTTTATTTTGCATATGACAGAGAACTAGAAAAAGACAGTGCATGTGTCAATTGCATTCCTTGGTTTTGACAGGATGTTAACTAATATATCCTATGTTCAACATTTGTTCAATGTTTTGCACGACTCAGTATTTTTCAAGCTGATGAATACTGGCGTACAAAAGAAAGCATAAGTTGTGTATATCTATCAGTGATTCTTTCTCATATACAGGTTGTTGCATTCACAACGACATTCACAATTCGGAAATTTCTCCATCATGTCGTTCGAAGGATGCGAATTTTAAGTTTTCTTTATCTTTGTGTAGACGAATGTCGTCACAGTTTAGCAAAATGGCTTTAATATACCGAGACGCCCTATTTATTATTCACTTGGGTTCGGAGAGGAATGCAGAGTGTCAGTATCACGTGGTAATTTCACATACTTCTGTTACATTTGGTGTCGCTGCCTACCGACAAATGGAAAGCCTATGCCCTGCAGTTTTTAATGGAGACGTATGGATCTTCAGGCAGGACTTCGAGGCTTCTGCGCAGTGGAGCGGCGTTCAAGATAAGTCAGTGATAAGGCTGTTACTTGGAACGCTGTTGGGAGGTCGGGAGAAAGCAGAATATGAACGTGTGAGGCGAAATACTGACGAATGTGCGACAGGGTCAGGCAAACAGTTTCCAAAGTGGGAATGACCATACATGGTCACGCTGAGATGGGGTTACGCATACACAACCGCAATGGTAAACAAAGAGAAACAGGTGAACATCAGCGAGCGCCGAGATTCCAGAAAGCAACAAAAACGAGCAAAGCCCCTACAACCAAGAATACCGAGCCAACTTCAGACGAGTTTGGTGAGAGCTGGCTGTTAACCAAAATTGGTGGACAGTAATCTACGTCAATGTTTATGTCCCCAATATTGGTCGTGAGAAAAATGAGAAGAAAGGCTTCGCGTAGGTGGATACAGTTAACATATAGATGATGTGACATCAAGAAACAGCCACAAAGAGATGCAAGGTTAACTTTATATGAGAAACAACCAAATACAAGACTATGTTTGTTTGCTTACATTTTTTCCCCTTCACGTTCCCCAGTGGAACATAGGGCTTCAAGCGAGAGGCTTGAAGCTTGTATAGCAGTGTTTATTTTGAAAACATTTATTTCCCGATACGAATTTAAAACAAGCAATAAAGGTTAATAAAGCAGGATTTAATGAATTCATCAAATTTCGGTAGAACTCGTCAGCTGAATACTCTACATACACGGATATATATACTTTTGAAATTACATTGGGAGATATAAGACTGATAAGTAAACAAACTACATTGAATTAATCATGCAGAAAGACACGTGCGAATGTTTTCCAGGTCATGTTCAAATAGATAAGGGGAGAGAGAGTATGAGAGATCAAAATTAAGATAAATTGCATTCAATTACATCACTTAGATAAACAATTAGTCATTAGGGAATATAAGAGAATTGCAAACAGACTAATATCAATAGTAATATTTATAATAATAATAATAATGTTGAAGTGAGTTAAGATAATCTTACGGATAAAGCATAGTTTTAGATGAATCAAGAATAATAATAATAATGGTAATAATAACAATAATAGTAAGAAGAAGAGGTAGAATAATAACAAGTAGAGAATAAAACGTATTACCATGGTAGATTAAGAGTTACGACCATCTCCTTTTGTATACAGAGAGCTGGTTTATAAATTCGAATTGCACAAGCCTCTGCAATTGCAAGCATCTTCTTGTTTCTTTGTTTGCTGACAATGGTAAATGACTTGACTGCGTCGATATCATGTCCGTAATCTACAAGATGTTTTGTTATTGAGGATTTTGGCACTTTGAACTCAGCTGTTTTCAACCATTTTGGCAAATGCTCCATCATGCGAGTAGACAATCGCCTTTCCGTACGACCTATGTATTTGCTGCCACAAACACACTCAAATTGATATATGCAGTTTGAAGTGTCGAGGATTGGCGACTGGTCTTTCCCAGATTGTTGAAGCACTCGCTTGGTGGTGTTAAGGATAACAAGTTTTGCAGCATAATAAGTTCTCTTGATGGCTTTGTCGAGTCTTCGTTTCACTACTTCCTGTACGTCATCTCCTTTGAACGGCAAATTGATATAGACAGGTTTCTTTGGAACTGTTTGAATTGTTTTGCAGGGGTAGTTTCTTTAGAGTATTTATTAATGAACTTCTCAGGATATCCATTCTTAGATAAAATATCCTTCAGAGATTTTATTTCCTGTTCAATAGTACTGTCAGAACAAATTTTCCGTGCTCTATTGAACAGTGTTCTGACTAGTTCTTTTTGTACTGGATTGGGACAAAGCTCTTGAAATGCATGTACTGTCCTGTCCATGAAGACTTTCTAAATATAGATCTTTCGATTGTGCCATCATTCATTTTGGCTAGAAAAACGTCTAGGAATTTCATAGTATCGTTTTCCTCGTGTTCTACTGTGAAATTGAGATTTGGATGGCATGAATTGAATTTTATCAACATGTCTTCCGCTTTTGATCTGCTTTCACAGACAATAAAAATGTCATCAACATATCTTAGGTATACATTTGTTTCTTGTATATGTTGCTGCAAAGTACCGGTTTCTAGGCGTGACAAGAATAAGTCGGCGAAAAGTGGTCCCAAAGGGCTTCCCATTGCGACACCATCAACTTGACGGAACAGACGCCCGTTGAATTGGAATTGGACATTTTTAGTACATAAAAGTAGTAATTTCCTCAATTCCGATGTTGGAATGGGTATGTCTTCAGCTTCTTTACATATGAAGTCGATAGTCTCAACGACTGGCACATTTGTGAAAAGGGAGGTAACATCGAAAGAGACCAAATGCTTATCGGATACATTGAAATCTTTAATTTGATTGACAAATTGAAATGAATCAGAGACTATATGTGTTCCGAAACGTTTCAGCAATGGCTGCAACAGTTCACATAACCACTGTGCTAGTCTGTGGTACGGCGAGTTTATCATAGAGAGTATGGGTCTTAACGGCGCTCCTGGTTTGTGTATTTTTACGCGTCCGTATAGTTTTGGGATTTGTGACCCAATCGGTTTGATATTTCTATATGTGTTTTCGTCTATGTATTTATTTTTGAAGAGTTGTCGTAGATGCTGCACAATTTTCCTTTCGGTTGATAACGTTTGGTCTTTTGCATGGTTATCCAATTTGAATTTAGATTCATCAGCGAGAATTTGATGCATTTTTTCGAGATAATCTATCTTGTTCATTAGCACTACACTTTGTCCTTTATCAGCTTGTAAGATAACAAGATTTTTGTCTTTTCGAAGCTTGTTTAAAGATCGCCAGTGTTCTTTGGTGATATGCGACTTTTGATTGGTCGGCATGACTCGAAATTGATGAGCGATATCAACCATCTTTGCTTTCAACCAGCTTTCGCTGTCACTGGACGTGGCATGTAGCCCCATAAGTTGATCATAAAGATTTTCGAATTGGCATTCGATATCGATTTGCTTTATCTTCTTCATGGGAACACAGTGTTTATTTTACAGGATGGAGTTACTAGCCTCATGCCCAGTCTTTCCTATTTACTAGCATTATTTCTGCGTTAGTGAGGTAAAGGAGTGAGTCGGCCGGGGATCGAACCCCGGACCATGTGGATGGTCGGCGAGCGTCCTAACCACTGTGCCACCGATGCACACATTGGGACCGTTTGCTTACATAAACTATAATAATGTACATGAAAATCTACAAATATGTGTTGATTTCCCTAATAAACGATATGTTTCCTGGCCCTTGTCTTCTGTTGTTAAACTTCTATACGGTCTTTTTAGTCGGCCATACGATCGCCATAATCTTTCATTTTTTGCCCCACACAATCTCTACTTCGTCTACCTCAGACGCCTAATTATTCGTTTTTAAACTCGAGTTGCACTTTATTATCTACCATGCGATAACAATCAGGGGTCTGCTCAGCATTTTTCCATTCTATATCTTTAATAAAAACAAAACACGCAGTCGAGTGAAGAGAGTCTTTTCGGGTGAACTCATCTTTTTCTCTAGCTGTACAATCCCAGCTCCTCTTCCATGAAAGAGTGTATTAACAAAAGGGGTGAGCTGTAACAAACATACTGGCTAATAGCATTAGTCAATGAATAAAAGAAGTTAAATAAGTTTATTAGAGTTGTGTTTTCAGATAACCATTGTAATTTCAGGTAGCTTGCAGCTGATGATGAAACAGAATGACATCATCTTTGTTCGTTGTAAAGGCTTTGTTTTACTAAGACAGTGGAACCTAACCGGCTATTTAAATATTCTAGAGAAACTAGCTATGTGGCGTGTTTTTTCGTGAAGTATTTTTTGCGAGCTAGAAACAGACATATTCAATAAGTGAGATGATTTGTAGTTCAGGTGGATGATTTGCGATTAATAGTGTTCTCTGAGCTGGTTGGTTTAGTTGCGACGAGCTTTCATCGTCCCCCTTCTAGACAACATCTCTTTTTCAGCGCAATGTTTAGCATAAAGTGAAATGATTTAAATTTTTCATGAATGATAGAACTGCATCTCCCGGTAACCATCTTTACATATGTACTGATCACTTTCTATTGACTCGGATTTTAAACTTTCTGGTTACCTGATTTACTTTTTATTAGTTGGCATATTTCGTCTATATTAATGTGTCTGTTAATGGCATATTCGTTTGAGTACCAGGCTTCTAGGAATTCCCTGACTGTACTTTTAGTGTTTCCTCTGTCTAAGATTTTGGCATTATCCCAATCAAAGTAGCCAAAGTGGGCGTCCACTTCGAATCAAAATCCAAGAACACAAATCAGCCGTGAAAAGACACCATACATATTCTTTCATATCAATGCACATAGACAATTATGGACATCAATTTGATTAGGATTATGTCAAAATCTTAGACAGAGGAAACACCAAAAGTGCAGTCAGGGAATTCTGAGAAGCCTGGTACTCAAATGAATATGTGATTGACAAACACGGTAATATAGACACGAAATATACCAACTAATAAAAGGTAAATAATGTGACCAGAAAGTTTAAAATCCGAGTCAATAGAAAATCGTCAATACATATGTAAAGATGGTTGGTCACCAGGAGACGCAATTCTATCACTCATGGAAAATTTAAATCAGATTGCGCAGAAAGGGGATGTTGTTCAGAAGGGGGACGACGAAACCTCCGCAACTAAACCGACCAGCTCAGAGAACACTACTAATTGCAAGACATATTCACTAATAATTTGAATGGTGATTTATTTCCAATTTCTTGTCGATAACAGATGTGAGTTGGCTGAGATACACACACACGTACACACTAGTAGACACGGATAGTAGACTGTTCAATTGAACAGTGTGTAGAAGGTGTAGAATAAATGAATGGTACCATCTCATAAAGCGTACATCAGTGGCACAGCAGTAGAATGCTCGCCAGCCATGCATGTGGTCTGAATTTCGATCCCCAGCCACCGACGCACTCCTTTACCTCGGCAAGCCAATAATAAGTCTGGTAAAGAGGGATGGTTGGGCATGATGCTAGCCACCCCATCTCGTAAAAATAAACACCACTGCAACCAAAATTTTTTATTTATTTTTGATTATAGCTTGATTCCACACTGTATTTTTGGTACAGGTATGGAATTTTCAGCATATGATATCGGTAGCCCAAATTTTGCGTATTTATACATTAAACAATATGGACAGCTAACAGCATTTGAAATATTGACTTAAGCCAATAAAGTGTGTGAGAAATGATATGCCATATGTGCGACATTGACAGTCAGAACAAAAGTGTGGGATGAGGTCGACCATAGATATCAGGTGTGAGTCAGCAGAGGACTGAACCTCGGACCATGTACATGGTCGGCAAGAGTCCTAACCACTGTGCCACTGCAAGCGTCTAGCTTGAAGCGCTACGTTCCTCAGGAAACGTAAAGGAATTAAAAAGAGCAACGTAATAAAGCATTCCAAAAAGTTGTTTCTAAAAATACAATCAATAGTCACGTGGTGAATGAGCATCACTTTATCACAACTAACACTGACGATGACGACTATTGTATCCCACTTGATAGATGAATAGGCAGGCTAAATGTAATCGAACACTCCATAAGGTTTATAAGTATTCACGTTTTTCAAAAGAAATTACACATACTTCATGCAATAAACGTAAATTCCTGGACACCGAGACAATGTAGGTATTTTTTAGTTGAAAACTGTGGAATCAAAACGCACAGTGGTTAGGACTCTCGCCGACCGTGCATATGGTCCGGGGTTCGAGCCCACGCCGACGCACACCTGATATCTATGGTCGGCCTGCAAACTTTGGGCTACCGATATCCATGCTGAAAATTCCATACTTGTACCGAAAATACAGTGTGGAATCAAGCTGTAAATCTAAAAATAAATAAAAAAATATATGATCTTCTGGAATAGTCTGCATAAAATTATTCTTCGGTCATTGCTAACCAACTGTTTTTGTCTCAACTTACGGAATTCATCTATTAACTCATTCCTAAAAATCGATTTCTGTGGTTGAGCATAAAGATTTCACCATTCCGTAAACTTATTTAGGTTCGCCATATATTCGCCATATTTTCATATATCTATAAAATGTTTCAAGGCACAACAACCATACATAGTCATTTTTATGACTGAGTTCTGTGGTTGATTTGTTTTATTATCTTGCTTAACCTAGACAGTATTTCTACTACGGCTAAATTTTATTGCCAAAATGATTTATGGTGGATAAAATTTACAGAAAGGAAATATGTTTTTATGAGGACTCACATATTGTCGATAGTTAACTACCTTGGTAGTAGTAACTGCCGTTTCAATCCATATCCTAAAAAAAAGAGGCTTTGTATCACATTTCATTGTGATTGAATCATTTCGGCTGAAAGTAGAAAACGGAATCATGTGTGGGATTCTGAGTGGCTAGTCTCGTAATCAACAGTATTTCCAGCTACCGGGACACATTAATGCATTAGACTACAGAGAAGCCAGATTTCTTTCTAATGAAGAAAGGTTCAGAACTATTTCTGATCTGGTCTTGGGGTCAAGTTATAACTTATAAAAAGATTGTATAACACAGTGGGGAACATTATCCAACCTGACCAACGAAGGGAGAAGCTAGATGCGCTTATAGCTTGGTGATACAACATCCAGTGAACTAAGAATACTTAGCTTCATTTGCGAAATTCCTTCAAAGCTCTATGCAAGATCTCATTAGACCGATAGAAGTGGCCGAGATAAAAAAATTTGGTCATCTTAAAAGCCCTAGTGATTCCAAAACTGGAGCCGACTAATTGTATTCAAAAGAAGTACGCCCAATTTCGTCTGTATCATGGCTATCACAAAAAGTCAGTTTCCCCAATAATTATTGTATGAGTGTGTTTTAGTCTGAACCTCCTGTTTATTTACAATTGTAGTCTTATTATCCGTGGCGTCGGTGGCACAGTGGTTAGGACTCTCGCCGACCATGCACGTGGTCCGGGGTTCGAGCCCACGCCGACGCACACCTGATATCTATGGTCGGCCTGCAAACTTTGGGCTACCGATATCCATGCTGAAAATTCCATACCTGTACCAAAAATACAGTGTGGAATCAAGCTGTAAATCTAAAAAAAAATATAATCTGCTCCTTGATCAGTTATAGCCGTGAAACTTTCCTCCCGCTTTATAACATAAAGGAGTGTACAGCCTAGTTGACGACTACATCGGAAAGAAAATTTTCTTCATTCCAACAGTCTTTTTAATTTTTCCTATGACCTAATGTGTATATTTCACAGTTTATGCCTTAGTTAAGTGACATCTATGGGAGAGAACAAACGAAAATTCTTCTGCAGCTTAACGTTAAAACACGTTCATTCATGATTGTAGAAATAATAAGGTCGCATGACCATTTCCGACAGATTTCCTGTGGACAGACTTTCTTCACATTCCATTAGCTTTTCCTGTTATTTCACCATCAAAAAAAAAAAAGAAATCTTAGGTTCTCTTTTTATTTCAAGAGTAATTTTTATCTCTGGATAAGACAGTCTGCCACTCTATCTCAGACAAATCCATCTTCATCGTTATCTACAAATTGTAGAATAACCTACCAAAGACAATATATTTTCATCTTTTTTTTTGCATTACCGAGGTTCTAACCGTTCAACTCTTTCTAACGCTTTCATTCTTTCGAATCCTTCTATGGCTTCCGTGTGCACCGGAATACGATTCATTCATGAGCTGACATCAGTTAGAGAACCACTGGAAAACCTGGGAGTACTGAACAGCTGTTTCGTCCTAGTTTGGGGCTCCTCAGCAGTACGCACCCACCGGGGTTCGAACCCAGGACCTTCTGGTTACAAGGTGAGCTCGTAGACCATTGGATCGGGTCCCAGTGGCTCAATGGTCTACGAGCTCGCCTTGTAACAAGAAGGTCCTGGGTTCAAACCCCGGTGGGTGTGTGCTGATGAAAAGTTAGTTCCAAACTAGGAGACAACGGAAACAGCTGTCCAGTACTTCCAGGCGGTTTTCCAATGGTTCTCTAACTGTGATGTCAGCTCATGATAAAATCCTCCATCCAGTAATACAGATTTATTTACTGATTGATTACGTTTCGAGCAAAATTTATCTCTCATCATCAGTTGTAGAAATAAACTGCCACTGTTTTATATCAAATAAAATTATTCTGTTTTAGAAACATACTCTATCACAGTGCTGAAATTCTATTTTTATATCACTTTATTACTATGTTATTTATTTAGATCACTGCCCAGACCTTGATGTCTGCTTTTCTTCTCATCATCATATTTTGATTGATCTGATTCCTCTAAAAATAATTATTCTGGCAAATCATGTGGATATTTCGACGGACAGACAACGGTGGGCAATGAGGAAACAGGCATAAAATGGACTCACACAAAAAAGACTTGGAGGATCTGGACTTCGCCGATGTGGTATATATGTCTGATTTCCCACAAACTGGAAGATATGCAAGTGAAAAGCAACAAGTTGGCAGAAGAAGCATCCAGAGAACTTCAAGTGAACATAGATAAAACAGAGGTGATGATTCCTGGCCGACAGCATCAGCAACAACAACAACAGGCAACAATCAACCAGCATAAATGGGAGAAACCTGAAAGAAAAAACCTCCTTTACCTATCCACCTATCTATCTGGGGAGCATCGTTTCAACTACACGCGGGTGGATGTGATGAAGATATCAAAGCAACGATCGGGAAGGCAAGACAAGCTTTCATTACTCTTAAGTCTGTGTGGAGGTCAACATCACTCGCCATCAAAAATAAGATCTGGATTTTCAACTCCAATGTGAAGTCAGCCAGTGCTACTTAACATACAGATCAGAGACTTGCACTGCGCGTCATAAAGAGCATCTCAAACAAATTTCAGACCTTCATCCACAGGTTTCTTCGCTCAACACCACTAAAGATCAGATGGCCGGCCAGAAAAGATCAGCAACAGGCTGGGATCTCTGACATTGACCGAACCAACCAGGAACCGATTGTGGAACAAATAAGCAGGAAGAAATGGAGATGGATTGGCTGACCATACTCTGAGAAAACAAACCATTAAGTGACATCACTAAACAAGGCATCACTCGAGTGGAACCCGAAAGGGAAGCGGGAGGCGAGTTGGTCGTCAGTGCAAGGGTGGGTGACTTGGAGGAGGTCATGTGAAGAGGAGATGAAAGCATGTGGGCAGATTTGGGGCGGAGTGAAAAGTTGGCATAAAACAGAAGACAATGGAGGTTTGCAGCTGAAGCCCTATGTTCCTCTAGGAATTAAAGGATATAATAATAATCATGTGTTACTATTTTTCTTAATTTAAAACGTCTATTTTCTTCTTTTTTTAAATTTTTAAAATATACTTACTGAGACTTTCCATGTACATAGACAGGAAAAGTCTCTCGCAATCGTCTGATTTCATTGAATTCTTTCTGTCTTATAAATGCAACGAGACAGTTAGTTGGTTAAGTGATGCGATCTTACGTTTGGATATATTGAGGTTGTGTGCATGCGTGTGTGTGTGACTGAAAAATGTGGAAGAAAGAAATTGGTGGCATGTAATTCCGCTCAGACTACCAGCCTTACTTTATGCTTTCTTTGTGAAGAAAATGAATCGCACAAGAAGTACTCATGTTTTGAACTTTGAAGTGTTATTTTTCAAGATTAATTATTATTACTCATTTGTGTTCCAAGCGTAAAATAAGAACTCAACAACACATCCTCCCACAGACGACTCACTCGTCACTTCCCCTCGGAATTACACTCCAGCAATGGCCTGCTTAGTGCACTGTATTGAAAGCAACCAAGTTACTTATAAGCTGTCGGGAAGGCAGGGGGACCAGAAGGAAGTCCCTCTGAAGCACTGATAACACGTCCAGAGACTGCCACAGATGTGCTAGGGCCATTAATACAAAATTTTGCAAACAGGGGAAGGTGCCTACAGATTGGAAGAAGGGCCACCTCGTCAAACTGCCAAAGAAGGACGACTTATGCATCTGAAAGAACCGGTGTGGAATAATGCTCTTGTTCACGCCAAGTATAAATACTATTTCGTATCATCGTGGAACGAATATAGGGTGCACTGATGATGCAGAACTTCATCAGCCTGAAACAATCTCGATTTAGGAAAGGCAAATCGTGGGTTGATCAAATTTCAGTTGTGGGCGTCATAATAAAGCAGGGCATAGGGTGGCAGTCAAGCCTCTCTCTACTTAAACACCATCTACTTCGGTAAGGCCTTCGACAAACAGTGTTAACCGAGAAAAATTTTGAAAACTACTTCAACTCTATGGCGTTCAGTACCCAAGTCTTTGCCAACCTCATTCAACGACAACTATATGACATTAGCATGTGTCAGGTGATCCACAACAGGAAACTTAGTGAGGCGTTCGAAGTGAATACAGGAGTAAGACAAGACTGGCTGGCTGCCTGTTAGAACCAGCGACGATATTCTTGATCGTGTTGGACTGGACAATACATCAAACTATGTCAGTGGGGAGTGAGAAGACTGAACCACACTGGACCAATATAATGACTGTAGAAGGTTTGGATTTCGCGCGTGGATGATTTATGTTTAATGTCATACAGACTAGAAGACTTGCAGGCGGAAACCAACAAACTGGCTGGCAAAATTAACTGGCTGACTGGAAGCGAAGGCAGGACTCTTGGGGAACATAGGGAAGATGGAGGTGATGAAGATAGCCAACCAGCACCACCAGCAGCGACACCCTACCCCAACCGCCATCAATACGAGAGATTTGAATGAGGTCAATTCCTGCATTCACTTATCCGATTAGGAAGCATAGTTTCAACTAAAGGCACGCCTAACGGATAAAGACGTCAAAGCCAGTCAGCCAGAATCGGAAAGGCAAGATACACACTCCTTCATCAACCTGAAACTAGTTTGATAATATTTTGCACTCCCCCCCCCAGCAACACAAATGTCAGTGACGTCAGCCAGTAAATTCTTTCATATGGGTCAGCGACTTGGTCTGCGTCTCACGAAAGGATTTTCAACAGACTACTGCGGACTTTTATGAACAGCTACCACCATTCACTGGTTCAACACTGAAGATCAAATGACCAACTGGTCGGCTGGCTGGGCAGAAGGAATTAGCACCAAGAACCTCTGGCTGACTGGCAGGGGAAGAGCCAACTAAGAACTGATTGCTCAACAAGGGGTTATATCGGAGAAAATGGAGATGCATGTATGGGGTATACGTTGAGAAGGCCACCAAATGGCATAGCGCGCAATACAGACCATCATTGCCGGAATGGAATCTAAGTGGGGAACGATGAGTGGGTCGTCGGTGAGAGGGTGACGTGGAGGAGGTTGTGTGGAGAGGAGGAGATGAAAGATCAGATTCTGGTCAATCGTGAGGTCAGGCAGCTGAAGAGGACAGCAGAAAATAGAAGAAAGTGGATATTTCTTGTTGAGGTTTAATGTTCCACTTAGAACGCAAGTCAGTAACAATAGTAATAATGTAAGCAGTTAGTAAGCTTACTCTGTTATCCTGGTATACATAGAAGATCAATTAATCGCATAAGATTATCTCACTTAGCTTGATTAAGAACTTTTCAATTCGTCTGCTTCTCCATTTAATCTGAAATGCAGAGATCTGAAAATCTGAAAAATATAGCTGATAGATTTTTATCGCACAGAAAGTCATTATTCCTTGGCTTCATATCAGAAAACGATCAAAATCTAGGCAAGTTAACCTTTGAGAGTTAACATGGAAATAATTATCACAACTGATGATTAGTTAACAGAGAAGATCTTTGTTACTTTGTTACGGTCCGATTTATGGCATGGTTACATTGAAATGATCACAAATGTTTTCTCCAGCTTTCTAAGCAATGTAATCTACAATCCTGTGGGATATTTTCAGATACTACCATACCATACAGAAAATCAAAACATGTAATTCAGCGAAGTGACTCTTTTCAACGAATTTATTATCAAGCTGTACAACCGTATATATATATATATATATATATATATATATATATAGTTTTTGAGAAGTTATATCCCATGAGGGAATGCATAAAATAATAATAGTATGAAATGCAATTAAAAGTAAAATGTTTGTGATTATAATCATAGTTATATATCAAGTGGCAAAACAAATTAACATCGTATACAGAATAATTCATAGGATGGATAGAACTTGAAAAAGGGTGTGCAATTACAGGATTAGTAGACAAATCGAATAAAATAAAAACGTTACGTAATACTGTGTGAAATTTGATAGCATAGAATTTATCGTTGTAAAAAAGAATTGATTTAGAATGACAAATGGAACAAGTGAAATAATACCGGGGACACTTCAAAGTAAGAGTAGTAATAGTAACAACTGACGTAATAAGGAAGTGTATACAAATTCAGTAGACAAAATGAAAAATGAAAAATTGGTAGAGCTAAATTATGATTTGGGATTAACATACTTTAGCATGGAGGGATTAAGACCATGAAAGTTGGAGGGGTTGAACGGACTTTTTCTGTACACAGAGATCTGGCTTTTCTGTTTCGATAGCCAAAGCACCATCAATACAGATGAGTCGGGTACGTACGGATTTGGGTGAATTTCTCTTTGCCTTTTAGATGACTTTAAAGGTGGAGGCTATAGAGATAGGGTGATCATTATCGACCAGATTTTCAATGATCGCGCTTCTTATTACGCGCACTTCTACCTCTTCGTAACCATGCGGGATAGTGTTTTTGCACTCTTTTGAACAAAAATCGAGTCGAACGACCGATATGCCTAGCTCCACACAAGCAGGTGAATTGATAAACACACATAGAGTTGGTCAACAGCGGCATCTTGTCCTTCAGGTTATTGAACAATAATGGTCGACTAGTAAAGGCTATTCTCAAAGATGCAGCAGGGAATATTCTTTTCAAGGACTGTGATATCCTTCGTTTCATGATACCGAAAGCTAAGTCCCCTTTGAATTCCAAGCTCATTTGAAGTATTTTCTTGGGAGCGGTTGATAAGTCACGTTTTGTGGAAATCCATTTTCCATTAGGATTTTCCTCAAAGTGTATAACTCATCTTCCACAGTATCAGTGCTACATATGCATCGAATACGAGTGGCAAGCGACCGGACCAGGTTTCGTCTTCGACCAATGGGTACCCAGTGGTAGAAAGTTGTCAGTTGACCATTCCATGACAGCTTACGATAAATCGACCTCTTCAGAGTTCCATCGGTCCTCCTTGATAAGTTCATATCGAGGAAATGAATGCTAGACTCGTTCTTCATTTCGAGTGTGACTTTTATCGCAGGATGGCAACCATTAAATGCACTGAATATATTAATCAAGTTACAATCACTTACAAATAATGAAGGTGACATCTACATACCTTTTATATATTTGAAAGCTTTGGATTGTAGGCTTCAGCTGACCATTTTCTAGACTGCATATGAAACAGTCTGCAAGGAGAGGACCCAAGGGAGAACCCATTGCAATACCATCCTTCTGTCTGTATATTGTTTCATTGAAAGTAAACTGTACATTCAATGTACATCTCAAAAGTAGTTCTTTAAGATCTGTAGTGGATACCCCTATATTCAATTTGTTGTCTTCAATATATAATAATAATATCTGCGTATAAAACGTATAGTTTCTGTCAGTGGAACATTCGTAAATAGGGATTCTACATACAAAGAAAATACATGTTTATTCAAAGCATTTGTATTCTGTATACATTCAACAATTTGGAAGGTGTCCCAAAGGGAATGATTAAATAGCTGTCCCCTGACAGGTTCGAGGATTTCAGCTTACCACCCAAATGCTGGGTGATGGAGTGACATATCCAAGATAGGGCGGAGTGGAAGGCCAGATTTGTGTATTTTCGGTAGACCATAAAGTCTTGGTATTAGAGATCCTGTTGGTCTGATCTTTTCGTATAATTCTTTACGAATGATATTAATGTTCTTCATTCTCTTTAAAGCTTCGGTAAGTTGTTTCTCGATAAATTTCGTCTTGTCTTTGTCGTTCGGTTTTGAGAATTAACTACTGTCTAAAAGTTTATACAATCTATACATTCATTTTTGGACAAAATAGATGTAAGTAATTGATTTTATTCAGATTGAAACTGTGATAGGCTACAGGGATGCTGCTTTCAAAAGCTGATGGTGGTGAGGTTCTACATAAAATCAAATGAAACATGTAAAGTGAACGTTTAATTGCACTGTAATGGCTTAAACAACTTGATTATTCAATAGTTTCAACACCTAAATATTTGCGGTGGACACAGTCTTCTAGCTGTGCCATTCATTCTGTTTTCTGATTTCTGAACAGCGTAATTCTTCACACAGATGGATAAAATTCATATTCTGAAACAGATTTTCAAAGTCACTTTAAGCTGATCGGATGTTATAAGGTCATGTTAACTCAGTTTTTTGCTGGAAATCTAGAATTTCATGTATATATACAAGAGAACAAAGAAGATTTGAATATGTTTAAATGGCCGTTTGACACGTAGATTAATCACAGTTAATTATACTAGTTGTCACACTACTTGCTAATTCAAGTGTAAAACAGGTTACTCACTGATGAAATGATATAATAACTTGATTACTAATATACATAACAGCGTAACATGAGAAGTTGGAATATTCAACTCTTGTCCAGTAGTTGAATTACTCACTAAACTTAACCCCATAAAAGATTTCAGAATTTAAAAGCAGTAAAAACGTCGCACACAAACCAATAAAATCACTTCACTCAGTTGGCTGGCTCTATGTCAACCAAAAGAGTCGACAACGACAGAAGATAAAACCAACATCATCTACAAAATAAATTGTAACAACTGCGAAAAACACTACACTGGCCAAAGTCGACATCCCCTTCGTCTTCGTATCCACGAACATAAGCTGGCCGTCAAAAGAAATGACATCCACTCCCTCATATCGCCTCACTGCATACAGACAACCCCAGACATCAGTTCGACTGGGACAACCAGTGTTGAAATATTAGACAGAGGAAACACCAAGAATGCTAGAGAGTGTTTAAAAGCGTACCTGCTATTCCAGTGAATCGTCAATCAATAGACAAATCGAGATAGAGAAAAATTACCGACAGACAAGAAGGAAATGTCACACACAAAGTGTTAAACTTCAGGTAAATGAAACAATCAGTTCCAATAGAAGTAGTCTAGAGGGTGTGAAAACACACAAAACAATCAATCACGCCCAAGGTCACCAGGAGAGATGATTAATAAACTCATGGAGAAATCTTTAAGTTCATTTCAAATTGAAGTATGCGCTGAAGATGTTGTCTAGTGAGGCAATGAAAGCTTTGCAAATAAACTATCCAGCCCAGAGGAGACAACCACATTAAAATCATCCATTTGAGCTACAAGTCTTCTCCATCATATCTAAACTGATTTAATAGATTTCCTATTTCATAATCATGCATTGGAATCAAAATCTGAAAAGTGTTCGTACCTTTCAGTTACTATAGATAGAAGCATATTTGCATCAAGTGAAGCCGTTTGTGCTATGCTAGTACTTCTTGTCATGCAGGGAAATTTACTACTATCCTTGTGAAACACTATTTATCTAAAAAATTGTTTTTATCTATAAGTTTCGAATGAGAAAGGATAAAAATGTTGTGGTTCTTTTAGCCGACTCAGTATGAATCAGAGAATGCTATTTCACTAGGCATATATATATATATATATTAGTATATACCCTTAACCTACGACTGCTCAAAGTACATTTTTTCTCCTTCACTTTCCCAGTGGAACATAGGGCTTCAGGCTAGAGGCTTGAAGTTTCTTTAGCAGTGTTTATTTTTGCAGGATGGGGTTGCTAGCCTCATGCCCAACCTTTCCTCTATATTAGCAATATTTCTGGCTCAGCGAGGTTGAGGAGTGCGTCGGCCGGCGATCGAAACCCGGACCATGTGCATGGTTGGCGAGCGTTCTAACCGCTATGCCAGCGACGCAAAGTACATTACAAGCAAGAATTCATGCAGATTCAAATTTAACTGTAAAATTTTATGATTTCTGACTGTGACTCAGATTGACAGTTTCCTACTCTCTACCGATCGCTCCAGTTTCTATATCAGTATGGAATGTGTTTCGATGCTCTCGGCAGTAGATTATGTCGTCGTATGATGATACGACTCTTATATCGGAATAATTGCTCAGCTAATCGGGATAAAAACAACTTGAAAATCAAGTTGAACACTGCTTGAAAAAAAAAACTTTTCCTACCGACTCGTTTTGCCAGCACGAAGGTGTATTTAGAGTTTACAGTTTACAATTTATTTAGGATAGTAGGCTATATGCCTGTGTTAATCCTTTCGATTTATTGCATACAGGAGGTCCAATCTCGCCTTGAATGAATCAACGGATGGCACTGATACGACGTGTTCCGGTAGGGAGTTCCAATGGTTCACAATTCGATGCGAAAAACGGATCTCCAGACGCAGACGATTCGACTGTGGTTTTTGAACCTTGAGGTGATGTCCTCGCAATTGGTTGGTGCTAGAAGGTGTTCTCTGGTCCTGAGATGCTGTTTACAGCTTCCGTTTTGTTACCTTTTCGCTTACTAAGACGCGTCGAACGCCTAGTAGGTTTTACTTCCGGGGTAACTGGGATAGTAACCGCCGGTGTGATAACATTCATGATGGCACTTACTGCGTCATCTTCAGACGGCAGTCCGTGTCACTCTTACTAGCCACGCTATCATCAAGAGGTTCCATGGCTTTAGACAGCAGTTCGTGAGCCTCCTTTATTAAAGTCATCTTTGGGGAACAACACATTCTGCACATCCAGTGGGATGTTGGAGCAGTACAACATTTGTATGCAGCTGGACGTAATCCAGTACACATCTTATGATACCACTTTTCACAGTTATTACAACTGTATTCCATCATCTACCAAAAATTAACACTCCGCCCTATTACATTTATGTGGTACTTTTGACATAATGAACTTCTACTGGAAACAGCCAAGACAATTTACCCAATATAGACTATATAAGTGGTTAAAATCAAAACTTAACAGACAAAAGTCAAGTAAGCGTTTTTTTTGAAAATGTTCTTGAAGTAAATAACACAACAAAACAGCGATTTGTCAAAAACGTGAAATACGTGAAAAAAGCACTCCCTTTCAAACAGCGCGCGAATAGTGGAATGTTTATTAAAGTTGGAAGACTTTAAGACAACTTCCATCGACGAATAAAAGTACAGTGAATAAAAGAGAAATATGAATTTGGAGCAGATGAGAGTGACCGTAATTACAGGATAAATAAACTACTATTGTTCACAGTTTACGATGTTCATCCCAGAAGGAACGGTTTAATGTGCTAACTTTCACAAGGGAGAGTTGAGCGGTGAAGTCAGTCTGATTATACCAAGTGAATCTGTTCATCTTGCCCACAATGACTGAAACAATTCCTTTGAGAAAATGTTTGCAAGTTGATTACGGATTGATATCAGTTGGAGAAAAATTGAAAACCAGGGAATACTGTACAGCTGCTGTTTCATCCTAGTTTGGGAATCATCGGTAGTACGCACCCACAACACGGGTACGAACCCAGGACCTACCGGTTACAAGGCAAGCTCATATACCATTCAGCCACTGGGACCCGATTCATGAATTCTAACTTCTATCAATTTGTGATTTAGTGCGACCCCAACCATTGCCGTCGGTGGGACATCCATCCACACACGTGGCATCTCATTGGACCTCACTGACTACGACTTCTCACTAGAACTCCAGGAAACTTCATCCTGTAGCAAGTCACTAGCGAGCATCAGATTATTTTTCTATAGTTTGGGAATGAAACAGCACCTGTCCAGTACTACCTGGTTTTCAATGGTTCTCTAATTGATATCAATCCGTGATTAACTCGTGAAAACATAACTAACCCTTACAAACCAATCTATAGAAAAATTTTAGCAAATAAATTGGTCCCAATTAAAAATAGTGGGTATTTCCATAATATTTTTACTGTTCATTCCTTGCATTTTGGAGGGGGATGGATATAAGGTTTCATCAAAACACTCTTATCACACTCCATTCTCTATCAACACTTCCAGCTAGTTCCAAGACTACATACTGCAATAATTTCCTATTTAAACGATCTTCAGTACTGCTTGCAGTTATCTGTAAAACGTCTTATTTCTTTGGTCTGTATTGTTTTCATTTGTGTAACGTAGTGTAACTAAAGCCCTTCGTTTTCAATTGCTACTTGCTGTTATGCTCCTGGAGTACGATCACTTACCACCTCATAACAGCCTTCCTTTGATGCTGCTTTTGACAAGATGATAGGCACACCGTCTTTCAGTGTCTAAGTGGTTGCTACTCACGTGACCAGATTCGATCACTGAGTCTGCTCTCACAGATTCTTAACACTGTTGTTTCCTATTTTTCCGTTTCTTTTGGAGTCTGAGCAACATCGCAGGTCGGCCTTGAAAATCGTGAGGATATTACATGTTTCTTGTGTTCAATGAAAGACGATACACCGGTCGACCAGTTTCCTGAAGGCTTTGATCATCTGGTGTTATCCGACCTCACATTAAAGAGTCTCCTCAATTTCAAAGAACAATGTTTTTTTACTAAATTTTTTTGTGTGCCTTGAAGTTTCAATATTTTTTTATATTTTTGGTTGCAGCTTGATTCCCTACCATATTTTTGGTACAAGTATGGAATTTTCATCATGGATATCGGTAGCCCAAATTTCGCAGGCCGACCATAGATATCAATTATGCTTCTGCAGGGGATCAAACCCCAGACCATGTGCATGGTCGGCGAGAGTCACTGACGCAATAATAATAACAGCTTTATTCCAAACAGTATTTGTGGTACAGGTGTGGAATTTTCAGCGTGTATTACAATATTGCATGTTATTACCTCATAAATTTTATAAGATTTTAAAATCAAAAGCAACACCCAAAAAAAGATAAATAAAAAAATAACAAATAAAAAAGAACAGCGTTGCGTTTACATTTTAAAGAATGCACCACAGGATATGAAATATAAAATTAGTGTGTAATAAATGTGAACAACAATATAATAGTAACGAGGAAAGGAAAACAAAAACTAATGGACTATTTGTTAGAGTGCCGCAGTGAGTTGATCCTGTCATACCTACTTCGGATAGAGAGGATGCTCGGGGTCTGACAATATTGTATTCTCTAGTTTCTTACATGACATTATATGTATGTACACAATAGTGTTAACCAGCTGGTTTAACGATATCCCGCTTGCCGTACTAACGGCTTTTAGTGCCTGCCCTTCTCAGCAAAGCAAAGTCTTTCTTAAGTAGTCCAGGAAAGATTAATGGGGAGCAGTAAAGGGGGATGGGTGGAATACAAGAATTAACAAACTGAGAAAGCAAAGACTGCTTTACACCAGACTGCCTAAACCTCCAAATGTAGAACGTTGAGCGAAACATCTTTCTAGTGACTAGCAAGATGCGGGAGGACCAGGAAAGGTTGAAGGAAAAACTTAATCCAAGGTACTTGACATTAGATGTAATTTCAACCACTATGCCGTCAATGATAATAGGGCCATGTGAGCTAACTAGTTGTTGTAGGTCACGTTTACGTCTGAAATAGAAAAATTGACTACCTGACATTTAGACGGATTTAGCTTAAGACAGTGTGAAGAGGACCACTGACTTATTTCCGACAGAAAGTTTTTTAATTTGGAACAATCTGATGAAACCCTTCCACCAATCAGACAAAATCCCTAGCAAACCAATACTTGAAAAATCATTGTATTTGTTTGTGTTCACGTCTGAATACTATTCCCACAGTTCAATATTTAATTAGAATCAGAATATTACATATGGATTTTAACATTCCATTTCGTGTCATTTAATATTAACCAAAATCACACGCTCAGTAATTGGTTAAAGAATACAAACCGTATAGATATAAATAACGGTTATATCAACTGAAAACATACTTTGGCCTCGGTGTCCTGCCATCTGCTGTTACACTATGACCAGTCAGTGACACCATCGAGAAGGTAATCAATACAGATTAAAGTTAGTTTTTGCCGTATAGGTTTAAGTATTTCTTCTCAGGTATGCAATGCAGTAAAATGCCTTCCATCTCTGCTACTTGGAAAGTGTCATTGAGAAATTAAATAGGTCTTTATATAAGTAAATTTTTGGCTTTATTATAATCCAATTTATTTAATTTACTCTTCAAAGGCTATTTTATAACTATATAATTTTGCACAAAACCCCTTCGTAAATTGATATTGCATAGCTTAATTTCAGAGCTGATAAAAATGGGAGAATAACTCTCATTACTTATGCAAGAATTATATATATATATATATATTTATGAAATAGGAATATATGTATCCTGCAAGTAAGTAATTCGATCTCTAGTTAACCTGATTTTGTTGTTAAGGTCAATGAAGAAGATTTTCCAGAACAATGATAAGGGAATTTAATCAGTACATCCAGAAGGTATAACCGAAATGTTGAGCAATTCGACAATGATCTCCATCCATAAATGAAGTGTGGGAAATAAAGTCATCTTGTCGTGAGAGCTGGCTGCTAGCCAAATTGGTAGGCAGTAATTTACGTCAAAGTTTGCGTCCTCAATATCGGTAGTGAGAAAAATAAGAACAAAGACTCATTCAACAATCAACCACAACTGACTTTGTGTAGACAGACACAGTTAGCCTATTGATAATCTGGCATTCAAGAAACAGCCAAAAAGAGATGCAAGGTTAACTTTCAATGAGTAACAACCAATCAAGACTGTGTTTTTCTGCTAACAGTAATTTATATTAGTGTACATGAAAATCTATAAATATGTGTTGATTCCTTTAACAAACGATCTGTTGCCTGGCCCTTGTCTTCTGTTGTTACAATCTGAGAAATAGTATGTTTTGATCGAGGCTGTAGTCAACAGCGTATTTTACTGGAAATCTAGATTGAATATTTTGTCTTGGGTAATATATGTAAACTACTGGAGAGCTTTATTTGACTTAATTTTCATGCTACTGAGCACATCTCAGGAAGAAGTTTGTCCATATTAATTCGTTTGTTAGATATATCACACAGTGAGTGAAATAGTATTATTTGCTGGATGACAATGTTTCGAACATAATTTAATATTGTTAATTATCATTTCATCAATTATAATCACACAACTTCGAAACATGAGTTTTATACTATTCTTTGTCCTCTCGTGTTTGTCATCGTTGGAGTAGTAGAATTTCCCAGATTTCCTGATGGACACGTGTTGAATCATTCGATGAACAAAGATTCAGTTGTCAATCTCTCCCTCCCTACATCCTGTGCTATTAGATTTTAAAACTGTCATCCTATCCCATCGATCCTATTGTATGGTTGTGTGTAATTGTATGCAGTGAGTGGTATGGCTGAACTATTTTCTAGATTTCTCACCCTACTAAGGTCAACTAATCTAGATTTTACAACAAGCCACAACGCTGAATAAAGAAGGATTTGATGAATTCATCAAATTATGGTACAACTCTATGTGATGTAATTGAAGTGTAAGCCAATTTATCCTAATTTTAATCTCTCATACCCCTTTCCACATACCTATTCGAACACGAACTGAAAGACATTCACATGTGTCGTCTTGTATGATTAATTCAATGTAGTCTATTTGCTTACCAATCATATATGTCACCGAAAACACCTATTGTGTCATGAAGAAAATAAAAGACAGATTCAGTGGAGAAAATTTGCTTTATCGACGAAATCATCTTCAGAGGCTGTACAAAATTATACAGTGGTGACATAATTGGTGAAATGGCCGGAAAGAATCAACAACAAGAAACTATGGGGATAAACAAAACAAGAACCAATCGCCAACCAACATATATTCAAGAGAAAGTAGAGATGGATTGGGCACCCACTCGATGAGGAGGCCACCGCTGGGTGACATCTTGCGCGCGTCAGGCCGTCGCTTGAGTTGAACCCGAAAGAGAAGAGGCGAGTGGGACGTCAGTGCAAGGGTGACATGGAGGAGATGATGTGAAGAGGAGTTGAAAGAGTATAGACTAACGTGGATGCAGGTGAAAAGCAGAGCAGAAGACAGAAGCAAGCGGAGACGTGCAGTTGAAGCTCTATGTTCCACTAGTGTAACAACAGAAGACAGGGCGAAGCAACAGATCGTTTTATTATGAAAATCAACACGTATTTA
Source organism: Trichobilharzia regenti (assembly GCA_944472135.2). Classification (NCBI taxonomy): domain Eukaryota; kingdom Metazoa; phylum Platyhelminthes; class Trematoda; order Strigeidida; family Schistosomatidae; genus Trichobilharzia; species Trichobilharzia regenti. Next base: position 151,911,517 of record OX235270.1, read on the forward strand.
TACATATTTCACATACATTATTATAGACAAGCGCAGTCATCTGATTGGTTGTTTAGGTAGACAAACGCAGGCTTCTGATTGGTTGTTTCGGGATTCCTTGACAAATAGAGTTCTCTCTGCGAATCATATTTTGCCACGTTAACTTTGCTGTGATTGGTTGTTGACTCAGGCTTGTTCATATTTTCTCACGGCCCATATTAGTGACCTAGACCTTAACGTAGATTAGTGCCAACCAATCGGCTAGCAGCTGCTCTCACCACACTAGGAACCCAAGGTAACAATAATAATAATTGATATAATTACTCAGAAGTGGCTTTAGAAGTAAAAAATAAGCTGTAAATTGCGTAGTACTCAACTGCACAAAGATAGACATTTGATAAGGTTAAAATCGCTATTGAGCGAGAGAGAATAAAGGTAGTTGAGTGTCAATTTAACAGGTGTGAAGAGGGTGTGAAATGTACAGAAAGAGCATATGAGAGCGACAATATTGAATTAATTATTAAAGCAAAAGCAAAAATTAAAAGTAAAATTAAAAATCAAAAACAAAAGAGAATCAAAATGTTTTACAGGCGACGATTAGTGAAGAGGTTAAGACCAAGGTAGAAAAAAGAGACTGGACAAACTCTTTCTGTATACAGAGTTCAGGGTTGTATTGATGAATTGCCGAAGCCTCCGCTATACACAAAACCGAAACCTGACACCCTTTGTACCATTTTCGTTTTGCTAACCATGCCGCATAATGTTCAGAAATGCGTTTGGAAAGCGTGCGCTTTGTGTGGCCAAGATCATATATATTCCAATGTATTTCCAACAGTATACATATATATATATATATCCGGGTGTATAGCACCCAGCTGAAGATTTCTACCGAAAATTGATGAACCAATTAAACCCTGGTTTATAAACCTTTGTCTTTTGTTTTAAATTCATAACGGAAAATAAAAGTACCCTAACCTAGATTTTGCTTGGCTTTTATGCTCCAAAAGTCTCACTGAATGACTTACGCCGTTCCACTACCTCGACCGGTGTGTTTTATCTAACAATCATTCCAGCAAGCTATTAGATAAACTAAACTGCTTTGCTGAATTGGCAGTTACACAGGATTCTTTAACCGACAAAGCTTGTTTATAATTCACTTTTTGGGTGATTGAATGCCAGCCAACTTCATTCCTACCACCATTGCTAAGATTTCTCTGCCGTATTGTTTCCGAGGTTCCTTCTTCGAATGGAAGTACTACTGATGATTTATATTCCCTACTTTTGGTGTCGTCATTATACTGTGAATGCTCGGCAGGCATTTCGTCATTAATATCATTATAATTACCACTATCACTACCATTATTATTAGTTTAATTTTTACATTTCCTTACATACTTCCTGATTAATTTATAAGAGCAAATTTTAAGCTTCAAAGCTTCTCTTATATGCCTCACTTCCCATCTTAGATTTTCCTTGGTACTACCTAGCTTTGGTACCCTATGGTCACTTAAGCATCTCACAAATCCTAATTTTACTGACATAGGATGGGATGATAAGAAGTTCAAATATCTGTTTGAATGTGTGAGTTTTCTGTAAACACCAGTGTTCAACATCCCATCTTCTCTCCTTTTTACGCTACAATCTAACATTGGAAGATAGTCTTCCTGATTTCTCATTCATAAGTTAATTGAACTGCCTCCACTTTTGAGTTGATTTGTTCGAAAAATCTGCTTATGTCCTAAGTTCTAAGTACAGTGAATGTGTCATGTACATAACTCCACCATACCTTGAGAGAGGGAGTGGTGGGGTGGACTGAATGTTTCAATCGTTATGTTTTACCATCTATCCATGGACATATCTGCCACAATCGGGGATTTTGATGACTCCATTGAAACCTCCTCAGTTTACTTATATATATTCACTTGGAATTTTTATACTCTGGAAGTTAGGTATGGCTGCATTCCAAGCACTTTGTTTTAAGTTCAAGTTCTTGGTCAGATATAAATTAGTTTCTGACCACCTCTATAGCCATATTTATCAGTTTAAGTGTATATAAAATGACGGGTTTCAAATACGACGAAATACGCATCCTCAATCCCACTACTGCTAGTCACCATCCACCAACTAACTTCAAATTACATACCGAGACATCTTTGAAGCACCTGCAAAAACGCTGATATGTCAACCTGAGACCGAGCACTTCAGTCCAATCAATCGATGGGAAAATTCAAAAAGTGAATTAAATAATGAATATGACCCGTTGAACAAGAGGTGGATCTCTCGTAGCGTAAGTGTTCTAGTCGATAACGCTTTGGCTGGTGTTTGAAAGTATGGACACTGGGTTCGAGCCTCGATGGGAACATTATCATCACTGACCGAGGTTTGAATGCAGGTACATGCAGATGACGAGTCCCGAATATGACGGAATGCGCATTCTGGTTGCCACTGCTAGTCACCATCCAAAAATGCAAACTGTATGTTTATGAACAGCGATTTGATTAATGAAAAATATACTTTTGCTTCCGTGTCTTGCCTTCTGTTTTTACCATATTAGTGTATAGTATTGGTATACTCAAAAAGCATAATCACGATTCATGAAGTGGAAATTGTGGTCTTGAAACAAAAAGCAACCATTATGAAGATTTTATTGTACACTTTTGATTCACTTGACTAATTATTTTGACGAATCATGTAGTTGCTAATCTTTCTTCACCGGAAAACTGGTTCTGATGATTTCTAATAGCTCTAAGTTTAATGAGTACCATCATGGCGATGGTACAAGTATAACTGATCATTCTGTTTGAGTTTTATGAATATTTTTTTCTTCACTTTCTCAGTGGAACATTGGGCCTCAAGCTAGTGGCTTGAAGTTTCTTTAGCCGTATTTAGTTTTACAGGATGGGGTTGCTAGCGTCATGCCCAATCTTTCCTCTTTACCAGCATTATTTCTGGCTTAGCGAAGTAAAGGATTGCGTCTGCGGCCGGGGATCGAACTTCGGAATATTTGCATGGTCGGCGAGCGTCCTAACCGCTGTGCCACTGACGCACGAGTTTTATGAATAGTTGTATGAATAGCATAAAAAACAGCAAAATTCTCATCCCTTCTTCATTGTGACAACTCAGTGGGTGCACATTTGAATGGTATTCACTTGTCATATGTTTTTTGATGAATTATTAATGATGACAACAGGCCTGTAAAACACTGCACCAACATTTGTTTTTCATGCACACACTTCGATAAGGTTTAAAGAGTCATACTAATAATGATGATAATAATAATAATAATTAAAATATTTGATTGAAACTGTCAAAGAACTGTTTATTAATATCATTAAAGATTTATGCATTGCAGAGAATAAAAAGCTAAACAAAACTACAGCCAAAAAAATATTTATTTTTTCGTTCTGTTTTTCATTCGTGAGATAAAAAAGCAGGAATTTCTGATGGTAATCAAGATTATTAATATTATTAGTAACTCAGTACTCAAATTACTGACAATCCATTGAAATGGAACTTTGTTTAGACTTCTGCACCTAACAGAGTGTTGACTAGTGAAGCAGATAAATTTTTCGTTCTGAAGGTCAAAAACAGAAGTGTAGCAGAAGGCTTCAACTATAAAAACAATCCAGTATTTTTCACCTAAACATTGACAGAAATTATCTCTGCTTTCAGGTTCATTTTACACCTCATATTGATCAATCATGTTAGACTGAAATGTTTGATGTATTTTGACATGTCGTCTCATAGTACGGACACCGTGACCACGTCTGAGGTTTAACATGAAGTTATTTTGGTTGGTGGTGACTTGCAGTGAAATCTAGGCTACCCTAGGTCGTCCTATCTGAAATTCTTCGGTTGGATATGCCTGTATCCCTAGTGAGTGATTGTGTTCCCACTGACACTCAAACTATGCATCTATCACATCCTTTATTAGTGAATAGTTTTTTGGAGTCTGGAAACGATGCGGGCAGGGATCCGTAGTCATCTGGCACATCAATAATCGCTCGGAATGCAGGTACATCCCCATGAGGAGTGCCAAACAAGACGAAGTACTTGTTCCACTATCGCGACATGAAAGAAAATCTTATTATTATAATTTCCTTTAATGCCTAGAGGAACATAGGGCTTCAGCCGCCCAAGTCTCCATTTCTTTCTGCTAAAGTTTTCACCTGGCTCGACGTCTGCCAGAGTATGGCCAATCCAATCCACCTTCATTTCTCCCTGCCTATTTGTTGCACAATCGGTTCCTGGTTGGTTTGCTCCCAGAGATCCCTGTTGATGATCTTTCATGGATGGCCATCTGACTTTAGGTAGTATTGAGCTGTTGAAGACAGCTGTTAATGAAGGTCTGTAGTTTGTTCGAAGTGGCCTTCGTGACGCGCTGGCCACCTCTCTGATCCACAAAGTAGCACTGACTTCACATTCAAGTTGAAAATCCGGATGTTGTTTTTAATGGTGTGTTGTGCTGTTGACCTCCAAACAGACGTGAGGGTAATGAAAGGTTGTCTTGCTTTCCTGACTCCCGCTTTGATATCCTCATCAGTTCCACTTGCCTGTGGTTGAAACGATGGTTCTCAGGTAGATAAAGGATGTTGTTTCTCTCAGGTTCGTCCCATTTATGCTGGCCGACTGTTGTCTGTTGTAGTGATTCATTATGGATAAGATTTTATTTTGATAAATCACATACAGTGTTGTACAGTTATATTAACTGATGACCACGTTTCGAGCACAAACTATTGCCACTCATAATCATATCAAGTAACTCACACAACTTTGTTCTTTTATTTATATACATGTGTGGAATGGATTAGATATTGGATTAAAAATCAATGTGAGATGATGTCCATTCAGAAGTAATAGTACGAGTAATATTGATCCATTACAATTATATGGGAAATACGAATGTTTTATACGAGTGTTTTTTTACAGTCATAATACGTTACTTGTTAGAATGTCTTGATGTATTTGAATTGAAATAGAATTTTAAGATTATTTATTATCCTTTTCTGATTTGACCTGCGGTAATAATGTCTTCCATATCTATGGTATTTGCATTGAGTCATTTCTGTTGCATGTGTTGGGTGTAGACCGATAAATAAGGATTCCGTGATCAACCTCTCTCTCAACCTATCTAGATTACTTTTTAGAATTTTAACCCTATCCCACCCTATTGCGTGGTTGTTTGTTATTGCGTGAAGTGCAATAGCTGAGCTTTTTTCTAAATTACTTATCTTATCGGGTAGGGTCAACCATTCTTACCTTAGCTAAATTCTTATGTTCCGACAATCTGACTACTCCTGACCTACTAGTTTGACCTATGTGATTGAACTCACAATCATTGGAGGGTATTTTGTAAACTATATTATTTTGTCTGATTGGGTCAACCGACAGGGTCCTTTAACCTACACAGCTTGTCCCTGAGTGAGTTTGTAGGTTTAAATGCCATCTATGTTTCTCAATGGAAGATTTCGATGTGGTTGTGTTCCCTGAGCTGGATAGTTAATTTGCGAAGATTTCGCCGCCCTACCAGGCGACATCTTCAGCGGATACTTCCCTATGAAGTGAGCTCTTTGATTTCTCCACAAGTTTATTAATCATCTCTCCTGGTGACTTGGACGTGATTGATTGTTTTGTGTGTTTTCACACCCTGTAGATTACTTGTACTGGAAATGATAGTTTCATTTACTTGAACTTTTAACCTTTGTGTGTGACATTTCCTTCTTGTCTGTCGGTAATTTTCTCTATCTCGATTTGTCTATTGATTGACGATTCACTGGAATACCAGGTACGCTTCTAAAAATTCTCTAGCATTCTTGGTGTTTCCTCTGTCTAATATTTCAACACTGGTTGTCCCAGTCGAACTGATGTCTGGGGTTGTCTGTATGCAGTGAGACGATATGAGGGAGTGGATGTCATTTCTTTTGACGGCCAGCTTATGTTCGTGGATACGAAGACGAAGGGGATGTCGACTTTAGCCAATGTAGTGTTTTTCGCAGTTGTTACAATTTATTTTTGTAGATGATGTTGGTTTTATCTTCTGTCGTTGTCGACTCTTTTGGTTGACATAGATCCAGCCAACCGAGTGGAGTGATTTTTTAGCTTGTGTACGACGTCAGTTCCTGAATGTTTGAAGAGTCTTGTGGTGATTTCTGAGGTGTTCTTTATATATAGTAAGGCGGTTTTCTTTGTGCTTTCCTTGGGGCTTTTGGCTTGATAGGTTGGCTTGAGGGTATATGTCTTTTGATGAAGTTCCGTGGATATCCATTCTTTCAGAAGACATCCATGAGATATTTTTCTTCAATTTTCCTTAAGGTTGGGTGTGCTGCGGAGAGTTCTGCCTGACTGTCTTGAATAGTGTTTGTATGCAATTCTTTTTGTGTGTTATTGGATTGTTACTGTTGCAATTCAGGATTTTGTCTGTCTGAGTTGATTTTCTATAAACTTGAGTTGCTGATTCCCTTGTTGTTGTTTGATTGACTTAGACGTCCATAAATGGGATTTTGTTCTCGGATTCCTCTTTTATTGTTAATTTGATATCGTTGAAGATGTTGTTTGGAAACGACGTTTGGAAACCGAAACTATTCTGATCATAGTATGTAGTATCACTCACATCAACGACTGACGTTTCCTAGTCTGCTAGCACTGATGCAGTCACTGGTAGTTGATGTGTGTATGAAAATATTCATATCAAAAATTCAGTAGTACGCAGCATGATGCATTTATTACTACTCTGCTGGTGTTCTTATTCATATGACAGGCTAGTATTTAGGGTGAAATACGAAGCAGATGTGCATATGAATAATGACGGTCCTATTGTCATTTCTGTGGTGCAAACGAGCGAAAACAAAACTTTGAGGTGATATTCCTATTCACTCTGCTAAATTAACTAAATTTCCATCATCCAGTTTAGTTGACCAATGGCGTGTCTTTAATTTAGACAGTACAGAAGTCAGAGAATGTTATGTTACTGGTGAACATCAGAATCAATTTGACCTAATTCGTGGATGGTGACTAGCGTTAGTGGAATACGAAATGCGCATTCCGTCATATTCGGGACTCGTCATCTGCATGTACCTGCATTCAAACCTCGGTCAGTGATGATAATGTTCCCATCGAGGCTCGAACCCAGTGTCCATACTTTCAAACACCAGCCAAAGCGTTATCGACTAGAACACTTACGCTACGAGAGATCCACCTCTTGTTCAACGGGTCATATTCATTATTTAATTCACTTTTTGAATTTTCCCATCGATTGATTGGACTGAAGTGCTCGGTCTCAGGTTGACATATCAGCGTTTTTGCAGGTGCTTCAAAGATGTCTCGGTATGTAATTTGAAGTTAGTTGGTGGATGGTGACTAGCAGTAGTGGGATTGAGGATGCGTATTTCGTCGTATTTGAGACCCGTCAATTGGATGTGCCTGCTCTCGTGTGTTCCACTGCAAGTCATCATCCACGAATTAACTTCTAATTACATATGCAGGCATTGTCGAAGTATCTACAGAAGAAGCCGATATGTCTACCTGAGACCGAGTACTTCGATCCGATGAATCGACGGGGGGAATCTAAAACTGAATTAAATGAATTTGATCTTATTTGCATGTCATTTACAAACAAAACATAAACATATTTTCAGTCCGATTAGAAAAAATCAAATGACAAACTACAGAACCGTGATGCAGAAGAACAAAGGCTGATCGACTACTGAAGAAGACTCGGGTGAATACCCGTGAGCTGTAAATTTACAGATCAGTAACTTGCCTAAAGCATTTTTCTGGAAAATAACTAAATTGAATTTGTATATTAAACTTTTGGGGAAAACTCATTCATAACGCTTTTTTTCTTTGATCTGAATTTTCGGCATCCCTTTTATTTAGACGGTTTATCAAGTATAATGATAAAAAAGGTTAGAATTAAGTTAAACTTGAGCTAAATTGATCATCATTCATCCAAGTTATTTTTTTAGACTAGTGTTAATGCTTCCAACTGTAATGCTTTCGGTTTGATTTTAGCCATCTAGGTAAGATTTGGAACGCTCCATTAGAAAATTGCAAAATCCACTTGTGTTGATAAATTAATCAGGAAGTATGCAGGAATATTTAAAAATAAAATTATAATTAATAATGCTAGTGATAGTGGTATTAATAATAGTAGTGACGAAATACACGCCAAACATTCACAGAATAATGACAACACCAACAACAATAGGGAATATAAATCATCAGTAAAACTTCTGTTCGAAGAAGGAACCTCGGGAACATTACGGCAGAGAAATCTTAGCAATGGTGGTGGAGATAAGAGCAAATTAGAAATAAGCTTTGTCGATTAAAGGATTAGTGCTGCAGAACAACCCATTAAAGAAAAAAAATTAGTTTTCTGGTATTGGCTTGTAGGGATTTGATTGGTTACTAGAATTCATCATGAGTTCGTCGGTAGCACAGTGATTAGGACTCTCGCCGACCGTGCACGTGGTCCGGGGTTCGATCCGCTGCCGACGCACACCTGATATCTATGATCGGGCTGCAAAATTTGGGCTACCGATATCACATGCTGAACATTCCATACTTGTACCAAAAATATAGTGTGGAATCAAGCTGTAATCAAAAATAAAAATAGAAAATGAACTGATATTAGTTAGAGAACCATTGGAAGACCGCCTGGAAGTACTGGACAGCTGTTTCCGTCGTCCTAGTTTGGGACTCTTCAGAAGAACGCACCCACCGGGATTCGAACCCAGGACCTTCTGATTACAAGGTGAGCTAGCTCCTAGACCATTAAGCCACTGGGATCCAATCCACTGACCAGTGCATGAATTCTAACTTCTGCCAGTTCACAACATAGCGCGACCCCTATCTTTGATGAAATCCAGTAACCAAGGATTCAAGTCCCTACAAACCAACACTTGAATATCAATGAGATGCTCACTAACTACTTGCCCTATTCAGGTACGTAGTTGCATGGGGTTCTGGTGAGAAGTCGTGACCAGTAGTGTGCAGCAGGTCGGGTGTGAAGACAAATACTCGTGTAAGACATTGGCTAGCGGTTGCACTATATCGTAAATTGGCAGAAGTTACAATTCATGCACTGGTCATTGGATTGGATCCCAGTGGCTTAATGGTCTAGGAGCTAGCTCACCTTGTAATCAGAAGGTCCTGGGTTCGAATCCAGGTGGGTGCGTTCTTTGAAGAGTCCCAAACTAGGACAACGGAAACAGCTATCCAGTACTCCCAGGTTTTCCAATGGTTCTCTAACTGTTGTCAGCTCATGATGAAATGCTGTAACAAATTAGTTTATCTAGCACGATTGTTAGGTGAAATACACAGGTCAAAGTTGTGAAGCGGCGTCAGGCAGTCAGTCAGACTAGCTGAGCACAAAAATCTAGATTAGTTGAGACAAGAACTCTGGCGAATAGTTCAGTTAAGAAGGTCACTATATTCAGTTACACACAATCATACAATAAGATGGAATAAGATCACAGGTAAGACCTAATGTAACGGTGTGTTTTGAGAGATTGATAACGGAAACCTTATTCATCGAATCATCTGAAAAAGAGTACATGTATAACAGGAATTATTCAAAACCTGTCCACCAGGATTTCTGGAAAGTCGTATCACCTTCTTAAACAAATAGGAGAGAATACTGAGAACTATATAAGTCAGTTTTTGACGTTAGTTTGTAGTAATAATTGCTATGATTGTGAAGAATAGAAAGTGTTTTTGAAACGTCATCTAGGAAGTAATAATGTTCCACTCACTGTGTGATATATCTAATAAGTAAAATCAATACGGAATTACTTACTACCATAGTGCCCAAGTCGGTGGCGCAGCGGTTAGGACTCTCGCCGACCATGCATATGGTCGGGGTTCAACCCCCTGCCGACGCACACCTGATATCTATGGTCGGACTGCAAAATTTGGGCTACCGATATCCATGCTGAACATTCCATACTTGTACCAAAAATACAGTGTGGAATCAAGTTGTAAAGAAAAAAAGAAAAAATAAAAGGTCCTAAATTGATTTACTAGTTTTTTCCACCAATTTAATCGTCTGTATTTCGACATATATTGGCAAAACTACCTAAGTAAGATACTTCGCCTCATTGGCAATCGAAGTTACGTAATAGACATGAATCAGAGAGAATGTTTACTTTAACTAGGGTAAGAGCATTGAAAATAAAACATATTTCTGTCGTTTTTGGAGTTTTCTTGAAGTTCTTTTAAAAATAAGCCTCCATAGATGAATTTGAAAACAAAATATGGTGACTGTGCAGCCAACTTATGGACTCATCCCAGTGACCACAGGATTCATTACTTTAAAGTCACCTTTACATTGTATCGACTTAAACTTGTAACAAGGATGTTCTAGGCATTTAATGCAGCATGTTTTCAACCACAGCCAGCTGAACGGATGAATATGTCAAAGCCAGCCAACCACCCAGCCAGTCAGAATCGGAAAGGCAAGATACGCACGGCTTCATCAGTCTGAAACCAGTTTAGAAATCTGTCAAATTCAGTAAGCATAAAGAACAAGATTTGGATTGCGTTCAACACAAATGACTGTGAAGTCAGTCAGTTACTTCGCCTATACGAGTCGGAACTTGACATCGGTGTCATAAAAAGCATTGTCAACAGGTTACTGAAGATCCTTTTCGAACAACTGGCTATGCTGGCTGGGAACAAAATAACAAGCAAGAACCGATCACTGAAAAAAAATATGTAGGAGAAAATGTGAGAGGCTATCGTATGGGATCGTGGGTAACGCAGATCATCACACGAGTACAATCCGAATGACGACCGACCAGTAGATATTCGGTGTGAGCGTGACATAGATGAGCTTGTGTGGCGACAAGGAGATCAGAGATGAGATTATAGTCCGTCGTGGAGTTAGTCAGCTGAAGGGGGCCACACAAAATATAAGAAAGTGGAGGCATGTTGTCGAGGTCTAACTTTCAGCTAAGAACAAAAGGGAATAATAATAGTACAGAGGATGCCTGTGCAAACTTGCCACTTACTTACACAACAAAAAGCCATTTAAACCTCTCGATGTTTAGTATGATTATTTTTACATCATTCAGAGTGTTGAAATATTGCATTAGTTACGAAGTGACTGTAAAGTGCTGTATTTAATTTCATCATTTTCTATTGAAGTTTACGCTTTTATGTTTCACGGTATCAGTTGGAAAGTTAATTAGAAATAATAACGACATGTAACTCATTACTTATTTTATTTTTATTTTTATTTTTTTTATTAATTTTTCATTAACAGCTTGATTCCACACTCTATTTTCGGTACAAGTATGGAATTTTCAGCATGGATATCAGTAGCCCAAATTTTGCAGTCCGACCATAGATATCAGGTGTGCGCCGGCGTGAGCTCGAACCTCGGACCATGTGCATGGTCGGCGAGAGTCCTAACCACTGTGCCACCGACGCACACATTAATAACAACCGATACTATGACGGTGGAACCAGACTACTGTAACTCTGGCGTTTTGAATAATAGCCTCGGTTTGGATATGATTCAGTAGATCGCGTTATGTGCGCATTACAAACTGCCCAAATAGAGCATCCTAAACTTAAATAGCGACCAACACTTGACATAATTTAGAACTATTCTCCAGGTCTACAATTTACTACTTGTTCTTCATATGTTTAGTGAACCATCAATAAAATCTACTTGCGTTTGTTATCCTTGTATTTATTATCCAAGAGTATATCACACCAGGGAGTACTGGGCAGCTGTTTCATTCAAAATTCGGGACCTGTTGGCACTCAGCACTCACTGAGGTTCGAACACATGACATTATGGTTTAGTAGTCCCTGGTTGTTTTCAGCGGTTCTCTAACTGACATCAATCTATGGGCAAACTTAAAACGAATCTAATCCCTACGGACTGACTTTTGGGAATAAATGAAACTGTGATTTATTTCTGATAATTTGGGATTGATTGACTTCTCAATAACCACACAACAAGACTAGAACAATTACGACTGTAATTATGAAATCGAAGTTATATGTTGTACTCTGTCTCTGTCTCTCTCTCTCTCTCTGAGTTAATGTGTGTCAGTTGCAGAATGTACTGTCAGTCAGACTACATCTCACTCTCTGTTGACTGACTGATAAGTTTCGAATTCGCTTAATTTATATATGCTGGTTGGCCTGTATACATAGGAAAAATCCACTAGTTTTAGACAATTTCACAATACCATAATTACTGAATTCAATGAAGTACATTCGGCTATGAAATTCACATGCGAAGAGGAATCCAAAAACAGAAGTGCCTTCCTGCATGTCCTCCTTACAAGAAAACAGATTGGTAGCATACAAACGAATTTGCATAAAAAAAGTACTTGGAAGGGACAATATACACATTTTCACAGCTTCCTTCCTATCAAGTACAAAAGATATTTAGTGAAGACACTCAGCCATCGGGTTAGTTAGAGCTATATTTATTTACTTTTTATTTTGATAACAGCTTGATTCCACACTGTATTTTTGTTACAAGTATGGAATTTTCAGCATGGATATTGGTAGCCCAAATTCTGCAGGCCAACCATAGATATCTGGTGTGCGGCGGAAGGGGATCGAACCTCGGACCATGTCCAAGGTCGGCGAGAGTCCTAACCACTGTGCCACCGACGCACAGAAGAAGTAATTAAAAATAAACTAAGGATTGTATATGATACGTCGAGTGAAAATAGCTATCCCGACAAATTTATCAAGAAACACATGACAAATAAAGCGGAAAAGGACTACTCACCACCCGTAAACAAGAAGCCTTTATACATACGACTGCAATTCAAGGGCGATATATCAAGTGAGATAATTACGAAGAAATTAAGAAAATCAGTTCAAAGAACCTTCAATGCTGGCAAACTACACGTCTTATTCTCTACACGACCGATGGTGCTACCTCGGCTGAAAGATGAAGTACCTAGACCAGCTAGTCACTTCAAATTGTATCTACCAATTTCACTGCTCTCCTGTGGTGGAGTGGGTTATATTGACCGTGTCTCTGAGAACTTGATTTGTCGTGCTCGCTCGAGAACATCTCCCACTATGGCTAAGTAAAGGTGTAGTGAAAACCATTAACAGTTCGATATTAGACCATTTGGTGCAAACCGGCCGACCACAAGCCAGCCAGCATTGAAGAATCCTTCTCTATCACCATCTACCGGGTACCTAATCAATTTCCACGAAACATCGAAGCATCACATGTCTCAAACAGCAGAGGCTATTGCAATTCGCCTCAAACAACCACTGCTCTGTGTGGAAAAGAAGGAAGTCCAGCTAGCCACTACTACTGCCCTGGCTTTCAGTAGAGGCTATAAATTCATGAATTATTAATATTATCTTTCCTAATATTTCTGACATTCAGCTTATTTTGTGTTGACGCTATTGAGCTGTAACCCATTGATATTATTGATTCGATGTTATTTAAACAGCATTAATGCTGTTCTTAACGCTAATTCATTCATTTATTCAGTATAATGGGTATATAACTTTAGAGACTGACGAAGAGCAGGTTATCGAAGAGAGTGTTTTTTCTTCAATATCCATTCTTTCGAAAATATTATGTTCAATTCAAGGAGCCTTCACATTCACACGAAAGAAACAATTCGATCACAACATGCAGCTCATCTATGACCAATAGTATGAATAACGTCCGCACGGATACTTTCGGACGATATTGTATCTTTGTTTCACCATCTAGTGAATTGGTATAAGTTAAAATCATAAACCATTGAATTTCTGGAAGTTCCAGAGTTTAATCCACATTGGTTCATATTCGCATACTGCTGAAGCATTCCGAAGAACGATGAATCAGGTAGCCATTGCCTTTGTGTTTTTCATGACATCTCCCAGAAAGAAACTCGTATCTCTACAGAAGTTCCTTTGTTAAATATAAGGGAAAAATTCTGCACTGTGTTAAAGTTTAACTCCATCACAGATACAACTTCACTTTGATAAAATCACACAATGTTATATGGTAAAATTTAATAATGATCACGTTTTCAGAACAATTTATTGCTGCTCATAATTATATCACGGTACTCACACAAGTTGCCCGCTTAATTTATATATATGAGTAAATGTTACATGTTGACTATCTTGGGTTGAGAACACATAAGTCAGAAAAGAGTTCTCTTCTCAACAATTTAACTTCAAAGGAGTACATTTAATTGTTTAGGACCCTATATATATATATATATATATGCAATGCAGAGTATTCTTTGTTGAGTATCCATTGTTTCAGAAAATTATGAATAAGAATATGCCTACCTTTATGGTCTAATATTTCTATATTTAATCTGGAAGACTTTACATGGTATGCTTTGAAATCAGATGGGAGGCCAGTATTACATTTTCTATCTTATCTTGAATCTACAGTCAGTGCTCAACTCTAACTTTCACGCGTGATAGTTATCCGGAGTCTTAATCACTCTTTAAAATATATCGCGAATCGGCTGTTTACATTCCATCCCCTTATTTCATTCACCATGTACTGCACGTTTCATTCTTTGGAATTAATTGTGCAATTGTTCCACTATAAGTGAAAGTTGTGCGAGTACCTTGATATGATTATGAGCAGTGATAATTTGCGCTCGAAAGGTGGTCATCAGTAAATATTACTGTAAAGCACTGTGTGATTTATCAAAATAAAACTTTATCTAGAGTTATACTCCGCCTTAGTGATCCAGTTTTGTCTTTATTGCAATTTTTCCACTATAACGTCGATAAATTTTTGAACAAAATGACGTATAAGTACTCAATCAAATTTATAATTACTCCCTTGGATTATGAGTAAAACTCTTGGCCTCAACAGTACATCTTCCATTTAGCTGGCTCCACGATTGAGCATAAGCTCTCATCTCTTTCTCATATTGTCTCCTTCACTGTCACCCTCAGACGCTGCGCTGAATCAAATAATAATAGTGGCAAAGTTAAACTCTTAGTACTAATCTCTTCACTGAGCGTTTCAAAACCACTGGTGTGGTCACACTACATCAGTACTAATGGCGCTTAAAGCTTAACTCGGTCATAATATTTTATTCGTCTAACATTGAAATGAAGAGCCATACAATAATACTTAAGCTACGCTTTTTTTGTTTTCTGTGACCTTTGCTGATTTCTTTGCAATCCTCCCGGTTAAACGTAAACTTTGTGTTCAGAAACGTTTTATCCAGGCTTTTTCACTACTTTGTTCTTAGTACTAAACGTTTTCTTTTTTCCTGAATAACTGCATAATAAGCTCTTACAAATCCTTGTCAATCTTTTGTTCTCATGCAGTTTGCCAACTATTTTAAAACGATCATTCATAATATTCTTCTTAGAGAAACTAGTGTGGTGAGGGCTGGCTGCCAGCCAAAATTGGTAGACAGTAATTTACGTCAATGTGTACGTCCCCAATATTGGTCTTGGGAAAAATAAGAACAAACAAATAAGAACAACAACCAGTCACTGCAGACACTGCGTAGGCGGATACAATTTGCAGATAGATGATCTGACAAACAAAAAACAGCCACAAAGAAATGAAATATTAACGTTCAGCGAGAAACCACCAATCAAAGGACTGTCTTTATTTCCTTAAAATAATCTATAACAATGTACATCAAAATCTACAAATATCTGTTGACTTCCTAATTAAACGACCTGTTGCCTGACCCTTGTCTGCTGTTGTTACACTAAGAAATGATGTCATCTCGTGAAGATTGTTTTCTAAATGCCTTGTTCAAATGTATCAAAACGACTAACTGTTTTGATTATTCATCACTCCACTACTTAATTGTTAACCCACTTGATTACTTGAGACTATGCCCGTGTAGACTTTAAAACAAAACAATTTAGTTTATCTAATACCCTGCCTCGTCGGTGTGTCGGTGGCATAGCGGTTAGGACGCTCGCTGACCATGCACATGGTCCGGGGTTCGATCCCCGGCCGGCGCACTCCTTTACCTCGCTAAGCCAGTAGTGAGACTGGTGAAGAGAAAAGGTTTGGCATGAGGCTAGCAACCCCATCCTGTAAAAATAATCACCACTGCTACAGAAACTTCAAGCATCTAGCTTGGAGCCCTATGTTCCACTGGGAACGTGCAGGAAAATAAAAAAAAGTACCCTGCCTCCAGTGATTTTCAGGTCAAATACGTAGGTCAAACTGGTAGAACAGGTGCAGTCAGTTCGACTAGCCGAGCATAAAAACCTAGAGGGAAAGTCTAGATTGGTTGACCCAAATAAGATAAGATATCTAGAGAATAGTTCAGCTATACCACTCACTAAATGCAGTTATACACAACCGTATAATATACGATGGATGGGATAAGGTGACAGTTTCAAAATCTAATGTCACAGGGTGTAGGGAGGCAGAGATTGATAACAGAAGCTTTGTGTATCGAATCAACTGAGGGAGAATACTTGCAATAGGAATGACTCAACACCTGTCCACCCAGATATCTGGAAAATTCTACTACCACGCCTACAACGACAAATAGGAGAGGACAAAAAAAATTACAAAACTCAAATTTCGAAGTTGTGTGACTATAAGTCATGAAATGATTGTGAGAAATAAATTTTGTTCAAAACATTCTCATCCAGTAAATACTAATACTGTTTCACTCACTGTGTGATACATCTAATAAACAAACTAATATGGAATTACTTACTACGACAGTGCACTAGTTTTACACATATATTAATAGGAATATGCCTAATTTTTCAAAAATAGTTGTTACCCATACACTTTAAATAATAAATAAATAACCTCTGACTTCTACTAGCAGTCTGCATTGCATATATATATATATATATATATATATATATATAGGGTCCTAAACAATTAAATGTACTCCTTTGAAGTTAAATTGTTGAGAAGAGAACTCTTTTCTGACTTATGTGTTCTCAACCCAAGATAGTCAACATGTAACATTTACTCATATATATAAATTAAGCGGGCAACTTGTGTGAGTACCGTGATATAATTATGAGCAGCAATAAATTGTTCTGAAAACGTGATCATTATTAAATTTTACCATATAACATTGTGTGATTTTATCAAAGTGAAATTGTATCTGTGATGGAGTTAAACTTTAACACAGTGCAGAATTTTTCCCTTATATTTAACAAGGAACTTCTGTAGAGATACGAGTTTCTTTCTGGGAGATGTCATGAAAAACACAAAGGCAATGGCTACCTGATTCATCGTTCTTCGGAATGCTTCAGCAGTATGCGAATATGAACCAATGTGGATTAAACTCTGGAACTTCCAGAAATTCAATGGTTTATGATTTTAACTTATACCAATTCACTAGATGGTGAAACAAAGATACAATATCGTCCGAAAGTATCCGTGCGGACGTTATTCATACTATTGGTCATAGATGAGCTGCATGTTGTGATCGAATTGTTTCTTTCGTGTGAATGTGAAGGCTCCTTGAATTGAACATAATATTTTCGAAAGAATGGATATTGAAGAAAAAACACTCTCTTCGATAACCTGCTCTTCGTCAGTCTCTAAAGTTATATACCCATTATACTGAATAAATGAATGAATTAGCGTTAAGAACAGCATTAATGCTGTTTAAATAACATCGAATCAATAATATCAATGGGTTACAGCTCAATAGCGTCAACACAAAATAAGCTGAATGTCAGAAATATTAGGAAAGATAATATTAATAATTCATGAATTTATAGCCTCTACTGAAAGCCAGGGCAGTAGTAGTGGCTAGCTGGACTTCCTTCTTTTTCACACAGAGCAGTGGTTGTTTGAGGCGAATTGCAATAGCCTCTGCTGTTTGAGACATGTGGTGCTTCGATGTTTCGTGGAAATTGATTAGGTACCCGGTAGATGATGATAGAGAAGGATTCTTCAATGCTGGCTGGCTTGTGGTCGGCCGGTTTGCACCAAATGGTCTAATATCGAACTGTTAATGGTTTTCACTACACCTTTACTTAGCCATAGTGGGAGATGTTCTCGAGCGAGCACGACAAATCAAGTTCTCAGAGACACGGTCAATATAACCCACTCCACCACAGGAGAGCAGTGAAATTGGTAGATACAATTTGAAGTGACTAGCTGGTCTAGGTACTTCATCTTTCAGCCGAGGTAGCACCATCGGTCGTGTAGAGAATAAGACGTGTAGTTTGCCAGCATTGAAGGTTCTTTGAACTGATTTTCTTAATTTCTTCGTAATTATTTCACTTGATATATCGCCCTTGAATTGCAGTCGTATGTATAAAGGCTTCTTGTTTACGGGTGGTGAGTAGTCCTTTTCCGCTTTATTTGTCATGTGTTTCTTGATAAATTTGTCGGGATAGCTATTTTCACTCGACGTATCATATACAATCCTTAGTTTATTTTTAATTACTTCTTCTGTGCGTCGGTGGCACAGTGGTTAGGACTCTCGCCGACCCTGGACATGGTCCGAGGTTCGATCCCCTTCCGCCGCACACCAGATATCTATGGTTGGCCTGCAGAATTTGGGCTACCAATATCCATGCTGAAAATTCCATACTTGTAACAAAAATACAGTGTGGAATCAAGCTGTTAAATAAAAAGTAAATAAAATATCCATGCTGAAAATTCCATACTTGTACCGAAAATAGAATGTGGAATCAAGCTGTTAATGAATAATTAATAAAAAAAATAAAAATAAAAATAAAATAAGTAATGAGTTACATGTCGTTATTATTTCTAATTAACTTTCCAACTGATACCGTGAAACATAAAAGCGTAAACTTCAATAGAAAATGATGAAATTAAATACAGCACTTTACACTCACTTCGTAACTAATGCAATATTTCAACACTCTGAATGATGTATAAATAATCATACTTAACATCCAGGGGTTTAAATGGCTTTTTATAGTGTTAACTCTTGTCCTATGTTTGGGACTCTTCTGTAGTGCGAACCCACCTGGATTCGAATATAGGAGCTCCCGGTTACTAGGCGAGGTCGTATGCCATTAAGGCACTGGGACCCGATGGAATCGTTCTTGAATTCTAAATTTTGCCAATTCACGACATACCGCGACCGCTAGTCAATGTCTTCGTCGAGTATTTGTGCTCTCACCCGACACGCTGCACCCTACTGGTTACGACTTCCCACTGGAACCCAGGTAACTGCCTACGTGAATAGGGCCAGTCGCCAGTGAGCATCTCATTTGTATTGTGTTGTGCTTAATGCTGGAGGTAGAGATTTAGGGGTAAACAGCTCAATGGATCCTAAACGCATATCTTATGAATTTTTACTTCTCAGTGATTAAACCGTCCTGAAATTAATGGGATGAGATCTCAATAGTCTATGTATGGGTTATTAATTAGATGTTGTTTTATTTCCACAAATGTGCAGAAGAAAACGGAGATAGGTCGGACACACACTCATAAGATCGCTCATTGACACCACTCATCATGCAGACCCTCGAGGGAATACCAAATACGAAAAGATGTGTCAGATTAAGGTCCCCTGGTGACGTAGAAAAGACATTGTGAGGTTGAAATGAAAGCTTTTGGGAATACGCGGAGCCTGTCGGAAAGGACTGCAGAGAGTGTAGGGTAAAAAGGAGACGTGCTACAGATGCCCTACGTTCCACGTATTTATTTTGAACTGTCAAGCATATTATAACTTCTAGGCGTTACACGGGGCGGGGGAGGGAGCAGACACCAGCGCTTTTTGAAAGTCTACAAGATCTTTAAAACTTATGAAGTATTGCTTCAGGAAAAGCCATTTTTTCTCTGCAACTAAAATTTCAAACCATTTGCATTTTATTTACCTTTAACTATCCTAAAGTGATGCTAGTTGGTCGGGATAAAACCTCTGAGAAAAAAAAAACGAAAAATAAAAAAATCAATTTTACTGTATTTCAATCAAATACGGCAAATAACAGACTTAGTGTTCATTTACAGCGAAAAAAAAGGTTTAATCTTACGTTTCATTAGATGAAAATAATGTTGTCAGTGTTGGGTAAAATTGACACTTTAATCAATTTTTCTATGGTGATTAAATCTTTAATTTTTCATCCTTTGTCATCCATCAGGTAAACAAAGAGTGTGTGATACAGAAAATAGGTTGGGGGTGGGGGGGTGTGAAATGGCGACAAAATAAATTATCCATGATGATTAGATCCACATGAATGAAACTTTGGGTCGATTAATCATATGAACAGAGTAGTAGTAGAAATAATGGGAGACGATGAAATCTGAAGTTACTTGTGAACGTTTATGCTTAATCTAGAAGCAGTTAAAACAACAGACCTTTATCTATACTGTCGCCTGGATAATGTTTTCCATAATTCCCTCATCTGGCTTTACAATTATATCTGTATATGCGTGTTTATATACATAGAATATTTTAGATTAGTAGTCAACAAAAATATTAATGTTTTTTAAATAATAATATCGATTTGCAAAGTAAGATGAGTGGAATTACAGTTCATTAAAGATGCATAAATTATAATAATAACAAAAATATAATAGCAAATAGAGTATTAACTAAAATTAATGAAATTTTCACAACAAATGTAGGATCATTAAAAACCTTCATAATCTCGCCTAGATTACTAGCTCGCTAGTTTTATAGCCGGCCCCAAGCCCGGATAAACAGGAAGGGTTGGGGCGTCACTACCACCAAAACTCAACCAAATTGCTACAGAAACTTCAACGCATAAATATATTAAAAATACTAAAAATATAAACAATAACCTTATTTTTTTCTGGAGTCGGGGCAGTGAAATGACTCAGGTTGTTGAAAGCTTCCGGAAAGACAGTCAGCTGATGCGCCTTCTTTCGATGAAAGCAAAAATAAGGACGGGGACGTGGAATGTTCGTGCATTATACGAAACTGGAAAGGCTGCCCAGTTAGCAGCAGAAATGAGAAGGTATAAAATAGAAGTGTCGGGAATCTGCGAAAGCAGATGGGACGGATGCGGAAGGTCCCAACTATCAAAATGGAGAGACAATAGTGTACTCCGGTCACCCAGATGACAATAACGAGAACAGCAAATATGCTGACTCCATTATTGCAAAAGGTCTGGAAGGAGGGAAAGGTGCCTACTGACTGGAGGAAAGGTTACCTCGTAAAACTACCAAAGAAGGGCGACTTAGGACTCTGCAAGAACTGGCGAGGAATCATGCTCCTATCAACGCCAAATAAAATAAACTCCGACCAGAACAAGCCAGATTCAGGAAAGGCGAATCATGTACTGACCAAATTGCAACTCTACGCATCATCATCACAGAACAAAGCATGGAATGGTAATCATCAAACCTCTACCTCAACTTTATAGAATCTGACAAGGTCTTCGACAGACAGCGTTGACCGCGAAGTAATTTGGAAACTACTCGAGTACTACGGCGTACCCCAAATATTCATCAACCTTATTCAACAGCTGTACGACAACGGCGGCACATGTCAAGTCATCCAAAACGGAAAACTCAGTGAGGCGTTTTGAGTAAACACAGGAGTCAGACAGGGGTGCTTATCATCACCCACGATAATATTCCTAATTGTGGTAGACTGACTGGATTATGCTTCAGACAGTGAGTGGGAAACGAGAAGACAGGGATATCCTGAACAGACTTGAACAACCTAGAAGACGTGGATTTCGCTCGTGGACGATTTATGTTTGATGTCACACACACAAAATCGAAGACTTACAGGCGAAAACTGACAAACGGGTCGAAGTAGCAGCCGGTGAAGACAGGACTCCACGTGAACATACACAGTATGGAGGTTATGAAAATAACCAATCAACCAACCAACAACAACAGCAGCAACATCCAGCATCAATCACCATCAACGCGAGGGATTTGAAAGAGGCTACTTCATCCACTGACTTATCTAGGGAGCATTGTCTCAACTACAGGAAGTCGGAATGGACGAGGATGTCAAATCGAGCAACAATCGAGAAGGCAAGGAACACATTCATAAGGCTGAAACCAATCTTGAAATCTTCGTCACTCAGCCAGCATCAGCAAAAAAATTCAGTCGGATTTTCAATACAAACGTCAAGTCAGTCAGTTCTTCTATACGGATCAGAAACTTGGCAGACGGGTCTCAAAGTATATTTTCAACAGCCAGTTTCAGACCTTCATCAACAACTAGCTGTCTTCACTCTATACTGAAGATCAGATTGCCGGGCTGGAAAGAATCACCAACAAGAAACTATGGAAATAAACGAAACAAGAACCAATCGCCAAAGTGGCCAAGAACCAAAGTGGCGATGGACTGAACACTCGCTGAGGAGGTCACTGGGTGGCATCGCGCGAGTGTCAGGCCATTGCTCGAGTGGAACCAGGCCGAAAGGGAAGCACGTGGCGAGTGTGACGTCAGTGCAAGGGTGACATGGAGGTGATCGTGGGAAGAGGAGTTGAGATAGTATGGACTAACATGGTTGCAGGCAAAAAGTACAGGAGAAGACGAAAGCAAGTGGGGACGTTCAGCTAAAGCCCTATGTTCCACTAGGAATCCAAGAGAACAATAATAATAATGATTCCTATAATTTGAATACCAGTCACTAGTTCACTGATGGCTATTGTCTGAATCTCCTGAAGTTTTATTGGGAGGTTCCACCATGGCAAGGTGAACTGGATTCTCATCTGAGACATTGGTGAGCGCAGCATTGTATCACAAGTTAGAGGTTCACTAGCCCAGTGAATTCCAGCCAAACTGGCTGAATGGTTCCTGCGCCTGGTTTCGTAAACTGAAGATTTCCGCTTCGATCCCTGGTTGCGTCTTGGGCGCTCATTGATAAAGAGTCCAAAAATAGGGCAGCAGAGCTGTCCAGTGCTACTAGGATATCACTGATCTCTTTGATTGATGTTAGTTCGTGGTGAAAATCCAACAGTTAACATGTATTGTTAGACGACTAACGAAATCATTTATGCGTAAATTCTTAGCTCGGGGTAAGCATATTTGAGCGTTAAGTAACCAGTCGATATATTAGACAGTCACACTCAAAACAAATAGCTGCATTGGAATAAACGTTCTGAGTGGATTTCAGTGCCATTTCTACACTGCCTAGTTAAAAGAAGGGAAAACGGACATTTTCGTATATCCATATTCAGGATAAAAACCCACTTCAACAATAAATATTTGGACTTCAAATCATCACAACCCATCAGCGCTAAGATTTCAGTTCTTTCAAGTTTTCTTAGACAAGCACACTCTCTAATATTGGATGAAAAAAGAAAAGAAGAAGAAATATCAAACGCTACTGAGACTTGACACTGAGAAACAATCTTGTCCATATAAAAGACCAAATCCCTAAAGATCCTCTATCTAACTGTGCCAGTAACATAAAATGCTTGGAATGTGATGCGATGTACATCGGACAAACATCGCTAGAGAGAAATCAAAATCAGAAGAAATGAACACAGTAGAGCAGTCCTTGTTCGACCACCGAAAAATCCAGTTAGTGAACTAAAAAGGCTTGAAAAATCATCAGCCATAGCCTGCCTCTACACGCTATAGAATCAGGCCACAAAATTGATTTTGACAATTTTCAATGAAATAATCCAGAAAAAATCACAAAGAACGTCTCACGTCATCACCAGAGCTTCATATCAAGTGGAATCGAAATTGTCTGAATAGGAATGATCTACTACAACAGACTTTGACGTGGTTACAACATTGCCAACCTCCCCCTCATGAAATGAGAAAATCAACACGAATGTGATAAGCAATTTCATTATGTAAACACACGCTGCTTCAATAATTATAATTTTACACACTTATCAATTCCAACAATCTACACTTGGTTTTCTTTACCAATTGGCCGATTCGACAACAAAAAATGACCCCAGGCTGACGAACGGTGATCAAGTTAGTAAACTTTGCTTTGTTACCATAATGGATGTACTATTACCTTTGTTATTTGGTTGTTATTTTGACCCACGATATGTCCCTTTAACTTGGTTTGGACATATATAACAGAATAATAAGTATTAGAGAGGCGTGTAGCATTTCGTTTCCCAGAGGCTGGGTCGAGAACGATCGCAAATACAACTGAAGTGCTTGTGGTATTAGTGAGTTCACAATACTTTTAGTGCAAGCTTTGAAGACGAACTGTGTTAATAATTCTGTTATAGGTTTGACGACGAGCTGAAATCAGTTAGAGAACCAGTGGAAAATCATGAAGTACTAGACAGCTGTTTTATTCTAGTTTCAGATTCCTCTTCAGCAGTACATCCCCATCAGGGTTAGAACTCAGGCCTTTCCTGTTACTGACGTCGTCCTGTAATCAGACCTGTAACCAGTCGAAACGCTGTAAACCAACACTCGGTATATTGTATTATATGAGTCAGTCGTTCAGTGGTACAATGGTCATCAGCGACGCATGTTGTTGTCCAAGTTCGAATAGCCGCAGACATAGCCCTGTAAAACCTAACTATCTAGAAGTAAGCCTGGAAAAGGGGAAAGGTGGAGTGTTAAACAAGCAACATAATACCCTATAAACAAGACTACTGCCACTAAAACCTCAAAGCTTAAAGCTTAATTCCTTATGTTCCCCGCAGAACCTAAAAGAAATAAAAAATATTTTTATTATCTGGATTGTCCCTTCAATTCAAATGATTTGCATAATCTCTTCCAAATGTACATATATATATATATATATATATATATATATATTCAAGGTGCAAATTCACATTATAAATAATGAGGTTATCTGAATGTTTTGCCTTAGCTGGTTTGCTTCTGTTGAACAGAGTTCCAGGTGGACGGAACGACCACACTGACCATGGGTTAAGAAACGCTACTACTTTTTCTTTCTTTTTATTTCTTCACGTTCCCAGTGGAACATAGGCAGGCTTCAAGCTACAGGCTAGAATTTTCTGTAGCAGTGTTTATTTTTACGAGATGGGGTCGCTAGGCTTATGCCCAACTTTTCCTCCTTACCAGCTTTATCTCCGGCTTAGCAAGGTAAATGAGTGCATCAGCAGGGTATCGAACTCCAAACCATGTGTATGGTCGGTGAGCGTCCTAACCGCTGTGCCTTTGACGCACAGAAACACTACTACCTGCTTTATCCAAAGTTTCAAGGAAGGCATGATAGTCAGTGGAACATGAACATATATGAGTATTTTACATCTTTGCTACAGGTTTAACTACTTTATTATCATCTCTGATGATGTTATTAATGAAAATCACCAAATGAAGTTCTATTGGCAAAGCTGATTTGAAGAATATTGGTTTACACCTATCAAAGAGATGTTTAGAAGTAAATAATACTGATTCTTAATATAGGATTGAACAAAAGAGCGAATAAAACTGCCAGGGATGACAAAAAACGACATTACGAAGCTATAGCAAGTGAAGCAGAACAAGCTGCAGTGCAGGCGAAGGAGACCTCGCCACACTCCATCAAACAACTAGGTTCCTGCTAAGGAAACGTTCAACATAAATTAAGCCAATCACCAAAGAGGTGGAACAAAGAAAACACTGAGCTGAACACTTCAAAAGACTTCTAAATCGACCGCCACCTACAACGCGCCCAACAATACCAACAACGGAAGCAGAACTACCAATGAACATCGACCCCCCAACGAAATCAGAAGTCCTGAATGCAATCAAGATGCTAAAAGCTGTTAAGGCTGAGAGACCAGATGGAATCTTAAAAGAAGCATTGAAAATGGATACAGAGAAAACAGCGGACTTTATGACACCCTTACTGGAGAAGGTGTGGAAAGAGGGCAAAGTATCCGAAGGTTGGAAGAAAGATACTTATTCAAACTACCAAAGAAAGGAGACTTAAGTCAATGTAAAAACTGCCGCGGAATTATGCTCCTGTCCATCCCAAGCAAAATACTGAAACGCATCATCCTGGAGAGAATCAAACAAGCCCTGGATGAAAAACTTCGATCGGAACAAGCTGGATTCAGGAGAAACAAGTCATGTATTAATCAAATCGCAACACTATGGATCATCATTGAGCAAAGTTTGGAATGGTAGTCAGTCACCTCTCTATCTCAACTTCATCGAATTCGAAAAGGCCTTCGACGTCGTTGACCGAGAGGTGATTTAGAAACTGATTCGCTACTATGAGGTGACACTAACAGTTATAAACCTCATCTAAAAGTTGTACGACAATGTTGCATGCCGAGTAATTCACAATGGGAAACTTACTGAATCCTTCGAAGTCAAGACGCGAGTAAGACAAACTGGCTACCTACTATCTCCAATGACATTCCTGATTGCAGTAGATTAGATAATGCGACAGACAGCTGGCAGCGAGGAAACAGGCATAAAATGGACCCTCACGAAAACTTGAGAGATCTGGATCCCACTGATCATATATGTCTGATTTCCCACAAACTGGAATATATGCAAGTGAAAAGCAAGAAGCGGGCAGAAGAAACATCAAAGATAGGACTCCAGGTGAATATAGAAAAAATAGAGATGATGAATACTCCTGGCCAACAGCAACAGCAGTAGCAACAACAGACAACAATCAACCAGCATAAATGGGAGAAACCTGAAAGAAACAACCTCCTTTACCTACCCACATATCTGGGAAGCATCGTTCCAACTACAGGTGAGTGGAACTAATGAGGATATCAAAGCCAGAATCGGAAAAGCAATACAAGCTTTCATTTCTCTCATCAAGACTTTGCGGAGGTTAAAAGCACAAAAATAATATTCAGATTCTCAACTCGAATGTGAAGTCAGTGCTACTTACTATACGGATCAGAGACTTGGCTAGCGCGTCACGCAGGCCACTTCGATCAAACTATAGACCTTCATCAACAGCTCAATACTACTCAAGATCAAATGGCCAGCCAGAAAAGATCAGCAGCAGGGTTGAATCTCTCATGATGAGCGAACCAACCCAGCAGGAACTGACTGTGCAACAAGTAGGCAGGAAGAAATGGAGGTAGATGCGCTGGCCATGCACTCTGAGAAAACAAACCATTAAGTGAGTGACATCACACGCCAGTCTATCACTTGAATGGAACCCAAATGGGAAGTGGAGAGTTGGTTTGTCGTTAATGAGAGTCTGGTGATGCGAGGAGATCATGAAAGCATATTGGCAGACGTGCAGCCAGGTGTAAACGTTGGCAGAGAACCGAACTCACTGGAGACGTGTGTGGCTGGATACCTATATTCCTCTAGGAATTAAAGAAGACAATAATAATAGTAATAATATATGTGATGTTATTTCCTTTGGACGCTAAGCTTATCGCCAAAGTCATTATACATAAAATCAAGTCAAAGTTACAAATATTAGTTTATTTGGTAGCTGTGAGTCAGCCCTGGTATCCACTAGGAAGATTATTAAACAGGAGCATCAAAAAGGAACTACTTCCTATTTTCGGTACACACATACACACAAACAAAAATAGGAGGAGTGCTTTTAGAAAGAAAATATTTGTGATTGTTTATCCGTACAATAGATTTTCCATATATATATATATATATATATATATATATATATATTATTTATTGGTAAACAAACAAAACTGAAAGTGGATCAACACTAATTTGTTTTAATATAATTTACTAAATTCAATTTACTACAACAACAACAACAAAAAAAATAAATAAATTATAATGCAATTTTCATTGAACAAGTGGACAAAAAAAAAGAAAGCCGACCAAATAATAATGAATACATCTCATAGTCTTTCTCTTGACTTCATACTCTATTGGTTGTGTGTGTGTGTGTTTCAGTCTAAATAAAATTACTGAATATACATAAGAGAAAGTAAACAAGTCATACTCACTGAATGGTTATTCTCTCTCCCTCCCAAGTGGTTAGTTAAGCAAGGGGTAATTTCGCCTGTATGCTGGCTTTATAGCCAACAACTTTTAAACGAGGTTTTTCTTCTTCATCTTCTTCTGAGAATAGTGATCAGAAGGAATTAATAGCCTCAAGTGTTATTCTGCACCAAACTTCATTATTCTCTTCCTCTGTGTGTGTGTGTGTCTCTCTCTCTCTCTCTGCCTCTCTCTGTCTTTATGAAGAGTAACTTACTATATTATATTCCTGATTGTTCCGTTGTTGCTTTTCATCTTATTGTCATAGAATTCCCTACTGAAACCAAGTGTTGTGTTGTCAATCTATTGAAAGTGTATAATTATGCTGAATTATCGCAGAGATTTTCTCATGTCAGATATACTTACTGTTAAATTCCAACTTCTCAGAAAGAAGCCAGTACATCATGTGTATAAAGGGAAGTCTTCCACTTCCGTTGCCTACTGAAACTGGCGTCCATCAAGGTGCTGTCCTATCTCCTTTACTTTTTTCTTTCTTCTTGCATGACTTGCCTCACTCTGATGATCAAATACACTCTGTGAAGTACGCTGATGATTTAACAGTTTCAATGGCTGTTAATTCCCAGCTAGATTGTACCGAAATAAACAGCTTTCTCTCAGGAGTGTCAGTAAATAGTCTGAGTCGAACGGCCTTAAAATGAATCCTTCTAAATATCAGACTGTTAATTTCAGCTTACGATGTAAAAGACAGTTAAAAGAAGCCGTCGATTCTCATGACACTTGTAAAATTGACGACAATGATATAGGAATTAAATCAGAAATTAAGTATCTTGGACTTATTCTCTCTTCTCATCTCTCCGGACTTCCCATGTCTTAGCGATCTCCTAGTGAAATATTCCACCTGACATTTTACATTAAGAAGTAAAGGCACTCGGGTATAACTCAACCCCTCCTCCTCTTACAGTTCATAAACTCTTGCATCCCACTCATTCTTCTTCTTTATTGTTCACCCCTGCTTATTCTCTCCTGGTTTGCTGCTTAACAAAGGACTATGTCACGATTCGTAGAATTCTGAACACTGTCAGTAGGATGAGTGGTGTTCCAGTGGACCAAATGGTTGGCATCGTTGTCGATAGGCACTTGACTTCGTGCAATTAAATTGGCTAGAGGGATTTTGTCTGACTTGGAGGATCCACTTCACGCTCAGCTTTCACCTTGAATCTCCTCCCCAGGTAGAACAATAAATAACTTCAGAAAACTGTATGCTCGCACGTCTAGGCATAAAAATTCCACAATACCATACTTGGAACGTATTTTGTGCGATCAAAATAGTGTCAGCCAACAATTAACTAACCTTTTTTCATCTAGTAAATAAACAATTTCCTCTATCCATCTCTATATAACTTCAAGTTTTACTTTTATTATTTCTGTTATATTTATGGTCCTGTTGCTTCTTTGTTTGTTTTACTCTCATAATTGCAAACACCAACTGTTCTCTATAACTGCTGTAATCTTTGTTTTTCCCCTCACCATATCATCATGTAAAGAGAACATTATATTCAATATTTTTAAACATGTTAGGATTTCTATACCGCATCGACAATACTGTGTGAAACCAGCCCACGGCGATTTTCATTAGTATTAGTATTACCCTAGCTGTTATCATTATTATTATTATTATTTCCATTTTATATGCTGCATGTTTTTGACACTACCTCTATTGTAAATGTGGAAAATTTTCTGTGTGATTAATTTTATTTATAATTTGAGGAAATTAGATGCAATAAAATTGTGATTAATGGTTGAAAATTCCATTCTGTATCACAAGTACTGTTTTTTGGAATAAAGCAAATTATTATTATTATGTAGTTTGCCTATCTGTTATACGATTCAATACAATATTTGAACTCTTTATTTATTGATTTGAATGTGCCTCTGTTTGTCTAAGGTCAGAATCTGTTTGAAAGGACAAAAGTGGAATACTCACATCCATACTTCACTTAAATGCGTCGATGGTTCACTGACAGAATGCTTTACGACCATCCACGTGATCCCAATTCACTGCTTACGCAGCGCACTCCTTAACATAGCTTAGCTGGTCGCAAGCCCAGTAAAGAGTGGGAGAGGACGTGTAGCTAGCGATCCAACTTCACAAAAACAAAACACGACCTCTTCTTGAATGTTAAACCTCTTGTTTGAAGTTTTACATTTCATTCGGGACACAAGGGAATTAAAAAATAGCTTATTCATCAACTATTTAACAAAGTTCGCCGCAAACAAGAGTCCTATTCTTAAAATGGAGATTCACCATTGCACATAATAATGTTTATGATGTTTAGAGTATTCACTAAATTACTTAAATACAGCATGACTTTAAAGGAGTAACTTTAAATGTAGTTGTTCTTACTGATAGGTACTGATGCTTTCAGAATTTCAGCATGAGGTGACATCAATTAGAGAACCATAGGGAAACTTGCAAGGATTACTGTTTAGCCGTTTCTGTTGCTCTAGTTTGGGACTCTTCGGTAGTACTCACCTGCCTCTGGGGTTCAAGCCAGGACCTTCTACTTACAAGACAAGCTCGTAGACCGCCAGGCTACTGGGACCCGACCCAGTGGCAAGCCCATGAATCCTAACTACTGCCAATTCATGACATATCTCAACCGCTAACAAATGCCTTCGCGAGTATATTACCTCGTAGGAATGTACTGCATTCTGTTCGAGAAGTAGGAATGCAACCAGTTTGTGACCCAGGATTCAGCTTTTGTCATCGAGAGCTTATTTAGCAAGAGACATCTAGGTACAGAGTCGAAAACAGAAGTGAAGTCGAGGAACGTGCAGCAAGTCGCAAAATAGGACGCAACGCTGCTTCTTTTTTCTATTGCAAACCATCCTCTAACAAGTAACTTTGACTTCTTATTCCTGATGATACTGAAGCATCCACTGTAGGAGTTTATCTGCCAAACTGCATAGGATCAGTGTCGTGGGATGTTTGAATGGACATAATTAATACTCCATATTATAAGAATAGTCATCTCACTGTTAAAAACTGAGGTAAATGAAACAGCTGACTGGGATTTACAGGGCAGAATACTGATATATATAATAATGTTTTCATTTGCACGTTTTTCACACTCACCTATCTTGCTTGACCTGAAGTGCCTCTTTTTCCTACCTAAGAAGTTTCGTTTCAACTACAGGTGGATTGAGCTGACGAGGATATGAAAGCAAGAATCGGAAAAGCAAGGCAAGCTTTCATTACTCTTAAGTCTGTGTGGAAGTCAAAAGCACTCAGCATGAATATAAAAAGATCCGGATTTTCAACTCCAATGTGAAGTCAGTGCTACTTTACGGATCAAAAACTTGCACTCAGCGTCATTACGAGCTCCTCAAACAAACTGCAGACCTTCATTAACAGTTGTCTTCGCTCAATACGTATGACCAGATGGCCAGATCTCCCGGAGAGAATCAACCAGAAAACCAACTGTGCAACAAATAGGCAGGAAGAAATGGAGATGGATTGGCCATGTGCTAAGGAAACCATCAAGTGAGTGACATCACTAGACAAGCCATCGCTCGAGTGGAACCCGAAAAGGGAAGAGGGTGGTGAGTTGGTCGTCAATGCCAAGGTGGAGTGACTTGGAGGAGGTTATGTGAAGAGGAGATGAAAGCATGTGGGCAGACTTGGAGCGGGATGAAAACGTTGGCAGAGAACTGAACGCAGTGGAGACGCGCAGCTGAAGCCCTGTGATCCTCTAGGAATTAAAAGATATAATAATAATAATTAAAGCCAAAACTAAATATTGGTGTAACACACCAAAATTACCAGGAACGTATATATATATATGTCTCCTTCCATGATCAATGATTGATGATGGAAAGTAAGAGATGAAGTGAATTCATGAACTAGTAGGGGAACAAATTCAAAAACAAAAAAAAATTAAGTGAAATCAGCATTTTTTAAACAGTAACAACAACAAAAAACTTAATAATGATTGAAAAAAATAATAATTACTAATGTTTGTCTTTTATTTTTACTTCTTTCGTTTTTAAAACATTCATGTAAATAATTTAATTGAATGTTGAACATTTTAAGGTCACAATCACTGAAACGAACTTGCCTATTTTATTACCGTTACTATTGCTACTAATTCATTAATCTATTGTTTCAGAATGATAGATGGATTGTTGTTAAGGATATGTGAAGAATAAGTCAGGGAAAACATCAACTCTGTGTTTATTTTTGCATATTTGGATGTTTAGTTGTAAGCTTTAGGTTCAGAAAAAAGAAAAACAATTTATCAGCCATTTGATTACTAACTATCAACACCTCATTTTTTATATTGTGAATAGATTTCGAATGTTTTAACTGAATAAAGACAGGAGGCGATGACCATCTTATGAAATTACTAAATATATTATATATATATATAATGCTTCCTTGGGGGTTCCCAGTGAACATGGGTTTCAATACCACATATGCCATATGTGCGTCGGTGGCACAGTGGTTAGGACTCTCGACGACCATGTACATGGTCCGAGGTTCGATTCCCTGCCGACGCACACCTAATATCAGTGGTCGGCCTGCAAAATTTGGGCTACCGATATCCATGCTGAAAATTCCATACTTGTAACAAAACTACAGTGTGGAATCAAGCTGTAAATGAAAATTAAAAAAATAAAATAAAAATATCGATTTCACTCTTTCGTCTGTAGCTAGTCCCGTGTTAGCCCATAAGCTTTAGTCTCATACGACCTACCACAGATCCTCCTCCAATTTACACCACCACAGCTTTTCCAGTGGTCCTCCAACTGTTGTCAGCTCGTGATCTATATTGAAAAAAAATTTAAAAAAGACGTCGATATCTAAAATATTCATTTTATATGGTAATGGCTAATAGATGCAATGAAAAAATTCATCCTGCTGGTCAAGGTCACTTTTATGGCTTACTCGAGAAGGACTGTGGAGAGTAGTCACAATCCTAACTTCATTATTGAGATAATAATACTAAGATACAGGATCATTGAAGACCCAATAATACAGCATTACATCAGTAAAACTTTTGAGCATTGTGGGTTAGATCAAATATAGTATAATAATATATTTCAATAGCTTACACACAATGATAAGTTTTGTTATTGGTAATATTTCAAGCAAAATTACTGCTGCCCGTGTTCACACCACTGTTGGAATTTCGCTCGAAATATTACCAATATTAAAACTTATCATTGTGTGTAAACTATTGAAATATAATTATACTTTATTTAATACAGCGCTAAGTTTAATCATAACATATAATGGATTTTGTGTAATAGACGGTTTTTACCGGACAATCAGATACAGGGAGAAATAAGCTTTATTGAAGACAAACTTTTGTTCTAGTTTGCGAATTGTTTTAAGCACTGGTGTTTGTATCAATCTCAGGATTTAAGTGTAGAATATAACCCAAGTGAGAGGTAGAGCTTCAGGCTTTTTAGTTTCAATAACGGTGGATGGTTAGCCTCATGCCCAACTTTCCCTTTTTTCCACATTTATAACCGACTAGAAACCTGCAAAGGTTTTAGGAGTGCGGCGTTCAGGCTGTTCAACTATAACCTCCGATGTAGCTGCTGAGCATAATTCTACACTAAACAAGTTCGTTCCATAAGACCCACAGGGAAGGAGTATGAATACGTCAGTTAATAAGTTGTATAACAGTGTGTTGCGTCGGGTACATTGGTGGCACAACTGCAGAATGCCCGCCAACCACGCACGTGGTCCGGGGTTCGATCCCCTGCTGATGCACTCCTTTACCTCCATAAGCCAGTAATATGACTGGTAAAGAGGGAAGGTTGGGAAATGGGGGCTAGAAGCCTCATTCTGTAATAATAAACGTCGCTGCTACCGAAACTTCAAGTCTTTAGCTTGAAGCCCTGTTTTTCACTGGGAACTTAAAGGAATGAAAAAGTGTGTTGCATCAGACAGATGTATCCGCCTTTAACTGGATGTCTTTTTGACGCAAAAAAGAGATTAAAAATTTTGTTCAAGTCTTAGCAACACTTTTTACATACTCTGACAAGTTGTATGATAACTCATTTCAACTGCGATTTCTACACTATACTTTAGTAACAGGCGAATATCTTACACAAATTCTGTTTAACATACACAAAAGTCAAATAAGATGAAATAAATTTTTTTTTGGGGGGGGGAACTAATAAATACCTAATAATGGGATAAAGTGGGATGAAAAACCAAGGGAAACGCTCGTTTTTAGCTTATTCAGCAATCAGGTCAAACGAAGTGAAGCAGTGGGATATGTAATACCGGATATGTAATTTACGTTACTAGAAAAGGAGAGCAAACTAAACGATGTGGTGCTTATTTGTGGGACTTCTTCTATGTATGAGATTTCTACAGAAACGCCAACACTATAAAACAATTACCATACCGAAAGAATATTCTATTGATACGTATTAAAGGGGTTTTTTTTCAGGAGACACCGCTCATTGGTTCTGCGGGTAGTTATGCATTATAACGTGGATGGATGTCGTCCTTAGACGCACTGAAGTTGGGGAAATTTGATCAGTGATTTTTTTCGCCCTTATCATATAAGACAATCCATTTATAGTTGACTAGAATTTAAACATAAGTATGTTGCAAGATTTCATTGACATGACAAAAAAGTAAAAAAATAAAATTTCAAATTGTAGGTGAAAATGCAACTTCTAAATTTATTAAATCACTAGCTACTTTTTTACTTCGAGTGGAGACTAGGTACTAAGTAGCATCATGCTTTTTGTCCACCAGGTCACCAATTTAAGTGGCTCGCTATCCCAGAGCATTCTGAATTACTCTAATAAGATGATTGGAGACAATCGGTTGGAAGCTCTACATGACCAAGGTTTCGTGGTCTCTGGCACTCGCCAGTCAACAAAGCGTATCTGCAAACTTGAAGGAACTCATCTCCTTCCTGAGTCACCCAGTGCTGCAATCAGAGTTATTCGGGCTAATGATCGACCTTCTGTAGAATTGTACTAGATATTTTAATTGAAAATTGGGTAGTCACTTACTAGTATCGTGCGTCTAGTCCTTTGTATGGTGTAAACTGGCTTAAGTTTCTCTCGAATAGGCCAGTGGTAGCACCTCTGACTGCAGCATCAGGCGGCATGGCCTCGAATTTTAGACGGCGCATGAGTTTTCTCTAATGCTGACTGATGAGTGGCAACTGGACGAAAATCTGGGTGCAAGTTTTCTGGAGACCGTCTCGAATTACATGATAACATCGGTACTGGCAAGTATATTCGCTTTGCGAATTTTCTTAGGAAACCTTGGTTTCCGCTGGAAAACTTTAAAACTGTTGTGTAGGCATGTATGTATGTAATCATTAGCTAGTCAGTGCATTTTCTTCAGGTTTGTAGCACTGTGCAGATAAATTAACACCGACCGAGGAGTCATTAAAAACCTAGGACCAATATTCACCTGTTTTCTTCTGGTCTGAAAAAAAATAACTATTCAGATATGAATATATGAACAACAAAGTTCAGCGAAGAGTCTCTTTTCGGTGGCGAATACATTCACTTAGCTGTACAATCACATTTATATACAATTATTTTGTGTGCGTGTTTTGTGCAAATTACGACTGTCAAACAAAAATAAAATTAGTTACGGTAACTGTTCACGTCATCGAAATGTTTCTAAAACATGATGGATAATCGAAATTGTAACTGGGGGTGAGGGTGAAGATTGGTGAGTACTGACAAGGGTTGAGTAACATGAAGTAGAATGTTAATGGAGACACGTATACAAAAATGCATTGTGTAACAGGTAGAAAGAGTAAATAAACGGTTGGCTAACAACAAATGTTAATAAGATGCCATACAAAAATTCAGAAAACAAAAAGGAATACAAAACACTGATAAAAAACCACAGAACTTGAAATTATACCAAAGGTAGAAGGAAAGGATTGAGAAGTTTCTTCTGTGTGCATAAATCAGGGTTTTCTATCAGGATTGCTAAGGTGGCCTAGGCAGTGCAGAGTATGCGAAAGATTACCCTTTAATTTGAGAGGCTTCTTTTGAATCTGTAGATGACGTTGAATGAGTGACCAGTGTTGACTATATGTTCAATTATCGCACTCCTTATTGATCCACTGTTACCCTTTCACCGACAAGCAGAATAAACTTCTTTGACTATTTTGGATAAAGGAAGCATATATTTCGCTCCAAATGAACAAGTGAATTCGTAGATACACACAGAAGTGGTCAAATGCAATAGTTTATCTTTGGAATTGTTGAGGAACAATGGGCGGCTTAAGAATACCGGTCGTAATGTGGCGGAAGGGAGTGTACTTTTCAGGACGTGAAATATTCTTCTCTTTAAGATGTCGGCCGGAAGGTCACTTTCAGGCACCATTATCATGGACAGCATCTTCTTCAGCACAGAGATGGGTTGTTCTTTGTTGTTTCTGAGCTTTATATATTTATACATAAAGCGTGATGGATAGCAATTCTCAAGTAGTCTTCCTCAAAAAGTGATCTCCTTTTTTACTGATTCGGAACTGCGTATTGTGGTTGCAGGAGATACCATCAAGTTACGCTAGCAGCTGATGGGTTCCAACGGTCAAAGTTTGTCAGCTGGCCATTCCACGTGGACTTCCGATATATTGATCTCTTTAGGGTCCCATCAGTCTTCTTTCTAGTCTGACGTCGAGAAACAAGATTATCTCTGCGTTTCTGGGTGGCAGCTATTAAAAACTTGAAGGACATTATTCAGGTCACATTTGTTATCACAGATGATAAATGTGTCATTTTCGAAGTACCTTTT
The DNA here is from genome assembly GCA_944472135.2 of Trichobilharzia regenti. Taxonomy (NCBI): domain Eukaryota; kingdom Metazoa; phylum Platyhelminthes; class Trematoda; order Strigeidida; family Schistosomatidae; genus Trichobilharzia; species Trichobilharzia regenti. Next base: position 151,948,006 of record OX235270.1, read on the forward strand.
GTACAGAGAGAAGTTATCGATTGTCAATTTCAATGGACCATTTTCCAAACTTGTTATGAAAATATCTGCAAGTAACGGACCTAAGAGTGAACCAAGGCCACGCCATGGAATGTGAGTTGAGCGTTCAAAGTGAATCTAAGTTGAAGTTCTCTTTAACTTGAATGTAGTTATTACAATATTGAAGTCGTTGTCTTCGAAGTACTTGCATATCAAGCCAATCGTTTCCATAATCGCGATATTTGTGGTGAGAGATTCTACAACTGCATTATATCATTCGATGTCGAATCTCTTCACAAATATCCCCATTACGGAAACAAATTGTAACATCTTCATCCAACCAACCCTTTCTTTAATCTTTCTACCTGCTACACAATTTATTCCTTGTATGCGTGTCTCCATTAACTTCCTACTTCATATTACGCAACTGTTGTCAATACTTACCAACTTCATCACACTCCAGTTACAAGTCTGATTATTCATCACATTTTTGAAACATTTCGATGAAGTAGACAGTAACCCTAACTAATTTTATTTCGTTTTTGTTTGACAATCGTAATGTACACATGCACACACATACACACAAAATAATTATATATGAATGCGATTGTACAGCTAAGTGAATTCGCCTCCGAAAAGAGACTCTTCTCTGAACTTTGTTGTTCTTATATTCATGAATTTATTCACTCTAGTGTTTTGCTGACCATTCACGATCTTGTACATGATTGTTATTGTGTGATACAAGGTACAATTGATTATTCCATATTGTGTTGTATCTATAGTTATGTGATGCCCTAGTTTGATTTCTGTGTGTGTGATTATGTTCAGCTAGGAAAATGCTTATTTGTCTGGGTCGCTCTTGTTTTCTCTGGTTACCACTAGTGTGTTATTCGCCTTTATTTTAGTTTATCACCTTTCGGATCGAGTAACTTCTTGATATGAACAGCATAGTGCTGTTAATGACCGAGAGCATTTTTTGTTTATTTCCTTCAGGTTCCCAGTGGAACATAGGGCTTCAAGTTGGGGGCTTGAAGTTTATGTAGCAGTGCTTATTTTTACAGGATTGGGTTGCTAGCCTCACGCCCGACCTTTTCTCTTTACCAGCATTATTTCTGGCTTAGCGAGGTAAATGAGTGCGTCAGTGGCCGGGGATCGAACCCCGGACTATGTATATGGTCGGTGAGCGTCCTAACCACTGTGCCACCGACAGCATAGTTAGTGTTTTCATTTCATCAGGTGTGTTTATTTTCAGTTAGTAGTATTGAATGAAATGAAGGAGGAAAATAGACTTTTACGGGATGATGAAGTCTTGTAAAAACATGCGTCCTCTGTTTCTTCTCGCTTTCCCTTCTTTTCCTTCATCAGGCCTAATTAATATCTTGTACTTCTTTCATGCTTAAAACGTGTAATTCCATATTAGTTTGTTTATTAGATGTATCACATTGTGAGTGAAACAGTATTATTTACTGGATAAAATAAATAATGATAGTAGCGATAGTGATAATAAAATAATAATATTAATGACGACACCAACAATAAGGAATCTAAATCATCAGTAGTAATCCCATACAAGGAAGGAACCTCAGAAACCTTACGCAGAACTCTTAACAATGCTGGCAGGAATGAAAGTGGCTGACATTCAAACCAATCACAAACTCAATTAGAAACATGCTTTGTCGGTTGAAGGATCACTCCTGACAGTGGAGCCTTTAAAACAAAACAATCCAGTTTATCTAATACCCTTCTGTGATGATTGTCAGGTCAAATACATAGGTCAAACTAGTAGAACGTCGTCAGTCAGTCAGACGAGCTGAACATTAAAACCAGCAGTAAAATCAAGATTAGTTGACCCAAATAAGATAAGAAATGTAGAGAATAGTTCAGCTATACCACTCACTACATGCAGTTACACACAACCATACAATAGGATGGATGGGCTAGGATGACAGTTTTTCTAAATCTAATGTCACAGGGTGTAGGGGGAGTTTGATAAGGGAAGCTTTGTTTATCGAATTAACTGAGAGGGAATAAATGTAATATGAATGATTCAACACCTATCCATCAGATATCTGGAAAATTCTACCATCCCAAAGACGACAAATAGGAGAGAACGAAGAACACTATATAACTCAAGTTTCAAAGTCGTGTGATTACAGTTGATATGCTTTTAAACAATAAATTTTGTTCGTAACATTGTTATCCAGTAAATACTAATACTGTTTCACTCACTGTGTGATACATCTAATAAATAAACTACTGGGGAATTACGTGCTACCGCAGTGCCCAAGTTTTACACATTTATTAGCTTAAAACTTGTTTTTTTTATTTGTGAAAATCTTTCCCACCAGACATGATTTCTATGAATGAACCACTGACAGTTTTTAATGGTGAAAGGTTTTGAAAAAAAACCCAGAGAAATGTGCCGTTTTTTTATTCTTACTGTAATAGTCTCACATCAGCTCATGCTAATCAATCACCAGAGAGGGACTCAGCCGAATAATACTCAGTTCAGTATATGTTGTTCTCCATTGAGTAGCAGTCGAGTAACTGTAGCATCCAAAGCATCTTTCAAACGGTATACAGGCTAAGACTGGCATACACTTTCATGGATGATTGTCCACCTTCATTCCAACGTAGTTTGATTACTTATATGATGATATTTTGATAGGAATTTGAAACATTCTTAGCCACGTTTTCTGAGAAAAAATTGACTGCCTTTATTTATTCTGCTATCCTTTCATTTCCTGGCCAACACCAACAGCAGCAACAACAACAGACAACAATCAGCATAAATGGGAGGAACCTGAAAGAAACAGCCTCCTTTACCTACCTGGGAAGCATCGTTTCAACCACAGGCGGACGAGGATATCAACGCCAGAATCGGCAAGCTTTCACTACTCTCAAGTCTATGTGGAGGTCAACAGCACTCAGCATAAAAAATAACACCCGGATTTTCAACCATAATGTGAAGTCACTGCTACTTTACGGATAAGAGACTTGGCGAGTCATAAAGAGTGTTAGGAAGAGGCAAAACACATGCAATTATCAGGTCATTATCATGTTTCAGTCAAGTTAATATCGCGTTATTAACAAGTCGTTGACATGCAATTGTTCCTGCTTCTGATTGGACGCTTGCACAACTCCAACTCTCAACCGGATTGGTTGATTTTCAGTCTACCTTATTTTCTGTATTAAATACAGTCACTTTTGTCATGATAAATGAACCTGGTTTTACCGCTGGTTCTCGCGTGTTCTGCTTTACCAGTTAAGTGGGCACTGGTCAGTAGTGAAGCAGTGACTTCTTGACAAAAGATCTAGCATCATAACAAAGAGCACCTCAAACAAACTTCAGACCTTCATCAATAGGTGTCTTAGCTCAATACTGAAGATCAGATGGCCAGTAAAGATCAGCAACATGGATCCCTGGCAATGAGCGAATCAATCAGGAACCGATAGTGAAGCAAATAGGCAGGAAGAAATGGAGATGTATTGGCTGGCCCTACTCTGAGGAAACCATCAAATGACATCACTAGACAACCCTTTGTTCGAGTGGAACCCGAACGGGAAGCGGCGAGTTGTTCGTCCAAGGGTGACTTGTAGGAGGTCATGTGAAGAGGAGATGAAAGCATGTGGGCAGACTTGGAGCGGAGTGAAAAGGTTGGCAGAAAACAGAAGGCAATGGAGGTGCGCATCTGAAGCCCTATGTTCCTCTAGGAACTATAAAATATAATAATAATAATCATTTCAATGATTTGTCTGAAAGGGATGAAAATAGGTGAGCAATGCTCAACCTAATATTATATAACTTTCAAAAGTATGGATTGTATGAGCTAGTATGTTTCAGTTAGTGACTGATTAGAAGTGTTCACTATGTGTTACTCTATGAGAGTCGGAGACTTTCTTTTTTTTTTTAATTTCTTTTAACTGATTAAAGACGCCCATTATAATTTTCAAAAGAATGGATACTGAACGAAGAATACTCTTTTTGATAACCTGTTGTTCATCAGGCTCTACAGTTATGTATATATTATAGTGAATGAATGAATGAATTAGTGTTACGCATTACTGAAAAGTGCCAACTAGCACCGAAACCGAGGTCCAAGGCTTTCTACTGATTGCCTCCAACTATCTAATATCATTAAATCAATGTGCACCGTGATGGCCGGCTACCTAAATTGGTGGCCACATTACAACCTGACTGACTGACAGAATTCAATCTGCACCAATGAGAGAATTAGACACTAGTTACACACTAGTTACTAGTGTCAAATCAAAAGATAACAGCTCAACAGCATCAACATAAAATAAGCTGAATGTCAGGAAATCTAGGAAAGACCATATTACAAAAATATGAATTTATTTAATTCAGGTGTGAAGAAGAATCCCAAAACAGAAGTGCTTTCCTGGATGTCATGCTTACCAGAAAGCCAGATGGTAGAATACAATGAAATTTACGTAGAAAAAGTACTTGGACAGGACAATATACACATTTTCACAGCTTCCTTCCTATCAAGTACAAAAGATATTTAGTGAAGACCCTCAACCACAGAGTTAGTTATACCTTTATGCTCAGAAGAAGTAATTGAAGATGAACTAGGCATTGTATATGATAGTTTGATCGAAAATAGCTATCCCGACAAATTTATCAAGAAGCACATGACAAAGAAAGCGGAAAAGGACTACTCACCACCCGTAAACAAGAAGCCTTTATACATACGATTGTAATTCAAGGGCGATATATCAAGTGAAATAATTACGAAGAAATTAAGAAAACCAGTTCACAGAACTCTTAATGCCGGCACACTACACGTCTTATTCTCTACATGACTGATGGTGCTACCTCGGCTGAAAGATGAAGTACCTAGACCAGCTAGTCACTTCAAATTGTATCTACCAATTTCACTGCTCTCCTGTGGTGGAGCGGGTTATATTGACCGTGTCTCTGAGAACTTGATTTGTCGTGCTCGCTCGAGAACATCTCCCACTATGGCTAAGTAAAGGTGTAGTGAAAACCATTAACAGTTCGATATTAGACCATTTGGTGCAAACCGGCCGACCACAAGCCAGCCAGCATTGAAGAATCCTTCTCTATCATCATCTACCGGCTCCCTAATAAATTTCCGAAAACATCGAAGCACTGCATGCTCCAAACAGCAGAATTTTTTGTGATTCACCTCAGACAAACAGTGCTGTGTGTATAAAAGAAGCCAGTCCAACCTGCCCCTACTACTTCTCTGGCCTTTAGTAGAGACTATAAATTCATGAATTTGTAATATTATCTTTCCTAACATTTCTGACATTCAGCTTTTTTATGTTGATGCTGTTGAACTGTAATCTGTCAAAAGTATTGATTTGATGTTATTTAAACAACAACATTATTATTGTTCATAACACTAATGTGCGTCGGTGGCACAGTGGTTAGGACTCTCGCCGACCATGCACATGGTCCGGGGTTCGAGCCCACGCCGGCGCACAACTGATATCTATGGTCGGCCTGCAAAATTTGGGCTACCGATATCCATGCTGAAAATTCCATACTTGTACCAAAAATACGGTGTGGTATCAAGCTGTAAATCAAAAAAAAAAGAAATTATTATGAATGGATATATAACTGTAGAGTCTGATGAAGAGGAGGTTATCGAAAAGAGTATTCTTCGTTCAGTATCCATTCTTTTGAAATTTTTAAAATTTTTATTGAATGAAGGTAGCCTTATTTTTTGTCTTGTTGAAAACCATGAAAAGATCATTTTTGCAAGAAAATGATCACCAATCTGAAAGGACAGGAATTCTGCTTCTCTCTTATTTTTGTTAAGCCTATCTATACCCACTAACAGATGACGCTTATTTCTACTTTATAAAGTTAGTTTAGCTGTCTGGTTAAAAGTGACTCATGAAACACACACACACACACACTAAAGCCCTTAAATATTTTATTTTTAGTGTTTTCGATGTTTTTCTTCTTTTCTATATTTCAAAAGTTGTACTTCAGAAAAATGGAGTACTCAGGTGTGTGTAAGTTTGTATATGCCCAGCTAATACTCAAGAGACAAAACTTGAATAAATGCTTACTGTAGGCCCATGTGTATACTGGGGGGTTTCGAATAATTTAACTATAACTGTTTAAAAATGCTGTCAGATACTACTACTTCTTAGAATTATCTGGTATATTGGTACATCCAGCATTTCGATTAATTCAATTTCGAGTAAAATTTCTTACAGGAAACTAATAATATATATTCACAAAATTAGTCAATTGGTGAAATAATTTCAAATAAGAGGAAACTGAAAAATGAATGTAAATTAAAGCAAAGTGCTCATCTTTCTCTCTCTCTCTCTCTATATATATATATATATATATGTGCGTCGGTGGCACAGTGGTTAGGACTCTCGCCGACTATGCACATGGTCCGGGGTTCGAGCCCACGCCGGCGCACACCTGATATCTATGGTTGGCCTGCAAAATTTGGGCTACGATATCCATGCTGAACATTCCATACTTGTACAAAAAATACAGTGTGGAATCAAGCTGTAAATCAAAAATAAAAAAAAATAAAAAAAAATATATATGTCCTCGAAACATTTGTGACCTCCTGGGTGAGAAAACACACAAGAGAATTAGTTTATTTTAGTGTGTAGAATAAAACGAATAGAAGAAGGTAAACTACACACTAGTGTTTATAGAAAACCAACTCATTCAGCTAATAGATATTATTTAGACCTCTTTAATTCATCTCATCCGTTAACTGTCCGTGGAGGCAGGCTTAGATAAGTGTTTAACAAACCAAGCAATAGCACTAAGTAGCACAAAAAAAAGAACTAAATGACGAAATAAAGCAGATAGAAGAAGCATTAGTGTTAAATAACTGACTATCCTATAAAATTCATTAGGAAGATCGAAAAAGGCCAAAAGCAAAATAAAAATAATTGTGAAACTAGTAATGATAACATACATAAGAGAGAATATAAGGCATCTACTATTATACTACATAAAGACCCGATGAACTCAATTAGACAAAATAATATAATTTACAAAATACCCTGCAATGAGTTTGAGTTAAGTCAGATACATAGGTTAAACCAGTAGGCAGGGGTTATTCAGATTGTCGGAACATAAAAATTTAGCTATGGTAAGAATCGTTGACCCAGAGAAGATAAGTAATTTAGAGAAAAGCTTAGCAATCGCACTGAATGCACACAACCACGCAATATAGTGTGAGAGAGTTAAAATTCTAAAAGTAATCTTTGTAGGTGGAGAGGGGAGAGGTGGATAACTGAATCCTGGTTCATTGAGTCTACACCCAACACAACACATGCAACAGAAATGACTCAATGCAAATACCAGAAATATGGAAGCTATTATTACCACCAGTCAGTCGAAACAGAAGAGGATAATAAATGATCTTGAAATTCTATTTTAATTGACGTATATTATAACATTCTAACAAGTTACTTATTATGACTATACAAGAAACACTCGTCTTATTTCCCATCTGATTGTAACTGATCAATAACACTCATACTACTATTATTTCTGAATGTACATTATCCCATAGTGATATACAGTCAATTTCACACATGTATATAAATGAAGGAAAGAAGTTGTGTGAGTGAGTAACTTGATATGATTATGATTGGCATTAGTTTGTGCTCGAAAGGTGAACATCAGTAAATATCACTGTATAACAAACACTGTGTGATTTACCAAAATAAAATCTTATCTATAAAGGATTGATGACATGGGAAGTGTATTTGTTTCCAAATGTTCGTTGATTACAACCTGAGAAATATTCTTTCCAATATACTTAATAAATTATTATTATTTACTTGGTTACTAAGTTAAACATTGGGCTTTAACAGCATATCACCACTCTGTCTTGTCTTCTGTTTTCTGAGTTTCTCATTAACTCGTCCCAGGATTGACCATGAGCCTTCATCTCCCCAGTTAACCTGCTCCACATCATCCTCAGACGCCCAACTTGTCGCTTCCCATTCGAGTTCTACCTGAGAACCTGCCTGATGAGTGATTTTACTCAACAGTCTACTCAACCTGGTGAAATCCATTTCCACCTTCTTCGGCATATTTACTGAACAGTAGTTTCTTGTTTAATTCGTCGTAGAGTTCTGTGTCACTAATCCTTTCTGTCTATCTGATCTTTAGTGTAAGTAGTGGAGGCACCTGTTGATAGAAATCTGTGGTTGGTCAGATACACCATCGCGGTTAAAACGATGGTGCCTCGTTAGTTTGTTTATTGGATGTATCACACTGTGAGTAAAACAGTATTATTTACCGGATGACGCTTCGAACAAAATTTATTGCGGTTATTATTCATATCAATTATAATAACACGACTTCGAAACTTGAGTTTTATAGTTTTATTTGTCTTCTCATATTTGTCGTCGTTGGGATGGTAGAATTTTCCAGATATCCTGATGGATAGGTGTTGAATCATTTCTATTACATGTATTATCTGTCAGTTGACTCGATAAGCAAAGCTTCCCTTATCAAACTCCCCCTACACCCTGTAACATTAGATTTAGAAACACTGTCATCCTAGCCCATCCATAGTATATTGTATGGTTGTGTGTAACTGCATGTAGTGAGTGGTATAGCTGAACTATTCTCTAGATTTCTTATCTTATTTGGGTCAACTAATCTAGATTTTCCCGCTAGGTTTTAATGTTCAGCTCGTCTGACTGACTGACGACGTTCTACTAGTTTGACCTATGTATTTGACCTGACAATCATCACAGACAGGGTATTAAATAAACTGGATTGTTTTGTTTTAAAGGCTCCACTGTCAGGAGTGATCCTTCAACCGACAAAGCTTGTTTCTAATTGAGTTTGTGGTTGGTTTGAATGTCAGCCACTTTCATTCCTGCCAGCATTGTTAAGAATTCTGCGTAAGGTTTCTGAGGTTCCTTCCTTGTATGAGATTACTGCTGATGATTTAGATTCCTTATTGTTGGTGGCGACATTAATATTATTATTGTTGTCGCTATTTTGTTCGAAACCTTGTCATCCAGTAAATACTAATACTGTTCGACTGTGTGATACATATAATTAACAGTCTAATATGGAATTACTTACAACGACAGTGTTCAAGTCTTACACATATATTACTGGTGATGCCTTGATACGTGGGAGAAGTGACCTCCTTTTGCTTGCATGAACAGTGGTTAATCTTAACAGTTAGGTGCTGAATTCACCAGTAATAACGCATGGTTGACATTTCAGTGTTGTATTTCTACTTGAGATGACGTTAGAGGTTTTATGATCAGTATTTTGACCAAATTATCGAAGACGACTAATGGAACTTAGTAATTTAGAGGAAAGCCCCACCAATACAATGAATCGAATCAATAAGTCACATTATAGGGTAGGATAGGGTCAACCACGGCTAATCCCACAGAATCGACTTCACTGTCAGGAAAGTTAAACAAGGGAAAAGACGCATACATCAGTAAAAACCTCAGTAGTAAAATTATGACTTAATATCGAAACATAATGACAATAATTATGATAAATAATAATTTGCTTTATCCCATAATCAGTATTTATGAAAGAGTATGGAATTCTCAGCATCTGGTACGATATTACTGCATCTAATTCACACGACAGCAGCAAAAACAAAACCGGAGATAATATTGCATGGTATGTGTCAGTTGGATTTGCTAGTAGCAATGACAATAAAGTCAAAAATGTAGGTAAAGTGTAAAATAACAAGAATAATGTTAATAGCTGAAATAGTGTCACCATAGATTACAAACAGGAGAGAATGAAAAGAGCCAGTTATTTTGCTAATAACATCATAGTTATTCGTAGGTTTCGCGCGCCAAACATTATCTCTATCGCATAAGACACGAGCGGGTCGAATATGATATCGTTAGGTTTCTTTATTTGGTTATACGAGCATTTGAAGGATTTCTAGTCCTACCTGATGAGATGCGGCAAGAGGAGAGTTGAGAATAGATGCAGGTGTGTGTGTGTTGAGAATCAGACAATATGGATTTAGACCATTTTTAGACGTCTATCTACTTTATTAGTAATGAGCTGACTTACTGCCCTACTGAGAACCTTTCATACCCTGTGCAATAGGATATGATTCTTTCTTGAGTAGCCTAGAGACGACTAAGGGAAAAAAGTAAAGTACAGTGGGTAAGATGGGAGGTTAATGGGGTAGGTAAACTTAGAACTAAAGGAATATTTCCGGCTCCCTGAGATAGTCAATCGAAGTTCACCAGTTTGATTGCATTAACTATAACAGTCACCAGAGTAAGAACTCATTGGTAGTAACTTATATCAACTGACGCTTACTATACAGCACAGTGATGGTGTTCATGCTCATTTAAATTCCTCGATTCTGTAACATCAATTTATTTTTGAGTTTAACTATGACACAATTAGAGAACCAAGGAGAACTGGGCTGCTGTTTCGTACTTTTAGTTTATGATTCATTGGCAGTAAGCATCCACCCAGGTTCCAGCCCTTTCGGGTTAAAAAAAGATAAGCTTGTCGACCATCCACCTACTGGAATGCTAGTCAATGGCCCATGAATTCCCAACTAGGACGAAACAGCTGTTCAGTAATCACAGGTGGTTTCCAGAGATTGTCTAATCGATATCACTGCGTGGTCAAACTAAGTCAAATCCCTACCAACTAAATCCTGAAAACTATGATTGTTATATAAACTCAATATTTATATGAATTTGTTTTTGTAAGGTAAACATAATCATTCCATTTGAACTGTCTGTATAGGATCCACTGTTAAACCCAGCCTATAATAAGATGGTTGTTTAAGTTACTTATCTATTGTCATAACATTATAATGGATTTCAAAACCTTCAGCTTAATATTAAAGATAAATTATGTGGTGCAGATTTTTCATGCACCTGGTTATGCCATGAGTCACACTTATTGTCTGTTAGGGATAGTGTGATACAACAACTACTATTACTCGGTCGCCCAGGCATAAGTGGGTGTAGTTGGCTACAGAGTCATGACGCACTGACCGTAAGTCGAAAGCACTAAGCCAGTGAGTAACCTTTCCACTTCTATGAATACTCGGAATATTTAGATGTTGATATAACTCAGAAGATGGTTTTTAACTGTTCAGTTAAGTAAAATTAAGCCTGAATCCTGAGCATTTGGTAAATTATTGCATCTGATTTACTCAACAACAGCGAAAACAAAAATTGAAATAATATTACAGAATTAACATTGGCAGTTTTTGTATTTGCCGGTCGATGAAGCAGCAAAGATAGGACTCCAGATGAAAATAGACAAGACGGAGGTTATGAAAATAACCAACTAACAACAACAGCGACATCCAGCGCCAATAACCCACCATCAACGGGAGGGAATTGAAAGAGGTTACTTCATTCACTCACTTATCTAGGGAGCATTGTCTCAACTACATACAGTCGGAACGGACGAGGATGTCAAATCGAGAATCGGGAAGGCGATAAACACATTCATCAATCAACCTGAAACCAATCTGGAAATCTTCGTCACTCAGCCAGCATCAACAAAAAAATTCAGTCGGATTTTCAATACAAACGTCAAGTCAGTCAGAAACTTGGCGGCGTGTCACGAAGAATATTTCCACCAACAGCCTGTTGCAAACCAAACCCTCATCAACAACTGTCTTCGCTCTATACTACTCAAGATCAGATGGCCGGGTTGGAAAGAATCACCAACAAGAAACTATGGGAACAAACAAAACAAGAACCAATCACTAACCAACAAATATGCAGGGGAAAGTGAATATGGATTGGACAGTCGCTGAGGAGGCCGCCGCTGGGTGACATTGCACGCGCGCCAGGCCATTGCTCGAGTGGAATTCGAAATGGAAGCGGCGAGTCTGTCGTCCATACAAGGGTGACATGGAGGAGGTGGTGTGAAAAGGAGTTGAAACAGTATAGACTAAGACGGATGCAGGTGACAGCAGCAGAAGACAGAAGCAAGTGAAGACGTGCAGTTGAAGATCTATGTTCCACTAGGAACCCAAGGCAACAAAATAATAATATCAGTAAAGTTAAAACTGCATAAAAAGTGTAAAATAATGATAGTAAAGTTGATAGCTAAGTTAACTGAAATATTGTTGCCATAGGTTGCCAGTTATTGAGAATAAAAAAGCCAATTAGATAGAGATAATCAGATTGCAAGTCATAGGTTTCTCACTTAACACTATCTGTATCACAAATAACGCAAGTGGGCCAAATTTGATATCGTTGAGTCTTCATACTTAGTTCTACTAGCATTTAATCTTTTGTACTGATTTCCACTCTTACCTGATGATATGCAGCAAGAGGAGAGTTAAGAATAAGTGTGGGGGGTGGTGTTGAGGGTCAGATAATATGGATTTGGACCACTTCTCACATGAGTTCAAGCGTCTATCAACTACTCTAGTAGCAAGCCCTACTTTAATACCTTTCACAGAATGATATAGACCTCTTTCAGTAGCCCAGGAAACACTAGGTAAGGCGCTAACATGCATCAAATGGAAGCGATGAGATAATATAAAAATATGAAAGCACAGTTCACTTGGTATTTGTCTCACCTGCTGCAATTCTGGACGACTTCAGTCTAGTGATCAATGAATATATAACTGCTTGATGAAAACAGCAACAAACGCCAAAATTTTAAGCCCTACGTTGGATGTAAATTTTACTAGCCCTGTGTGAATTATGCAGACCGCTACATACCGCAAACTATGCTTCTGAAGATCAAAGAAACCTGTCATAAGAGTTCTAGTACACCTGAATCCTGGTTGATCCTGAGAAAAAAGTTAAACACATTGCACTGGAGGTCTGTGGAGCTGTAAAGCCTGTCGTGTTGACAAGCATACTTGCTCGCTGAAAAGTATTATGAACATAAACTCAGTATATATATATATATATATATCTTATGCAAGCCTTCGTATACGTTTCATATCTTCCACCCTCTGAATATTTACAAAAATATTTTGATTCCGATGCAAATATGTTCAAAATAAAATATCTGAGTATTCCATGGACAGATTCCAATCAACTGACTAAAAGCAATTAATTTCACCATCATTATACTTTACTGAAAATTATTTCTGTGTGTGTATTATCTATGCTTGCCAATCAGCAACTATTTTGACTGTAGTATAGATGCTTCAAACGATAAGTCTATTGAACAGCCTCATAGATATAAATAAGCATATCGATGATTCGCAACTAACTCGTAGAAAACAGAGTGAGACCGGTAAATATATATATATATATATATATATATAATTTCCTTTAATTCCTAGAGGAACATAGGACTTCAGTCTCACGTCTCCATTACGTTCGGTTCTCTGCTAGAGTTTTCATCTCGCTCCAAGTCTGCCCGCATGGCCTGTCTAAGGATGCCACTTGATGGTTTCTTCAGAGTATGGCCAACCCATCTCCGTTTCTTGCTGCATATTTGCTGCACAATCAGTTCCTGGTTGATTCTCTCCCAGAGGTCCATGTTGCTGATCTTTTATGATTGACCATTTGATCTTGAGTATTGAGCGAAGACAGCTGTTAATGAAGGTCTGTAGTTTGTTTGAGGTGCTGTTCATGACGCGCCAAGTCTCTGATCCATAAAGTAGCACTGACTTCACATTGGAGTTGAAAATCCGGATATTATTTTTGATGCTGCGTGCTGTTGACCTCCACGCAGACTTGAGAGTAGTGAAAGTTTGTCTTACTTTCTCGATTCTTGCTTTGGTCTCCTCATCAGTTTCACCCGCCTGTAGTTGAAACGATGCTTCCCAGGTATGTGAGTAGGCAAAGGAGGTCGTTTATTTCAGGTTTCTCACATTTATACTGGTCGACTATTGTCCGTTTTTGCTACTGTTGCTGTTGGCCAGGAATCTTCATCGCCTACCTCTGTTTTCTCTATGTTCACCTGAAATTCTATCTTTGACACTTTTTCTGACATCTTGTTGCTTTTCACTTGCATATCTTCCAGTTTGTGGGAAACCAGACATATATCATCGTCGAAGTCCACATCGTCCAATATATACGTTATATATATATATATATTAACCGATTCCATCCACACCACTGTACATCTGTAATCAAATATGCAATTCATTCCTACCGAAAGCCATTGGGACATCACAAAACTGTAAACAGAAATCTTGTGGTGTTAGATATCGGTTTTGACCAGAACGCTTACGGAGCTGGTGGTTGTAATAGTCACCATAATAGTCACCTGTCTGATCATCAGCTTTTAGAGCTTTGACACTGGACGTCGCCTCAGCCTGTACAACTAGAATACATGCTATGAGTCATACTACAATTTTATTGGCGTATTAATTTGAATGTCACAAATATTCTCATGTGATAAAAAAAAATGGAACCAAAGGCCTTGAAGCTATAAGATTTTCTGCCGTGTATTCTATACAGCTGCGCTTGTACACTCTTTATGCGAACATCTGCGTGATTGATATTCATAACTGAGGCTTAGATGAAAGGTGGTTCTTTTTTTCTTCACAAGCTGACACTTTCATAGCATAACTACTTAAATGAAAATTGAACGGTACATCTTGATTGTGCTGTATGCTTGTCGTCTATCGTGGCTAGTTATCACTTGAATTCTTGAAGACAAAAAGTGATTCGCCTGGAAAAGGAAAGTATTTACACATTTTATTCTGCAATATAACTGAGTAATTTTTTATCATCTGTTATGGCGCAATAAGCAAATAAATAGGTCATTAGCTGCCCTTAGTGTTGGGCAAAATCTTTAAATAAAGACTAATAATAATGATGCATTGTGGATATCAGCAGGCAGATAAGCTATTGCTTTTCCCTGAAGTTGGCGCTGTTGTGAGACTGAAAGCTAGCCAACATTTATTTCCCTGTTCATAATAGAATGCCTTCTTTAGGTTGTGGAAAACACCCATATATAAATTACAAAGAAGAGAACACGAAGTTCAGCAAAGTTGACGATCTTTTCGGCGATTTCATTTTCAAAAGCAGCTGTACAATCCCATTTTATGTACATAATTTTACATGGATGCAATTCTTGTTTGATCACACATTATCACGTAGGCGAATAAAAGGTGACAATTATTTTCTACTAGATAGATGGTTTACGACAGGCTTAGAAACAAAATTACACAGGATTAGAACGGATAACCAGGGTGTGTAAAAATGAGGGAGCATGGAAACAAAATTGATATAATAATAATTTTCAACTTGAGATGGGAGTTAGGAGGTGTGAACTTAGATTACAAGAGCCTTAGAAACACGAAAATTGCACAGGATTAAGATATAATTGAAAAAATATTTAATTTTTAAACGAATTAAAAATGTGAACAAGAAAAGCACGGAAACAAACTTAAAATAACTGTTAACTGAAAAATTGGTGTGAATCGAATGAAAACTGAGGGGGTAAGGATCAGACACACAGCAAACGAAAAAAGATCAAAAAGAAAAAAAGGAACGAAGGGAAAAAAAAAAAAACGGAAGCTGAGGGAACATACTGAACTAGGTCCATGATAGTTGTAGAGGTTGGACTAATTTCTTCAAACACACACCTTCGGCTCCTGGATGCATATTTCGAGAGCTTCTGCGGTACAGAGAGGTCAGAAACATACTGCTTTTGGTAGGTTTCTGCTTACTTTGTAAATTACTTTGAGCATATGTCAGTTCACCTGCTCGTGCGGAGCTAGGTATATAGGTTGTTGTATGCGAGGCCTTTCAAAACGTCTTAGAGAACATTAACCAGCGTGGCTACATACAGGAGGCACCGGTTCAGTTAGAAACGCCATTATTGAACATCTGATCAACACGTCCCACAACATCTCAACGTATTCTTTCAAAGTAATTTACAAAGTCAACAGAAACCTATCAGAAGCAGTATGTTTCCGACTTCTGTGTACTGCAGAAAGCCTCGCAATATGCATCAAGAAGCCGGAGCTGTGTGTTCAAAAGAAATTAATCCAACCTCTACAACTACCATGAACCTAGTTCTGTATGTTCCCTTAGCTTCCGTTTTTGTTTTTGTTTTTTTCTTCTTTCGTTCTCTTTTTACCCTTTGATCCCTTTTCGTCCGCTATATGTGTGATTCTTACTCCCTCAGTGTTCATTCGATTCACCCTATTATGTATTTAAATGCGATTGTACAGCTTTTGAAAATGAAAAATATCTTTGCTGAACTTCGTGTTCTCTTCTTTCTAATGCCTTCTCCAGCAAATTCGACCGCTTAATACTATGGCCTGATAAATACGTTGTAGCATGGCTTGCACATCACCCCAAAAGATCTCCATGACTTGAGAACAAAAGTTTAATTATATTATATTGATAATAATGTGTATTCATCACCTTTATAAGGGCTATAACTAACTAATTTTTTAATTGAATTTTAGATTTCCCCATCGATTGGTTGGACGGAAGAGCTTGGTTGGGTAATTAATATGATCCGTTGCACAATAGGTGGCTCTCGTGTTCCAAGTGGTCTAGTAAATAACGCTTTGGCGTTTGAAACTATAAGGACATCATCACATCCAGTTGACGGGTCCTAAGTGGGACGAAATGCGCCTCCTGGATTCCATTACTGCTAGTCACCATCCACTAATTAAATTCTAACTAAGTTTTAGTTGTTATTGCCCTGGATTTAATTTTATTCATCGTTAACATTGAGGGCATCCATATTCTGTTCATGATCGACACTGCTTTAACCAGTGCTGAGTACGAATACATTTTCATAGAGCTATCCACTTCGTGTGTTAATTGGTAAGAAGAAACTCTGTAAAAGAAATTAGTCAACAGCATTTTGCCTATTAAATATCACGAAAGAAATGAAGAGAACAAGAATAGGAAATAATGAGTTGGGCGCGGTTTGGAGGGTATCTTAGACAAGATCGTGTGAGGAGTCGATGAGATAATATCATCAATCGTGAGACCAGTTAAAAAAGGACTGCAGAGAGTAGGACAAAATGCAGATGTGCTACTGAGGCCTTTTGTTTAAATTGGAACCCAAAGAAGCAATAATAATATTCACCTAGCACATGGGACACCTATAGAATTAAATGTTTCTAAGAATAATATCATCACTCCCAGTTGCAGTGCTGTCATTCATGGGGAGTGGATATGCATCACAGAATTTGTCAACAAACTAATAAACAGCATTCAGTAACAAGTAGTTGAATAGACAGAAGTTCCAGAGGCTAGGGAGTAAATATAACTCACCACGTATCATAATAAAGTGAAGCTGCAACAATGGTAGTCTGTTCCAGCCAAAAATTTCTACCTGCTTCTTTTAACTTCCCTGTGCAAGTAAATCAACTGAGAAAACCCTATTCATATATGAAATTACAATTCTCTGTGTTTGTAGCAACTCAGGTTATATCTACATCCATCTATCCTCCAAGAGAAGACTTCTTCTATCACTTATTATTATTCCATTGCTTTCTGAAAGGAACATAAGACCTGAAAAACGTATCTCTCCAGCTGCCTGACCCCACGACTGACTATAATCTCATCCCTCATCTCCTCCTCCAACTCACACGATCTCCTCCATATCACCCTTGCGCCAACGACCCACTCATCACTTCCACTCGAGTAATAGCCTGCATTGCGTGCGACATCATTTGACGATCTCCTCAATATACACCCCATTCACCTCCATTTTCTCTTACATATTTGTTGAGTAGTCGGCTCTCGCTTGTTGGTTTGTTCCCAGCCAGTCAGAGCCAGTCAGAGTTTTTTTTCACCATTTCTTTCTGGCAAGTCTTGCGACCTTTACTATAGAGCCAGCGAGTAGTGGCAGCTGTTGATAGACGTCTTCAGTAGCCTGTTGCGAATGCTTTTCTTGACACCGACGTCAAGTTTTCGACCCGTATAGAAGGACCTCTTTAGTCTGCAATAAACTTCAGTCATCTGAATAATTACATAACCAAATCCCTTCAAACCAACACTCGAATATCTATGAGATACTCACTAGCGACATACCCTATTCAGATAGGTAGTTACCTGGGGTTCTACTGAGAAGTCATGATCAGAAGGATACAGCAGGTCGGGTGTGAGGGCAAATACTCGCCGAAGACATTGGCTAAGGGTCGTGCTCTGTCTCAAATTGCCAGAAGTTAGAATTCAAGGACCATTGGATCGGGTCCCAGCGGCTTAATGGTCTACGAACTAGCTCGCCTTGTAACCAGAAGGTCCTGGTTTCGAGCCCTGGTGGTGGGTGTGTACTGATGAAGAGTCCTAGACTAGGACGAAACAACTGCCCAGTACTTCCAGGTTTTCTTATTGTTCTGTAATCAATATCAGCTCACGATGAAATGCTGTAATCAACCAAATCCTCACAAACTAGCACTTGAATTGCGTGAAATATATTTATGCAGCTGTATAGCTCATATCATCAGATTCTATACCATATCAAATTTCTTTAAAATATAACATAACATAACATAAGCTTTATTCCAAATCAGTACTTGTGATACAGAATGGAATTCTCAGCATTTTACTACAATATTGCATCCAGTTTTTTTTTTTTTTACATTAACAATAAATAAAGTTCTACATAGTTTAAAGTTATCTCAACAACATATTAGTATGTCGGTAGCAAAGCCAAAATTAAAGTGTTTGAAGGTGTTAGAAAAGTAGATACTACTAGCATATTTACTGGCGTAAGCGATAGCAAAATGTTCGAGATGTACAGAGTGTGAAAGAACGAACAAGAATGTTTTAAGTAGAGTTTGCAAGGAAGAGAGAAACAAAACAGCACATAACAAAAAAAAAAAATATTGTTTGTTTCGGGAATCTTTCTTCAGGGGAGGGTTAAATTTTATTCTTTATAGAATTTATTTTTGTTGCTTCAGTTAGATTTTAATCCATGAATCAGCTTTTATATCATTTGATCTAGAGACTTGAAACTTACTGTTTTGTAAAAGAAAAAAGCAGACCTTTAATTTACTTCATGAAAACTGTTTCACAGTTAGTGTAGCGTTAAAATTAAAGCTGTCTCTGAAATTCACTTACGCCTCAGTAACATTGACAAATTATAATGCTTAAATATTTTTGAGACTTGAAATAAGCCAGAGTATTGTGAAAAATATATATATATATATATATTAGTTAAACATATATATATATACCCCTACAAATTCAGCTACCTATAAGCACAATAACTGGTGGAGTTGTTAATCACTTCTTATATCTGACATGTGAACTTTCAAAAGACACGCAACTACCAGCCTATAGTATATTTCCCTACTTCACTTATATTATTATTTTCTACAGTTTGGTTTGTAAGGGTTAGTTATGTTTTTATGAGTTGATCACGGGTTGATATCAGCTAGAGAACCATTGAAAACCAGCCATAGGGAGTGCTGGACAGCTGCTGCTTCATCCTGATATCAAATGATATCAATCCGTGGTCAACTCGTAAAAAAATATCATTATTCCCCATGGTTCCAAGTGAAGCATAGTGCATAAATAACACATCTCCTTAATATGTGTGTAAAACCTGGGCACTGTGGTAGTAAGTAATTCCACATTAGTTTGTTTATTAGATGTATCGTACAGTGAAACAGTATTATCTAGTAAATAATACTGTTTCACTGTGTGATACATCTAATAAACGGACCAATATGGAACACATCTCCTTATTTTCCGGTTCTCTGTGATCTTGATTAAATGGTCCTACGACTGGCCATAATCTCCAACCTTTTTTCACACGAACTCGTCGATGTCACTCTTGGACCCAAGTTCAGCTCATCATTTCCCATTCCTATTCCACACGAGCGACGTCCTTACAAGTGATGTTATCCAGTGGTCTCAGTGTGTATACAATGCATCTCCATTCTAGATATGATAGAGAAGATTTGTAGCTCAAGTGGATGAGTTAATTTGCGAAGCTTTCATCGCCCTACTTAATAGGCGACATCTTCAGCTCATACATTAATTTGAAGCGAGCTTTAACATTTCTCCAGAAGTTTGTTAATCATCTCTCCTTGTGAGTCACCTTGAACGTGATTGGCTGTTTTTTGTGTGTTTTCATGACATCTAGGCTACTGCTTTTGGAACTGATTGTTTCTTTGACTCGAACTTTGACCCTTGGTGTGTGAGATTTCCTTCTTATCGGTTGATAAATTTTGTCTGTCTCGATGTGTTTACTTATTGACGATTCACTGGAATACCATGCAGGCTTCTAAAACGTCTCTATCATTCTTGGTGTTTCCTCTGCCTAATATTTCAACGCTGGTTGTTCCAGTCGAATTGATGTCCGTTGTTGTCTGCATTCAGTGAGGCGAAATGAGGGAGTGGATATCATGTCTTTTGACGGCTAGCATATGTTCGTGGATACGAAGATGAAGGGCATTCCAGTAAATCATCAATCAATAAACACTTCGAGACAGAAAAAATTTACCAACCGATAAGAAGGAAACCTCACACACCAAAGGTCAAGGTTCAAGTCAGAGAAACAATCAGTTCCAAAAGAAGTAGCTTAGATGTCGTGAAAACACACAAAAACAACCAATCACATTCGAGATGAACCACCAGTTGAGATGATTAATAAACTCGTGGAGAAATCTGAAAGCTCACTTCAGACTGAAGTGTGCACTGAAGATCTCGCCTATTAAGTAGGGTGATGAAAGCTTCACAATTTAACTTTCAAACTCAGAGAACACAACCACATCAAAAGCATCTACATTCTCTTTGGGATATTAGTTGAACAACACGTTTTTGATTGATCCGTTCCCGGAGTTCCTTGCCGCTAATTATTTTGGGATATTCGATCTCTAATATATGGAGTCAGTGAAGATAGATGTTGATAAAAGTCTACATTAGCCTGTTGGAAACGCCTTTCGTGACGCGCTCGCCACTTTTCTGATCTAGATAGACAAATTAACTAACATTAATATTAGTGTAGAACTTGGGCACTGTGGTAGGATGTCATTTCATATTACATAAGTTTATTTTAAATATCATACGGTGATTCGGTATTTACAACTGAATGACAGGGTTTCGAGTATAAATTATTGCTTTCGATCATTTCAATTTCAATTACACGTTTTCACAGTTTACCGAAGACATGGAAACTGGCAACAAACAACAAAGTGAAGTTGAACAGACAGAAGGAATATATATATATATATATATATACGATAAACTGTGAAACCGCGTGACTAAAACTGATATTTTTTTTTTAATTTTTTGATTACAGCTTGATTCCACACCCTATTTTTGGTAATGGTATGGAATTTTCAGCATGGATATCGGTAGCCCAAATTTTGCAGGCCTACCATAGATATCAAGTGTGCGTCGGTAGGGGATCGAACCTCGGACCATGTGCATGGCCGGCGAGAATACTAACCACTGTGGCACCGAGGCACTGGCAATAGTTTATGGTCGAAACCTTGTCATCCATTTGTTAATACTGAATCACTGTATGATATTTAAGATAAACTTATCTAATATGGATGTAACTAAAATTAGTGCTGCTCAGTGCAGCAGACTTCAAAACTGGTTCAGAGAGATAAAGGTCCGTTAATATATGTGCAAACCTTGGGCACTTGGTAGTAAGTAATTCCATTTGTCTTCTCAATGCCTTGTTCAAATTTATCAAAGGGACTAATTGTTTGAATTCCATATTAGTTTGTCTATTAAATGTATCACACAGTGAAACAGTATTATTAACTAGATGACACAGTTTTGAACAGAATTTATTGTGGTTAATAATCACATCAATTATAATCACACGACTTCGAAACTTGAGTTTCACAGTTTTCTTTGTCCACTCTTATTTGTCGTTGTAGGGGTAGTAGAACTTTCCAGGTATCTGGGTGGACACGTGTTGAATCATTCCTATTACACTTATTCCCTCTCAGTTGATTCGATAAACAAAGCTTCTGTTATCAATCTCGCCCTCCACCGTGTGACATTAGATTTAGAAAAACTGTCATCTTAGCCCATCCATTGTATATTATATGGTTGTGTATAACTGCATGTAGTGAGTAGTATAGCTGAACTATTCTCTAGATTTCTTATCTTATTTGGGTCAACTAATCTTGATTTTCATACGAACTGTGATCAAGATTTGACCGGATAGTTGCAAAATAATTGAGCGCTGAGTGAGAAGTAGACATTTGTAAAGTTATATTTGTAAAATCTCAGCGACATTGAAATGAGTAATTCCAACGTTTCGTTCGGCAATCTGGTCCGAACTTCTTCAGGGAAATTAATCGAAATTAACATAACAAAGTATATATATAAAGGGACACATCTTGTTTTTTAAAATTTTGTCCAACAGTTGCATGACTCATGATTGGACAAAATTTTAAAAAACAAGATGTGTCCCTTTATATATATACTTTGTTATGTTAATTTCGATTAATTTCCTTGAAGAAGTTCGGACCAGATTGCCGAACGAAACGTTGGAATTACTCATTTCAATGTCGCTGAGATTTTACAAATATAACTTTATAATCTTGATTTTACTGCTAGGTTTTAATGTTCAGCTCGTCTGACTGACTGACGACGTTCTACTAGTTCGACCTATGTATTTGACCTGACAATCATCACAGGCAGGGTATTAGATAAACTGGATTGTTTTGTTTTAAAGGCTCCACTGTCAGGAGTGATCCTTCAACCGACAAACCATGTTTCTAATTGAGTTTGTGGGTGGTTTGAATGTCAGCCACTTTCATTCCTGTCAGCATTGTTAAGAGTTCAGCGTAAGGTTTCCGAGGTTACTTCCTTGTATGAAATTACTACTGATGATTTAGATTTCTTATTGTTGGTGGCGACATTAATATTATTATTGTTATTATCACTATCGCTACTATCATTATTTATTTTATTTTTACATTTCCCCACATATTTCCTGACTAATTTATCAGGATAATTATTAAGTTTCAAAGCTTCTTTTATGTGTATCACTTCCAGTCTTAGATTTTCCTTAGTACAACTTAGTTTCTGTGCTCTGTCGCTTAAACCTTTCACCAATCCTATTTTTAGTGCCATTAATTGGATGGGTTGATCGGAAGTCCAAATATCTGTTTGAATGTTTGGGCTTCCTGTAAACACTAGTGTTTAACTTCCCATCTTCCTTCGTTTTTACGTTGCGATCTGACATTGGAAGCTCTGGACTTTCCAATTAATTAGTGAATTGAATTGCCTCCACCTTCAAGTTAATGTGTTCGAAAAATCTATCTATATCTTGTGTTCTAAGTACAGTGAATGTGTCATCTACATATCTGCACCATACTTTTGGAGTGGGGGTGAACGTTTCAATCGCTATGTTTTCGCACCTATCCACGAATATATCTGCTACAACCGGGGATATTGGTGATCCCATGGAAACTCCCTCAGTTTGTTTGTATAATTTCCCTTGGAATTTAAATACTGTGGAAGTCAGGCGTAGATGCACTCCCAGCATTATGTCCTCAAGTGGCACTTTTGTTGTAAGTTCGAGTTCTTGGTCAGAAATGAGTTCGTTTCTGACTGCCTACCTCTATATCCATATTTATTGGTATACGTGTATGTGTGTAAACTGACAATGTCAAAACTAACCATTTTTCTTCATTATCTAATTTTAAATTATCTAATCTGTGTTTTAGTTCATAAGAATTAGTTAGTCTAGGTTTCGAGTGGCTTTTTAGGGGATTTAATACCATGGCTAAATATTTAGATAATTTATAAGTAGGAGGAGATAAAATTCCGCCTTGCATTTCCGATTCTCGACTGACATCGTCATCCATTCGGCATGTCTTTTGCGGAAACGATGCAGTATTGAAACGTGAAGGTAGTGATGTCTTCTAGATTTATTCCGTCGATAGTGACTGGTGCTGATTGTTGCTGTTGTTGCTGGTCATTTTCATCTCCTGAATCTTCTCTACGTTCACTTGAACTCCTGTCTTTGCTTCCTGAGTCTTCCGCCATCTTTTCGGTTGTACCCTGTAAGTCATCAAGTTTTTCTGACATTAAACGCAAATATCAACGAAGTCAGAAAGTTTTTTTGAATACTTTCATATGATTATGAGCAACAAATTTTGCTGGAAACGTGACGAGTTAATTTTAATGTATAACACCACTGTGAGACTTAATCAAAATAAATTTTATCCATAATGGATTTATATTATATTACAGTGCCGAAGTTCTGTTCCTCGATCAATTAAACCCAAATCATCTTCGAAATCCAGGTCTTCTATAGTCTTCTTATCAGTGGCCCAGAGTATTCCTGTCTCCTTGCTCCGCACTCACTCTCTGACGCAAAATCGAGTCCATCAAAATTAGGAATAGCATTGGTGATAATGGACAGGAAGCCTTGTTTTACTCCGGTATTCACTCCATAGGCTTCACCGAGTTATCTGATGTGAATAATTTCAAATGTGGTATTTTTATAAAGCTGTGGTTAAATGAGGTTGGTAAATATTTGTGATATTCCATAGTTTTGAGGTTATTTCAAACAACGTTACAATCAACGCCGTTGAAGTTCTTTTTAAAATCGACGGGACTGAGGTAAAGATTCGACCGCCAGTGATGATGCATAGAGTTTCAGTTCAATCCGCACATGATTCGTCTTTCCTGAATCCAGTCAGCTTGTCCCGGGTTGACAGAGTTCTGTATCCAGTGCAGCCTTTATTCTCTTCAGGATGACAAGACTCACTACTTTACTTGGCGTGAGTGGTCAGTAGCATTATTCCACGTCAATTCTTGCGAAGTGTGGCGTAAGTCACCCTTCTTTGATGGTTTTGCAAGACAGAATTTCTTCCAAGCGGCAGGTAGCTTTCCTTGCTTCCAAACGTTTTGCGATAGGGCCTTTGATCATATCCACCGCAATCTCTGGGTCCGTTTTCGACGCTTCAGATGGAATTTAGTTGGTACCGCCAAACTACGATAACGACAGGTTCTTTTTATTTAAAAAGTCAGGTTACTTTGGTTTCCAGGCAGCACAAACTACGGCTAAATACAGCGGAAACACCATACAATCAGCCACTTAGTCTTTTCACTCAGTAGTCTACACTTCGATGAGTTAACTGGTTCAGATTGCCTCTCTTGAAGACAACTGAAGCCTGTATTTCCACTTTTAATCCCAAAAAGTTCATAAATATGAACTGTCTTTTAATAATTACTTTGTGATAACAATATATTTACCTTTTTTCTGAGGCACAGACAGTTTATCCTCAGTTTCGCTTATTTTTTATTTATGCTACCCAGCCATCGATCATCTGTCAATTTGTGAATTATGTTCACCTATAAAACTATTAATTTCAGTAGAAGTTCCGACCGAACTTGTCCTCTTTTACAATAATCTCACAACTTTATAAAGATACAGAGTATTCTGTCAGTGTGTACAACTACTTTCTTCAGGATGAAGATAAATTGATTCGAAACGACCATTAATTATATCCCACCATCAAAGATGCTGTTTTCACGTTGTTTTCAGGCTCTTTTAACTTAAACACATGAAGAATAAGTAATTGGAAACTCATTGCATCAATATACGTGGATTATCCTTGAAAACGTCGGTGGCATAGCGGTTAGGACGCTCGCCAACCATGCACATGGTCTGAGGTTCAACTCCCGGCCACCGGCGCACTCCTTTACCTCGCTAAGCCAGAATATATGCTGGTAAAGAAGAAAGGTTGAGCATGAGGCTAGCAACCCCATCCTGTGAAAATCAAACACTGCTACAGAAACTTCAAGCCACTAGCTTGAAGCCCTGTGTTCCACTGGGGCACGCGAAGGAAAAATTATTATATTATTATTATCATCCTTGAAAACAAACATTATTAACTCTGGAGAAGACATAAGAATTCTTCTCCTCAGGTCTAAATTCCAGATTACAACAGGAAGTTGTTATCAATCTCTTTTTTTTTTTACTACAATCACCTCATGATTAATTCATTTTGACTACATTTCACTGTCATTTGTTTTTTCACATGCGTAACTTGTCAGTAAATCTACCTCTAGTAATCATGACAGCCGGAGTCCAACAGTTCAAGTGGATATCTATGAAAGTAGGCAATCATTGCAATAGGTTATACAAGCATATCGTTGGCATATCTCGTAAAAAAATACGAAAATAAAATACTTGATCACTGGGACAAAAATTTACATGCATAATTTATGCATACCCCAAAAATTTTACGTAGATCATTAATTTTTAAATACTTCTCTTCTAGTTCTTTATTAGTATTAGGATTCCGTCTTCCTGAACTATAGCTGGAGGACACTAAAGCATACTGTGAAACAAGTTGCATTTTATTGATTACTTACCGGCATACTATACAATTAGCTTATTTATAGATAGCAACATCATGCTACATCGATTGTTAAGCATTCTCTATGGAAATGAGAAAGATTGAGCGAATATAAGTATTTCCTGGTGTAACTGGCGTTTTTTTACCACTGAAAATGGAAAAATTTAGTAGCTGCAAACGGTAAATGTGTGAATGCGCTTTAAATAAATGATAGAGATGTTCGTTGAAGTCAGAGTGGACTACTACTAATACTAATAATAATAATAATACTGCAACTATCCAAAAGCCATTTCTAAGAAATTTACATAGGAAAAGTACATGGACAGGACAATATACACATTGTCATAGGTTTGTTCCTCTCAAGTACAAAAGAAATTTAGTAAAGACCCTCAGCCACAGAGTTTGAACTATACGCTCAGAAGAAATAAGTGAAGGTGAATTAGGCATTGTATATGATACTTTGATTGGAAAATAGCTATCACGACAAATTTATTAAGAAACACATGACAAAGAGAGAGAGGAAAAGAACTACTCACTTTCCGTAAACAAGAAGCCTTTATACATACGATTGCAATTCAAGGGCGATATTCCAAGTGAGATAATTACGAAGAAATTAAGAAAATCAGTTCACAGAACTCTTAATGCCGGCACACTACACGTCTTATTCTCTACATGACTGATGGTGCTAACTCGACTGAAAGATGAAGTACCACTTCAAATTGCGTCTACCGATTCAAATTCTCTCCTGTGGTGGAACGAGTTATATCGGCCGTTGCTCTAGGAACTTGATTTTTCTTGCTCACTCGAGAACATCTCTCACTGTGGCTAACTAAAGGTGTAGTAGTTAAAAGCATTAACAGTTCGATATTGGACCATCTGGTGCAAATCGGTCACTAAGCCAGCCAGCATTGTAGAATCCTTCTCTATCATCATCTACCGGGTGTCTATTAAAATGTCACAAAACATCGAAGCACCGCATGCTTCAAACAGCTATTGCAATTCGCCTCAAACAACCACTGATCTATGTGCAAAAGAAGGAAGTCCAGCTAGAAACTACTTCTGCCCTGACGGGCCTCCAGTAGAGACTACACATTCATCAATTTTAAATATTACCTTTCCTAATTTTTGTGATATTTAGTATGTATTGTTATGTCGATGCTGCTGAGCTGCAATCTGCCAAAATTATTGATTCGATGTTATTTAAACAAGAACGTTAATGTTGTTCGTAACACTAATTCATTCATTCATTCACTATAATGCATATATAACTGTAGATCCTTATGATGGAGGTATCGAAAACAGTACTCTTTGTTCAGTATCCATTCTTTTGAAATCTTTAATGGGAATTTTTAATCAGTTCAAAATATATGTATCAGTCTGCTTTTCAAAGGAGATGGCATACAAGAGGTAGTTAAACGAAGAATTGATAAAGCTATCACAATTCATAATGCTGCAAAGCTTCTATTCCTTAACACTAATATGCATCTGCTTCAGTAATCTGGAGAGAAACCGTATACAAGTCTTCGAGACTTTCAAGTCATTTCGAGTGTTTATGTGATGGAGCATTTGACCAAGTAGTTAAAAAAAGGTACCAAAATCTTTAATAACAAAGCACCTTGTAGTCTGCACACATGACCTTGACAGCCATCAAGTCATTCAGTGTTGCTGGCAGACAAACAAACAGGAAGACGTTTGTATTTGTGGTGGCTCATGCGATTTGAATTCATGAGCCCGGTCTATGTTTATAAAGAAACAGTTGGTGGTCACTCTCAGTATATCATGGCTATAACTTTAAAACCACAGAATATGCATATTAGGTCAATGAAAAGATATCCACGCTGAAAATTCCATACTTGTACCAAAAATACGGTGTGGAATCAAGCTGTAACCAAAAAAAAAAAAAAATAAGATTATAGAGAATTTGTAACTATTATAGTAAGTGGTTAAGAGGATTTCAGAACTATTTTTGTTTGAGGAGTAAATCAATAAAATTACAAATACGGACTTTAGTCATATTATTAACAAAATAAAAAAAGAAGTTTGCATAAGAAAAGTTATAGGATAATCACTATTGAGTCAATTAACTTTTCATGACGGCTGTAGTAGACATAAAGGTTGGGCGAACGTCTTTTCAGTGCATATTGTTTGCTTAATGTTTGGATTATTGGTGGTTCAGCTAAGCCTACATGCCTTGATTTCACTCTTTTTTGTAGGTTTGATCAGATCTTGTCGAGGACTTTGAAGGCTTTTTCAAATGGAGTTGAGTGTTATGAGTTCGGCAGTGGAATTACACTAAACTAACACCTTACGCTCATCACTGGTGAAGGTTAAGAATAAAACAGGACAACGAAACCAGCAGAATTGTGTATACCTGATCAACTGTGGGCATAGTAACGCCGTATGTGTAGGAGAAACTTTCAGACAGAGTGAAAGAACATAAACAATATCTAAAGGGGGTTCTAAAGACACCTGCAGACTTGAAAAACCTAGAAAACAGCTCAACGACTGCACCACATTCGATAGAAACGGGACACATAATTGACTCTGATAAGACTAACGTTCTACAGAAAGGTTTTGGTTCATATAAAGAAAGACCGACTGCAGAAGCCCTGCATATATGGTTGAATCTCAACAGTTTGAACAGACGTGAAGGTATGATGTTAGCTGATGCATGGCAAATCCTGACTAATAAATAAAATTGGATATGTATCAACAATTAGTTATACTTGGTCAAATTCCCGATTGTCTACGTCTTCTAATGGAGAGGCTAACAAATGTATTATGACTGTTCACCCACACACGCATAGACACGCACCACTGTATATTGTATATACACATATATTTAAACAAAAGTAGACTAATTTGGAAAGTCTGAGGTCAAATTTTGATCACAGTTCATACAATTTTGTTTATTATAAATATTGATGCCTGTTTCGTGACTAATGATTTGACAAATTTTCAAAAAACGAGAGGTGTTCCTTTTATACATAAACCTCTGTTATGTTAATTTCGATTAATTTCCCTGAAGAAGTTCGGACCAGATTGCCGAACGAAACGTTGGAATTACTCATTTCAATGTCGCTGAGATTTTACAAATATAACTTTACAAATGTCTACTTCTCACTCAGCGCTCAATTATTTTGCGGCTCTCCGGTCAAATCTTGATCATAGATCATATGAACTTGCGTTCTTCCTTTGCTAGCCAGGCAGGATAATGCTCTGGAGAGCATTTTACTAGCAGACACACACTACCGTCAATGTAATCAGCTATACAAGGGCAACTGAGCTGACTGATATATGTGCGTTATTATTATTTTCTACTTAAAACTATCTTTTGTCCATACCCCGCAATCTTAAGTCATTTCATTTTGATTATTATTATTATTATTATTCAGTCTGTGATTCCCGACATCTCCAACTTCTTTCTCCAATATATAATTGTTTACTTAAGTAACCTAATGGAACCTTAATCCATTGTAATCTTGATTGCAGTTTATCATATTATTTTCTCCTTATTCATTTTTCCAATGAGTGACACTTCGTAGTTTATTTATTCATTTATCAGTCATATATCTCTCAGTGTATTTCTGTATTCAGATGAAGAATTCTACCGAAATTCAATAAATTCATTAAATCCTAACCTTATTAACTAACATTCATTGCTTTCGTTTTGAAACTCTAATCGGGAAATGAATGGCTTTGTTCAGCTGTACCAGTATAAAGTTTTAAAATATATTTCACATCATAATTGTGTAAGCGTCAAGCTTTGTGTGTTTTACTTTAGTGTTTCTTAAGGTCAGTTGAACGAAATTCAGGAATTTCATACAATGATTCCTTTTTATAAATTTGAATAAAGAAAGAAGAAACATTGGCGCGCAGAATAATCTGGCTCCATTTTTTACTTCCTTGGTTCTTCTCATCAGCAGCTGAGTACAAATTGAATTATTTAATAAAATAAAAAAGTGTACAATTTTAACAAGCTTCTTTTGTTCATTAGCGGGCATACTGTCAGAGCATCATAGTGAAATAGAGCGTTGCGAATAAAAACAAGATGTCTTAAGTGTTACAACACACATATATATCTTGTTAGAGAGAAGTTTCTTGAAAAAAAAATTAATTCACAGTTGTGTTGTTGGGGTGGTAACAAAGGAAAATTAGTAATAGTTACGTAAGTAGATGAAAGAAGACCAAAATTTCGGTGCACATTAGGTCAGATGAAAAGTTGATGATGTAATACAGTGAACAGAACTCAGAAGATCAAGAAAAATTATCTCTTAAGAGGGTCAAGCGAAAACTCAAGGGTGGGAGGAGTGAAAAGATAAGTTAACAAAATTAGAAAACAAAGAGTTACTAAGAAGTGAGTCACCAGGGTAATTGAAGTCCAATAATGGATTCTTTTTGGACACATAAGTCAGGCTTCAATCGTTTTATCGTTGTAGCTTAAGCAAACCTGAGAAGACTTGAGGTACTTTGTCTGTTAATTATTTTGAATGATTCCAGCACATCTACTCGGTGTCCAGTGTCAATCAGGTGTTTGACGACTGAAGAGCTTAAACAATTCGGTCAGTTTAACCGTAGGCTCCTTGATATATGTTCGTAGAATCTGACGTAGACCCTCCTCTCTGTTCTTCCAAAGAAACTGCTCTTGCAGATACATGTGAACTGGTATACACAGTTGGAGGTAACAAGTGAGGGGTACTTGTCAAACTCTGACTGCATCAGTGAGGAGGTTTTTCGGGCTAGAGAGACTAATAATGCTGCAAGATACGTCCTAGACAGGGCTGCGCTTAATCTCTTATTTACCATCCCAATAATGTTGTCGCCCTTCTAGTCACGTTTGATGAAAATAGGCTTCTTACCGGCTGTAGCTCTATCAAGCTTCTTGATTTCATTCTTGCCATATTTGTCAATGAAACCTTATGGGTAACCATTTTCTTTAAAGCATTTTTCAAGAAGCATCAGTTCACTGTCTAGTCTGTTCGGTGAACATATTCTCTTCTCTCTAGAGGAAAGCGTTTTCACCAGCGTTCGTTAGTGTATCTCACTAGGCAGAAGCTATTGAAATTCAAGTAAAGACCACTCCATGTGTCTTTATGATGTACAGATCTTTCGAGTGTCCCGTTGTATTTTCTCTCCAACATTACGTCCAAAAAATAGAATTTTTCATCGTCTTCATGTTTCATCGCGAAAGTGATGCTTTTGTGTACATTTTTGAAAGAGTCTCATAGACACGAAATACACATCTATTCAATGAGATTAGACCCTGTATATTCAGAGTATTATTTCGAATAGACATGGAAATGAATATACTCTGAGAGAATATTTAGTTTTTTTTTTAAATTACCTGCATGTTTTCTTTCTTTCGAAGGTTCCTTCGGTTGGTTTATTTATCGTGTTTTTCGATGATTTTGTTTTCTTCCGTAAGATATTTACCGGCTGGAAGAAAGGCTACCTTGTGTAATTATCAAAGCAGGGCGACTTATGCAAAATCACACAGTGTTGTAGAGTAATATTAACTGATGACGTTTAGAGTACAAACTATTGCCACTCATAATCATACCAAGCTACTCACACAACTTTTTTCCTACATTTATATACATGAGTGGAATTGATGATTAGACATTTGAATAAAAATCCATATGAGATAATGTACATTCACAAATAATAATAATATGAGTGTTATTCATCAATTACAATTAGATGGGAAATAAATAAGACGAGTGTTTTTATAGTCATAACAAGTAACTTGTTAGAATGTTGTGATGTGCTTGAATTGAAATAGAATTCTGAGATTATTTATTGTCCCCCTCTGATTTGAATGACTGGCGGTAATAATATCTTCCATATCTCTGGTATTTACACTAAGTCGCTTCTAGTGCATGTGTTGTGTTGGGTGTAGACTCAATGAACCAGGCAGGATTCAGGAATCTCTCTCTCTACCTACATAGATTACTTTTTAGAATTTTAACCCTCCCCCACCGTATTGTGTGTTAATGCGTGAAGCGCGATTGCTGAGCTTTTTTCTATATTACTTATCTTCTGGGGGGCAACCATTCTTGCCTTAGATAAATTCTTACGTTTTGATAATTTGACTACCCCCGACCTATTAGTTTGACCTATGTAGTTGATCTCACAGTCATTGGAGGGTATTTTGTAAATTACATTATTTTGTTTAATTCGGTCAACCGACAGAGTTCTTTCACCTACAGAGCATGTCTCTGAGGAAGCTCGCAGGTTTGAAAGCCACCATAATTCCTGCTTTATTTAGAATCCTACGCAGGGTTTCAGATGTCTCCTGCCTCCTTATATTCGTAAAACTAGATGTGTAGATGCCTTATATTCTCTCTTATTTATGTTATTACAACTAGTTTCACAATTATTTTTATTTTGTTTTCGGCCTTTACTGATATTCCCTAATGATTTTTATGGGATATTAATTCAACATCAACACTTCTAGTATCTGTTTTATTTCGTCATTTAGGTCTTTTCTGAATGTACATTATCTCGTATCGATTTTTATTGAAATATACAGTCGATTCCACACATGTATATAAATGAAGGGAAAAACTTGAGTGAGTCACTTGATATGATTGTGAGCAGTAATAATTTGTGCTCGAATCATCATCAGTTAATATTAATGTGCAACAAACACTGTGTGATTTATTAAAATAAATTCTTATCCATAATGGAGTTATACTCTACCACGGTGCTCAAGTTTTATACTTATATTGTCGAGTCATCCTGAAAATAGTAAAGGATGCAATCGCTACAGAACTCCGAGTATCCCAAACCGGTGGAATACTTAATTATATTAAATTCAATTAAAATAAATTTTTAGCCGCAGAAAGGGTAAGAAGGCTCTATGTGTTGAGCCAAAAAATAAAAAAAACAAGGGGAAGAAGAAAAAACAAAAACGACCCCCCAACAGGGAAAAAAAATAAAATAACATTTAAACCCCAAAAAAAAAAAACAATAAAAGGGAAAAGGGGAAACAGCGCGCAATGCAGGCCTTTGCTGGAGTAGAAACTCAATGGGAAGCGATGAGTGAGTCTTCCGTGTGCGGATGAGATCATGTCAGGAGCAGCAGATGAGAAATTATGGGCGATCATGGAGCCTGAGGAAGGGGGTAGCAGAAAATAGGACGAGATGGAAATGTGTTGTTGAAGTCCTATGTTTCTTTCGGAACACAAGGGAAAAATAATAATAATATGGTAAATAATATTATCTTTTCACAAGTTTTATTAGTTCACTAAAGCGAGAGAAAATGTCGCATAAAGCTAAAGGTTATCCATCATAACTGACAAAATGTGATTCTCCCTTTTATTGTATGCTTTTTCACTAGTGCTGATGAATAAGATAATAAAATCTCTTTCTAAATGTCGATAGAATTTATCCGACTGACATGTGTGCAAAACTACGTACACACGCACAAATAGGATGTAGTTAGTTACTGAAAGATGAGTGCGGTTATGTGTATATATTATTTCTCTTCTTGTTGCTATTTTTGACGCTGATTAACTTCGTATGACATTTGAATTTCGATTAGTGTTGAGTGTCAGCTTAAATGACATAGTTGTTCCTGTGTTAATACGATTAGCAGAAAAACGGCACCAACAGACTAATGCTTCTCACCTTTGTCTCTGCTGTACTTATTGACACACATCTCACAGTTACACAGATATCCAGCTTGTTTGTTTCCCTCATTCGTATTAGCTATAGGACAGAAAAACAATCTCACACTAGTTTTACATAGGCAAATACAAAGTAAATTCATATACTACTGAAGCATTGAAAACGAACCCAGAGACAACAGCGGGCTTGATGACACCATTACAGGAAGAGATGTGGAAAGAGGGCAAGGTAATTGTGGATTGGAATAAAGGCTACTTATTCAAACTGCCAAGGGAAGGAGACTTAAGTCAATGCAAGAACTAGCGCGGCATTACGCTCCTGTCTATTCCAAGCAAAATACTGAGCCGCAACATCCTAGAAAGAATCAAACAAGCCAACCTGGATGAAAAACTTCGGCCGGAAAAGGCTAGATTCAGGAGAAACAAATCATGTATTGATCAAATCGCCACACTACGGATCATCATTGAACAAAGCTTAGAATGGCAATCACCTCTCTATCTCAAATTCATCGATTTTGGAAGGGCTTTTGACTTCGCAGCGTCGATCGAGTGGTCACTTGGCAACTACTTCGCTACTACGGCGTCCCATCGACAATTATACATCTCATTCAACAGTTGCACGACAACGCTGCATGCCAAGTAATCCACAGCAAGAACTTTACGGCATCCTTCGAAGTGAAGACGGGAGTAAGACAAGCTGACTGCTTACTATATCCAATGAATGCAACAGACAGAGAGGGGGCAGCGAGGAAACAGACATAAAATGAACCCACACAAAAACTTGGAGAATCTGGATTTCGTCGATGATATATGTCTGATTTCTCACAAAGTGGAAGATATGCAAGTGAAAAGCAACAAGCTGGCAGAAGAAGCATCGAAGATAGGAGGAGGTTCAGGTGAATATAGAGAAAACAGAGGTGATGAAGATTCTAGGCCAACTGAAACAGCAACATTTACAACAACAGACAACAATTAGCCAGCATAAATGGGAGAAACGTGAGAGAAACAACCTCTTTTACCCACCTAACTACCTACCTACCTGGGAAGCATCGTTTCAACTACAGGCGGAAGGAGCTGAAGAGGGTATCAAAGCGAGGATAGGGAAAGCAACACAAGCTTTCATTGCTCTCATCAAATCTGTGTGGACGTCAAGAGAACTAGTCAGCATGAATATAATAATATCCGGATTCTTAAGTCGAATGTGAAGTCAGTGCTACTTACCATGCGGATCAGGGACTTGGCCAGCGCGTCATGAACAGCACCTCAAACAAACTACACACCATCATTAACAGCTGTCTTCGCTCAATACTGAAGATCAGATGGGCGGCCAGAAAAGTTCAGCAACAGGGATCTCTGGTAATGAGCAAACCAACCAGGAACCCATTGTGCAACAAAACTGCAGGAAGAAATGGAGATGGATTGGCCATATACTGAGGAAACCATCAAGTGGCATTGCTCGGGTGGAACCCGAAAAAGAAGTGGGTGGCGAGTTGGTCGTCAATGCAAGGGTGACATTTAGGAGGAGGTCATGTGAAGAGGAGATGAAAGCATGTGGACAGACATGGAGGCAGTTTAAAACGTTGGCCGATAACCGAACGCAATGGAGACGCGTGACTGAAGCCCTATGTTCCTCTAGGAATTAAAGGAAATAATAATAACTGATTGACTGAGATGACTAGTTGTGCAACGCTCACATCGACCAGTAGAAGTGTTAGCTAGTCACACTGAAGTGAAGTCTGAACAATGGATAGGCCGAGTAGATAAATGGTTTACCAGGTCTAAATGATTTCAAAAGGCCGAATCAGTTTGAAACTACCCGACCTTGTGACTAGCTACTTCAGTGGACTTCGACAAGTTACTTCATAACTTTGCGAATTATTTCACCACAGTTTTCTTTTCAAATCAAGTATTTTGAACTGGTTTGTTCTGTTAGCTGGGTGTAACTGGGCATATCCATAAATTCACTAATCCGCAAGCCAGCAAAACGACCGATCGATACTAAAATCGCGTTAATCATGCCAGCAGGCTCTTCTATTTCATATAAGTGGAATACAACTGCCTGTCCAAAGCAAACAGCACTATGTGGTTTGTGTATTTACCCGTAGCTTCTCGATTACAATTTTCGGTGACAAGCGGATCGCATTAATTAGTCTCAATACTCTGATTTTCCAAATAGCGTTGTGGTGAAATAATCACATCGATCTGTGAAAACCGCAAATTAATTTGCCGACTGCGATTCTGATTCAAATTTGAAGTACTTGGAAGACTTTTATCCACAAAACTGATAACTGTTTATATGAAATAGGAACCGCCGAATGTTTTGATATTCCACGGAAACACTTTTGTAAGATAACATAAATTGCATTCTGTGAAAATTTGCTTCACAGATAAAGACTATAATGTTTTGCAATGATCGCGAAAAATAGCATAAATCTGATGAGCATATTTGCGAGTTCAGAGAAGACTTCAAAACTTTTCTCATACTTGCAGAAATTGTTTTTATGTAACATCATGAAGTCAGTTTTCATGGGACATTTTATTCAGTGATTCAGTCGTTTTGCTGAATCTTTAGTGCGCAGACGAAATATTTGCTTACCACTCCCTAGGCCTAATAACTTCCCAACTAATTTGGTTCTCTGGAGTATTTTATCATGAGCTGAAATCGGTTAGAGAACCACTTGGAAAACCAGCTGGGAGTACTGGACAGCTGTTTTTCCCCTCATAGTTTGGAACTGTTTGAGCATTACGCACCCAGCTGGTTTCCCAGTGGTTCTCTAACTGATGTCAGCTCATTGTGAATCAGTATTTACCTGTATAGTGGAATTCGCTGAATAATAATAATATATTTAAAACTAAATGAAAAGCTATTCTGCTGATGTTGGTCTATCTTGATATTTTGGTGAATAATTTAAGTGACCACTATGAACCGAATGTAAGTTGCATTTTACCTAGTTTATATATATAGTGGGTCACAGCTTCAAACAATTTTATACACCGATAAATTATTCATTAGAGTGATCAGCATCCCTGAATATGAAAACTCATTAATATATATATATATATATATATATATATATATATATATATAATTGCTCATTATCTGTTTACAATAACCTGAACTAGTAGTGAATTGCATTCATAAATATCGAGCAGTGGATTTACTGAAGGTGAAGTTGTGCATTCAAGGGATATATATATATATATGTATATATCCCTTGAATGGGTTTGATATGATTGTCTCGGCATTTAAATAACAAGCTAAGAAAGGATATGACCTAAATATATATTTTTATGCATAGCTTTTTTACACTATTGCCTAATAATCAGGGTTCCTTCTTATTTCTTTTTTAATTTTATTTTTTTATTTACCTACCAGAGTATACGATTATGTTATTATCTCTGCTCTTGTTCAACTCGAAACAGTACGCATCTTCTTCCAATATGTGCGTAAATTCACAACAACACGTTGTTAGAAAATAAAAACAAGTGATTATTCAGCGAAGAGACCCTTTTCAACAATGAATTTATCATCAAGCTGTACAGTCGTATATGGAGAACGAGTCTAGCATTCATTTCCTCGATGTGAAGTTATCAAGGAGGACCGATGGAACTCTGAAGAGATCGATTTATCGTAAGCTGTTATGGAATGGTCAACTGACAAATTTCTACCACTGGGTACCCATTGGTCGAAGACGAAACCTGGTCCGGTCGCTTGCCACTCGTATTCGATGCATATGTAGCACTGATACTGTGGAAGATGAGTTATACACTTTGAGGAAAATCATAATGGAAAAAGGATTTCCACCACGTTTTAGAGATAAGAATATACATTCAAAGCCCACAAAACGTGACTTATCAACCGCTCCCAAGAAAATACTTCAAATGAGCTTGGAATTCAAAGGGGACTTAGCTTTCGGTATCATGAAACGAAGGA
Organism: Trichobilharzia regenti; assembly: GCA_944472135.2. Taxonomy (NCBI): domain Eukaryota; kingdom Metazoa; phylum Platyhelminthes; class Trematoda; order Strigeidida; family Schistosomatidae; genus Trichobilharzia; species Trichobilharzia regenti. The sequence goes on from OX235270.1 coordinate 151,985,784, forward strand.
TATCACAGTCCTTGAAAAGAATATTCCCTGCTGCATCTCTGAGAATAGCCTTTACTAGTCGACCATTATTGTTCAATAACCTGAAGGACAAGATGCCGCTGTTGACCAACTCTATGTGCTAGATATATCGGTCGTTCGACTCGAGGTTTTTCCAAGAGGGTGCAAGAACACTATCCTGCATGGCAACGAAAAGGTGGAAGTGGAGCAATAAGAAGCACGATCATTGAACATCTGGTCGATAATGATCACCCTATCTCTATAGCCTCCACCTTTAAAGTCATCTACAAGGCAAAGAGAAATTCACCCAAATCCGTACGTACCCGACTCATCTGTATTGATGGTGCTTTGGCTATCGAAACAGAAAAGCCAGATCTCTGTGTACAGAAAAAGTCCGTTCAACCCCTCCAACTTTCATGGTCTTAATCCCTCTATGCTAAAGTATGTTAATCCCCAATCATATTTTAGCTCTACCAATTTTTCATTTTGTCTATTGAATTTGTATACTCTTCCTTATTACGTCAGTTGTTACTATTACTATTCTCACTTTGAACTGTCCCCGGTATTATTTCACTTGTTCCATTTGTCATTCTAAATCAATTCCTTTTTACAACGATAAATTCTATGCTATCAAATTTCACACAGTATTACGTAACGTTTTTGTTTTATTCGATTTGTCTACTAATCCTATAATTGCACACCCTTTTTCAAGTTCTATCCATCCTATGAATTATTCTGTATACGATGTTAATTTGTTTTGCCACTTGATATATAACTATGATTATAATCACAAACATTTTAGTTTTAATTGAACTTCATATGATTATTATTATTTTATGCATTCGCACCTAAGATTCAATTCCTTCACCGGATATAACTTCTTAAAAACCATATATATATACGACTATACAGCTTGATGATAAATTCGTTGTTGAAAAGAGTCTCTTCGCTGAATAACCACTTGTTTTGATTTTCTTTATATATTACAATGGGAATTTTCCTTGAGTTAAAAAATAGCAAACACGTTGTTAATCACACCACAGATGAATAAGATAAAATCAGCTGTGATTTTATTGGTAATATTTAACTGACCAATCAAAATCTTAGACGATGAAAAAGTATAATATTCTTTGGTAATGAATATTTTAGATATTGCAATTTGATATATATATATATATATATATTTCATTCTTTCCCATAAATATAATTATATTTACTTTTGTTTCCGACAAAATTCAAAATTTGGTGAATGCATCAATTGGATTTATGCATCTCTCTCTCTCTTTTGACCGCAAAGTATGTAAAAACCGCCTGACTGACTATCTAACTACTATAACTGACTATGTTGAACAAGTTCACTGGAAGAAATGATTGATGATCTAAGTAAGTGCGACAAAAAATGTTAAAATCTTAAAAAAAAGTGAAAATTAAAAATGTATTAATAAATATAAATTTAATTGCTCACTATTGAATGCGAGAGGATATATATCGGTCTGGTCGTAAATCAAACCTGCCGCTGTTTCATCATCATCATCATCAGTACACTCTGGTACAGGGTGGAATGAAGGCAGTGAATTTTTTGAAATAAGTTTTCTCAGGCAGTTAGTTGATTTTGTATTACAGGCTGTAATCATATCAGATTCTGGGACTGACTATTTTGTAAATAAATATATATTTTATCAGCTCCCTTACACAGAGCTAAAATGTCTGTTATAATCTTCATGAAAACACACCCAACAGTCGACTTTATTGTCATTTGTATTGGACATCTTCAGAATTTTAAGCAATCCGCGAGTAAAATATCATTTATATATAAAAATGTATCCACCTTCTGATGAGGTTTTAGCATAAACATTTCGTTTAAATTCATTTGTAACCGTTTTATTTTTTTGGAGGTGCATCACAGATTGTATTAAATGTCTAATGAAGTTCATAAGACGTTTGATTATTGATCTAAGTTCATCTAAGCAAATAATATGCTTTTTCACAAGGAGTTTCGTTAGAATGATTAATTAATGGCTGTGGTATGGCAAGAGGCGGGATTTGAAGAACGTTTGATTTGTATATTATTACTGAAGACACGCCTAAAAACGATAGACGATTGCACTTTTGTATGAAATTTCGCTTATTATCATCGTTATTATTATTCTCTTGGATTCTGAGTGGGGCATTTCATCCTGTACTCTGGAGTTCTCTTCCGCTGGTTTTACAACTGCGTACAAGCATTTATTTTCTATTCATACTGCCTCTACCATAAAACTTTTGTACGCCTAAGTCGTCGGTTAATATTTTTATGTGATTTGTCCCTTGAATAGTCTTTATGTTATTCAATTTATATTTCATCTTCATAAGCAGTCTCCGTAAACGTGGTCTCAGTTAAATGCTTTAAATATATATATATACACTTATTGTTTCAGCCGAATGATTAATTTTCGGGCCTGAAGACAAAAGACCATTGCAAACGAAATATACCATTTCTAATTGTGGCTTGGCGAAATTTCAAAAACCTCAAACTGCAATCGGATAAATATGTATCAATCCTAATATGTAAGTGAAATTTACGGGTTTTTTTCATTTGGAAAATACTCATGCATCATGTTATTGTTCTTTTTGTTTTTTATTTCTTTACGTTCCCAGTGGAATATAGGGTGGCTTCAGGCTGGAGGCTTGAAATTTCTGTAGCAGTGGTGATTATACTTTTACGGAATGGGGTTTCTAGCCTCTTGGCCAAAAACCTTCCCTCTTTACCAGTCCTACTACTTGGCTTAGCGAAGTAAAGGAGTGCGTCCTTAGGCCGAGGATCGAACCCCGGACCATCTGTATGGTCGGCGATGTATCATATATTTTACTGATTTTAAAACAGTGAATTTCCTAAAAATCCACAAAAAAAAAATAAATTTAAAAATAATAATACCCGGTTATTTTCCACCACACTGAACAACAAGATGAATTAATTGATGTGAAGTCTAGCTGTCTAACTATGAATGAAACACTTCATTTCATCTGACACAAATTAGTAGTAATAATGATAATAATAGCTCCCTTTTTTCTGAAAAATGCGTTTATATATAAAACAGAATTTTCAGCAAATTTCTTATTGCAAGATATTTACTTCATGTGAAGAATCTTCAGGTAATTTAATAAACAATATTATGTACATCAACTGAAATGATATCGTTTCATACCACATATGCTTCAATGATTCACAGTATTTCTCGCTTCCATTTTCATCAGAAAATCTTTTTAGCAGTAAGCTGAATTCTATTTGAAAACATGCCTGAGTATTCAATACTAGTCTTAGATAAAAACTGTATGGTTGAATAAATATGAAATGATTTATACGTGATGCATCTACCTAGGTGGATAGAAAATTCACATGAGAGAAGTTTATATAAAGCCGTAACTAGATCCCTTACATTACATTAGTAAGCTATAAGTGTCGATATTAGATGGTTGGAGGCATTTGGCCAGTCAGTCAGCAAGGCGTATCTGCGGACTTGAAGTAACTCATGTCCCTCCTGAGATTCGAACCCGCGTCACCCAGTGCTACTGACAGTCAGAGACGTTACCATTGAGATATTCGGGCTGGCAACTGACCTCCTGTAGGGACAGTGTTGGATATTTTGATCGGACACTAGTGTCTTTCTCTCTCTCTCTGTCGACACTGATCTCAGACAGAATAATGAAAGCCTTTGATAACTATTTAATATCAACAATTTCAGTGTGTACCGTGATGACGAGCCACTTAGAATGTTGGTCCCATTGCAAAACTTGACTCATAAAAAATTCAGTCTTCAGCAAAGGAAGCACTAGATACATTGTGCCGGTTACTGACTAGTGCTTGTTTTTAAGATATTTAGGTTAGACCATTGCGGTTTAGGTGTGAGTAGCCATTAGTTGAATATTGTCCATAACATACGAGGTATTTTTTTATTATTATTGTTCCTTGGGTTCCTGGTGGAACTTAGGGCTTCAAATGCACGTCTACACTTGCTTCTGTCTTCATCTGTTTTATTTTTCACCTGCATCCATGTTAGTCCATACTGTTTCAACTTGTCAACTCTTCACGCAATCTCCTCCGTGTCACCTTTGCACGGACGACCGACTCGCGGCTTCCTTTTCGGCCTGGTTCCATTCGAGAAATGGCCTGACGCGCGCCGATGTCACCCAGCGGCGACCTCCTCAGCGAATGTCCAACTCCACCCATCTCCACTTTCTCCTGCATATTTGTTGGTTGGCGATTGGTTCTTGTTTTCTTTGTTAGTGACCATAGTTTGTTGTTTTTAGTGATTCGTTCTGGCCCGTCCATCTGATTTCCAGTATAGATCCAGCGAAGTCACTTGGTTGTTGGTAAAGGTCTGCAACAGGCTGTTGGAAATATTCTTTGTGACCCGCCCGCCAAGCTTTTGATCCGTATAGAAGAACTGACTGACTTGACGTTTGTATTGAAAATCCGAAGCAATGTGGTTGTTGATTCTGGCTGAGTGACGAAGATCTCCAGAATGGGCTGGTGCCAATCGAGCTCTACTCACAAATCGGTAAAAGTTAAAATGCATGTGCTGGCCACTGAGTTGGACTCCAGTGGTTGGATGGTCTACGAGCCCACCCCTGTAGTCAGAAAGTCCTAAGTTCGAAACCAAATGGCTGAGTACTGACGACCAGTTTCAAAAACTAGGCGTACGAAATAGCTCTACAGTGCTCCAATGAAGGTTTTCAATGGGAAACAGGAGGAGAAAGGGCTGAAGATGGGTCACCGAAATAAAAAATTAGAGGACTATACAAAGGTTAATATTCAGTAATGCAAGAAAATAAAATTGTCATTAACTTCATGGTAGCAAAAGAGGTCAAATAAAGCGTTTCTATACATAAAGGCCAGATTTTTCCTTATAAACTGATAAAGTATAGGCTATTGTACAAAAAACATGTAGGCTAAATCCTTTTTAAACTGCCTTGTCGTACATTATATATGCCTCTGAATGATGTTTGTGCTGATGCTGTGTGACCAGACTGGATAATCTGCTCTAGAGTTGACGCTATTAAAAAAAGGTCTCTCTGCTAATTTATGTGTTCTTAAAGATGAAACTAATAAATACCGAATAAGACCAAAGAGCAAGCTAATAATAGTAATCTACTTTATTCCAAGATGAACAGTACTTATGATACAGAATGGAATTCTCAGCATTTGTCACAACACCTTGCATCTGATTTACTCAAAATATAAATAAATTTCAAATTTAAAACAAAAGTAATCAGAGGAATTAGTCCACATGTACGGTATAAAGTCAAAAATATTCGAAGTACAAAATGAGAATAATAAATATAATAATAATAACAGTGAGTTTGTTTCAAACAGTATTGTCGATTCAGTTACTCTAGGTTATTGAATCTAATATTCTGTTTATATAGCAGCATGTTGAAGGGAAAGGAGAAATTAACAGTTATAACACAATTAAAACAATTAGTCCCTTTGATAAATTTGAACAAGGCATTAAGAAGACAAATTTTGCGAGATGATATCGTCATTTCGTAGTTTCTTTACAACCGCTTTACAACTAACATGGTTAACAATGATAAAATAAAGTTCATGAAAATTACTCTGTTAGATAAAAGAAACAAAAGTACATACTAATGACCAATCATATTAAGATAGGTCATACAGTCCAGAGTAGGCGAAGACTGAAGTCTATTGTGTTTTTGTATACACAGTTTAGGCTGTATGTGATTAATCCAAAGGGCTTCCATCACCTTCAATAACCTTGAATTAGAGTTATGTGAAATAATCGTGAAACAGTCATTAATATTGATTTTGTGACCAGACATTAATAAGTGTTTTGCAATGGATGATGCTGGATTTCTATTAAGATTAATCGCGTTGGGATTTTCGATATGATTTACTAGCCATTTTGGAATATGTTCTTTTCGACGACATTGGAACATTCTGTTAGTTCTACCTATATAGGTGTCACCGCAGCTGCAGGTGAACTTGTAGATACAGTTTGAAGTAGAGTCCACAGAATTTCGTCCTTTAATCGTAGGGACAGGGATCTAAAATATCTATCCTAATATGATTGGTCATTAGTATGTACTTTTGTTTTTATTTAACTGAGTAATTTTCATGAACTTTATTTTATCATTGTTAACCATGTTAGTTGTAAAGCGGTTGTAAAGAAACTACGAAATGATATCATCTCGCGAAATTTGTCTTCTTAATGCCTTGTTCAAAGTTATAACACAGCTTAAATTATGTTCACACTTATAAAAAAATAAACAAAAATAAAAACGTTGAGAGGATTATACATTTAAGAAGTACAATAACAATAAGGTTTGATGGTGTAAGAGTGGAGGAAATGGTTTATTTAGTAGTGCAGAGAAGGTTAGTTAGTTAGTTCGTGTCTGACACAATTTTCATCACATAAAGTACGTGCTAAATATGGTACAGTGGAATTTTTATACTTAGACGTGCATACGTAAAGTCTTCTGAAAAGACTTCTTGTTTTACCTGAGGAGACACAAGGTTGGAGCTGAGGGTAGATTGGATGCTCAGAGTCTGACTAAATTCCTTTAGCAAATTTGTTGCACTACACCTCATATAGATGGAAAGGTTGAGATTTGTACGTAGTAAGCGCTTGGCATCTTGTTGTAGCAGCACTGCATGCTTTAGGTTGTGTAACGTTTGAGTTGATGTGCTTTAGCGATTTCATGTTTGACATTTGACACTTTCTTCCACTTTGTTCTGTTATATATTCTTGTTTATCTGCAATAAGATACATACATATATATTACGCACGCAGTTAGAACATATATGGAAAATTAAGTGTTGTTTAAATTCACTCTCAGTTTTGCTTACTGGTGAGATATTTCCTTGGATCTATGCAAACGGTAAAAGCAGAATAGGTTCACCCCATTTTAGCAAGTTTATTATTCTTTATTTGACTGACATTTCAAATGGATGTCTACAAAGTGTATTAGAAAAAGAATAATAGATTTCTAAGTGAGCGCAACACTGAAATTCATTTTTAGGGAGAAGTCCAGCACCAATGTAAACCTGATACTTATTCATTTTTAAATCAGTCGGGAATGGAAATTTCGTAGATTTGTTACTGTCGAATGTATTGTGAACGCCTTAATGCTCAAATTTTCACATTTGTACAATATTTTGAAAGAAACTCTATATTAGTGAACAATTATAAAATGATTGCTGACTGATATCACATCCTAGGTCATCAATCGAATAGAAGACGACCAGCTGGGCATAAACTCGTAAGTGACTTTGTGTAGGTAGTGTAGTGAGGAAATGAACGTTTCTGGGCAGTTGTGCTGTAGCCAACTAAAAGGGACTACAAAGAACTGCGTGAATATCAGATATGCTGATGAAGCTCTTTATTCCACTTAGGACCCATGACAATAGTGAAATGACGATTTCATCGTTTTCATATAGTTTCTTCAGAGTTATTCTATGTTCTTCGGTCAGCATCTTCTGCTTCTCCAGTGGCGATATGTAGTATTGGTTAGCAATATCAACAAGTTTAGACCTTAGCCATCCTCTTTTATATTCGTCTAAGGGCTTCAGGTCGTAGAATTGATGGTATAAGTGCTCGAATTGTTCTTCAGTGTCTATACGACTGATAGGCTTTTTGCGGACGTGAAACTTGAATCCAAGAGATAAGGCTTCTAATTCGATTTTGTTTAATTGTAATTTTGATAGATTACAAACGTAGAGTTCAGGTTCTTTTGGGAATTCTTCAATTAGCTTCTCTTTCACCAACGCTTTTATCAGCTGAGTTTCATAATCCTTGGATGTTTTTTGATTGTAGCTCTTTGACAAAATTCATGAATTAAAGCCAGCAAATAATATTAAGCTCATTCAGTAGGGTATCATACGTGGCCAGACAAGAATTCAATTCGGAGAGATACTGGTATGAGGATTCGATGTGAGATTTTGTTATTCGACCGAGATTTTATTGAGAAGGTGGGAGTTTAGCCGATCGCACTTGTTTCAAAAACTGTCGTGGGAAACAACCTGTTTGGAGACACTGTTCATAGAACCTGATCTTTGTTGATGCTCTAGATATTCTGCATCGTATGGTCACCACCTGATTCAGTGATTAATAGTTGGGTCAGGGAGGCGTCTTTTCAAAAAATTCATACATTTGGTTCCCTTGATAAACTTCGATAAAGAAAGGAAAACGAAATTTGATATATAAAATGATATCGCCATTCTATTTCACAGGTTCTCATCATCTACCATTGACTACATGAAATTACAATGGTTATATATATGATAATAACATACTTTAATGTTTGAATGATGGCAGAGAAGAAATACTATAAAATTGACGCATTCAAAATGAAAGCATTACAATTTTTAGTTAAAGTTTTCATCATCAATTTATACGCTTTTAAAGTAGAAAATTGGGGAGTGGTAGGACAGAAAACAGAAAAAATTGATTAAGAGAACAGTGTTAGCTTGTTGGTTTACACAGCAACTACAAAAAACAGAAGTGGTTACAGTTTATGAGATTAAGATTTTTTCAGTAAGTTGAGATCACTGAATTAGATGACTAATTAATCTAATCAAAATTCAGTTACCAAGGGAGTAAAAGGTTAATTACACTCTCTTTCCGTATGCATAAGTCTGGTTTAAATCATTTAATTGAAATCGCTTTGGCAAACCTTAGTAAATTTGCTGTCCTTTGTCCATTTAATATTTTGAAGGACTTAGAAATCTCTAGGAGATGTCTGGTATCAACAATGTGTCTGGTAATTGCACTCTAAGAATATCTGCTTCCTTTCAGGCACAGGTTTTTGGGAATATGTTCAGAAAACCGGATAGAAGCCCTTCTTTCTGTCCTTCCAATGTACTTGCTCCCGAAAGTGCAAGTAAATTCATAAACGCAGTTGGAGGTGACATCAGAAGGGTATTTATCCAGTTTTGAGTGGCTTATAGAAGGAGTGGAGCTGTATAATGTTATGCGTTTTGCTGTCGGGAAGCTTCTATTCATTGAAACTTTCAGTCTTTTGTCAATCTTTTGTGACACTGCATGTCCTTTGAATGGGAGACAAATAAAAACATTTTTCAGGATTTCATCATGAGCTGACATTAGTTAGAGAACCATTGGAAAACCTGGGAGTACTGGACAGCTGTCCAGTACTCCCAGGTTTTCCAATGGTTCTCTAACTAATGTCAGCTCATGATGAAATCCTGAAACCAACCTACCAAACCCCTACAAACCAACACTTGAAAAACATTTTTCTTTTCTACAGTTGGGTGTTTTTCTTTCTCATACTTTCTTTGCTATACTTCTGTATAAATCCGTTAGGTTATTTATTTTGCCTTAGGCATTTCTCGACGAAATCTAATTCTTCTTCAACCTTGTTTGGTGAACATAGCTTCCTGGTTCTTTCGTACAGAGTCCTCACTAATCCACGTTTATAGCTTATGGGACAAAAGATATTATAGTGAAGATATTGTCCAGTCCAGGTTTCTTTTCTATAGATGGACTTTTCGATCATGCCAAACTGAAAAAAATTCTAATGCTTTCGTTTTGGATGCGTCAATTTTATAGTATTTCTTCTCTACTATCAATTAAACATTAAAGTATGTTATTATCATCCAAATAACCATTGTAATTTCAGGTAGTCAATGGCAGCTGATGAGAACCTGTGAAATAGAATGGCGATATCATTTTATATATCAAATTTCGTTTTCCTTTCTTTATTGAAATTTATCAAGGGAACCAAATGTATGGATTGTTTATTTCGTTCGCTTCTCATCAACTGCTTACAGACAAAGAACCTTATTAAGTTTATGTTCAGAATCTGCCTTAACACACTTGCAAAGAGTTCATTTTTAACTAAAAGACCAATCAATCAATTAATATGCTTACAATGCTAATAATAATTAATAGTTTATCTCAAATAGTAATAATAATAGACAATGGTAACTTTCAACATTCAGAATCAGATGAAGGAGAGCATGAATATATGCAGTAACCAGGCAGGGCAAGAAAAGACTGACAACCGCTTCTTTCTAAATGCATAAATCAGTTTTCAGGAGCTTGATGGAGATGGCTTCAGCAAACTTGAGGAGAACTGAGCTCTTTTGCCTGCTCTTAATTTTGAACGAACTTGTTACGTCCATCTGATGACGCATGTCAAGGAGATGTCCGGAGATGGCACTGTTGAAAGCATTTGATCCCTTTAGGCAGAGGCATTTTGGTACATGTTCAGAAAATCGTAGACATGCCCTTCTTTTTGTCCTTTCAATGTGACTGCTCCCACAGATACATGTAAATTTGTATACACAATTGGAGATAACATGAGAAGGGTGTCTGTCGACTTCTGACTGTATCAAAGAGCATGCTGTTCGATAGACGAAAACCAGCTTAGCATCAGGATAGGCTCTGGCTTGTGACGTCCTCAGTCTTCTGTTGACCATAGCTGCAATGTTTTCACCTTTATAATCAATCTGAGTGTAGATGGGCTTTTTCTCCCCTGTGATTTGTTTGATATTTGAGACTTCCGATCTTCCATACTTATTAATGAACCTTTCAGGTTAACCGTCGCTTTTCAACATTGTTTCGAGAAACATAAATTCCTCCTCTAATTTCTCTGTAGAGCATATTCTCTTAGCTATATGGCACAGAGTTTTGACTAGTGCTCGTGTAAAGCTAATTAGACAAAAACGAAATAAATGATGGTACCCTTTTCGTTCCACAAAACATTTTGTTCTTGTTTTCTTCAAATAATGATATAATACAAGTTATTAATCCATTCCTCACAATAGAAAATAAGTAACACTGCTCATTCAGTCTTTTTTATTTATTAATCGACAGGACATAAACTCCAATTAAATCTATCATATTTTAATTAATTAGTTTTAATTTGATAACTGAGAGATTACACTGACTCTCGGCATGACTGAATCAATATTTAAAACAATTAGTTCCCTTTATGAATTTAGATAAAGCAATAAGAAGAAGTAAGGGCTTCACAGCATATTCCTTAATGGCTCCAATAACTAATGGAATCTTCAGAACCCATTAACGGTGAGAATAGGAGACCTAGCTCTTCTATTGCGAAACATATTATAGAGACAGGTCATAAAATTGATGTTAACAGATCTTTTAAACCTATCTATAAAACGTGTTTGGGGCGTATCCTGAAGTTTGTGGAAGCCCTAGCAATTATAAAGTTCAAGCCACCTGTATGCAATCAAAGCAACAATTCGTCATCACACTAAACCTTCCTCTGTAAACTTTGTTTTGATACCAGTCAGGGTAGATGTACTATTACCTCTGCTATTTGGTTTAGTGATTGATCTTCATTGTTATTTTGACCTTGAATATATCCTTTTAACTTGACCTAAGTAGTCTATTTTCTCACCTCTTAACTCTTTATTAATTTCACACGTATATATTCCTACGACAAGTCCGTATGTGATCAGATTGTTCGAAATGTGTTACACAGATGCATTACAACACGACTCAGACAAACTACGTCTTCTTATTGCATTATCTGAATCAATATTCTCAGCGATATGAATCCGAATTTCATCGTCTCTTTGATTCAGTGACTTGAAGAGGATATCAGTCACTGAAAGCGTTAACTTAAAGTCTTTACATTAATTATGTCTGCAAGTATATGAATCTTCTTCTGATCTCTAAACAAAAAACCGTTTGTTAAGTTATTTATTGACTCTAACCACCGAATTTATGACAAACAGAGTTGACAGACCGCCTTTCGCTGATAATTCATTTAGGCATGAAAAATTATAAGAAGCTTTTTTGAAGAAAAATTATCAAGTCTAATAACTGTTTTTAAGAAGAGAAAACCCCATTCATGGAGATAAAATTAGTGTAATTCTTTACTTGCTGCAATACCATCATATTCTAGGTCGAGAAGAAATCACCGGTTACATAACTAATGTTCAGTTAAATGCAAAGCTTAATTTTCAAGTATTGGTTTTCTTAGGGATCTTTTAGTTTCATTGGTTCGGGGGTTTCATCATGAGCTGACATCAGTTAGAGAACCATTGGAAAACCTGCTGGGAGCACTGGACAGCTTTTTCTGTTGTCCTAGTTTGTGACTGTTTATCAGTGCGCACCCACCATAGGGTTTGGAACCCAGGACCTTCTGGTTGGAAAGAGATTTGCAAACTAGGAGGAAGCAGCTGTCTGCTACTTCCAGCTGGTTTCTGAGGGGTTTTATAACTGATGTCAGCTCATGATGAAATCCTCCGAACCAATCAAACAAAGCGTAATTCTAGAGAATTCTCTCCCTAGTAAATTTTCCCTGCATAGATACTCTATTTTATGATATCCACTATGTATCACTGTTCCCTTATGACATAAAAAAAACTTGCGTGTTAATGACAGATCGGATCAAGTAGTTGATATGTATATATGTATATACATCACTTTTGTATCTTCAATATTTTGTTTTAATTTTCACTGATATGAAATTATCAGATGTATGTATGTTGTTATGTATGTGTGAGTGTGTTTCTTAATCTGAAAAAAGGACAGCAATCCCCAAATTCCCTCCCATATAAGACTGATGAAGTTAAGATAGAACACAGAGATAATTATAAAATTTAGAAAGAAATAATAATCAACGTATTTTCCTTTATACCCACCACTTTCATCGATGGTGGATGCACGAAGCTGATATTTGCTTAAAGTAGGAGGTAATTCCACTGAGATGGCACTCTGTTTCAACTCAATCGCTTAGGTGCTGAGTAATTTCGAAATTTAACTGAATAATATATAGCTAGAACATACCACTTTCGCTTAACTAATTAACTTTTTATTGATTAGCAAAAAAGATGACAAATGATTCACTAAAGCATGAAGTTGCTTGCAGTTCGAGTGGGAAGCCGTGGCCAGCAGGGTCCACTAAGGTGCTGTTGAGGGCGGTTACTCATCAGTGTCACCGGCTGCGAATGGGCAGAAGTCAGAATTCATCGGCCATTGGGTTCTATCCCGTGGCTGAATGGTCAAAGAGCCCATCTTGTGACTTGAAGGTATTGCTGCAATCGTGGCTGAGTACTCTTGTCTAGTCCCGAACAAGGACGAACCAGATGAACAGTACTCCCTGATTTTCAATGATTCTCTGACTGAAGTCACTTAATGGTCAAACTTGAAATCAGTTTAATTTAATTTTTAATTTTATTTTGTTTATAGCTTGATTCCACACCGTATGTTTGGTACAAGTATGAAATTTTCAGCATGGATATCGGTAGCCCAAATTTTGCAGGCCGACCATAGATATCAAGTGTGCGTCGGCAGGGGATCGAACCTCGGACCATGTGCATGGTCGGCGAGAGTCCTAACCACTGTGCCACTGACGCACAAATACCCGCAAGTAGTTTAAAAAAGCACAAAATATTTCATGCAATTCTTCCCATTAATAAACTTGAACAAAGCAGGAACAACAATTGTACCAGGATAATATGAGCTCATCTTTTATTATTATTTCGAGGATTCTTCTCAACTGGTTACAACCTGAACGATAAAAAAATATATGAATTACATTAGAGATATGAACGTACTTTTCCACGATCTACCAGGGAGTAATTGGTAGGAATTAAAAGTAACATTTGTCCGGAGTGATTTAACTAATTAAGAGTTACAAACACTGACTATTTATAGAATAATGAGACAATTAGGCTTGGAAACAAAAAGCAGGGTTGTATATATATATATATATATATGTAGAAACAAGGTTTAGTTAGAAAGAGCATAACAAAAAAGTAGATTACGTAACTAAAGAAAAGTAGCTCATGATGAAATCCTGTAACCAATCAAATCCCTACAAACCAACACTTAAATGTCGATGAGATGCTCACTAGCGACATGCCCTATTCAGATAGGTAGTTACCTGGGGTTCTAGTGAGACGTCGTGACCAGTAGGGTGCAGAAGGTCGGTTGTGAGGACAAATACTCGCCGAAGAAATTGGCTAGAGGTCGCGCTATGTCGCGAGTTGGCAGAAGTTAGGATTCATGAACTGGTCATTGCATCGGGTCCCAGTTGCTTAATGGTCTACAAGCTAGCTCACCTTGTAACCAGAAGGTCCTCGGTTCGAATCCGGGTGTGTGCGTACTGATGAAGTGTCCCAAACTAGGAAAACGGAAATAGCTGTCCAGTACTCTCAGGTTTTACAATGGTTCTCTAACCAGTGTCAGCTGATGATGAAATCCTAGAACCAATCAAATCCCTACAAACCAACACTTGAATAATGAAAATGTCTTATCTAAAAGCCAATAGAAAAAAGAGAACAAGGTAGGGTGAGTCATGTTTAGATGAGAGAGTAGAGTTTTCTAAACAAGAAAAAAGGTGATTCATAAAAGTTGTATATTTTTTATCACCAGGGTAGCGAGAGATTCACCACATTTTTTTCTGCATACATAAACATGCTTTAAGTCATCTGAAAGCAATTGCTTTGGTAAAACGTAGTAAGCTAGGTTTCTTTTGGTTGTTGATTATTTCGAGCGACTTCAGGTTGTCTACAATATGACCAATGTTTAATAAATGACGCGCAATCGCACTGTTTAACGCTTGCGGACCTTTTAGTCTCAAGTTCTTTGGCATGTGTTCATAGATGCAGACACTTACCCTTCTCTCTGTTCTTCCAATGTATGTGCTTTGGCACGTACATGTAAACTGGTAGACACAGTTGGAGGTAACATGAGGTGGGTATTTGTCCACTTTTGATTGTCTCAAACAACTAGTTGTTTGATAAACACATACAAGCTAAGGTGGCTGGATATGTTCTTTTCAGGGCAGCATTTAGTCTGCATCTTATTCTACTATCAGTATCGTCATCTTCGAATACAAGCTGAAGAAAGATAGGCTTTTTATCTAGTGTGCTGCTTTTCACTTTTTCAACTTGACGTTTCTCATACTTGTCGATGAACTTTTGTGAGTAACCGTTGTCGCGTAGGCATTTCTCCACAATGGATAGCTCTTCCTCAATCTTTTCTTTTGAACACAGTTTCCTCACGCGATCAAATAATGTTTTCACCAATCCCTTTTTGTAATTTATAGGGCAGAAGCTTTTGAAGTGAAGATAAATCGCCCTCCAAGTCTCCTTCCTGTGTATATATCTTATGATTTCGCCGTCTTTATCCAGTATCTCATATTATTCTGGTACAATTGTTGTTCTTGCTTTGTTCAAACACAGAATAATTGAGCAAAGAATATTCTTTTCGATAATTTCCTCTTCTGGCGCTACAATTATACATGCATGTTTATATACATGGAATATGCTAGATTAGTAGTGAATAAAAATATTAGTGCTTATCAAATAATAATATCGATTTGTAAAGTAAGATCACAATGCTTAAATAATAACAATAATAATAAAGATATAGTGGCATATAGAATATCAACTAAAATTAGTTTAATTCCACAAAAATTGAGGATCATTCAAACCTAGATGGCCAAGGTAATGATAATGTCTGGACTAACTTCTTTTGGACGCATAAATTAGGCTTCTTAATGTGGATCCCAACGCCCAGCCTCAGCGATATTTAGTAGTTGAACTCTTAACGCAAAATTGAGATTTGTTAGTATGCGGTAAATGATTTTGAAAGCCACTTCGTTGACATCAATCTTGTGTTCTGTATCCACAAGATGTGTGAGGTAGAATAACACTACGAATAGATTTTGTTTGTCCTTTACTTAACCAACCAGCATGCAGGGTGATGTTCGTAAATCCGACAAGAAACACGCCTAATATTTACGGCCTATACAAGTAACTAGCTCACTCCACAAAAGCAGTTAAAGATCTAAAAGGGATGGAAACCATTTTCTGTTGTTGGTTTTTCAATATGTTATTTTAGTTTATTTATTTATTTCCTTCACGTTCTCAATGGAACATAGTGCTTCAAGCTATACGCTTGTAGTTTCGATAGCCGAACCTTCCCTCTTCACCACTCTTATTACTGGATAAGTAAGGAAAAGGAGTGCGTCTGCCGGTGATCGACCATGATCAGTAAGCATGCTAACCGCTGTGACACCGATGCACTTCGATATGTTATAGTTTGATACTTATCTTCCCCAAGTACTGCTAACTTCAAAAAGAGTTAATAATTTTAAGATGCTTTTGATTCATAATGGAGAAATGTCGCGCCCAAATCGGCACGAGTACAAGGAGAGAAAAAAATTTCCAAAACATCTATTACACACCACAATTGCTGTGTGTAGCCTTTTCTAGTAATTCTCTAGTATAATATCAGCTTATCTCGAAGACAATGACAACTGTTATCATATGAAAAGCTGTGAGAAATAAACACTTACAAAATACAAAATAAAATTTATCTTAATTCTTGTCAATTAGGTGAAGTCTTTCTCATAAAAGTTTATTTCTTGTATTATTCATTCTGCTTTAGAAAGTATGTCAACATACACATGCAAGTATCAGAATAACAATAATAATGATGATAATATTGCACAAGTTCCAGTTTTTTTCCCTGATAAGTATTTCTCATAACTGCCAGTTGTTGGATAAAATAAATACTTGTGAGGCAATAAAAATCAAGCGACAACAGTGTTCTTGTGCTTATCAGGCTTGAAAAACAAACTTTTTGTCCGTTGCCTTACGCAAAGCTGTTTCATAACACTTTTGGGCATGAGACTTGTTAGTGAAGTTAGATATTTTAACTCGTGGAAAACACCGATATGGATATTACTAGGAAGAAGAGAACATGAAGTTCAGCAAAGTTGACGATCTTTTCGGCGATTTCATTTTCAAAAGCAGCTGTACAATCACATTTTATGTACATAATTTTACATGGATACAATTCTTGTTTGATCACACATTATCACGTAGGCGAATAAAAGGTGACAATTATTTTCTACTAGATAGATGGTTTACGACAGGCTTAGAAACAAAATTACACAGGATTAGAACGGATAACCAGGGTGTTTAAAAATGAGGGAGCATGAAAACAAAATTGATATAATAATAATTTTCAACTTGAGATGGGAGTTAGGGGGTGTGAACTTAGATTACAAGAGCCTTAGAAACACAAAAATTGCACAGGATTAAGATATAATTGAAAAAAATATTTAATTTTTAAACGAATTAAAAATGTGAACAAGAAAAGCACGGAAACAAACTTAAAATAACTGTTAACTGAAAAATTGGTGTGAATCGAATGAAGACTGAGGGGGTAAGGATCAGACACACAGCAAACGAAAACAGATCAAAAGAAAAAAGGGAACGAAAGAAGGAAAAAAGAAAAAAACGGAAGCGAGGGGAACATACCGAACTAGATCCATGGTAGCTGTAGAGGTTGGACTAATTTCTTTTGTACTGCAGAAAGCCTCGCAATATGCATCAAGAAGCCGGAGCTGTGTGTTCAAAAGAAATTAGTCCAACCTCTTCAACTACCATGGATCTAGTTCGGTATGTTCCCCTTGCTTCCGTTTCTTTTCTTCTTCGTCTTTTTTCGAATTGAAAAAATTTATTTCCCGATACAAATTTAAAACAAGCTATAAAGGTTAATAAAGCAGGATTTAATTAATTCATCAAATTTCGGTAGAACTCGTCAGCTGAATACTCTACATACACGGATATATATACTTTTGAAATTACATTGGGAGATATAAGACTGATAAGTAAACAAACTACATTGAATTAATCATGCAGAAATACACGTGCGAATATTTTCCAGGTCATGTTCAAATAGATAAGGCGAGAGTGTGTGTGAGAGATCAAAATTAAGATAAATTGCATTACGCTTCAATTACATCACTTAGACAAACAATTAGTCATTAGGGAATATAACGAGAATTGCAAACAGACTAATATCAGTAATAATCGTTATAATAACAATAATAATAATAGTGTTGAAGTGAGTTAAGGTAATCTTACTGATGAAACATAGTTTTAGATGAATCAAGAATAATAATAATAATGGTAATAATAATAACAATAGTAGTAAGAAGAAGAGCTAGAATAATAACAAGTAGAGAATAAAACGTATTACCATGGTAGATTAAGAGTCACGACCATCTCCTTTTGTATACAGAGAGCTGGTTTATAAATCCGAATTGCACAAGCCTCCTCCAAAGTTGCAAGCATCTTCTTGTTTCTTTGTTTGCTGACAATGGTAAATGACTTGACTGCGTCGATATCATGTCCGTAATCTACAAGATGTTTTGTTATCGAGGATTTTGGCACTTTGCACTCAGCTGTTTTCAACCATTTTGGCAAATGCTCCATCATGTGAGTAGACAATCGCCTTTCCGTACGACCTATGTATTTGCTGCCACAAACACACTCAAATTGATATATGCAGTTTGAAGTGTCGAGGATTGGCGACTGGTCTTTCCCAGATTGTTGAAGCACTCGCTTGGTGGTGTTAAGGATAACGAGTTTTGCAGCATAATAAGTTCTCTTGATGGCTTTGTCTAGTCTTCGTTTCACTACTTCCTTTTACGTCTTTTCTTTTTGAGCATTTTTTCGTTCGCTGTGTGTCTAATCCTTACTCCCTCTGTCTTAATTTGACTCAACCATTTTTTGAACACACAGCTTCGGGTTCTTGATGCATATTGCGAGGCTTTTTGCAGTACAAAAAAAATTAGTCCAACCTCTACAGCTACCATGGACCTAGTTCAGTATGTTCCCTCAGCTTCCGTTTTTTTCTTCTTTCCTTCTTTCGTTCCCTTTTTCCTTTTGATCTTTTTTCGTTTGCTGTGTGTCTGATCCTTACCCCCTCAGTTTTCATTCGATTCACACCAATTTTTCAGTTAACAGTTATTTTAAGTTTGTTTCCGTGCTTTTCTTGTTCACATTTTTAATTCGTTTAAAAATTAAATATTTTTTTCAATTATATCTTAATCCTGTGCAATTTTTGTGTTTCTAAGGCTCTTGTAATCTAAGTTCACACCTCCCAACTCCCATCTCAAGTTGAAAATTATTATTATATCAATTTTGTTTCCATGCTCCCTCATTTTTACACACCCTGGTTATCCGTTCTAATCCTGTGTAATTTTGTTTCTAAGCCTGTCGTAAACCATCTTATCTAGTAGAAAATAATTGTCACCTTTTATTCGCCTACGTAATAATGTGTGATCAAACAAGAATTGTATCCATGTAAAATTATGTACATAAAATGTGATTGTACAGCTGCTTTTGAAAATGAAATCGCCGAAAAGATTGTCAACTTTGTTGAACTTCATTTTTTTTTTTTGATTTACAGCTTGATTCCACACTGTATTTTTGGTACAAGTATGGAATTTTCAGCATGGATATCGGTAGCCTAAATTTTGCAGGCCTGGCATAGATATCAGGTGTCATGCTCTCTTCTTTTAAATATTTAAACTTGGGCAGTCATAAATAGAACGATTTAATAAATATGTGATTCCCTTCTGTTATGTAGGTGAATAAGCATAATAAGATAGTAAATTATCTCACTGAGGAGGGGAAGTTTTCTATGATGTGATGGTGTCTCAAATTACTATGTACTGGTAATTCGTGATTTTTATTTACCTTAATAATCATAGCCTGTAATATATTCCATCCCAGTGATCGAAAACAATTGCTGATTATTAGATCGGGTCCCAAATTGAACATAGAGCTTCAATAACACAAGTCTATTGCATGCCGTTCTCCTCAGTCATCTGTACCCGGCTCTATGATTGTTGGAAAGGTGTTGCCTCCTTCATGTCGCCTTCGGACTCCCGTTTCATTGTTTCCCATTTGAGTTCAACTTGAGCCATAGCGTGGCAGTTAATGTCACTCAACCCACCTCCATTTCCTTCGGTAAATTTGTCGGCTAATAGATCCTTGCTAAGTTGCACAGTACTGTTTCTTTTTAGCCTGTGCGTCGGTGGCACAGCGATTAGGACTCTCGTCAACCATGCACATGGTCTGGGATTCGATCTCCTGCCGACGCACACTTGATATCAATGGTCGGCATGCAAAATTTGAGCTACCGATATCACATGCTGAAAATTCCATACCTGTACCACAAAATACGGTGTGGAATCAAGCTGTAATCAAATCAAAAAAAATAAATGAGTTTAAAAAAAATCTGATCTTCAGTATAAAGCAGATGCAGCTTCTGGTAAAGCTGTGCAAATGATTTCAGCCGTGCTCAGTGTCTGTGCACAATGTTGAGGCGTTGACAGGAAATCAGTTGTGAAAATCCGATTAATGAAAATCTGCTTTGTAAGTGACATCCCCGTAATTAGCTGTTAGGTTTAGTGTCATTGCTAGTGTGCCGAAACTTCAAAAGTAATTTTTTTTAAATTTATAGTTGGAAATTTTCACATACCAAAAATAAAATTGTTACCATTGTTATTTCTTGAATTTTCGAAATAGCTTATCTCCTCTTGTCAAACAACACTGAATTGTATTTCTTTTCTTGACTTTCAATTGTATGAAGTGTAGTTGGAGGGCCACGTGCTTTATTTAGTCGCATTGCAATCGAATGCAGAATGTAGCCATAGGAGGATATGCCAGTACTTTTTTTTAACTGTGTTAAAGTGATCCTCCTAAACCTCCTAAAACTGAAGCTTTTGGTGGTTGCAGACAGTCGCTCACAGAAATCCTTGCACCTATGTTTCGTGCTTGTTGTTGTATCTACAGTCTTGGAAGAACTCATATCAACACTGGGATCCGAAAGCGTGTCTAAGACGTTGCCAGTGAGCTATTTAGGCCCGCTATCGACCTCCTGTAGGGTAATATTTGCAAACTTTGATTAGACGCTAATTTATAACTAGTATAACGCATGTGGTCTTTTGTTGGGTGCAGGCTGAATTCTATCAGTCTATAAATTGATTAAATAAAATGAATTTCCTAAATTTACTAATTTACTAAATTTAATCCGCATTTTAGTCATTGCTTACAATAGTTATGATGATTATAAAATGAATTCTATGGCTACAAGTCATACTCAAAAAGTGACACATAAAAAATTGTCTGAATCATACACTGAAGTCTGCTGTTTACGTTGAGTGTACCATAAGACGAAACGCCATTATCACATTCTAGCTTTGATATCACAGACCTAGTTTTGATTTGATTTTTCTCTTGTCAACGAGGTTTAACGTTTGTAAACTACCATTTGAAATTACAACATTTTAGTGCATTCTATCTTGGCATTTTTTATAAACCTATTTCGCAAACTCATGAACAAACAAATCAACCAACAAGTGAAGCAACACACGATCATATTTTATCGTCACACGTAAATTAATCATAAATAACTATTTCAGCTAACCGTAATGCCTTATCGTGAAGTGAAATATAAATTCTTATCTCATATCATTATTGATAATAATAATAATAAGAAGAATTATATTAAGACTATTGCGATTTATGCGACTAGTATTTACTTACTTTCTTACTTTTATTTTGCTTAGTTGTAGTTTAACTGAAAGAGCTTTATAAAATCAAAATGTTAGGCATTTCATAGAGTCAACAGCAGTGGACACTTTGATTTTTCTGGAATAACTAGAAGAAAGAAAGAAAGAAAGAAAGAGAGCAAGCAAAAATCTGATCATCAAAAACCACCATTTTGTTTTTCAATCAATGCCACTGGCAGAGATGCTTTAACTGATAATAAAAATAGCCAAAAAACGGGTGTACAACCGGTACACACATATTTTGGACGGATCAAGTGACCACCTCGGTTACTGATGTGTAATCTAAGGCAGATAACTGCAATACCTACATAGAGAAAAATCATTCTAAGGGGATTAAATATCCTGCTGATTGCCTCAAACTATCTAATATCATCAAATCAATGTGTGCACCATCATGGCGAGCTACCTAGAATGGTGGCCACATTGTGAAACCTGACTGACTGATAGAATTCAGTCTGCACCAAAGAAAGAACTAGCCAGACACATTACACTAGTTACTGACCTGTCCCACTACAATCCCAAAGGAAGTCAGTCGTCAGCCCGAATAATTCAGTGGTAACGTCTCTGACTGCTGGTAGCACTGGATGACGCGGGTTCAAATCTCAGAAAGGAAATGAGCCACTTCGAGGTTGCAGACACGCCTTGCTGACTAGTGAGTGCCAACTAGCACCAAACCTAGGTGGGCTGAGCTTTCTGCCGATTGCCTCCAACTATCTAATATCATCAGATAAATATCCTGTTTTGGTAACGTTCAAACAAATTTGACTGACTTGTAAAACGTAAGCACTTATGTGGAAAGTTCTATGGAGATTTAATGAATGAAAGAACATTTAATTCATTTGAAATATAAAAAAAAGGCTAAACAGCCTGAAAATTGGACAGATTACGTTTCTTTCTGGTTACTTCCTATGTCTTCAAGTTGATTATCAGTTTTCACTTAATTATGTATCAGATGGCATACACACCTTTTTCGACCTGCGTTTTCTGTAGTAGTATTTAGCTGGCTCCACGACTGCCTACAGGCTTTCACCTGCTTCTAACAGAACTGCATCCGTGTCACCCTTGAAAACCTAACTCGTAGTTTTGCATTCAGGTTCTACCCGATAGCCTGGTACGTAATGTCATTCAATAGTCGCCTGAATGTGAGCACCTGTACATCTCCGTTTTCTTCAACATATTTGTTGGCTTATCGATTTTTTGTTTTTCATTTCCAAATGTCTGGGAACAACTAACCAATAGATAAAAAGTGACAAAATTCACTTAACCAAAATCATTATTATTATTATTGTTATTCATGCCAAAAAATGTACACGTAAGTGAGAACGATTTCTACATTTTGTAAGTTATCTTAAAGAAGCAAACATCCTATGAGATTAGCGAGAATTTTGAACTCCGCAGCCTTGCTTCTAAACTTTCTTTAAAGTTTGGCAGTTAAAATTTTCAAATACAAACTGAGGCGACTTGGTTTCATCATCGTGAAAGAAACACATCAGTGATTACAAAACAGAAGTAAAAACAGTTCAATAGCCAGGCACTAAGTGATTTCAAAACCAATGAGACTGATTGTGTTTTGAATCGTTGGACCTGGATTTATTGTTGGGAAGCATGTCATGGAATTTGTCAAGCCCAGTAGCATTAATTATGGCTTCAGCAGAAGTTTTCAAGAGTGGGTTTGTAATGGATTATATTTATTTTTTACGATAATGACCACGAATTTATATACGTTAGAGAAACATTAAAAACCAGTGAGTAATGGACAGTTGTTTCATCCAAATTTGGGAATCATCGTCAGTATGCAACTAACTGAGGTGTTAGCATGGAATTTCTGCCGATGACAGCGTTTGGTGGTTGCGCTAAATCACTAATTGATAGAAATTAGAATTCATGCACTGGCCATTGAATCCAGTCCCAGTGGCTAAATGGTATACGAGTTAGCTTGCCTTGTAACTGGAAGGTCCTGGATTCGAGCCCGAGTGGTCGCCTACTGCCGATGATTCTCAAACTAGGACAGCTGTCTAGTACTCACTGGTTCCCTAGCTGGTATCAATTCGTGTTCAAATGCATATAAATTTAACCATCGTTCCTCAGCGAGGGGTCATTTTCCTGTTTTCATGTTAACCAATCGGTAAAGATGCTTGGAGTGTGACGCAATTTACATAGGAAAATCGTGGCGAGGAATCAAAATCAGGAAGAATGAACACCGTAGGCCATTTGTTCGACCACCGAGAAAACCAGTTGAAATAGGAGAGCTTGAAAAATCATTAACCATAGTATCAGGCCACAAACTGATTCTGACAGTATTGACATAAATAAAAAGCATTTCAGAAATCACAATGTAAGTCTCACATCATCACCAGCACTTCATATCAAATGGAATCCAGATTGTCTGAATAGGAATGATAGACTAAAATAGAATTTGACCTCGTTACAACATCTCCTACCTCCCCATGAAGTGACAAAATCAATCATCCAATTCATTATGTAAATACACGCTGCTTCTATAATTAAAATTTTACACACTCATCAAATCCAACAGTCACCTACACCCGGTTTTCTTATCTTTACCAATTGGCCAATTTGACAGCAACGCGAACGAGGAACGATGATTAAGTTAGGCTTCCTGGCTCTCACCCAGGCGGCCCGGCGCGGGAGCCCTTTGTGCGTCGGTGGTACAGTGGTTAGGACTCTCGCCGATCATGCAGATCATCCGGAGTTCGATCATTTGCCGACGCACACTTGATATCTATGACTGGTCTGCAAAATTTGGGCTACTGATATCCATGCTGAAAATTCCATACCTGTACCAAAAATACAGTGTGGAATAAAGCTGTAATCAAAAAAATATATATATGAGCTGAGTGGATTTTGTAAATTCTAGTTTAATAAAAACACTTTGATAAAGCTTTTGGCAGCAGCATTTTACAGAGAAACGTCAGTGAAAATAACAATATCGTTTTGGTTTTCATTCATTCATTGGGGAATACAGAAAACCTTTATTATAATGAATATAATATACGAAATGCTTAATTTTTTCAAACTGGTAATCGTCTAAGATTATAATTGATGAAATGATTATGAATAATAAAGAAACTGTGTTCCAAAGACACCGTCATCCAGTAAATACTAATACTGTTTCACTCACTGTGTGATACATCTAATAAATAAACTAATATGGAATTACATACTACTACAATGCTCCAGGTTTACACATATGCTGCAAACTGACGGCTTGTTTACAGTAAAATATTGATTCAAAAATGCCAACAATGAAATAACGTTTCTGCTGGTGGCAACAACTGTTTGACGCAATCGTTTGCTGCAACCTGTTTTTAAAAGGAGAGATTGCAACTGGCGTTTCTTTTAACCGTCATTTTTCTCCAAAACTTTTACAGCCAACACGTGAAAGTTAGGAAACAAAAACTTTTTTCACACCTTTGTGCTATAAACTCTTTTAGTAAAACGGATACCGACAGATAGTAGTTATTCAACATTTTTTTTGTAATAAAAGTTAGGTGTGTATGATTTCACTACTGGTATTACCTTTTTCCACTCTTATGGCACAAAACAAATGTCTAAGGGTGAGTAGCTTTTATTCGACACGCATTTTCACTTCTACCTTTGTCACGAAGTTAAATATACGAAATCCGTTAGCAGCAAAGTGTCACCTAATGATCGCACTCACTAAATTCAATACACATTAGTACAGATAACTCTCTCTTTCTCTCCTGTTCTCTCTTTGTTTCTTATTCGACACCCCAACTGCTAGTTGAAATCTAGTCAGTGTGTAGAAACGATAGAACATTGCTCATCGGTATGGTATATCTGTTTTCAAGTTAGGCTTTGCATTCTATTTGCTTTAATCTGTGTTGTAGTAGTCGTTAAATCCTATTTTCCTGCCTGCCTGCCTGCCTCCCTCTCTCCCTCTGTCTCTCTCTCTCTCGCCCTCTTTATTATCATATGCTGCCTGCTGTCCAAAATGTAGGTGACATAAAATTAACGAAAATTATGTCTTTCTTTATGACAAGGATTCTATTTATTATTATTCTTTTTATTTTCCGTTCCAATGAAACAGTTTCAGAAATAATCAACATCGAAAAGTCCCATAGAGATCGCTTAAAATATTATCATACCAATTAAAAGCAAATAAAAAGGCAATTGAACATATTTGCTATGGAGACCACCAAAAATATAAAATTGTTTAAGTTTGTAGACTACAGTAAAGGGGGTTGGCATTTTTTAAGAGAATGGAGTCAGCGGTGCTACACTTGATAGTTAACTAGTTACTCCATTGGAAACCAGTACGGAGTACTAGACATCTGTTTCAAACTAGTTTGCGACTCTTCATTAATACGTACTCACCATCAGGGTTCGAACACAAAGCTTTCTGTTTACAAGGCGAGCTAGCTGATAGACCATTAGGCTCTGGTTAGACCTTACGTGTGTGCTGATGAAGAATGTTGAGCTAGGATGAAGCACCTGTCCAGCACTACCTGGTAGTCTTTGATGTTTGTCTAACTGACGTGAATCCGTGACCAAACTTGACACCGATCAAATCCCCATAATTTACCACTTGAATAATTTGACATTGAATAATAGTGGGTTGGTGTGATACAGACAATGTGTGACAACCAAATATTATACTGTTGATATTAGATGATTGGAGGCAATCTGCAGTAAGCCCAGCCCACCTAGGTTTGGTGCTAGTTGGCACTCACTAGTCAGCAAGGCGTATCTGCAACCTCGAAGTGGCTCATGTCCCTTCTGAGATTCGAACCCGCGTCACCCAGTGCAGTGCAGTCATGTATGTTGCTACTGAGCTACTCAGGCTGGTGACTGCCCTTCTATACGACTGTATTGGATATTTTTGACTGGGCACTTGTCAGTTTCTAGTGTATTTTATCCACCCCTATCTTCGATGCAGACTGAATTCTATCAGTCAAGCAAGCTTGCAATGTGAGATTATGCCTATATTACTGTCATCACTATTTGTGTCAAGGAAAACGTGTTGTTAGTGACATACAGTAGACTCTATAGGCAAACACGAGCTACAGTCACATTTAAGAGCCAAATACTAAGTTGTACACCAGAAGACTGTCATATTAGACATGTGACAAGAGAAGCATATTTTACCCGGCGTGAACTTCATTAAGAAAACACCGTTGAACACTGTTTTATCTTTGAATTTGTATGTAACCATCTGTCCGTCAATATCCAGACCATAGATGCATTCAGTTTCCAGGAATAATTTGAGCTCCAAGTCATTATAAATTACCTAGAATAATGGCAGCGTGCTTAAGAAAGAAAACATGATTTTTCCGAATGTTTTACTGTGTATGCTTCAGCTTCCTCAGCAAAATTACTTAGATTTTATTAACTGTCGAAATATACAGTCAAGAAATGATAAACTGAAATTGACTCCTTCGAAGGTCGCTTCTCGGCAAACATTTGTATGAACAGAAGAATGTAAACGATCAGCACATTTTTATTCTCAAGGGCCAGCAAAAATGTAAGAGTGACACATTGACGGAGGAACTTTGACATGTACATTCAGTGTTATTAGCTCATGGTTATCCACAAAATTTTATCACTTGTCACAGTAAAGAACGACCATATCTAGAAAAGACAGCTTCTGTAACAAAGAAAGCTATCATTATTAAACTACCATTCAAGGCTGATCAAATTGTGCAGTTGACAGCTCAGAGACTTCAGTCAGCCATCAAACGCATACACTCTAAGCTCCATCTCTTTCCCTCACACGCCCAACTTTTTCGATTCCTGTAACTACAATCAAAAGACGAAATTCTGTGAGCTGTGTTTCAAACTGTATCTACAAGTTCACCTGCAGTTTGTGGTGAAATACGCCTATATAAGTAGAACCGACAGAATGTTCCAGTATCGCGGTCAGAAAGAATATGTTCCAAAATTACGGTTATTAAAACACACAGAAATACCAATGCAGTTAATCTGAATAGAAATCCATCAGCATCATCCATTGCAAAGCACTTCTTAATGTGTCAGGTCACAAAATCAAGATTAATGACTGCTTGACAATTATTTCATCATATAACTGTAATTCAAGGTCGGTTATTGTAGGTGATGGAAGCACTTTGTTGGATTAATCACATATATCCTAAACTATGTGTACAGAAGACACAACAGTCTTCAACCATCGTCTACCTTGGATTACTGTTTAAGTGTGATTAGTCATGAGTATGTACTCTTGTTTTTTATTTAACTGGGTGATTGTCATGAACTTTATTTTATTGTTGTTAACGATGTTAATTGTAAAGCGGTTGTAAAGAAACTACGAAATGAAGATATCATCTCGCAAAATTTGTCTTCTAAATGCCTTTATTCCAAATTTATCAATTCATATGTGGAGAAAGCATAACACTGTTTTACGGAGGTCATAGTACAGACTAAATAATTTTTTTTCATCTGTTTTGTTTCATTAGAGTCTTCCATTCAAGTGACGAGTCCATCCCTTCTCTCGTATTTATTACACTCGATATGGTTAAACTAAACAAGGCCTCCGAGTACGGCCTTTCTTTATGTACACATAGGCCTTTTCCTAGAATTTCGACACTGTCGAAATCAACCTTATATCACCTATCTACAGCATGCATTGCTATAACTGATCTTTCTTCTAGACTCTTTAATACCACTTCATTTCTAGGTGGACGTTTTGTGTATAGAACGGACTCACTCACTCTGACCTTTCGCTATATAAGGAACTTCATATCTTATATATCATATAGACACAGTTAATTTATATCATTCTGAGAAATATATCTTCGACACTAACCAAAGCTTTATCTAAAAAATTAGACAGCTTGAATTAGACTTAATTATTCTATGAAACAAGCACTCTTTGAAGTTCTTCGGCCGTTCCTTTAACACAGCTGACGTCGACACCAGAGATTTTTCAATCTGTTTCTTTTCTTCCTTATCCTTTCTATCCAGAGGCCTTTTCGAATAACCACTTCCAATCGAAATGTCTTGTACTAGAGATATTGTTCTGTATATCAACGTTATCTCTTGTAATGTTTCTAGCTCCACTAACGTGATTTAAGGCAACTGAGTTTTTCGTTCTTATTGGGTGATGACCAGATTGGAAATTCAAATATTTGTTTGAATGTGTCGGTTTCCCGTATATCGTGAACATTAATTTTCCGTCAGTTTGCCTTGTTAAAAGATAATTCAGAAAGTTCAGAGTTTACGCATCCAGTTCAACCGCATTAGTAAACGTTATATACTTTGAGATTGATTTTATCTGTTGTAGAAAGTTTTCATTTCTAGCTATCTCAGTAATGAACGATGTGTCGTCTGCTTCTCTGTGCTATATTTCAGGATGACAAATAAAACTTATCAGTGCTCTCCTTTCCACGGCTTTCATATACAGATTTCCTACAACTGGAGATGCTAGTAGTC
This sequence comes from Trichobilharzia regenti, assembly GCA_944472135.2. Taxonomy (NCBI): domain Eukaryota; kingdom Metazoa; phylum Platyhelminthes; class Trematoda; order Strigeidida; family Schistosomatidae; genus Trichobilharzia; species Trichobilharzia regenti. The sequence goes on from OX235270.1 coordinate 152,014,593, forward strand.
CCATTGCAACCCCATCTGTCTGACAGTATAGTTTGTATTTAAAAGTGTTGTACAGCAATATTTGCTGTATCACCAAGTTGGTCACTTGGTAAAGATAACAAAACCAAGTATAGATTGTTGCATTTGACACGTGAGTGCTTATCACATTTGTGTTAAATTTTGTCACTTCATAAGGGGTGGTTGTGTTGGAGCCACATCAAATTCTATTTTAGTCCATCATTCCTACTCAGAAAAGTTGGATTCTACTTGATATGAAGTGCTACTGATGATGTGAGATGTTCTTTGTGATTTCTGAAATGCTTCTCTGTATTATTTAAATATTGTGAAAATCAATTTTGTGGCCTGATTCTATAGCGTAAAGTCAGGTTATGGCTGATGATTTTTCAAGCTTTTCTAGTTGAACTGGGTTTCTCGTTGGTCGAATAGACATGGAGCTAGGGTGTTCATTTTTGATTTGATTTGATTATAGCTTGATTCCACGCTGTATTTTGGTACAAGTATGGAATTTTTAGCATGTGATATCGGTAGCCCACATTTTCCACGCCAACCATTGACATAAGGTGTGAGTCAGCCGGGGATCGAACCTTAGACCATATGCATGGTTAGCGGGAGCGCCAACCGCTGTGCCGCCGACGCACGTTAATTTCTCGCTACGACGTGTGATGTATATCGCATCACATTTCAAGCATTTTATTCTACAGGCGCATTGTGAATCTTTTAGAATTTTCTCTTTCGCATGTACAAAGTTGCTTTCTTAGTGTGCCTGATGTTTTGAAGAAAAATCTGACTTTGTATTTACTAAGAACTCTTCTGATATAGTCTAATGTCTCTGATCTGTATGAAACGAGAACTACTGAGGTCCATTTCTTCGGAATACGTTTTCTATCATGTTTAATTTTGGGTAATGCAGTCCTTTTCCTCGGTAATTTTAGTAATGTTTGATGTTTCTTCTTCTGTTTTCTCATCATCTGTTATCATGGAGTATACACGTCTGAGAAGACTTGAGTCGATTGGTACCTTTGCGCTAATGGCTTGTGACAACCTGAGTTCTAACTGTTCGTCTGAGTGTGTTTGCCTTCTGAATGTAGGCATATTAAAATCTCCATTTACTTTCCCTTAACTAGGCAGTCTAGAAACGGTAGTTCACCGACATCTGATTCTGCTCCCAAAGTGAACTGGATTCCAGTAGATCGACTGTTCAGTTTTTCTACGAATTAATTGTGTATGTCTTGTTTAAGTACAAGGAAAGTATCATCAACGTGTCTTGGCCATATTTCCGGTGCATGTTTGAGATGTTTGTTATCTACAGATGTATTCGTGAAAAGATTAAACTTTTAACAGGGAATTTGCTTTAGACATATATGCACAGAAGACAGTTTAATTCCATATTGGTTTGTTTATTAGATATACACACAGTGAGTGAAACAGTCTTATTTACTGGATGACAATGTTTCGAGCACACTTCTCTATTATTCATAATCATGTCACTTATAATCACATGACTTCGAAACTTGAGTTTTATAGTTTTCTTTGTTCTCTCCTGTTTGTCGTCGTTGGGGTAGTAGAATTTTCCAGATATCTGAGTGGATAGGTGTTGAAACATTCCTATCACACGTCTTTGCAGTTGATTCGATAAACAAGGCTTCTTTTGTCAATCTCTGTCTCCACCCTCTGACATTAGATTTTAAAACCGTCATCCTATACCATCCTATTGTATGGTTGTGTGTAACTTCATGTAGTGAGTGGTATAGCTGAACTATTCTCTAGATTTCTTATCTTATTTAGGTCAACTAAATTTTACTCGAAACTGTGTCATCCAGTAAATAATACTGTTTTACTCACTGTGTGTATATCTAATAAACAAATTATTATGGAATTACTTACTACAGCAGTGTCCAAGTTTTACACAAATGTTAAGAATACAATTTATTTACTGTTATGGACATTGCTCATAAATTACTGAATAGCATAACTTTTGCAATCAACACCGTCAAATAATTCCATTATGGATAAAATTTCATTTTGATAAAATCACACAGTGTTGTTATACAGTAACATTAACTGATGACCACCTTTCAAGCACAAATTATTACAGCTCATTATCATATGAAGTTATTCACACAACTTTCTTCTTTCCTTCATTTATATACATGTGTGGAATTGATGATTAGATATGTGAATAAAAATCAGCATAGGATAATGTAAAATCAGAAATAATAATAATAATACGAGTGTTAATGATCAAATACAATCAGATGGGAAATAAGACTAGTGTTTTTATAGTTATAATAAGTAACTTGTTAGAATGTTGTGATGTACGTGAACTGAATTGAAATAGAATACAATTTAAGATTATTTATTATCCTCCTCTGATTTCACTGACTGACTGATGGTAATAATATCTTCCATATTTCTGGTATTTACATTGAGTCATTTCTGTTGCATGTGTTGTGTTGGGTGTAGACTCAATGAACCAGGCAGGATTCAGTAAACAATCTCTCTCTCCACCGACCTAGATTACTTTTTAGAATTGTAACTGACCATGCTATTGTGTGGTTGTATGTTAATGCATGCATGCAGTCCTATTGGTAAGCTTTTTTCTAAATTACGCATTTTCGTGGGGTCAATCATACCAACCTTAGTTAAATTCTCATTTCTGATAATCTGACTACCCGCGATCTACTAGTGTGACTGACCTACGTAGTTGGCTGAACACTCACAGTTATTGCAAGTTATTTTGTGAATTATATCATTTTGTTTATTTGGGTTGATAATGTTAAAATGTTCAGTTCACTTTATAACATTCTAAGAAGTTACTGATTATGACTATAAAAATAACACTCGTCTTATTTCCCATCTGATTGTATTTCATGAATAACACTCATATTATTATTTCTGAATGTACGTTATCCTATATTGAGTTTTATTCAAATGTCTAATCATCAGTTTTTTACTCATGCATGTAAATCAACCAAATCCCTACAAACCAATACTTGAATAGCAATGAGATGCCCACTGGCAACTGGCCCTATTGACGTAGGTTAGCTTACCTGGGGTTCAAGTAGGATTTCGTGACCAGTAGGGTGCAGCAGTTCGGGTGTGAGGACAACTACTCGCCGAAGACATTGGCTAGGGGTTGCGCTATGTCATGAATTGGCAGAAGTTAGAATTCATGGACTGGTCATTGGATCGGGTCCCATCGGCTGCCTAATGGTCTACGAGCTAGCTCACCTTGTAACCAGGAGGTCCTGGGTTCAAATCCCGTGGTGTAGGTGCGTACTGCTGAAGAGTCAGAAACTAGGACGATGGAAACAGTTGTCCAGTACTCCCTACAGGTTTTCCAATGGTTCTCTAACTGATATCAGCTCATGATGAAATCCTCCATGCAATCAAAACAAAATTCCTACAAAACCAATACTTGAAAACTGTGTGATTTTATCAAAGTAAAATAATGAAGATATACTCCACCGCAGTGGCCGATTGTTATCCTTATCCCGTCAAATAATCTTCCATATATATATATATATATATAGTATACACGTGCGCATCTTAGCAAAGTGATTTGTCAGTATACTAAGTCAGGATGTTAATTTGATTAAGAAGTAAACGAAGACAGGGGGGGGAGTAAGAGGGAGAGAGAGAGAGATGGAGAGGACATAAATGCAACGTATGTTATAAAAAATAAAACTAGCGAAATGCCAAAAAGAAACTAAAATCCAAGCGCAAATGAGATTTCAGGTCATCGAGGAACCAGCACAAACTACAAACCTGTGGAGGAAGATCAAATAATCGGCAGTTAAGTAGAAATAAAAAGAAAAAAAAATAAGAATATAGAAAGACAACAGATTATGTGTGAATAATTTAATTAGTGTCTTAATTGCGCTTAGAGAATATAAGAGGAAAGTGATAATTTTCCATCAGTGTTAATGTGTGTATATTTTCTGTTTAGCCCTGACTCCAAGATTCATAATAATTACTATTGCTAATTGATGGACGTTTAAACAAAATTACTGTGGCCGATAAGCGATAAAATAATTTTTTTTGAGATATTATCTCTATTTGTTTGTGTGTAAAGAAAATAGAATTCCTATTATTTCAAGTATTGGTTTGTAGGGATTTGGTTGATTAATTACAGGATTTCATCATTTATGAGTTGACATCAGTTAGAGAACCATTGGAAAACCTGTAGGGAGTACTGGACAGCTGTTTCCATTGTCCTAGTTTCTGACTCTTCAGCAGTACGCACCCACACCACGAGATTTGGACCCAGGACCTCCTGGTTACAAGGTGAGCTAGCTTGTAGACCAATAATCCACAGTGACTCGATCCAGTAACCAGTCCATGAATTCTAACTTCTGCCAATTCACGATATAGCGCACTCGCTAGCCATATTACCTTATTTCTCTATCTGTAAATTTGTACACATATGTATTCAATGGTTTATCGATGGAATAAAGACATTCACACACACACACACACTGGGGGTGAAATTTAACAGTTATTTATTTTCTAATATGCTCAGTCTTAAGTCATTTTTTCCAAATGGGGTCAGAGACTTGACCAGCGAACATGACAGACTTTTATCAACAGCCTCTTCCTTCACTGGCTCCAAAATGAAGATCAAATGGCCCAGGCGAGTAAGGATTAATAACAGGGAGCTCTAGGAACAAACCGGTCAAGATCCTATTGTTCAACGAATGTTCTGCAGAAAATGGAGACGGACTGGACATACTTTGAGGAGACCATCGGGTAACATTGTGCACCAGACCTTCTCTCGAGTGGAAGCCTAGCGAGAAACGACTGGTTGAGCATCTGTTGGTGACACAAAGAAGATTGTGGGTGATAGTGTGCTGTTGAAGTCCTATGTTCCATTTCGAACTCAATGGAATAATTGCGATATATATTGCTGAGTTATGAGTTGTACGCTAATTGCTGCATGCCACGTAATCCACAACGGGAAACTTACGGAATCCTTCGAAGTGAGAACAGTAGTAAGGCAAGGCTGCCTACTATCGCCAATGATTTTCCTAGTGCAGTAATTTGGATAATGTGACCATCAGCGGCCAATGAGAAAACAGCCATAAAATGGACCCACACGTAAAAAGAGCCTGAAGGATCTGGACTTTGCCGATGATATATGTCTGATTTTTCACAAACTGGAAGATATGCAGCAAGTTGGCAGAAGAAACATCAAAGATAGGAGGGCTTCAAAAGGATATAGAGAAAACACAGGTGATGAAGATTCCTGGCCAACAGAAACACCAACAGCAGCAACAACAGGCAACAGTCAGCCTGCATAAATGAGAGGAACCTGAAAAAACAACCACCTTTATCTACCTCCATACATGGGAAGCATCGTTCCAAGTACAGGCGGACGGAAGTGACAAAGATATCAAAGCAAGGATCGGGAAAGTGAGACAAGCTTTCATTACTCTCAAGTATGTGTTAAGGTCAACAGCAATCAGCATAAAAATGAAAATAGGATCCGGATTCTCAACTCCAATGTGAAATCAGTGCTACTTAACATACTGATTAGAGACTTGCACTGCGCGTCATAAAGAGCACATCAAACAAACTACAGACATCCATCAACAGCTGCCTTGGCTCAATACTCAAGATGAAATGGCTAGCCAGAAATGATCAGCAACAAGGATTTCTGAGGGCGAACCAACCAGGAACTGATTATGCAACAAATAAGCAGGAAGAAATGGAGGTGTATTGACCACACTCTGAAGAAACAAACCATCAAGTGACATAACTAGACAAGCCATTATCCGAGTGGAACCCGAAAAAGAAGCGGCGAGTTGGTCGTCAGTGCAAGGGTGACTTGTAGGAGGTTATGTGAAGAGGAGATGAAAGCATGTAGGCAGACCTGGAGCCAGGTGACAACTCTAGCAGAGAACCAAACGCAATGGAGACGTGCGGCTAAAGCCCTATGTTCCTCTAGGAATTAGAAATATATCCACCACATGGACATTTATCCTCCCAAGTCAACTGAACATAATTCAGATTCAGGATTTCATCATGAGCTGACATTTGTTAGAGAACCATTAGAAAGCCATATGGGAGTAGTGGATAGCTGTTTCATCCTAGTTTGGGACTCTTTAGCAGTACGCACCCACACCACGGTATTCGAACCCAGGACCTCCTGGTTACAAGGCTAGCTCGTATACTATTAGGCCACCGGGACCAGATCCAATGGCTAGTCAATGAATTCTAACTTCTGCCAATTCACGATATAGCGCAACCCTAGCCTATGTCTTCGGCCTCACACTCAACCGGCTGCACCCTACTGATCACGATTTCTCACTAGAACCCCAAGTAACTACCTACCTGAATAGGGCAAGTCGCTAGTGCAGATGTTAGAATTCATGGGCCATTGGATCGGGCCACGGTGGCTTAATGGTATACGAGCTCGCCTTGTAACCAGAAGGTCCTGGGTTCGAATCCCCGCCGGTGTGGGCTGATGAAGAGTCCTAAAGTAGGACGAAACAGCTCTCCTGTACTCCCAGGTTTTCTGCTCATGATGAAATCCTGAAACCAATCAAACCCCAACAAAACCAACACTTGAATAATAATTCAGATTCACCAAACAGATCTGTAAGGTGAATGCACCATGTGTAAAATTATGACGCATAAATTTTAAATGCTCAGTGAAAACCAACAACAGTGAAACTATTAAAACAATTAGTCCCTTTGATAAATTTGAAAAAGACATTTAGAAGACGAATTTCGCAAAATGATATCATTTCGTAGTTTCTTTACGACCGCTTTACAACTAACATGGTCAACAATAATAAAATAAAATAAAAATCACGACAATTTCTCAAGGACCCGAAAAATATGCACGAGTGACACAGTGATGGATGAGTTTTGATATGCGCACTCAGTGTTATTAGCTAATGGTTATCCACAAAGCTTCTATTGTCACAGTAAGGATAGACCACTTCTCGAAAAGACCACCTCTGTACCAAATAAAGCTGTCCTTATTAACCTACAATTCAAGGCTGATCAAATTATTCAGTTGACAGCTCAAATACTTCAGTCAGTCATCAACTCTACGCCCCATCTCTTTCCCTCACATGAGGAATATTTTCGATCCCTTTAACTACAATTGAAGGACGAAATTCTGTGAACTCTACTTCAAACTGTATCTACAAGTTGACCTGCAGTTTGTGATGATGACACACAATTACATAGTTAGAAGTAATAGAATGTTCCAATGTCGTGATCGAAAAGAAAATGTTCCAAACTTACGGTTATTAAAACACATAGAAAATCTCAATGCAGCTATTTATGTGATTAGAAATCTAGCATCATTATCATCATCATCCTCTGCGTAACACCTATCAATTTCAGGTCACAAAATCAATATTAATGACTGCTTGACAATTATTTCGTCACAAAACTCTAATTCAAGGTCGGTTATTGAAGGTGATGGAAGCACTTCGGATAAATCACATACATCCTAAACTATGTGTACAAAAAGACACAACAGACTTCAACCTTCGTCTACCATGGACTACTTGAGCTATTTAAGTATGATTGGTCATTAGCATGTACTTTATTTTGATATAAGTGAGTAATTGTCATGCCTTGTATTATTATTAATGTGAACCATGCTAGTTGTGAAGCTAGTTAAAAGTAACTATGAAATGACGATATTATCTGGTGAAATTTGTCTTCGAAGTGAAACTATTGTTATTTCCTTGACTTCTCTGTGGAATATAGGGCTTCAGTAAAACACCTTCATTTCATCACATTTTCTGTTAGCATCTTTAGAGCTGACCCCACGGCTGTCCATAATTTCTCACCTCTTCTCATCACACGATATCCTACGTGTTACCCTCGGATGCCTCATTCGTCTTTTCCGCTCGAGTTCTATTCGAGAGCCTGCCTAACTCCTGATGTCATTCAACGCTATCCTGAGCGTGTGTGTTTGATTCATCTTGATTTCCTTCGGAATATTTGCTGAGCAATAGATTCTTGCTTGCTTCGCTCACAGAGTTCCTTGTAGCTAATTCTTTCTTGCTGACTATCCTAGCCTAAGTATGGAACGAAGACAGCTAATCACAGAAGTCTGCAGTAAACCGTTTGAAGTGCAAGTGGTGACAAGTCAAGTCTTCAGACTGTGTAGAAGTGCTCGGTACTGATACTAAAATTCTGATTAATCCCCACATTGAAATCAAAACAAGATTTTGAGAGGACAATTGTTTTCTATAACTTCTTCTTCAGGCTCTACAGTTATAAATCCATGAATAATATAAGGTCACCAGGATCATAATTTTACGTACTATTATTATTATTTTGTGATATCATGTCTTCATTATCCATTTCTCTACCCAGTTCATTTCACCTCATTGTTACCCTTAATTTTTGTCAACCTTTACGATTTTATACAAAGCCTACCAAATCTGTAACATCTTATTACAATTTACAATTTAGGCTTTCTTTTATCTTTAGACATTATCGGTCAACCCTCACACCCAGTGCCTCCTTTGTTAATGTTTATTTGTATGTATTTTGTGGTTATCGCATTTCTCTCACCCCAGGGACACTTGTATTCTGTTAACTATAAAGCAACACTATATCACCCAATTGTTCATTCACACTTCATCACATTTTTCCTGACTGACTATACATCCCCTATACACATTTAATTGACTAGATTAACAAATGGACTATCATCATCTCAGCTTACACAGTTGCACCCCATTACAGTTTCTGATATTATTTTCATTTGCCTTTATTGGCTGTCTATATGTACTCTAATAATCATGGATTTATAACTAACTGTAGAGCCTGAAGAAGAAGAAGAAGTTATCGAAACCACAATTGTGTTCGCTCATAGTCTTGTTTTTAAATTCTGAATCTCGTTAAGTTCAGTGGACTTCCAAAATGATTTTGGGCGATACAACTTTTTTTCACAAAATTGATTATGAACTATACACTTTTAATTGGTAGGACCTAATATGTAAACTGTCTGAAGAAATTAATTCTTTTCGACATTTTCTTAGGCTATTAAAAGCACATTGGATATAATGTTTTTATCAAAATTCTGACATTTTATTGAACCCTTTTACTTTTTTTTCATTCAGCCTAAACGCTAGTTGACGTCAGTTGTGTAGGCGTTTGAATTGCACAGAAACTTTTCTGTATCAGTGTAATGCAGTGGACCATGACGTTAGAACTTTATTATTATTATTCTTGTTTCCTTTACTTCCTAGAGGAATATGGGTCTTCAGCAACATGTCTCCATTGCATTCGGTTCCCTGCCAACCTTTTCACCTGTCTCCAAGTCTACCAATATGCTTTCATCTCCTCTTCGTATTAGCTCCTCCTCAATGTCGCCATCACACTGACGACCAACCAACTCTCCGCTTCTCATTCGGGTTTCATTCGAGTGATGACGTGCATTGCGGGTGATGCCACTCACTTGATGGTTTGTTTTCTCAGTGTATGGTCAATCCACCTGCATTTCTTCCTGGATATTCCTTGCACATTTGCTTCCTGATGGGTTGGTCCGCTCATTGCCAGGGACTCAACCCTGTTGCTGATCGTTTCTGGCCGGCCATCTCATCTTGAGTAGTACTGAGCTGTTGATGACAGCTGTTGATGAACTTTGTGGCCTTCGTGACGCGCTAGCCAAGTCTCTGATCCGCATGATAAGTAGCACTGACTTCACATTGGAGTTGAGAATCCTGATATTATTTTCATTTTCATGCTGAGTTGTGCTGTTGATCTCCTTCACACCAACTTGTGAGTAATGAAGGCTTGGCTTGTTTTCCCGACCCTTGGCTTGGTATCATTATCAGTTCTGTTTGCCTGTAGTTGGAACGATGCTTCCTAGGTAGGTGGGTGGGTAGGTAGGTGAGGGAGGTTGCTTCTGTCTGATTTCACCCATTAAGCTGGCTGATTGTTGTCTATTGTTCCTGTGGCTGCTGGTGTTGCTGTTTGCCAGGAATATTCACCACCTCTTTTTTCTCTATGTCTGCCTGAACTCCCTGCTGTCTTTGATGTTTCTTTTGTCAACTTGTTGCTTTTCACTTGTATATCTTCCAGTTTGTGGGAAACCGCAAACTTTATAGGTCATATGAATGAGCAGCGGAACTGAAAAGTACCTACTAACCATCGCTGTATTAACGCATTTTGGCATGAGCACCTGCATGATTCCTTCTTAGGTGATTTACTAAAGTTGTGCATTGAATTACTAAACGTTTCAGTTAACTCTCAAGCAGCTTTATTAATCTTTATTGATCTGTAAAGCCTTTAAAAATGAAGCCCAGAGAAATGGGAACATTTATAAACTGAAAAAGTAGTTCTCTTGCAACACTATATCCACTTTTCTTGTCTCTCGCGTAGATACGTAATTGTAGCAACAACTACGAGTACTGATACACATAATTTATAAACTAAGCTTTAATTCAATTGAATTTTTGATTTCCCTGCCGATTGACTGCACCGAAGTGCTCCTTGGTCTCAGGTTGACATGTCGGCTTCTTGTGCAGATGACTAGCCGATATTTGGGCATTTAATTAGTATTTAATTGGTGGATGGTGACTAGCCTCGGTTGGAATGTCATCAGTCACTGAGAAATGCAGGTACATCCACCTGACGAGTCCCAAATAGGACGAAATGCGCATCGTAGATTCCACTGTTAGCCATCATCCACCAATTAAATAAGCTTTCATTCACTTGTAACAAAATGAATTATAATGAAAAGCCATAATGAAAAATAACTCTGAGGATGTAAGAAATCAATGACTGAAATAGATTATTTAGGATGAAGATGGATGTAATATAAACTAATTAGGTGAAATGAATGATTGAATGAATGAGTAAGTGAATGAAAGAGTATAAACTGCATGAACATTCTCCAGATTGAGGACAATAAAATGATAAAATTATTTGTTGTTGTTCTCTCTTTTTTTTTGTACTGAAGGAAATTGTTTCAATGAAAGAAGTCACCAAAATTTAACTGCTTTTAATAGTGTTGTTTGTTGAAATGCCACAAAAGCGTAAACTATCACGATATCATGGTAACTAGTGTAAGATGAATGACTGTTAATATTTGAAAGTGAAACACTGTCTACCACCTAATCACATTTCACACAACTTTCAATAATTTAATAATTCCCATTGTAGCATTAAGAACACAAGATATTCAGCGAAGAGTCTCTTTTCCACAACGCATTTATTATCAAGCTGTACAATCGTGTATACATATGGTTTTATAAAGAAATTATATCCGGTGAGGGAGGGAATTGGATGAAAGATGTGAACACATGAAATAATGGAAGTAGTAGTAGTAGTAGTATGAAATGCAATTAAAATATTTGTGATTATAATCATAGTTGAATATCAAGTGGCAAAATAATTAATGTCATATATAGAATAATACATAAGGTGTGTATAGATTTTGGAAAGGTATACATAATTATGGGATTAGTAGACGAATATAAAATGTTACATAACATGGTGTGTGAAATTTGATAAGATAGAATTCAATATTGTAAAAATATGAAAATGATTAAATTTTGGGTTTAGAATGACAAGTGGGTTAAGTGGAAAAGATTCCAAGTGACAATAGTGATAATAATAATAATCGTAGTAATAAGGGAAAAGTACATAGAATAACTAAATAAACAAAATAAATAATTGTCTATCCCTGTACGGCCAAGGCAGAAGTAGGGATTGTACATACTTCTTTTGTGTACAAAGGTCTGGCTGGTTTAAAGTCATGAATTACCAAGGCCTCAGCTGTCTTTAGAAGAAAACGTGGGAAGTTAGCATGGATTCGGTAGATGATCTTGAAGTCATGGTCAGGATTGACAGAGTGACAGAAGTCGATCAGGTGTTCCAGAATAGACGGATCTTTCAAAAGATTTATCCACCGGATTCGTACATGGAACTGACAACTAACTAATTTTTACAGTTGGGTGCCTATTTCCAGTAAAAAGAAACTTAATTCATTCACTCTGCTTTAGGATAAGGAACATTTGTAGTTCTGATAGCGTTGACTCAGAACTTGACTTCTAAAAACCAAGCTCGCAGAAAACGGTTACCCTAACCGATTTATTGACAGCAACATGAAAGATAAGCAGTCTAAACTAGTCACTGACTCAGTTCCAAAGAAAACCTTATTCATGAACTTGGAATTCAGTGGTGATCAAGCTTCAGATATGCTCAAAATTCGTCTCTCTAAATCAGTCAGTAAGACGTTCTTTGCAGCAAAATTACATATGACTTTCACGAGCCGCAAGTTGTTCTCTACCTCTGTAAAAGATAAGCTACCTCATCTGGCCGCCTCTATGTGCATCTCTCGATCAGTTCACCTGTTCTTGTGGAGCAAGGTACATTGGCCGTAGTCAGAGGACGCTTTCCACACGGCTGCGAGAACATATTCCAGCCACATGATTTTACAAGGGAGAAAGGAAGTGTGTCTCTTCGATGAATATTGTGTTATAAAAATAATTTTTCAGATCTGCAATTGAATTCTGCAAGAAGTGGACTTGAAGTGAATTCCCGACACGCCCTTTTGTTGTTATGTTCAACTGACGCCTTGATAACGTAATATCTTGATTTTACTGTCGTGACAATAAGTTCTCTTTTTGTATTAACATCACTTTATTATGCGAGGGATCATGCGGTGTCTCTCTTTATTCTTTTATTATTACTTATTATTGTTCCACTGTCTTCTACTTTCTGCCATCCTCTACAGCTGGGTCCATTGTTGCTGAAACTCTCATCTCATCTCTTCCTCACATGATCTCCTTCATGTCATCCACTCCCATTGGCATTCCACTCGAGAGCCTGGCGCGCGATGTCATTCGACAGCCTCCTCACAGTGTGCTCTATCCACCTCCATTTTCTCCTACATATTTGTTGGCCGATCGGCTATTGCTTGTTGGTTTGTTCCCAGCCAGATTTTTTGTGGTACTAATTCTTTCTGGCCAAAAATTTGATCTTCAGTATAGAGCCAGATAAAAGGGGCAGTAGCCTGTTGGAAATGCTTTTCTCCAAACGCCGGTCAAGTTTCTGACTCTTATAGAAGGACCGACTTGACTTACTGATTGTCAAACGGAGAGTAAATGATCTCTCTCTATTTGAAAAGATTGAATTCAGTCTAATTTAACAAGAAAACAGTGACAGTGAAAATTAAAATTCACGACAGCATGTTAAACAAACTAGTTCATATTATTTAATTCAATATGGACTGGACCGAAGTATTCAGCCTCATTTTGATAAGATGGCTCCTTGTGCAGCTCCTTCGATGATGTCTTGTTATGTAACTTGAAGTCAACTGGTGTACGGTGGCAAGCGGTGGAATCCAGAATGTTCACTTTGTTCTATTTATGATTCATCAGCCGATTGTACTTACATTCTCCACTCAGTGATTGATGATGTTTCCACCATGGCTTGAAGCCAGTGACCATAGTTTCAAACACCAAAGCGTTATCGCGTAGACCACTTGAAACTATGGAGACTGGGTTGAAGCTTCAGTGGGCACATCATTACTCATTGACTGGAGGATACAGGTACATGCAGACGACGACTAATCCTCAAAAGGATGACATGCAAATCCTGGATTTTTTTATTTGACACTAGTAACTAGTGTGATGTGTCCGGTCCCCTCATCGGTGCAGACTGAATTCTGTCAGTCAGTCAGGTCTGCAATGTGGCCACCATTCTAGGTAGCTTGCCACCACGGTGCACGTTGATTTGACGATATTAGATAGTTGGAGGCAATCGGCAGGAAGCCATGGACATAAATTTCGTGTTAGTTAGCACTCACTAGCCAGGAAGGCGTATCTACAACTTTGAAGGAACTCTTGTGAGATTCAAACTGTACTTTAGTTCATCTTGCTCATTAATTTATTTTGTTTCATTTTTGATTACAGCTTGATTCCACACAGTACTTTTTGGTAGAAGTATAAAAATAACGTCTCTGACTGCAGCACTGAGTGACGCGGGTTCAAATCTCAGAATTGACATTAGTTCCTTCAAGGTTGCAGATGCGCCTTGATGACAAGTGCCAACTAGCACGAAACCTAGGTAGAGCTGGGCTTCCTGCCGATCGCCTTACACCATCTAATATCATCACATCCTGGATTCCACTACTGCTCGTAACCATCCATTAATTTCCTCCAAACTAGTTTATAATTTATGTGATTATCGGTAAATGTCCTGTGTATCTTTTAACCAAACCTCCGCATGTAACAACAGGTTCTATAAAACCCAGTTGCCTTTGTTAGTTTGAACAAAGAAAGAACGAATATGTTGAATAATAATGATAATCTTTATTCTGGACAGTGTATCAGTGTCACAGTGGTTAGGACTGTCGCCGACCATGCACATGGTCCGAGGTTCTATCCCCTCCCGACGCACACCTGATATCTATGTTCGGACCGCATAATTTGGGCTGCCGACATTACATACTGAAAATTCCATACTTGTACCAAAAATACGGTGTGGAATCAAGCTGTAATAAAAAAAAATTTTAAAAAATTTATAAAATGTACGAAATTTTCAGAGCAGTTTATTGTATGATATCTTACCTTCATAAATTGTTGATACACAAAATATCCTTTGATACAATGCTCTCTGAAATGAAGCGCAAACGATGCCGTTATGATATTTTTGCTTTATCTCCCTCAAGAAATCCACGACATCCAGTAAAAAGCCAACAGTAAGATGTTCAGAAGTGGATTCTGAGACCCAAGGACATAGCTGAAGAACGGTTATTTCATGTTGTATTGGAACATATTGCCACTCACAATCAGTCCAGTAGCTTGTGAAAGCTTTAAATACACACAAGCGTAGACAATACCAATCGATATAAGAATAAAACTTGTGCACTGTGGAGGAATATAAATTTGTTTTGATAAAGTCTCACAGTGTTATTCAGTAATGTTTACTGATGACCATGTTTCGACCACAGTTCATTGCTCATAATCATATCAAGGTATTGCTCACATAACTTTCTAACTTCATTTATATAACTCCATTATTTTTCATCGGTTGATTTGAATGGTAGTAGTCTTCTGTATATTTCCGGTATGAGTGATGAGTCATTCCTACTGCATGTGTTGGGTGTAGACTGGATAAACGAAGATTTAGTAATTAACCTCTCTTTCCATCTACCTAGATTACTTTTTAGAATTTTAACCCTCTCCCACCCACCCGATTGTGTGGCTGTGTGTTAATCCATGCAGTGCAATGTAGTGCTGAGCTGTTTTCTTAATTATTTATCTCCTCGGGGTCAGCCATTCTAGCCTTAGCTAAATTCTTATGTTCTGAAAATCTGACTAGCCCTGCCTGACCTACTAGTTTGACTGACCTATGTAGTTGACTTAACTCACAGGCATTGCAGGGTATTTTGTAAATTATATTCTTTTTTCTAATTGGGTCAACCGACAGGGTCCTTTAACCTACACAGCTTGTCCTACCTGAGTGAGTTTGTAGGTTTAAATGCCACTCTAATTCCTGCTTTATTCAGAATCCTACGTAGGGCCTCAGATGTCCCCTCCTTATATGGTATACGTGTAATGACTTATATTCTCCCTAATTAATGTTATCATTACTAATTTCATAATTATCTTTATTTTGCTTTCGGCCTTCACTGATCTTCCTAATGAATTGTATAGGATAGTCAGTTATTTAACACTAACACCTCGTTTATCTGTTTCATTTCGTCATTTAGGTCTTTTCTTGTGCAGCTTAGTGCTACTGTTCGGTTTGTTAGCCACTTAACTAAGCCTGCCTTAACAGTTAACGGATGAGATGAATTAAAGTTTAAGTATCTATTAGAATGCGTTTGTTTTCTATAAACACTAGTGTGTGACCTGCCTTCTTCTATTCGTTCTATCTTACAATCTAACATACCTAATTCTCCTTGTTCATTTTCTGATTCAAATGTGAATTTTATTGCCTCTACTTGTGAGTTTATATGTGTCAAGAAACTAGAGATATGTTCTGTTTTTAACACTGTGTGTGAAAGTGTCATCCACAAATCTCCACCAGATTTGTGGAGGTGAATTAAGCGTATTAAGAGCCATATTTTCTCAGCTGTCCATAAATATGTCTTCTACGATGGGGGATATTGGTGATCCCATTGCTACACCTTCAGTTTATCTATATATTTTGCCTTGGAATTTAAAGATAGTAGATGTAAGGCACAACTGAACGCCTGAAATAATTTCTTCAATCAATTTCTTCTACTAATCAAATCAAATGAAAAACAATTTTTTTTGGAACTTTATAAATGAATTTAGGAAGTCTTGTGATTACCTTCATATGATTATGAGCGGTAATAAATTGTTCTCGAAAGGTCATTAGTAAACATTACTGTATAACACTGTGAGACTTTATCAAAACAAAAATTTACCCATAATGGAATACCAATTGAGGTGATATCGCAACTGATTTTTTTTTTTAGATTTTTAGATTTACAGCTTGATTCCACACTGTATTTTTGGTACAAGTATGGAATTTTCAGCATGGATATCGGTAGCCCAAATTTCGCAGGCCGACCATAGATATCAGGTATGCGCCGGCGTGGGCTCGAACCCCGGACCATGTGCATGGTCGGCGAGAGTCCTAACCACTGTGCCACCGACGCACAGTGGACAAAAGAAAATATATGCAATAGTGAGATGGAAATTTTTGGTAGCCTTTTTTTTAATCTGGCTGCCAATAATATATTTGCAGAATAATACGAGCTCACTCTACCTTGTGGATTCTTTTCAACTGCTTATATCCTAAACATTATCAAAGTATGTCACAACACTTTTTGAACTTACTTTTATCGTAGTGACTTCGAGTTGTGGATGGAAACTGTGGGCAACATAATTCTAAAATTGATGCAAATAGACGAATTATTTAGTCTTTGAATTGTAACTATTTATAGAATAATTAGACAAAAAGGGGTAGAGTTCATATTTTGCTTAGGAGAAAAGATGGACTAAAGACAAAATACAAGATAGAACAACATATTGAATTTATACATTTATACATATTATGACGGAGAGCTCAAGAGGGTGGGAGTGAATTGTTATTACCGTCCCCTTGGGTTCCCATTGGAACATAGGGCTTCAACTCCACATATCCACCTGCTTCTGTATTATGCTGTACTTTTAAACCGCATCCATGTTAGTCCATATTGTTTCAACTCCTCTTCAAACGATCTCCTCCATGCACTGATGTCCCACTCGAGCAATGGCCTGACGTGAGCCCAATGTCACGCAGTGGCGGCCTCCTCAGCTAGTGTCCAATGCATCTCAATGCACTTTCTGCTGCATATTTGTTGGTCGGCGATTGGTTCTTGTTTTGTTTGTTTATTCCCATAGTTTCTTGTTGGTGATTCTTTCCGGCCCGGCCCGGCCCGGCCAGGCCATCTGATCTTCAGTATAGATCCAGCGAAGACAGTTGTTGATAAAGGTCTGGTCTGCGACAGGCTGTTGATGGAAATATTCTTTTTGACCCGCCCGCCAAGTTTCTGATCCGTATAGAAGAACTGACTGACTTGACGTTTGTATTGAAAATTCGAAGCAATGTGGTTGTTGATGCTGAGTGATGAAGATTTCCAGATTGGTTTCAGGTTGATTGATGAATGTGTTTCCCGACTTCCCGACTCTCGATTTGACATCCTCGTCCGTTCCGACTGTATGTAGTTCAGACAATGCTCCTTAGATAAATAGGAGTGAATAATTCACTAAAATCATGACACAGACAAAACAGTTAAGTAAATTAGGAAACTTAATAGTGAGTTCAGATCACCTAATGAAAATCAGGCTCAAAATTTAGTGAGATTTTATGCGACAGGAAAACAATACCAAAGCAAACAAACAAAACAATTACGGTTACCAGGTAGGGTAGTGAGAGATCACTCACGCTCTCTTTCTGTATGCATAGGTTGGGTCGAAGTCGTTTGATGGTAGCGGCTTCTGCGAACCTTGTAAGCCTGACTAATCTCCACGGTATGATCCGTGTCATTTAGTTGTTTAGCGATTGCGCTTGACAACACTTTGCTGGCTTTTAAATGAAGACTTTTAGGGATATGCGCAGAGAATCTAGTAGACGCTCTTCTCTCAGTCCATCCTAGTACTTGTTGCTACAAGTACAGGTGAGTTGGTAAATACAGTTGGAGTTGATATCCACGGCAGGATACTGATCTACTTTTGACTGGTTTGTTGAGCGTACCCTGTTGTAAATGGAATGGGTCTGGCTGCAGGAAATGTTCATTTCAATCCACCCTTGACTCGCTTCACGGTTCTTGCAAATACTTCTTCCCCTTAATGTGCTATACAGATAAAAACCGGTTTAAAACAATTATCCCCTTTGATAAATTTGAATAAGGCATTTAGAAGACAAATGTTGCCACACGATATCTTCATTTCTTAGTTTCTTTACAATCACCTTACAACTAACATGGTTCACAATAATAATGAAATATAAAATCCATGATAATTACTCACTTATATCAAAAACAAAAGTATATACTAATGACTAATCATATTTAAACAGCTCAAGTAGTCCATGGTAGACGAAGATTGAAGTCTGTTGTTGTCCTGTAGACACATAGTTTAGGATGTATGAGATTAATCCAACAAAGTGCTTCCATCACCTACAATAACCGCCCTTGAGTTAGAGTTATGTGATGAAACAATGGTCACGCAGTCATCAATATCGATTTTATGACCTGATATTAGTAAGTGTTTTGCAATGGCTGTTGATGATGCTAGATTTCTATTCAAGTTAACTGCATTGAGATTTTCTATGTGTTTTAATAACCGTAAGTTTGGAAGTTGTTCTTTTTGTCCGCAACATTGGAACATTCTGTTGGTTCTACCTATATAGGTGTGTGTAACCACAAACTGCAGGTGAACTTGTGGATACAGTGTGAAACACAGCTCACAGAATTTCGTCTTTTGATTGTAGTTACAGGAATCGAAAATGTTGGGCGTGTGAGGGAAAGAGATGGGGCGTAGAATGTATGCGTTTGATGACTGACTGAAGTATTTGAGCTGTCAACTGAATAATTTGATCAGCCTTGAATTGTAGGTTAATAAGGACAGCTTTATTTGGTACAGAGATGGTCTTTTCGACATGTGGTTTTTCTTTACTGTGAAAAGTGATGAAGTTTTGTGGGTAACCATTAGCTAATAAAACTGAATGTATATGTCGACACTCATCCATCACAGTGTCACTCGTGCATATTTTTCGGGCCCTTGAGAACAAACATTTCACTAGGGAACGTTTATGCTGGATAGGAACAAAACTGGTAAAATGAGGATATTGTCCAGTCCATGTCTGTTTACGAAAAATAGATCGCTGAATCGTACCTTTATCTCTCCTAGTCATTGTAATATCCAGGAAACCGAGTTTGTTATTCGATTCTAGTTCGCAAGTCACTCGAATATTTGGATGCATATGGTTAAATGGCGTGATAAAGTTTTCAATAGATTTACTAGTATTCCCAATAATGAGAGTATCATCTACATAACGTTAATATGGCATAAATCCTCCAAGCGTACTTTGCATTTGTTTTTCCAATTTCGACATGAATATATCTGCTAACAAGGGCCTAAGACGGCTCCCTGTCGCGACACCATCGATTTGCCTGTATGTCTTTTCTTGGAAGGTGAGTCTAATATTTTCTCTACACATTAAGATGATGTCTCTGGTTTGCTTTCTGATGTTTCGCGTTTCGGTCTAGAAATTTCTTTCACTTCCATATTTTAGGATGAATTTTCGGGGATATCCATTCTATATAAGATTCTTTTCAACAACTTCGAGTTCCCTTCCAGTCTCTTCTTGTGAACATAACTCACTAGCTCTGATAAAGAGGGATTCCAGTAGGCTGTGTTTTTAGTCGATTGGATAAAAGATGTGTTAATTTAATGATGAATCATTCTAGGTTTTTGCTCATAGACGGATTTTTTCTATTGTTCCATCATTTATTTCATTCTTTTTATATAGGAAGTGGAAATAGCTGTCACCCTCCTGATCCGTCAAAAATCCAATGTGAGGATGGGCGGCATAAGGTATTTTTTCCAAAAATCACATTACTGCAAACCACAAAGGTATCGTCAGAATACATATCTGCAGTAATTGCTGGTCACCTTTATTTCGGGCTTCATTTTTGTCTGTTTTAGATGAGCCATGAATATATCCGCAAGAATCTGTAATCTGATTTTGGTCAGGTGAAGAGAACCCACGAAATAAAACGAATTCGTATTGTCCTGCAAATCTTTTCCTTCTTTCTTTGTACAAGATAATAATAAGTTTCAGTGCAATTTGATCTTGACTGTAGCATCGTATGCCTAGTACCACTAGAAAGTTTGCCATAAATATGAGCTTTGTACTCTACTGATATTTGTTGTTCAGGAATGCTTAACAAAGTCAGCGTTTTCTCCTAGTTTTTTTCAGCAATATTATATGGTCAAATAACCACTGAATCATATGGCCTACGGCGTCTTTCACTTTACTTTTATGTCAGATCACATGTCAAACATGTTTCCTGGAGTTCTGGTGAGAATTCGTGACCAGTGGGGTTCATCAAGTCGGGAGTGAGGAGGGAGTTCCCACCGATGACATTGGTTGGTGATCACGTAAAATCGCAAAGTTAAAATTCATGGGACATTGAATCTGGTCCCAGCGACTGAGTGGTATTCGAGCTTACTTTATCAACGGAAGGCCCTCGGTACGAATCCGTGTGGTGAATGCGTGCTACTGATGATTCCTAAACTAGGATCGAAACGCTGTCCAGTACTCCCTAGTTTTCAACGGTTCTCTTACCGATATCAGTTCATGATAAAATCCACCGACCAATCCTGTAATATATGTCCAAACCAAGTTTATTTTTAAAGGTTTCAAAAAGTTTGAGCATTGGGTAGATAAAGCAATAAGAAGACGTAATTTGTCTGAATCGTGTAATGTATTTGCGCAACACATTTCGAACAATCTGATCACACACGGACTTGTCATAGGAATATATATATAAAAATTAATAAGAGGTAAGAGGTGAGAAAAATAGACTTAGGTCAAGTTAAAAGGACATATTCAAGGTCAAAAAATAAAAATGAAGACCACTAAACCAAATAGCAGAGGTAATAGTACATCTGCTATGGTATCAAAACAAAATTTACCAAGGAAGGTTTAATGTGATGACAAATTGTTTTTGAACGCATAAAGGTGGCTTGAACTTTCTAATTGCTAGGGCTTCTACAATATGATATTCATTATAACAAAGGTTCTTTTTGTATTTTCCAATGAATGAAAAACAAAACAATATTTACGCTTTTATTGACGTTTCGCTATTTATTGCTAATAGCTTTATCAAAGTATTATTAAACCGGAATTTACAAAATCCACTCAGCATATATAAAACAAAGAGTTAAGAGGTGAGAAAATAGACAAGTTAGGTCAAGTTAAAAGGACACAATGAAAGTCAAAATAACGATGAAGATCACTAAACCAAATAACAGAGGTACATCGTTTTTTGTTGTCAAGTTGGTCAATTGGTAAAGATAACGAAATCAAGTGTAGATTGTTGGATTTGATCAGTGTGTAAAATTATAAAAGTAGTGTGTGTTTACATAGTGAACTTGCTTATCACATTTGCGTTGATTTTGTCACTTCACGGGGGAGGGTGAGGATGTTGTAACCAGGCCAGACTCTGTTTTAGTCCATCATTCAAATTCAGGCAATTTGGATCCCACTTGATATGAAGTGCTTCTGATATGATTTTTCAAGTTTTTCTAGATTATCAGCCATAGGTGTACATACTATAGAACCTGACCACAAAACTGATTTTGACAATATTGAAATAAACCAGAAAGAGCATTTCAGAAATCACAAAGAAGATCCCACGTCATCAGAAGCACTTCATATCAAATGGAACCCAAGTTGCCTGAATAGGAATGGTGGAATAAAACAGAATTTGACCTGGTTACAACAACCACACCCTCCCCCACCGAAGTGACAAAATCAACACGAATGTGATAAGCAATTTCATTATGTAAACACACGCTGCTTCAATAATTATAATTTTACATACTTATTAAATCCAACTGTCATATACACCTGATTTTGGCCAGTTTGACAACAACGCAAAAATGACCCCATACTGAGGAACGATGCATGATTCAGTTTTTATATATCAACTGAGTGGATTTCGTAAATTCTGGTTTAATGATAATAATTTGATAAAGCTATTAGCAGCAGCATTAAATAGCGAAACGTCAGTAAAAACAATGACAATATCGTTTTGTTTTTCTTTCATTCATTGGGAAATACAAAAAAACTTTATTATTATGAATCCTGTCATATCTATCAAATAAATTAAATCAATCAATTTAGAAGATCAAGGATGAAGGCGATGAACGGAATTTCAAAACTTTACCTGATTTTATTCTAAACTGTAACTAAAAGAGACTTTCATGTCGGCTTCACATAAAGTATCGAAAACAGTATACAAACTTTGCAAACATGTAGTATCATTTCTCAAAAAGCAAAAAGCAAAACCTTTAAAAAATATCTTCAGGGCTATTCAGTCATTGTGTACAGTAAGTTTTTGATCAAATTTCCTTAAACAACAAAATCACCGTTTATTCTCTGTGTTTTAAGTCCAGTCAATGGGTCATCTACATACCCTTACCATACTTTTGAGGTGGAGGCGGACTTCCAACCCCTAAGTGATGCCACCTATGACCTAAGAACCAACCATCCAACTCAGAGAGGGGGCAACTGCATTAAAACCATACATCTGAGCTACAAATCTCCCCATTACAATAAGTTTAGTCATTATAAAATAGGTTCATCTTGACAGACACCTAGTCAGTAATTTTCAAAACTCTGTTTCAAAGCACTTTACCTACTAAGGAATGGAATTTTAAACAGCTATGCATTTGTTAGGTGGTCTGTGTGAAAAAGTTGTTCTTCACTTGCGCCAGACACCTTCACAGTTTATCTTGTTTACATAATGGCTGTGTGTGCGTGTCTATGCACCAAAAAAGACAGTACATATGACAATAAACCAAATTCTCTTTTGGTATTTAGTGCAACACATCCGAAAGTGAGGATTGTGGATTGAAATTGTAGGTATTATTTCTAGTGACGGAAAATAGTGGTCGAAATAATATTTCTTGGATTTCAAATTGACCGCATTTTCGAGAATTGAGACAACTATCCATAATATGGATGTGTTTCTAACTAACAATGATTATCACTATTATTATTGTCTCCTTTAATTCCTATAGGAACATAGGGCTTTAGCCACACGTCTCCATTGCGTTCGGTTCTCCAACACCTGGTTTCACCAGGTTCCATGTCAGATAATAAAACTGTACATCAATGTGTGATTTATTAAAATAAAATCTTGTCTATGATGTGGTTATAGTCTACTATAGTGCCCAAGTTTTATACCTATGGCTCCACGTCTGCCCACGCGCTTTCATCTCCTATTCGCATTACCCGCTACTTCATGGCACACCCGCTCTGACGACCAACTAACTCACCGCTTCCCATTCAGGTTCCACTTCAGTGATGATCTGGTGTGCGTCATTTGATAGTTTGTTTTGCTTAGAGTGTATGACCAATCCACCTCCATTTCTTCCTGCATATCTCTCGCACAATCGGTTCCTGCTGCGTTGCTTTGCTCATTGTCAGCGATCCAACTTTGCTGCTGATGATCTCCTCCAACTGGTCATCTGATCTTGAGTAGTATTGAGCTGTTGATGATAGATGTTGATGAAGGTCTGTAGTTTGTCCAAAGTGGCCTTCGTAACGCGCTGGCCAAGTCTCTGATCCGGATAGTAGCACTGACTTCTCATAGAGTTGTGCATCCGGATCTTATTTTCATTTGGATGCTGAGTGCTGCTCATCTCCACACAGACCTGAGGGTAGTGGGAGCTTGCCTTAATTTCACAATCCTCGCTTTGATAACCTTATCAGCTCCGTCCGCTTGTGGTTGAAACGATGCTTTCTAGGTAGATAGGTGAGGGAAATGGCTTCTTTCAGATTTCTCCTATTTACGCTGATTGTTTTCTGCTATTGCTGCTGTCGGTGTTGCTTTTGGCCAGGAATCTGAATCGCCTGTTTATTTGGACATTGTAAGTGAAATTTACATCGTTGTTAGTAAAAACTAGCAATAAATCTGACTTTTAGAGTGAAGAAGAAATTTAGCACAGTCTGCTGGTGCGCCGAAACTCCAACCGCTAGAGTAATGTTGTCAGTGTCACAGTGGTAAGGACGCTCAAAGACCATGCACATGGTTCGGGGTTCCATCCCTGGTGGACCTACACGTGATATCAATGATCAGTTTGCTAAATTTGGGCTACAAATATCACATGCTGAAAATTCCACACATGTTTCAAAAAAACTGTGTGGGATCAAGCTATAATAAAATTAAAATAAAAAACTTATATACGGAATCAACCAGAAGCTGATCACACTGTTGCCACGAAATAATTACAGGGTTAAACATCAACTAAAACAGGAGGTCGAAATACCTGTTGTCAGTTTGTTGGCCAGTAGGCTAAAGATTCATCATATTCAAATTAGACTTCCAGTTAATTTCTGATGAAACACAATGAAATGAGTGCATGTCACATCATATAGAGTTTTAGCAGGTGCAAATGACAGATTGTGGTCAAATATCAGCCTCTGCCTACTATTGATCATTACAAAATGGTCAAGTATTGTTGGAAACTGAATTTTGCATGCATGATAGTTCACTATCATCTTAGTTTTACCAATGAGCTTCTGACAAGTCATATATTTTACTCAATATTATTATTATATTATATCCTTTAATTCCTAGAGGAACATAGGGCTTCATCTGCGCATATCCATTGCCACCATCACCACCTCTAAATTACATTTATTAAATTACCGTGGCACAATTCATTATGAGCTATAATTTAAACAGCTTTGATTGATCAAGGTAGAGTATGTTTAGTTTATGAAGAAATGTATTATTAACAAAACTTCAGTATCCCAAAGATTATGCTTAACACTGGGGTACACAGCGACTGCTGCGTCTGATAACTACTTCACTTAAAAATGCAATTATGTTATCAAATCATTTATGGACTGAAGCCTCTTCGCAGAAAACAGGTTGAGGGTTAGTTGAATATTTCTCAGTCGTCATCTCCAACATACGAAAGCATTTGCTTAAATAACCCAGACTATTGATATAAGCATAAAATTTGGGCACTGTGGCAGAGTATAACTCCATTATAGATAAGACTTTATTTTGATAAATGACACAGCGGCGTTATACAGTAATATTAACTGGTGACCACTTTTCGAGCACAATTTATTGTTTATGAAATATTTATGTATTACACTATGAGCGTTGAAGTTTCTGTAGCAGTTTGGTTAAGTTTTGGAGGTGGAGTTGCTAGCAGCACGCCTCAACCCTCCCTCTTCATCCGGGGTTGAGACCGGCTAGAAAACTATCGATCTAATAATCTAGGCGAGACTTTAACAAAGTAAATTTACACACAATGGCTTTGAAGTTGCCTTTCAAGAGTTGGGTAGACTGAAAGAGAGAACAATCTTTAACCAGTGGAGTACAACACATAAGTTGCATCATTTGTCATAGTAAGCAAGGCGTAGAATCCAGTAAGTTTTTGTACTGGCTTTTCTGCTGAGATAAGTACTGCAATTGAATTTATTTTTGTTTTATTTTTTTCATTTTTGATTACAACTTGATCCCACACCGTATTTTGTTGATACAGGTTTGGAATTTTCAGTTGCCCAAATTTTGCAGGCCGATCATAGATATCAGGTGAGCATCGGTAGGGATCGAACCCCGAACCATGTGCATAATCGGCGAGCGTCCTAACCACTCTGCCACCGATGCACATAAAAACGTTTTTCAAGTAAACGGCGGCACTTCATTCAATTAATGACAACTCCTAAGTGAATAAATAGGACGAAACAGCTGTCCAGTACTCCCACGTTTTCCAGTGGTTCTCTAATTGATGTCAGCTCATGATGAAATCCTCCATGCAATCAAACAAAAATCCCTACAAAACCAATAGTTGTTAATAAGCATCATTTATAGAAACAACAATAGAAGCTCAAGCTGTTATCAGGATAGATTTAAAGACGGTTCAGGGAATTTAAAAAATTGTCAGTATCAAAAGTGGAATAAATTTGCTGCCCTAATTTCGAATATTTCTATAGGTCGGCTGCTTTCAACATTAGATTTCTGCCACGGACAAACGTTAGTTAAACAGATCAGTGAAAATCTGGGAGTTCTGGGCAGCTGTTTCGTTGAATTTTCGGATTCTCAGCATTCAGATTGTAGAAATGGCGGGAATTTTCGATGAATTTCAGTCGTTAGATATGCTTCACAAACCAGTCAACCCATGATGGCTGCTGGGTAGGTTTCCAGAGACTGGAGTAGGAATTCTGGACAGACTGGGTCCATTACTTCAAGATGAAGTGTGTGCTGATTGAATGCATTGTTGAGGGCAGAGCTATACCACAAGTGAATGAGTTTATAATCCGTGAGTCACATTGGATTCCAACACAAGAGGCTGAATAGTCTCTCTCCTTGTTATTATAACCAGAAGGTCCTAACCTCAATGTTTGTTGCGATCGTCAGGGGGCCCTACTGAAGACTTGCGAAGTAGAATGGAAGAGCTGTTCAGTGCTCCCTGGTGATTTTAAATGATCTCTCGGACTGATGGTTCATAACCAAATTTACTGACTAGAACTAATTCAGAATTCACACAAATCCTACAATCTGAAGATCTGGTGATCCTGAAGCTACAGTCATTGACAAGTGAGCTATGAAACTCCAAGTGAAAATACTGTTGCGATTGAGAAGATTATTGGCATAGAAGACTGTGTTTATCAGCCTCTAAAGTTTCCTGCTTGAAAAAATGAATCGAAACGCTTGCAACGGACTAAAAGTTGAAAGTGTGTTAAGTGCATTTAGTTTTATGACTTTAACACATCAAATCTAGATAATTTGCTCCATTAAAATAAGAAGAAAACCAAAATGGAAATGTAAGAATAAAACTTGTGCACTGTGGTAGAGTATAATTCCATTAAGGGTTAAATTTTGTTTTGATGAAGTCTCACAGTGTTATTCAGTATTGTTTACTGATGACCATGCTTCGACCACAGTTCATTGCTCATAATCATATCAAGGTATTGCTCACATAACTTTCTAACTTCATTTATATAACTCCATTATTTTTCATCGGTTGATTTGAATGGTAGTAGTCTTCTGTATATTTCCGGTATGAGTGGTGAGTCATTCCTACTGCATGTGTTGGGTGTAGACTGGATAAACGAAGATTTAGTAATTAACCTCTCTCTCTCCATCTACCTAGATTACTTTTTAGAATTTTAACCCTCTCCCACCCACCCGATTGTGTGGCTGTGTGTTAATCCATGCAGTGCAATGTAGTGCTGAGCTGTTTTCTTAATTATTTATCTCCTCGGGGTCAGCCATTCTAGCCTTAGCTAAATTCTTATGTTCTGATAATCTGACTAGCCCTGCCTGACCTACTAGTTTGACTGACCTATGTAGTTGACTTAACTCACAGGCATTGCAGGGTATTTTGTAAATTATATTCTTTTTTCTAATTGGGTCAACCGACAGGGTCCTTTAACCTACACAGCTTGTCCTACATGAGTGAGTTTGTAGGTTTAAATGCCACCTAATTCCTTCTTTATTCAGAATCCTACGTAGGGCCTCAGATGTCCCCTCCTTATATGGTATACGTGTAATGACTTATATTCTCCCCAATTAATGTTATCATTACTAATTTCATAATTATCTTTATTTTGCTTTCGGCCTTCACTGATCTTCTAATGAATTGTATAGGATAGTCAGTTATTTAACACTAACACCTCGTTTATCTGTTTCATTTCGTCATTTAGGTCTTTTCTTGTGCAGCTTAGTGCTACTGTTCGGTTTGTTAGCCACTTTACTAAGCCTGCCTTAACAGTTAACGGGTGAGATGAATTAAAGTTTAAGTATCTATCAGAATAGGTACAACAGTTAGCATTGAGCGCTTCTCAAATGTTATGCAGCTGAATAGTTGAAGTCCGATCGTCTTCGAAAACAGAAACTTGCAATCTGGACGTGTAGGGAAGAAAAGTCAGTTAATAACAAGTCAGGCAGGCGTATTTACTCGAAAAGTACGATGAACATCAATTTAAAAAGAAGTTGTTCCAAGAAATAATATTTAAAGAAACAAACTCTGAAAAGCTTAACGAATAGCACTCGGAAGTATGCCTCAAATGCAAGTCAACAGTACCAAAACAGTTGTAACAACAGAAGACAATGGCCAGGCAACAGATCGTTTATTAAGGAAATCAGCACATATTTATAGATTTTCATGTACATTATTATAGATTATTGTTAGCAGAAAAACACAGTCTTCTGATTGATTGTTTTTCACTGAAAGTTAACCTTGCATCTCTTTGTGACTGCTTCTTGAATGTCAGTTCATCTATATGCTAACTGTATCCGCCTACGGAAAGTCTTTGTTCTCATTTTTCTCACGATCAATATTCAGGACATAAACATTGACGTAAATTACTGTCCACCAATTCTCACTAATGGCCAGCTCTCATCACAGTCATACACATCCGAGAAAAACAACTTGACTCTGTAACCAAGTCAAACATTTACTGATGTCCACGAAACTTGAAACGAGAGTTTTCAGAAATGAAATAAAACCTCATTTTGAATAAATATGCTTTTCATATCTCGAAAGTTAATCAATTTTTATGGAAATAAATATATGGATTCAGTTTTGACAGCCATTATGACCGTAAAACAACCCTATGAACAGCTTATATCTTGTTAGAATCTGTGATCAAAGAATTAAATTTCAACATCAGAGTTTCGTATTTTTGTAGAGAATCAATCTTGCGAAGTAATCGGTTATTCACTTTTACGTGTCACAATGTTTTTATTTGTTAAACATCAGGTCGGCCTTCTGTTACCCACCAGTTTAAAACGTTTTAAAGTATTGCTTTGTAGGGATTTGTTTGATTGGTTACGGGACTTCACCATGAGTCGACGTCAGTTAGAGAACCATTGAAAAATCTGAGAGCACAGGACAGCTGTTTCATCCTGGTTTAGGACTCTTCATCAGTACGCACACACCGGGTTTCGAACCAAGGACCTCCTGGTTACAAAGTGAGCTAGCTCGTAGACCATTAAGCCACTGGGACCCGATCCAATCGGCAGTCCATGAATTCTAACTTCTGCCAATTCACGACATAGCGCGACCGCTAGTCAATGTCTTCGGCGAGTATTTGTCCTGACAACCGACCTGCTGCACCTTACTGGTTGCGACATCCCAATAGAATCCCAAGTAACTACCTACCTGAATAGGGCCAGTTGCCAGTCAGCATCTCATTGATTTACAAAAATTTGGTTTGTAGGGATTTGATTTATTGGTTTCAGAATCTCATCATAAGCTGTCATGGGTTGAGTGTGAGGATAAATACTTGACGAAGACATTTTGGTTAGCGGCTGAGATACGTTGTGAATTCGCAGAAGTTATAATTCATGGACTGACTATTGGATTGGTTGCCAGTGGCTTAATGCTATACAGGCTAGCTCCCTTGTAACTAGGAGATCCTAGGTTTGAACTCTGGCGGTATGCGCGTACCAGGACAACAGAAACAGCTCTCTGTTACTCCCAGATGGCTTTTCAACGATTCTCTAACCGAAGTCAGCTCATGATGAAATCCTAAAACATATTTCATATCACATAATATCAAAACATTGTTAGATGAGAGAGAAAATTAGCTGTTATGTGGGATAAAATACTCAGTGAATTAGCTAACGAAGCAGATGTAATTCTCATGGGAGTCAAAATGTAACCTTATTAATTCATGTATGTATATGGAAGAAAATTTCCAAGTGTTATGGTGTTATAACATTTTCTTTAGGCTGTAAATAAATCCCAAAAAATCAACAAATTGGGAGATTTTGTGAATATTTTTTTATTTACTCCGGTAATTATGAATCTTTGCACATACATATATGCGCGTATATATCTACTTGTATGTGGTTTAATTAAGAACATTTCTTCAACAGAAGAATTATTTTCAGTTCTAAAATGACACTAATTTTATTTTTTTATGGTTAATTAGTTAGGTCATAATTAGCAATAACAGAAATGGTTATCCAGTCTCAAAGGTGTAAACATTTCATCTGTTTTAGCGACTGTATTACTCAAGAACAACTTTTAAATTCCAATCTCGCTGATAATTTTGTCAGTCAATGATGTTGTTCTGAAGCTACGTCCTAGCCTGAGATGGCTAGGAGATATGTTGTGCATGCTAAGCCATTGCGTTCCTCAACCAGCAATGCTTGCGTACGCAGGAAGATGGTTATAAAGAGTTGTCAAACCAAAACCTAGCATGAATAAATAAAGTCTCTGAGCCATGTGAGTGAAGAGTAGACTGTGTTATTGAGGTCCACGGATGCTAAAATCCAATGATTTGAGACTACTGGTGGTATGACTGAAAATCCTTCTCAATAGCGCAGATGTGCCCGCTACTTGTGATCTCCCGCATAAATTAAACCCTCACTTATTGCTAGGCTAATATTCTTTCTTCTGCACATTTCTGCTCATTGAAGTCCTATTGGATCTTCTTTTCCTTTTTTACAAAGTTCTGTGCTGAAATTTAGCCAGTTGATTAGTATTTTTCACTTTTGTGAGCTGTATTTACATATTATTGCATTGACACATGTGTTTACTCTGATGTAAGACTATCTAAGATGTAAATGAACTGACGGTCTGGCACCAAATGAATGAATGGAAATCGGGGTCATTTATGTCTCCATATTGATGACCTACTGATTCCACACCAACCGTATTTATTATTTATCTGCAATGAAAACGGTCCGTGCAGATATCAAGCCCCAGTGGAAATAACAGTACCGGGAGTATACAACTGACGAGTCCCAAATGGGATGAAATGCGCGTTCTGGCTTCCACTACTAGTAGTCATCTTCAGTCAAAGAATAACATAATTCCTTTCACTGAAAATGGTGCACACAATATTCACACACCAGTGATAGTCTAGAAAACAATTGGGGACTTAAAATACATTACAATTCTTCATTCTCCTGTATGGGAGATTTGTATATGAGAACATTTTTGATTCTTTTGAAAACTTAACTAAGAAATAGGTTGAAAAATGTTTTGGTCAACAATTCGTCTTACAGTTTATGACCTCTAATATTAGTAGAAACCTTCCCCAGTGTAGAGGTGTATAGA
Organism: Trichobilharzia regenti; assembly: GCA_944472135.2. NCBI lineage: Eukaryota > Metazoa > Platyhelminthes > Trematoda > Strigeidida > Schistosomatidae > Trichobilharzia > Trichobilharzia regenti. The sequence goes on from OX235270.1 coordinate 152,045,870, forward strand.
AAATACTTCAGAGTGCATAGCGGACAGTTTGAAATCTATTGCCTTAAGCGTCTGTGTGAATAATTTTAGAAGGTGTAACTGACCTTTTTGAAATACTAATCCGAATTTTTTTACACACAAGTGAATTACCAATGACGTATTTACCTTTACCATAAAATACATCAGACGATAGTGAGTTTATAGGAAATATGTCAAAAGGATAGTCACCAAGATAGTTCGTCATATAACTGCAGCACTGCAGTGACAGATGACATTGATTACTTATTATCGTTAACTAACGTGTGTGTTTTCTTCAGGCTCAATTGTACGAAGCAAAAGAGTTAGGAAGTTAGGAAATAACTTTTTTCATTTTTTTTTACAGCCTTTCAATTATCCGCACAGTGTAGAACCTGTCTCTGAAACTCTTAAAGGTGGTTGTACCTTCGTAGTGTAAACTGCACAGCCTCACCTTTAACTTGAAGCCCAAATATGCCGCAAGTTCACATACCATTTATCAACAAAATAACTTGAATTTTTCACGTTAGAAAGAAGTCAGAGTAAAGTACTCCACTTTACTGTTGCAGGCTGAGTAGTTAAGATGAAAGACGTTTGTGTTGTAAAGAGTTGTGAATTGACAGGTATAAAATTTCTAACACTGAAAATTAGTGTGAAACTTTTCTCTGCTATATGAATTTCTCTATTAGATCAGTGGTCAAACTCGTAAAAAACAAAGTTTATCCTTACAGACCAACTCTTGAATATTAGATATAAATATATCACGTATCTGGATGACATTCCAAACACAATTTATTGTTCATATTCACATCATTTGTATTTTTTATTATTATTATTATTTAAACGCATAAAAAACTTGGTACAATATGGCACCAAGAAAGATGCGCCACACAATAATAATAAAACAACATAGATCAAAAAAAGGAAGGAAGGAAAAGAAAAAATATATATAAGTAGAGAACGGATAAAGAACTTCATCTGGAAGGAAAACAGTCATGCTTAACAAGTTCAAACAGTGTTCGTTAGCTATCATCGGGAAGGGAAGAAAGAAGGAAATCGCAACACATTCGCCACTGATTACGATTCTTGGCCATATCCGATAACGTTTCGAGCCATCGATTTGAGCTATCTCTCGGACCCCAACCAGGGAGTCGTGACACACCAACCGATGCTAATCTAGCACAAAAATCCTTCATCCCACGACGCCACGTCATGGACTGACCACCTCTCCGCCTTTTCCATCCCGTCCCAGGGCTAGCGAACAGAGACCTGTACGGAAGCCTCTGGGGTGACATTCGGAGCACATGTCCAAGCCACCGGAGCCGGTGTTTCCAGATGACGACATTCAATGAATGGTGATCTCCACTTTGTTCAAACACACGCCGCCGAACCTCAGAATTACTCACGCGATGATGCCATCGAACGCAAGCAATCCTGCGGAGACAGCGGTGATCGAACACGCAGAGTCGCCGCACATCCTCAGCTCGGAGAGGCCAGGTTTCACAGGCGTAGAGCAGCGCAGCCCGCACCGAAGCATTGTATACCCGACCTTTGACAGCCAGGCTAACGTCGCGACGGCGCCAGAGGTGGCTCAAGTTGATGTATGCCACCCTAGCCTTCATTATACGGTTGGAAATCTCATCCGTCACCCCTCCGCCAGCACTCACACAACTACCCAGGTACACAAACTTATCAACAACTTCAAGCGGTTCACCCGCAAGAGTGAGTGCAGGTACAGGCTCCTGCCAATCTTGTAACAGTACTTTGCACTTAGACGGCGCAAAGCACATACCATACTTACAGACACTGATCGCCAACTGATTAAGTGCGATTTGGGCAGCCTGCATGCTATCGCACAGTAAGACGATATCGTCTGCATACTCGAGGTCGAAAAGTCTATCTCCAGGTAGCAGATCTACACCACCTTCACGCACATCCTTCAGAGCTGACTCCAGAATGTCATCGATGGCAAAGTTAAAGAGAAATGGAGAGATTGGGCAACCCTGTCTAACCCCACTGTTGGTTGGGAACAGTGGTGATAGTTGGTTGTATGCCCTCACTCTACCTGAGGTGTTTCTGTATAGGGCTTTCAGGATGTTAACAAATTTCTCAGGTACACCTCTCTCTAACAGACAGTTCCAGAGCACAGTTCTGTCCAACGAATCGAAGGCAGCCCTAATATCAAGAAACACAACGATCGTTGGCCTGCAATACGTGTGGCGGTGTTCCAACAACTGACGAAGGGTGAACACATGATCAATGCATCCACGACCTGAACGAAACCCAGCCTGCTCTTCGCGAATCAATCCTTCACGTATTTTGCACAGTCTGCGAAGCAAGACAGCAGCCAATATTTTAGACGCGACTGGTAACAGACTGATACCCCTATGATTGTCACACGAATTACGTCGACCCTTTTTAAAGATGGGGACGATAATGGCTTCGTTCCACATTGATGGTACACTCTCTGTCTCCCACACCTTCCTGAACAACCCAGTTAGAGCCATTGTGAGAGTCTCGCCACCATCTTTAAAAAGAGCCGGGGGTAATTTGTCTGGGCCGGGCGCCTTATGGCGTTTCAGAACTTGGAGTTCCTTACGGACCTCCGCTTCGGTGGGTGGGTCGGTACTAACCGACCAAGGAGCACTCGGGCTAATGATAGTAGACACTGAAGCTGGTGGCCAGCTGAACTGCTTCCCGAAGTGCTCTGCCCAGCGTTCCAGGCGTCTTTTCAGGCTGGTAATTGGAGTGCCATCTGCCTCACAGACCGTCTCGCTGACACCTTGTTTCTTGCTGCCGGTGGCTCGTATGAGTTGGAACAGCTTCCGACTGTTGCCAGATGCAGCAGCTGACTCCATCTCACACGCACGTTCTGACCACCAGGCTTCGCGGTCCTTACGTAAACACTGTCTAATCTTGCGCGTGAGCGCCTTTCGCTGATTGTTGTATTCGCTGCCAGCCGGAATGGACCGGCGTTCATCCATGAGTTGCAAGGAACTCGCAGAAACCCAGTGGTTGTTAGCGGAGCATTCTTTCAAGCCGCAAGCGGCTACACTCGCCTTTTGCATGGCACCTTGCACATGAAGCCAATGTTCATCTATACTACTTGGGGGGTTGCTGGCAAGCATTGTTTTTAACTCATTCTGATATTTCAAAGAAGTAGCAGGTGCTACTAGTTTGCTCACATCAACGCTTAGACGACGGCTTTTACGAACCCCACCAAATCGCAAGACGAACTTGGCACACACTAACGCATGATCGGAGTCCAGGCATGTGCTCCAGAAGGAGCGACAGTCTTGTATGCATCCTCGCCACCGGAAACTGACCGCGATATGATCAATCTGAGTCCAAGCTTGCTTCGCAGAGGGAGGACGCCAGGTAGCGCTACGGCGATGGCTGTGCCGGAAGTTGGTGCTAGCTAGAAATAGGTTGTGATCCGCGCAAAGCTGCAGAAGACGGTCCCCATTATCTGACCTGCGACCATGTAGTCCCCACTGACCACCTAGACGATTCTCCTCTGAGCTTAGACGCCCCACCTGTGCATTCAAGTCCCCAGCCAGCACTACGATATCCCTCCGACCCGCCTGTTTCAAGAGATCGCTCAGTTGGTAGTAAAACTCATCCTTCATTGCATCCGGGCTGCAATCCGTCGGTGCATAGGCAGAGACAACAAATAGACACCGCCTATCTGGCCTACTACTCTTTACTTTCGTATAACCTTCCAGCCTCACAGCACATAAACGACTGTTAATGGGAATCCAGTCGAGCAGTGCAGCTTCGGCTCTAGCGCTCAGTGCGACACCGACACCAGCTACGCCGGATGCCGACGCCACAGGGTCCCCGGATAAGCGCAGGTGGTACATACTACTAGAACTTCCAGATGGAGAGGATAGTCGAAGCACTTCACTGGGATCTTGAATGCGGGTCTCCGAAATGCAGCAGACATCGATAGCGAGGCTTTCCAAAGTTCTTGCCAACCCTGCCTGTTGTCCGATTTGCATCAGCGTCCGAACATTGTAGGTAGCCAGCTTGAACGCAGCACGCGGTTTCAGGATATCCGTGTTAGATGTCACATTGGGAACAACCATTTTGAGGACTACTCACTAACATCTCGAAACGACACGGATAGGCTGGGAATCTCGACAAAGGCGAAAGGCTGTCGAAGGTTAAGAAGCCAAGGTTAGAAAAGGTACAATACAGGAAACTATGTATAAAAATAAAAGTAGGGTAGGAAGGAAATAAGTTCCTTGAGGGATCAATATTGCTTGGAATCATTTTACTAGCGCGCGTTGAGTTTCAATGTGAGTTCGTTGCTTTAATTCATTCATTGTGTGCGGGCTGAGATACTGCCCGGGCGCCCAGACCGAAGCAGGTGGTTTTATTAAGGGACCACCCCCGAGCCTTTGACTTGGAGTCTAATCCGCAAGGCAGCGGAGCAGCGTCAGGAGCTGCATTCCCATGGTTGCCGGTGACCCATATGGGTTCATACGCCATTTGATCCGATTGGAAACTGGAGCCCATGTACCCCATGGTAACTGCTTTTAGTTTAACCGCTATCCAGAAAACCTTCCTGACATGGTAGGACCTGTAGAGACAGAGTCCCAGTCAGTTCAGCTTGTTGGGTCATTGCGGTATTCAAGCCCGACCACCGCGACAAGGTAGCAGTTATCGGCCGGGACATCATTTGTAACTGGACAACCAAGAAACTTGGGCCTCGTGGTTATGTATATTCCTTCTCAATTGTCGTAGGGGTATTATAATTTTCAAGATGTCTGGAATACGCATGGAATCATTTGTATTCCTCGTAATTTCAGTTGACTGAAAAAATAAAGCGCCCGTTATCGATCTCCCCCTCCATCTTGTTTTAAAACAGTCATCTTATACCATTCTATTGAGTCGTTGTGTGTAGGTACATGTAGTGCTATAGCTGAACTATTCCCCAGATTTCTCATCTCATTAGGGTCAGCTGTATTGTTAAGAACTCTGCGCAAGGTCTCAGAAATCCCTTTTTTGAATAGAAGTACTAGTGGTGTTTTAAATTAATTAATTATTGGTGACGTTGTCAACTTTCTGCGTATTTTTATCATGTATGCGTGTTGTCTTTATTATTACTATTAATTTTATTTTTGTAATTTTCTGTTTATTTTCTAACTAAGTTATCAGGATGATCATTAGGTGTCAAAGCTCCCCTCAGGTGACTTACTTTCTGTGTTAGATTTTTGCTTGGTTCTATTTACTTTTTCTGCCCTTTAACTTCAACATTTTACCAGACCTATTCTCACTGACATAGAGTGGGATGGAAAGAAATTGAAATATAAGTTTGAATGTGTGGATTTTCTGTCAACACTAGTGTTTACCTTCCCATCTTCTTCTGCTTTTTATCCTACAATCTAACATTGGGAGTTAGTTTTCCTGACTGTTCAGTTAATGAGTGAATTGAATCGCCTCCACTTTTAAGTCGATAAGTTCAACCAACCTGTTTATATCTTGTGTTTTAAGTGTTGTGAACGCGTAATCTACATGGTTCTACCATTCTTTGTGGGTGGAGCTGAAATTTCAATCGCTAAGATTTCCCATCTATTCATGAATATTTCTGCCACTATCGGATATATTACCGACTCCATGACAACTCCCTTAATTTATACATTTTTTTCCTCATAACTTCAATGCTGTGGAATTAAGACATAGCTGAACTCTCAGCAGTATTTCTTCCAGTATCACTTTGGTTCCAAGTTCAAATTCGTGGTCAGAAATGAGTGCGAACTCAAGCAAAACACCACAAGTCCTACTGGGGTTATTAGTTTTGAACATCAAATTAGATAATTTAGACACACCTTAAAACAGCTTCTGTACGAAGAAGAATACGCTCCGATGAAGATTTCTTGACTTCATTCATGACAATGCCCCTTTAATATATCGGTTTCTTTATACGGATCTCACGTGTCTAATACTACTGTTGAATGGCATTTATCTGATTCGGTAATTGAGATATCCTAGTTATTCTTAAGGCTATGCGGACCTTCTGTTTTTAGTCTCGTCAAATTAGATATTTCTCCTTTTTTTGTATCATTCTGGCGACATTGGATACTGTGCTTTTTATGTAATCTGCTTAAAAGTAACTGTTCTCTCGCAGTTGTTGATTTCTTCTTCAGTCACATTTTCTGAACAAATAGCTATGATCCTATAGCTGACAGTTTCCACCAAATGTCTTTTATACTGGGGAGGAACGAAAATGTGTACACTGAATAGTGCAAGTACTTCTCCTATGCGAATTCCTTTTTAACGGTACCGTTTGGTCTTTTTGTCCGGTCACTTTTTTCAAAATTAAGCATAATGCTGTTAGTGACATTTTTATTTCGAAAAAGACACTTATCAACTATGTAAACTTGTTAAAATGTCCTGCATATATAAGGTTTAGGTAGTGAAGGCTAAAACAGAGGAAAGGTTTCGTCGTTTGATAAGGTTAAAATTGCTACTGAATAGGAAGTAAGGTAGTTCATTGTCCACTTGACACGTATGAAGAAGTTAGGGATATGTACAAAAGAAATATGTAAGAGCGATAACAGTGAACGTATTGCTAAAAGTAAAGACGAACTATGAGGGAATATCGAATAATACAATGGGAGTAAGATTTCTGTAATTATGACTGACGGAGCCTTTAGTTTGTCATCAAAATAACCCCGTAATTTGAGTGCAGAAAACATTTGTTCAGTCCTTTATCCTACTGTGGTCTGAATCTCTTCTTTAATCATTCACTTTTATTTTTAGTAATTCACTCATCAATATTCCTCTTATGTGTTCCTTTAATACATTTTCCCATCCTCTTCACACTTGTCAAGTGGACGGACATTCAACTATCCTGCTTTGCATTCAGTAAAAATTCTAAATAATTCTGTTTACTATTTCAGGAAAGTAGGGTGACATTTTAGCTGAAATAGACCGATTGTGGTATTAATTAAATCTGTCTGTGTGCCATTGTACATGAATTTGCTTATTTTAGTGATTCAGCAGTGCGGAACGACATAGGCATGATGACTAAGATAGCGATTTCATCAATGGATCACAAAATGAAAGAAGCTGGAGTTCGTAGGCCATTGGATTCCGCCTCAGTGCCCAAATAGTCAACGAACTTGGCCTAGTAATCTAAAGGTGCTGACTTCAATCCCCGGCAGTGCTCACTGTATAAGAGTCACAAAGAAGAACGAAACAACTACATAGGACTCCTAGTTGGTTTCCACTAGGTCTCCAACTGAATCAGGGTGTGATCAGACTTTTAAAAAATGAGTTTTTATTTGTTATAATAAAGGTTTTGTGTATTTCCCAAAGAATGAAAAAGAAAACGATATATAGAGAAATGAACAATGTAGAGGACTCTCTGGCCGACCGCCGAGAAATCCAGTTAGTGAACTAGAAAAGGTTGAAAAATCATCAGCCATAGCCTGTCTACACGCTATAGAATCATGCCACAAAACTGATTCTCACAATATTTAAATAACAAACAAAAGCATTTCAGAAACCACAAGCAACGTCTCACATCATCACCAGAATTTCATATCAAATGGAATCCAAATCGTCTGAATAGGAATAATAGAGTAAAACAGAATCTGACCTCGTTACAACACCCCAACCCTCCCCCGTGAAACGACAAAATCAACACGAATGTGATAAGCAAGTTAACTATGTAAACACATGCTGCTTCTATAATTATAATTTTACACACTTATCAAATCCAACAGTCATCTACACTTGGTTTTCTTACCTTTACCGATTGGCCAATTTGACAACAGCGCAAAAAATGACCCTATACTGAGGAACGATGATTAAGTTGTTATATATGTAAGCTGAGTGGAGTTTGTAAATTCTGGTTTATTATTACTGCTTTGATAAAGCTATTAGCAGCAACATTAAATAGTGAAACGTCAGTAAAAACAATGACAATATCGTTTTGTTTTTCATTCATTCATTGGGAAATACAAGAAAATCTTTATTATAATGAATATAATATACCCAATGGCCACTTTTTTCAAACTCTTAAAAATGAACTTGGTTTGGGCATATATAAAATTTTTATTTTGTTGAAATGTTTTATTTCACAAAAATAGTCGGAATGTTCAGAATGTTCCCAGTCTAATAGGAGGTTGTAGTACAGATAATAATGTAAGCTGACATCAGTTAGAGAACCACTGGAAAACCTGGGAGTACTGGACAGCTGTTTCGTCCTAGTTTGGGACTCCTCAGCAGTACGCACCCACCGGGATTCGAACCCAGGACCTTCTGGTTACAAGGCGAGCTCGTAGACCATTGAGCCACTGGGACCCGATCCAATGGTCCATGAATTCTAACTTCTGCTAATTCACGACATAGCGCGACCACTTCGCAATGTCTTCTTCGATGAGTTGCTGCCTCATCTTCAACCTGCTGTACCCTACTGGTCACGGCTTCCCACTAGAACCCCAGGTTAACTGCCTGAATAGGACCAGTCACTAGTGAGCATCCGATGAATTTTTAAGTATTGGTTTTTGTAGGGATTTTGTTTGATTGCATGGAGGATTTAATCATGAGGTGACATCAGTTAGAGAACCACTGGAAAACCTGGGAGTGCTGGACAGCTGTTTCGTCCTAGTCTGGGACTCTTCATCAGTACGCACCCACCGGGATTCGAACCCAGGACCTTCTGGTTACAAGGCGAGCTCGTAGACCATTGAGCCACTGGGACCCGACCCAATGGTCCATGAATTCTAACTTCTGCTAATTCACGACATAGCGCGACCACTTCGCAATGTCTTCTTCGATGAGTTGCTGCCTCATCTTCAACCTGCTGTACCCTACTGGTCACGGCTTCCCACTAGAACCCCAGGTTAACTGCCTGAATAGGGCCAGTCACTAGTGAGCAACAGATTAATTTTCAAGTATTGGTTATTTTAGAATAGTTGTTTTAGTGATATAAAGTATTTCGTTCTCGTACATACATGAGAGACTAACCATGATGTCTGTGGTAGCTAAGCGACCTACTATGATGTATGAACAAAAATACATGACCCGAAATCTTATCACACATCTACAAACGAAGTCATTTGCAAGCAAAGACGCTTTAAAGTTGTATGTATCGAAAACCCAGTAGCTAACGAAGTTGCGTAATTACTGCAATTGAGAATAATCATGCCCAACAAATACACATGGTTACCCTGGGATTATAACAATTGATAAAGAAAGCGTGATAATGAGCCATAAAATAGAACTTATTGTGCAATAACCTTGTTTGTATTCATTGTGGACGCTTGGGAATTTCCATCAGAAAACATCGCAGTGTGATAAACTGTGTAACAAATAGAGTGAAATCAACTGGGGACAGATAATCCTCAATATTCGTAACATTCAAATTTCACTCTTGCACCTTATTTGGACATTTACTGCTATATCTGATATCCATATATTGTTAGTATTACTCATGACATCTGATATTAGTAGCCTCATATATATATATATATATATATATATATATATATATACTCAACTTAACGATTATATTATAGTGTCACTTGTTCCAGGATCTGGCATTCATGAAAATATATTAACTACATCTAAAGGGAGTGCACTTTTGTAATAACAGAAGACAAGCGCCAGGAAAAAGATCGTTTATTCACGAAATCAACACATATTTATAGATTTTCATGTGCATATTATAGATTACTGTCAGCTGAAAAACACAGTCTTCTGATTGGTTATTTCTCACAGAACGTTAGCTAATCTTGCATATCTTTGTGGCTGTTTCTTGAATGTCAGATCATCTATATGTTAACTGTATCCGCCTACGCAAAGCCTTTCTTCTCATTTTTCTCACGACCAATACTGGGGACATAAGCATTGACGTAAATTACTGTCCACCAATTTTCACTAATAACCTGCTCTCACCACACTTTGACATCAATTTCGAGCTGGTGATAAATCCCACTTGTCCAGAACAAAAATAATATTTAGGGTGAACAATTGCTGTCAGGAAATTCTTCTTCAGGCTCTACAATGTTTTCATTGACCATATATATATTCTAAATGATAATCAGAACTAAGTGGCTATTATTCCACCTTGTACTTGGTCCACAATATAATTTGGGATATAATTCTAATTAGCCTCTGTTGGATTGCTATTTTTGCTAAAATTAATGCAATTATAATCGTTGTACCTGAAGAAGAATTAATGGAAACCACAATTGTTCACTCTTGTTATTTCTATTCTGAATAAATGGTATGAATATTCACATTACGAATATGCTAATCTAATTCAGTAGATGGTGACTAAGCGAGGAATGTAAGATGCGCATTTCGTCCCATTTGAAAATCGTCTACTGGATGCAGCTGCATTTCTTACAGTGTGGTAATATTCCCACCTATATAACAGAGGCCGAACATTCTGGTCAAGACAAACAGTTGCTCTTGAGCCCCAAGTGGGTTAGTGGATAAGATTTTGGAGTTTGAAACGATGGGTACTAGGTTCGAGTCTCAGTGGGAGCACCATTACTCATTGACTGGAGAATGCGGAGACATCCAGACGACGACGAGTCCTAAATAGGACGAAATTCGCATCCTGGATTCCACTACTGCTAGTCGCCATCCACGAATTAACTTTTAATTACATGCCCAGACATCATCGAAGCATCTGCACAAGGAACAGACAGTCCAACAGAGGCGAAACAATTCGATCCAGTGAATCATTGTCTCCAACATTGTCTCCAGCTTTCACAAGGGGGCTAATTTTGTTCGCTGCACCTTCCTACATAACACATCTGAATTCGACTCAGTACTTAGGAACATTTTGTTAAAAAGCTTGCCGAAACTCAAACTGACTGTTGGGTTGTCAAATGGCTGCATTCTTATTTCTCACAAAGAAAGCAGTACACTGTATATCAGGGAAAGTCGTCCACTTCTTTGCTTACTGAGGCTGGTGTCCCTCAGGGTTCTATCCTTTCTCCTTTTCTGTTTCCTTTCTTCTTGCATGATTTGCCTCACTCTGATGAAATAAACTTTGTTAAGTATGCCGATGATCTAACTGTTTCAACGTCTGTTAACTCCCAGCTTGACTGTGCTAAATGAACTGCTTTCTATGAGGAATTAGCAAATGGTCTTTGTGTAACGGTCTTAAACTAAATCCTTCCAAATGCCAGACTGTTAATTTCAGTTTCCAATGTAGACGAAAGTCAGATGAAGCTGTTGATTCCTATGACCCTTGTAAAATTGATGACACTGGTATAGAAATCAAGTCTGAAGTTGAGTATCGTGGATTAATTCTTTCTTCTGACCTGTCCTGGTCTTCCCATGTCTTAGCGATTTCCAAAAGAATATTTCGTCTGACTTTTTACATTGAGAAGTTGAGGCACTCAGGCATAACCCAACTCCTCCTCTTACAGTTTTTCAACTCGTGTATTTTACCTATTCTTCTTTACTGTTCATCCTTATTCTTTCCTGGATTGCTTAAAAGAGACTATGTCATACTTCGTAGAACTCTGAAGACTGTCAGTAGGACGAGTAGTATCCCACTGGGCCGTTTCGTTGACATTGTCACTGAAAGGCACTTGATGTCATGTAACAAATTTGCTAAAGGAATTTTGTCAAACTCTGAGCACCCACTCTACCCGCAGCTCCAACCTTGTGTCTCCTCAGGTAAAACAAGAAGTCTTTTTAGAAGACTTTACGCACGTACGTCTAAGTATACCATATTTGGCACGTACTTTATGTGATGAGAGTGGTGTTAGGCATGAATTTACTAACTAACCTTCTTTGCACTAATAAATAAACCATTTGCTCCACCCTTACAATACCAAACTTTATTATTATTGTATTTCTTATATTTATAATCCTCTCAATTTTTTTCATAAGTGTGAACATAATTTAAGCTGTGTTATAACTGTTAATTTCGCCTTTCCAGTCACCATGCTGCTATATCAACAGAACATTATATTCAATAATCTAGAGTAACATGCTGAAATTACCAAACTAAATCGACAATACTGTCTGAAACAAACTCACTGTTATTATTATTCTCATTCTTATATTAAATAATTTCAATTCGCGCTTCGAATATTTTTGACTTTACACCGTAAATATGGACAAATTCCTCTGGTGAATTTTGTTTTAATTTCTAATTTTATTTATATATATATTGAGTAAATCAGATGCAAGGTGTTGTGACAAATGCTGAGAATTTCATTCTGTATTAGAATAAAGCAGATTATTACTATTACCAGCAGGAAAATCAAAACTGAATTAAATCAAATATTGAAATGTTTTACATTTCTACAGAAAACCGAGTATTCGTCAGGAGAACGAAAGAATAAAGATGAATTTCTGAAAATTCATTTTTGTAGACTACCTATTTAATAAATGTAAAAACTATATGTGTAAACTGCATAATTCCAACGTTTGCTGCTTTCGAACTTCTTAGGGAAATTAACCGAAATTGCTGTAAGAGGACATCTCTTGGTTTTTTTAAAAAACTTCATCCAACCATTATGGATAAGATTTTATTTTTATAAATCACAGTGTTGTACTGTTATATTATATCAGTTAATGTAACTGTACAACACTGTGTGTGATTTATCAAAATAAAATCTTATCCATAATGGAGTTGTACTTTACCACAGTGCCCAAGTTTTATACTTATTTCATCAAACCATATGAGTCATGTAACAGTCATCAACATGTATAATAAACAAACAAAATTGTATGAGTTGTGATGAAAATTTGATCTGAGACTGACAAATATTAGTCTACTTTAGTCAAACGCCGTAAACATTGTGTTCTTTTTCATCAGAATTTTAGTGATTAAGGTTCGACTAAAGTTAGCGGTCGCAGATAACTGAATGTGAAAAATATGTGTATGTACATGCATTGCACAACGGTGTGTGTGCATGTGTATATGCGGTGACAGTAGTAAAACACTTGTCAGTCTCTCCACATGAAGAAATAGATAATTGGGAATTTAGATCAAGATTGATTAATTAGTGATTCACATCCATTTTTTATTTATTTATTTCCAGTGGGAAATAGGGCTTCAAGCTGGAGGCTCCAAGTTCCTGTAGCACGGTACCTGCTGACTGGAAAAAAATCAAGGTTGCACCTGTACAGAAATCATCTTCTGGAGCAGGTATAAAGTTCAGACCGGTCGCTATAACATCTCCTTTTTTGAAAACTATGGAGAAACTTCTTTTGAATATTCTAAAACCTTCTTTAAAAGCTTTTAGTGACCCTAAGCAGTTTGCTTATAAGTGCGGAAGAAGTACATTAGATGCAGCCACTGTACTACACCACAATATTGTTTCCTGCCTTGATAATGGTGCTAAGTTCGTTCGAACAGCTTTTTTAGACTATACTGCAGTTTTCGACTCTGTTCCTAGGACACTTTTATTAGGAAAGATGATTTCAGCACAAGCAGAGTTCTGGGCAACTAGATGGCTGTCTTCTTATTTTAAGGATAGGAAACAGCATACTGTTTTGGCTGGAAAGCGCTCCACTTCTCAGCTAACTGAAATTGGTGTGCCTCAAGGTGCAGCACTTTCTCCATTTCTTTTCTCTTTCTTTTTGCATGACCTTCCGAACTCACCCAAAGTTAACTTCGTTAAGTATGCTGATGATCTGACCGTTTCTGTCCCTGTAGTTTCCACATCGGATTGTTCCCATATGAATGGCTTCTTAGCTGAAGTTAAGGATTGGTCTGGCTGAAATGGTCTTAAACTAAATCCAACTAAATGTAACACTGTTGATTTCAGCTTGAGAAGTGAAAAAGACATGCATGGATTGATCCAATCTCATGATTGTTGTAATATTGATGGTACCATGATAGAGAGTAAGTCAAGTGTTTCTTATCTTGGCATTAGTTTCTCTTCAAATCTTTGCTGGTCGTCTCATATTCTTATAGTTTCTAAGATAATTTTCCGTCTGACTTTTCACATAAAGAAGTTGAGGCACTCAGGTATAACCCAATCTCTTCTCATACAATTTATTAATTCATGTGTTTTGCCCATTATTCTTTATTGTTCTCCATTATTCTTCCCTGGGCTACTCAAGAAAGACCATATAATACTACGAAGAACATTGAGGGCTGTAAGTAGGGTCAGTGCTATCCCTTTGACTCAACTAAATGACACTGTTGTCAATAGGCATATGAATTCTTGTAAACACTTAGCTTAAGTTATCTTATCCGATAGTGAACATCCTCTTTATTCACAATTGTTTCCTTGTATCTCTTCGGGTAAGACCAGAAGAAATTTCATAAACATTTATGCTCGTACTACAAAATATAAAAATTCGACCGTACCATATTTGGCACGAGTATTGTGTGAAGAGACAAATATCAGAAACGAACTTTTACAACTTTTAAATCATTAACTAAACTATAAAATGTAATGATGCATATTAATGCATGTGTTATTTGTTATATTATCTAATTATTATTCACTATGACCTAGCAATGGTGTGATTTTGTTGGGGTTTTATTTTTTCCTATTAACTATCAATATTTTAACATCTTATATATTTATATAATTATAAACAGAGCTAAACCATTGCAATATGTAAAAGAAACGCTGAAAACTCCATGCTGTAAATTGTTATTGTTGTGGAATAAAGTGATTATTATTATTTATTTTTACATGATGAGGTTGCTAGCCACATGTGCAGCCTTCCCTCTTTATCAGTCTTATTTCTGGTTTAGGGAGGTAAATGTGTGCTTCGGTGGCCGGGGATTGAACCCCAGACCACCTGTGTGGTTGGAGAGCACTTTACCGCTGTGCCACCGACTCATGAACTAGACTTTGAAGTCGCTCATTTCAATTTCGCTGAGATTTTACAAATATGATTTCTACATAGGTCTAATTGTCACTCAGTGCATAATAATTTTTTAAACTAATCGGTCAAATCTTGATTACAGCTCATATGAATACGTGTTTAATATTTCCACTTCTTAGAATGTATGCGTGTATTACTCAACGAGGTCTGAGAAAATTACGTTTCCATGAGAAAACTTCAGCTGAGAGTTATTTTACCCCACTGCCTATAAAATGTCCTGTAATTAGGTTTCAAAAATATGACACTGAGAAGAGATGATCCGCCTGGCGAACCAGGTCAAGCTATGGCGTGTCACAATAACAGTTAACTTTAAACAAATATCCCTCTCCCTTCAGGGAATAAAGATTGAATAATTAAAATCTGAACAGCAAAAACACTATTTTAGTCTTATTTATGAAGAAGTTAGGCGATCCGAGGAAAGCATAACTAATCGAATTCGATGAATTTGCCTTGTTTTTGCCTATCATTTGCATATAGATTGAGTATGAAAAATAAATAGGTAAATAAATAAAGAACTCATAAAAGTAAACATACATACGTGTGTTTATGGTGTCATCATTTCACTTAAGAAAACGAAAAATGAAAAGCTAGATAAGCAGGAGACTTATGGCACAGTGGTTAGGACTCTCGCCGACCATGCACATGGTCCGAGGTTCGATCCCCTCCCGACGCACATCTGATATCTATGGTTGGCCGGCGAAATTTGGGCTACCGATATCCATGCTGAAAATTCCATATTTGTACCAAAAGTACAGTGTGGAATGAAGCTGTAAATCAAAAATAAAATAAAAATTTACTCAAATTCTATAGGATATGAAAAACGAGATGTTTTCCAATTAATCCAGAATTTTATTTTTTGCTGCTGAAGAGGAACATTTCACTAATAATTACTCAGTCATTAAGTGCCTTACCAACCACTTCGACCCAGTCAATAGACGGGAAATTATAAAATTCAATTATAAGTAATTAATATAACCCGTTGCAAAATAGGTGACTCACATGGCCCAAATAGTCTAACGGATAACGCTTTGGCTGGTGCTTGAAACTATGAACACTGGGCTAGAGCCTCGGTGGTGGTCAAAAGTGAATTCTTCCGTCAAAAGTCACTTCAGCTAACCTGCTCGTATGATGAGATTAGTCTTAACTAAAACAACAACAACAACACAACTCATGGCATTATTTTCTACCAAAACGCAACAAAATAATGTAGGATGCTTGGCATATTTTAGACGCAGGGATGGATGACAAGTGAAAATACCGTTAACATAACTGGTCATATTCGTAAGCGCCTGTCACAACCTTTCTTCACTCTTATTGTTTCACATCCAAAAATGATGCGTTGAAATGAAATAAAAATGACAAACTAATTAGACTGTGAAGTTGACGTGACTTGGTGACATGGTGAATTTCTAATAAATAGAAACATCAACCTACCTGCCTCCGTTATAAATATAAAGACGGACAGTATTTTAAAAGCCAGGTGGAAATACTGTTTTTAAGATAGTATTCAATTAGACAGGAATTAAGGTTGAAATGCTCTACTCTTCAGCCTAATAAGCATGCAAACTGTCTATTTATAACAGGGACATCAAACTCTTGTCTAAATTGTCGAAAAATAGAATACCAAGAATGTGACATCAATACTAACTACATTGTCCCTTGAAATATCAAACACTAATAGGTTGGATTATAACTGCGCTACAGGGATTTATTCCTTGTTAGAAATGCGCATCCTGGATTCCACTGCTAGCCACCATCCACCAATTGTATACAAATCAAATCCCCAGACATCGTCGAAGCATCTGCACAAGAAGCCAACAGACATGTCAACCTGAGACCGAACACTTCGGTCCAATCAATCGACGGGAAAATCAAAAATTCAATTCAATAATTAATATGACCCGTTGCACAAGAGGTGGCTCTCGTGGCCCAAGTGGTCTAGTGGATAACGCTTTGGCGTTTGAAACTATGGGTACTGGGTTCGAGCCTCGGTGGGAACATCATCACTCAGTGAGAAATGCAGGTACATCCAGCTGACGAGTCCCAATTAGGACGAAATGCGCTTTATCCTGGATTCCACTGCTAGCCACCATCCACCAATTGTATTAATTAATTCCCACTGCTTAAAGTTTCAGTTTGGAAGATTCAAGTTAGTTGCTTCATCCATCCATCCATTTTTTTTCTACTCGCATTAATTTTAGTTTATTTGACATCTCTTAATACTGGACAATCTGAATATATATCTATATATGTACATAGATATCTTTTGTCAATTTAAGCTTTTCGAATTTACTCTATAAATTTTAAGGATATAAGTTGACAGATGATTCGTTCAACCATCAAGGGTTCTTTATTCTTAGAAACAAAAAACTATTCGAATTGACTTCAGGCGAAATATAGCCAGTACCATCGATAACGCACTAATTTTTTAAGAAGAACCATTAATCATTATTGAGTTACGTGACCCAGTCTGTTAGACAATAACGTCCTTACTACTTTTCTCCAAACGCTTTACTTCATTCAGTATTTAGTTTTATCAACCAACACCAATGAGTATTTCATCTTAAACATTTGTGAGTAAAATTACTTTTAATGGCGAAACTAAATAATGATAACTAACATAAATAAGAGAGTAATCTTACCAATATAAAGAGGCAGGGGACATCTCAGACCCTACATAGAAGGATTCTTAACAAAGCAGAATTTAGAATGGCGTTCAAGCCTACAAACTCACTTAGGTATGACTAGCTCTGTAAGCTAAATGACCCTGTCGGTGAACTGTGAGTGGGGTCAACTACATAATTCAGTCAAACTAGTAGGTCTGGGGTAGTCAGATTGTCGGAACATAAGAATTCGGCAAAGGTTAGAATGATTGAATCCACCTACGAAGATAAGTAATTTAGAAAAAAACAACTCAGTACTACATTGCCCTGTATGCATTAACACACGACCACACAATGAGGTGGGTGGGACAGTGTCAAAATTTTAAAGAGTAATACAGATTTGTGGAGAAAGAGAGAGGTTGATTGCTTACTGTATCCCAGTTCATCGAGTCTACACCCAACATGTGCAATAGCAATAACTCATCACTCATACTAAAAATATGGAAAATACCACTACCAATCAAATCTGGTGATGAAAAATAATGGAATTATATAAACGAAGTTAGAAAACTGTGCGAGTATTGCTTTCATATGATGATTATGAGCAGTAATAATTTGTGCTATAAACGTGGTCATCAGTGAACATATTACTGTGCAACACGACTATGAGACTTCTTATATCAAATTACTTTCCAGCCTGACGTTTCTGTGGAATAGTGTATATGTTGTTGCTTTAAACTAATACCATAATTCATTAGTGAATATCGACAAGCGATGAATAAGTTTTGAAAGAAAGTTAAACCACGAAAACTGACTTTCTGATATACTTCAGATTTCAAGAGCGTACCTATTTTGAGTGGAAATGGTTCGAGAGAAATTGATAAGGTACCTCATATGCATGATATTTTCAACAATAATATATATATATATATATATATTTAATTGGCATACTTCTCTTATCTTTGTTTCAGGATATCGATCTCTTGTGGAGCTTTTTATTCACCAAACCGTTCACAATCCAAGATCTGAGGAAACTATGCTCTCTATAATCTTCATTCTTAATTTACTGCTTAATACCGGTGTATTCACAGTTCATTCTGCCTCAGATATGCATCATAAGACTTCTGAAGAGAATGTTAAAAAATCTATTCAAAAAAACGACAGGAATCTATCCTACTTGAATACAAATCCCGTAAGTAACAGCAGGATCACCAACATGTCTGACAAATACACTGAATTACAAAATCAAAAGCTAATTTTTCTGTACACAATGAATACACAGACTTCAGATGAATTTTATTTTGATTATCCGAATATAAATAAGGTGATAATCGAAGGTGTTCTCCAACGTTTGAGAAATTCACCTGTCAGCGACAATACTTCAGCCTTTTATTCATCATTTTCAAAAGATCGTTTGATAAAACGTTCTGTACTGACTTCAGACTATGTGTCTTCCACCACTGCTGCCTCAGTCTCTGGCTCAACATCATCATCATTACTGCCTTCAACATTACCGCCTTCCACTATAACTGCCTATGATATAGACTTTGTTCGTGTCAAAATTCAGGGAATTATATTTGATGTTAAATTTCAACGTCCAGATTATAAATCGAATGGAGGTTTACATCTACGTAATTTAATGAAACCATTTCAACATTTGTTGTTAGACCCACAGTATACTGAACAAGTGATTACAACTTATAATCCCTTGGTGATGCAAAATGAAATATGCAAAGAATTCGAGAATAATCAATCTGACCAGCATGTTACAAATACTTTCTTCATAGTGAATGATGTCGGTGCACTTGTCGATCGACCAATGCAGGACAGGCTACATCGACTGTTCTTTCAAATCACATCTGCACTTGGTATACCCAGTATTACATGGTTACCAACTAGAGTTGGACAATTTGAGGCAAGTGAACATATATGTACCTTGTTTTTGCCTCTATAGTTTCGTGAATTTTAGCCACTGTACATTCATATTGAACTGTAGAATCTTCAATTGAATTTAAGTTTTTTACCATCCATTGATTGGACGAAGTGCTCGATCTCAGGTTGACATTTCGGCTTCTTGTGCAGATTCTTTGGTGATGTCTGGGCATTTAGTTGGAATTTAGTTAGTGGATGCTGACTTGCAGTAGTGAAATCCGGGATGCGTGCTTTGTCCTGTTTTGGACTCGTCAACTGGATGTACCTGCATTCCCCAGTGAGTGATGATAATGTTCCCACCAAGGTTCGAACCCAGTGCTCATAGCTTCAAACGCCCGTGCGTTATCCACTAGAAAATTTAGGCCACGAGAGCCAGCACTTGTGCAACGGGTCGTATTAATTATTTAATTCAATTCTAGATTTCCCCATCGATTGATCGGACCGGAGTGCTCGATCTCACGTTGACATGTCGGCTTAATATGACCTGTTGCACAAGAGGTGGTTCTCGTAGCCCGAGTGGTCTAGTGAATAACGCTTTGGAGTTTGAAATTATGAGAAATGCGTTCGAGCCCCGTTGGGAACATCACCACTCACTGACAAATGCAGGCACATTTAATTGATGAGTCTCAAACAGGACGAAATACACATCATGGATCCCACTACTGCCACCCACCATCCACCAATTAAATTCTGTAGAATCTTCAGTTTGAGAGTATTTTTCAAGCACTAGAAGTCCATCCTGTTTTTTAGGTCTAATTAATATGATCGTTGAGAGACTGTCTTGTTCAAATTTATATGTTAGTGGAAATTATGAGGGATTGTGAATTTATAACAGTAAGATTACACAATGATTTTCACTAGTGTTGAATATAGCTTTGCATTTGATTCTTGATTCTACGTTAGGAAATATAGTTGGTTTTTTATTAAGTATACATGAGGTTAGCTAGTATTATTATTATTGTTCCCTTGGTTTCCTAGTGGAACATACGGCCTCAACTGCACGTCTCCACTTCCTTCTGTCTTCCTTCTGCTGTACTTTTCACCTGCATCCATGTTAGTCCATACTCTTTCAACTCCTTTTCACACCATCTACTCCATGTCAATCTTGCACTGACGTCCAACTCGCCGCGTGCTACCCTTTCGGCTTGGTTCAACTCGAGCAATGGGCTGACGCGCACGCAATGTCACCCAACGGCAGCCTCCTCAGCGAGTGAGTGTACGATCCATCTCCACTTTCTCCTGCACATTTGTTGGTCGGCGATCGGTTCTTGTTTTGTTTATTCCCATAGTTTCTTGTTGGCGATTCTTTCCGGCCCGGCCCGGCCAAGCCATCTGATCTTCAGTATAGATCCAGCGAAGACAGTTGTTGATAAAGATCTGGGGTAGGCTGTTGGTGGAAATATTCTTTGTGACCCGCCCACCAAGTTTCTGATCCGTTCCGTATAGAAAAACCGACTGACTTTGGGTTTGTATTGAAGATCCGACCGAATTTTGTTGTTGATGATGAGTGATGGAGATTTCGACATTGGTTTCAGGTTGATGAAGGTGTTTATCGCCTTCCCGATTCTCGCTCAATTTGACATCCTCGTCCGTTCCAACTGGCTGTAGTTGAGACAATGCTCCCTAGATAAGCGGGTGAATGAAGTAACCTCTTTCAAATCGCTCCCGTTGATGCTGGGTGATTGGCGCTGGATGTTGCTGCTGTTGTTATTGTTGGTTGGTTGGTTATTTTCATAACCTCCGTCTTGTCTGTGTTCACCTGGAGTCCTGTCTTCGCCGGCTGCTTCTTCGACCAGTTTGTCGGTTTTCGCTTCTAAGCCTTCGATTTTGTATGACATCAAACATAAATCATCCACGCGCGAAATCCAGGTCTTCTATGTTGTTCACGTCGGTACAAGTTATCCCTGTCGTCTCGTTTCCACGCACTGTCTGACGCATAATCCAGTCCACCACTGATATGCATCCACATATATATATATATATATATATATATTTATGTGTGTGTGTATGTTGGTCTCTCTTTCTGTTTGCTCGCTTAGTCTGTGACCATTTCACTTGTATGAACCTGTCTCCTTTAACAACGTATATTCTCCTTATATTATATATAATATGAGTGCTTGTTGACAGTCCGTTGCTTGGTGACATATATCCATATATGTTGGTTGTTGACATGTCTGCTATATTCGCTATGTATATTTGGATCGACACTCCATTATAATTAGCCATTCATGTTAAGACTGTCTAATGATTTGTTCCCACGCTTTGTCTGGAACATTCATATATATTTCGCATTCAATTTGTGTGAACTACTTTACTTACTTACCACTTTGGTGGGAGACCATTTATTTTCGTCTCCTTGTGTTTGGACAATAGAATTATCATCGCAAACCTAGTGGTCTTCTGATTTCCGCCTTCTTGCGTCAGGACTACTAAACTCTCGACCAGTACATAGGAATAATTTGGCGACGAGTACATAACAATCACATTTAGGAATTATGCTAGCAACATAACAAAGGTGAATTTTTTAGGTACAATATGAACTTGCTTGTACCTCAAAGTGGTGTAAAATTGGTATTAGATCGTTCGAGGCAATCGACAGGAAGCCTTGAATTTGGGTTTTTGGTGGTAGTTGGCACTCATCAGCAAGGTCTTCAACCGTCTAATATCAACAGTTCACAGTGCACCGTGATGGTGATCCGCCTAGCATTGTGGCTGCAGACTTGACTGATAGATTTCAGTCTGCACCAAAGATAATACTAGACATATTACACACTAATCAGTGACTAGTGTCCAGTCAAAAGTGGTAAATTCATTAAACCCTCTTGACAATGTGGACTCGTTGCAACTAATACTGTTCTAAACAGACAAAGCGACAAAATCATAATGATTTATAATAAAGTTAAGGATATCGATTTTTCTGGATAAAATCCTTTATAAATTCAATATATATTCTTGATTCGGAGAGCTGTACGTTTTGCTTTATTGGTGAATTATGTGCTCAAAGATGCACACGTCGCATATCTAAATTTTGGAATGTAAAATGTTCACCAGCCTTACCCATAAAAACCAAACATTCCAGTTGTGTTTAAGTGATGGTTTATGCACGCATTATACCGTAATGTGATAGAACTTAGAATAATTTATCGCTCTACTCTAAGAGGAGATATAATGTATTGTAAAATATGATACTAATTGAGGCTGAAACAAGAAGTCACTTGGTAAAGCAATTAGTGTCAGTCGCTTAGCCAGTCAACTAAATCTCTCTCTACCGACTACATTGTACGAGTATGATCACGGATTGATTTCATCTAGAGAACTATTAGAAACGAAGGAGTACTGGATGGTTGCATGTTCCTAGTTTAGGACTAACTTTTCATTAATCAGTACGCACCCACTGGGGTTTGAACCCAGTACCTTTCGATTACAAGGTTTGTTTGTAGACTATTCCGCTAATGGAACATGATTGAATGACCCATGGATTCGACATTTTTACCAATTCATAATTTTAGTGTGTATTTCTGAAGAAAATAAAAGACAGATTCAGCGGAGAAAATTCTCTTTTCTTTATCGACGAAATCATCTTCACAGGCTAGCTATACAGTCGTATTTATACTTACAAAAATATGCAGTGGTCTATTATTGAGTGAGTAATTGATAAAATTACTCAGAAGTGGCTTTAGAAGTGAAAATTAAAAGTTGTAAATTACGTGGTACCCAAAAACACAAAGATAGATATTTGACAAGGTTTAAACTGCTATTGAATGAATGAGAATGAAGGTGGTAGTTGAGTGTCAATTTAACAAGTGTGAAGAGGGTGTGAAATGTACAGAAGGAGCATATGAGAGTGAATTAATTATTACAGCAAAAGCAAACTAAAAGTAAAATTAAAAATTAAAAATGGAAAGAATAAATCAAAACTTTTTACAGGGAATGACTAGTGAAGAGGTAAAGACCAAAGTAGAATAAGAGACTGGACAAACGTTTCCTGTATACAGAGTTCAGGGTTGTATTGATGAATCGCCAGCGCCTTCATTATACACAAAAGCCGAAATCTGACGCCTTTTGTACCACTTGGCTTCACCTTGTAAATGATCTTGAAAGACGACTCTGGTGGATCTACGTGGCCTGAGTTCACCAAATGCTTGAGAACTGAGCTGGTAGTTGTTTTGCATTATCTTTTTGCCAACTCTTCCGGAAAATGTTCAGAGATGCGTTTGGAAAGCTTGTACTTTTTGCGAGCGGCCAATATAACTAGCTCCACATGAACAGGTGAATTCCTATCTTTGTGCTTTAGAGTATCACGTAATTTACAACTTTTAATTTTCACTTCTAAAGCCACTTCTGAGTAGTTTTATCAATTATGTCACCCCCTATCACTCAATAATAGACCACTGCATATTTTTGTAAGTATAAATACGACTGTATAGTACAGCCTGTGAAGATGATTTCGTCGATAAAGAAAAGAGAATTTTCTCCGCTGAATCTCTCTCTTTTTTATTTTCTTCATGACTCAATGGGTACTTCTGAAGACTTCGAAATTAGGACAAAACAGCTGTTTAGTACTCTCGGGTTGTTGATAGTTGTCTAATTTCCATCAATCCATAATCGAACATGAAACAAATAAAATCCCTAAGAGCTAACTGTTGAAGATTTTAACACGTAATCTGCTGAATTATTAAACGTACGCCATCTTAATGGATGATACTTGACTGTCCTTCTAATTTTTTTATTTAATAGGGATAGTAATGTATTAAATGCACACGTATAATCACCAAAAGTGCATAGTGAAGAAACCGCCTCCAGACTCTCAGTGCTGATCACCATCGGAATAAATAGTATTTCAAGTGAGATTTATTATTGTACTCCGGGGATTTATGTCTATTGTCAATAGGATAAGGAAATAACTGTTAGCTGTTGAAGTGAACACTTTTTGTTTACAGAATTATGATGTGTAACAACGGAACACATAAATTAAGCTGCAAATAATATGCTTCATATAGTATACTCCAAAACAATTGGACTTACGTGAGATAAAATACAAATAAAAAATTCAAGTCATAATTGTGTATTGTGTTTTAATGCATAGTGAGTAATGGACATCGGTGGAGTGTCGTCATGAGGCAAAAATGAACACTATTGTGGAATGCATTCATAATAATAATAGCTTTTAAGTATTGGCTTGTAGGGATTCGATTGATTGGTTGCAGGTTACCAAGATCAATGAGATGCTCTTTAGCGACTAGCCCTATTCAGGTAGGCAGTTACCTGGGGTTCTAATGGAAATTCGTGACCAGTAGGGTGCAGCAGGTCAAGCGTGAGGACAAATACTTGCTGAAGACATTGGCTAGCGGTTGAGATATGTTGTGAATTGACAGAAGTTGGAATACATGGACTGACCATTGGATCGGGTCTCATCGGCTTAGTCGTCTAAAAGCTTGCCTTGCAAGCAGAATGTCTTTAGTCCCACCGCACCCTGGAGGTGGGTGCGTACTTCTGAAAAGTGCCAAACTATGACAATGAAAACAGCTGTCCAGTACTCCCAGGTGGTTTTTCAATGGTTCTCTAACCGATGTCAGCTGATGATGAAATCGTGTAACCAAATAACAGCTTTATTCCAAACAGTACTTTCGATACAATTTAGAATTTTTCGGATATAATACCATATGACATCTTATTCTCTGTTTGCATTATTCACTAATTGGAGCAAGTAATTATCACAGCATTTACACTGATATTAACGTCAGTAATAACATGAAAGTAAAATTGAAAGTAGAAATAGTGACAACAATATATCAAAGAAACAAAGAAAGAAAAAGAGCCGTTTAATCAATGTTTCACAGTAGATTAGTAGTTTCCTGCCATACACCTTTCTTATGATATGATGTGTACGCTAAACAAATTATCATAGATGAAATGTGCTTAAAGCGTTGTATACTGAGAGGACCTTAAGAGTCCGACAGGATAACCTGCCTTAGTATTTTACACGAGTTCAAGTGTTTGTCTACAACAGGAATAACACATTGATGCGGCAATATACAAATTTCCCAAAGCTTTTAGCACCCTTCGCAGTTTAACAAAGTCTTTTTTAAGTATTGAACTGGTGGATGGTGACTAGCATTAGTGGAATCCAGGATGCGCATTTCGTCCTCTTCTGGACTCGTCATCTGGATGTTCTTGCATTCCCCAGTGAGTGATAATGATATTCCCATCGAGGCTCGAACTCAGTGATCATAGTTTCAAACACCCGTGCGTTATCCACCAGACCACTTGGGCCACGACAGCCACCTTTTGTGCAACGGGTCATAGTAATTTAATTGAATTTTAGATTTTCCCGTTTATTGATTGGACCGAAGTTCTCGGTCTCAAGAAGCCGAAATGTCAACCTGAGACCGGGAATTATTTTTTTAATTAGCCTTGGAAATATTATGGGAAGCAATAAAGAAGAGTTGGTAGAATACAAGAATTAATAAACCTCGAATATAAAGACTGAATGATAGTAGTCTGCCTTTACTCCCTTAGATAGAAGCCAAGATGAAATATTTTTCTAATGAGTTAGAAAATAAGTTATTTTAAACGAAGGTGTATTATTACTACAGTCTTTAACATGGGTTAACATCATCTCCAGAGTGACTGAAAAAGTAGAGTATTCTGGATTGCTATTTCGTCCTTGTTTGGGAATCTTTCCTTAGGTTCCGAGTGCAATAAACAGCTTCACAGCATATTCTATTTCATCCTGTTCTCTGCAATCCTCTTTAACTCGCTCTACGATTGCTCATATTCTCCATCTCCTCATCACATCGTCTCCTTAATATCACACAACGAACTACACCAAACTCCTTGTTTCCCACTCGGATTCCCACTGAAAAGATGGACTGGCACGCGATGTCATCCAACAGTCTGCTCAGCGTCTGTCCAACCAATCTCCATTTCCTTCAGAATATTCGTTCGTCCTCACATGATCTTCAGTTTACAGCCAGAGAAGGCAGTCGTTGATTAACATCTGCAATAGCCTGCTCGAAATGCCTTTCGTGGCTCACCCGCCAAGTTTATGAAACATATACAATGACTGGATTAATACAGGTATTGAATATGCTCAGGTGTGTAGAAGATTCCCAAAGTGATTTCAGAGGGATGAAGTTTTTCTTGCCCTTCTGATTCTGTTCTTGACATTATCATCCGTGCCTCTGATTGTAGTTGAAGCGATTGCGCCTGTTCACTGCTGTACAGTTCTGTATTAATTTACAGGTTCTCACAACTAGATATCAAACTGTATTTGCACAAATCTCTGCAGAATATCGCAAAATCCTGTATTATCATATATTTATGATGTGTCTTTTCTCATTTTCCTACAATTCATGAAAAGGTACTCGCATAAATTTATATAAGAAGGATTTCGAAAATTATATGACCATGGCATACTAATCATGTTTAATAAAAGCATATTTTTGCACTACCGAAAACGAAAGTCCAGTTAAGCCCTTTTACTTTCATAGAATGTCTGAATGAAAAAAAGAATCATGTTGTTTTACTAATAAATATGATAGATTTGACATAAGGGATATTAAAACAAATGCCTGACAGAGCCGGAACCAATCAATCCTAATTGCATCAAAAAATATTCAATTAGCAGGATTAAAAAAAGAGTGGAGAGGAATCTGCTCTTATCAATCAGCAGTGACATCCAAATATTCCCTTTTTTGATAGTTTCTAGGATACACTACTATCAATTCTATTAACAGCATTTTAATGTGAACTACAGAGAGACTATTTTCTGTGAGCGTGATTATCCTATTGACAACCTCATAAAATTCATCCTTTTCAAGTCTCCTTCGTGCGCTGGTGTCACAGTGGTTAAGACTCTCGCCGACCATACCCATGTTCGGGGGGTGGGGACAATCCTTTGTCCACGCACACCTGTGATATCAGTGGTTGGCCTGCAAAATTTGGGCTACCGATATCACATGCTGAAAATTTCATACTTGTAGCAAACATATGGTGTGGAATCAAGCTGTAATCAAAAATATAAAATCAAAAAAAGTATAGGTACTTTCGCGGTTAGTGTACGTGTGTATGCACTGGAAACAGTCCAAAACAAGCTGGCAAATCATATGTGGAAGAAATTGCAACTCTATGCATCATCACCATCATCGAGCAGAGCATTGAATGGCAGTTACATCTCTACCTCAACTTCATAGACTTCGATTACACCTTCAGCAATGTTGACTGCGAATTAGTCTAGAAATTACTTCAACAATGTGGAGAGCGGCGCCGAGAAATCTTTATGAAACTCATTCAACCACAGCTATACGACAGTGGGACATGTCAAGTGATCCACAAAGGAAAACTCAACGAGCCATTCGAAGTGAGTACAGGATTAAGACAAGGCTGCCCACTAAAATCACTGATGATATTCTTAAATTGTAGGGGACTGGATTAAGTTTCAGAGAATGAGTGGTAAGGAAGAAGACTCTGGAAGATCTGGATTTCTCTCACGGATGTTTGACGTTTAATGTGACACAGGCTAGAAGACTTACAGGTGAAAACCAACAAACTGATCGAAGAGGCTGGCAGCGAAGACAGGAGTCCTAATGAACAAAAAAAAGACGGAGGTGATGAAGATAACCAAGCGACCAACCAACCAACCAACCAACAGCAACAACAACAACAACCAGAAGTCACTACCAGCCAACGGAAGAGTTTTGACAGAGGTCACTTTTTTTCATTCATGAAGCGTCGTTTCAACTGCAGATACGCCGAACGGATGAAGATGTTAAAACCAGCCAGACAAAATCAGAAAGGCAAGATACGCTTGCCTTCGTCAATCTGAAACCAGTTTGGAAATATTCTGCACTCCTCCTCCTCAGCATCACAAACAACAAGATTCGGATCCTGTTCAACACAAATGTCAGTGAAATCAGTCAGTTCTTCCATATGGGTCAGAAACGTAGTGTGAGGCTCACGGAAGGAATCCCAACAGGCTATTGCAGACTTTTGTGAACACAGCTGTCACCATTCGCTTACTGCATACTGAAGATCGAATGCCTGGCCGGATGACAGGCAAGAATTAACTACAAGAAACCTTGACTGGCTGGCAACAAACCAACAAACAAGAGTTAACCCCCTCATTAAATACACCGGAAAAAACTGGAGATGGACTGGGTGTAAGTTCAGAAGGCCGTCGAATGATAATGCAGGTATAATCGCTCGAGTGGAATCCCAGATAGAAAGTGACGAGCGGGTCGTTGGTGCGACAGTGACATGGAGGAGATGGGAGATGAGATTATGGTGAGTCATGGGGTCAGCTAGCTGAAGAGAACAGCAGAGAATAGAGGAAACTGGAGATCTGTTGTTTTAACCGTATACTTCACTCGAAACCCAAGGGAATAATAATGATAACAATAATCATTTGATCGTCCAGTTGTATCATGAGAACATTATAATTCATTTAGAGGCTGTAATGCTTTTATACGTTGTTTGGAGAAAACCAAATATGATTTCAATGAATACAGAAAAATGTTAGCGACGATTTATACCACACGGTGGATGATTTCTATTTGTTAGCGTTGTCAGCGTAGGCTTGTTTAAATTCCACATGAATGACATACATCGTATCAGTTTACATTGATCATTTTTATCGACCTAGGATTTGAACTTTCTTTCCACTTGATTTATGTTTTAGTAGTTGGTGAATTCGATTTATAGTAATGTGTTTGGTAATCACTGAATCATCTGAGTAACAGGCTTTTAGAAATTCCCTGACTGCATTTTTGGTGTTTGCTCTGTTGAAAAGTTTCACATTCTCCCGATCAAATCGATGTCCGTAATTATCTACACGCATCTATATTAAAGAATATATTTACATTAATGTACATGAAAAAGGCATTTAGAAGACAAATTTCGCGAGACGATATCATTTCCTGGTTTCTTTACAACACCTTCACAACTAACACGGTTCAAAATAATAATAGTAATACAAGGCACGTCAATTACTCAGTTATATAAAAAAGTACATACTAATTAATGACCAATCATATTTAAATAGCTCAATTAGTCCATGGTAGACGAAGGTTGAAGTCTGTTGTGTCTTTTTGTACACCCAGATTAGGCTGTATGTGATTATTCCAATAAAGTGCTTCCATCACCTTCAATATCCAACCTTGAATTAGAGTTATGTGATGAAATAATTGTGAAGCAGTCATCAATATTGATTTTGTGACCTGACATTAATAAGTGCTTTACAGT
Source organism: Trichobilharzia regenti (assembly GCA_944472135.2). Taxonomy (NCBI): domain Eukaryota; kingdom Metazoa; phylum Platyhelminthes; class Trematoda; order Strigeidida; family Schistosomatidae; genus Trichobilharzia; species Trichobilharzia regenti. Next base: position 152,075,479 of record OX235270.1, read on the forward strand.
ATATGATGTCAATGACGCTAGATTTCTGTTCACATTAACTGCAATGCGATTTTCTATGTGTTTTAATAACCGTAAGTTTGGAACATGTTCTCTTCAACCGAGACATTGCAGCATTCGATTGGTTCTACCTATGTAGGTGTGTGTCAGCGCAAACTGCAGGTGAACTTGTAGATAAAGTTTGAAGTAGAGTCCAGAGAATTTCGTCCTTTAATTGTAGGTACAGGGATGGAAAATGTTGGGCGTATGAGGTCCTAGTTTGGGACCAGCTCTTCATCAGTACGCACATATAGCCAGAGATCAAACCTAGGAACTTCTGCTTACAAGGCGAGCTTACTTGTAGTCGACTAAGCCAATGGTACCCGAACAAATGTCAGCCCATGAATTCCGACTTCTACGGGTAATTAGATACGATATTGTACTACACGCTGAAAATTCCATACCTGTACCACAAATACTGTTTGGAATAAAGCTGTTATTATTATTGCGTCAGTGGCACAGTGGTTAGGACTCTCGCCGACCATACACATGGTCCGAGGTTCGATACCCTCCCGATGCACACCTGATATCTATGGTCGGCCTGCGAAATTTGGGCTACCGATATCCATGCTGAAAATTCCATACTTGTACCAAAACTACGGTGTGGAATCAAGCTGTAAATCAAAACATCGCGGCCCCTGACTAATGTCTTCGGTGAGTATCTGTCCCCACACCCGACCTGCTGCACCCTACTTGTCGTAAATTGGTAGAAGTTAGAATGCATGGGTTGGTCATTGGATCGGGTCCAGCGGCTTAATTGTGTACCAGCTAGCTCGCCTTGTAGCCAGAAGATCCTGGGTCTGAGCCACTGTGCTGGGTGCATACTGCTAAGGAGTGTAAAAGTAGAATGGAGGCAGCAGCTGTCGAGTACTCCCAGTGGTTCTCTAACTAATGTCAGCTCATGATGAAATCCTGTGACCAATCAGTTAAATCCCTTCAAAACCAATACTTGAGAAAATTTATTTACTTGATTTATGAGATGTGTTACCAGTTTACCCAAGTAGGTGGCCAGAAATCGGATAGTTTGAACTTTAGTCGGCTTCCTGAGCCAAATCAAACCGGATACACCGGCTGATGAACTCGGTCGCAAACCAGTGAAACAGCTATCTAGTAAACTCGGGATCATTTAGATATGGCCAGCAAACACTATTTTTTCATATGAGCTGTGTTGAACTACTCAGATATTAAAAAAGTTGAAACACCGCGAATAATCTAAGTGTCTTTGTCTTTTAGTTAACAAACCAAAATGAATCAGGATGGATATGTTATTCTCTGAACACTGTTCGAAGTTTCTTATTGTACAATAGCTTATGAATAAATAGGCTTCTTTCAAATCAGTTATCCTGAATAAATGTTGTTTATATTTTCTTTGCATTAATAAATAAGATCGTTTATTCTCCGGTACACAAATGAACTTATGCTTCTTTATTGACAAGTCAGGAATGTCAATATCTTGAGTTATGAAGTTGAATTTGACCGGAAACGGACTAAATTATGACACAATGTTCTAAAGCAGAAAACTATACTTTCACACTGTAGACCTCAGAATCAACTTATGTTGACTGTGGCTAATCAGATAAAAGTATATGCATGAAAATCGATTTTCACGAGGTAATTATGAATTCATTTCCTGTTAACAGTTTATCATAATGAATGATAAGGGTCAGTACTTTGAACTTTTTTTTAAATATACGCGCTGATTCACATGATTATGAATGGTAGTTAACTAATAAGTAACATATGACCCTATCTTTGTTATTCACTCATTATATTTGCCTGTAATATTAATTTTTATTCTCAGTTTTTTCTTAGTGTATACATATATATGCTGTATCTGGGCGTTTTGCGAGTATTACATCGATACAGTCAACCGTGAAGTAATTTTGAAACCACGGAGTGCTCAAGAACTCTAGCCGACCTCACTTAACACCTATAGGACAATCCCATATGTCAGGTGATCCACATTCGAGAGCGCACCGAACCCTTTGGAATGAAGACAGGAGTAAGACAAGACGGCCCACTGACACCGACGACATTCCTAACTGTGGTGGACTGGATCATGTAACAGACAGCAATACATTGGGCATGTTCGAAAACCCCGGAAGATCTGGAATTCCTGGCCTCTAATGTTTAGTGTCACACAAGGTCGGAAACTTACAGGCGAAAACTAACAACTTGACAGAGTAAGTCTGCTGCAAAGATAGGACTCCATGTGAACATAGAGAAGACAGACGCAAGGAAGGTACATGCCAACCAACAACAACAACAAGCATCTGTCACTATTGATGGGATATAGAGCAGCTGGTCAACAAAAAATAGTTCGTTAGAAAAGTCCTCTGGTAACGAACAAACTAAGAACTTATTGATCAAGAAATATTTTGAAGGATTTGGAGATGGGTCGAACAAACGCTGAGCAGACTGTTAGATGACATCGCAGGCCACACCATAGCTTGAGTGGAAGTCGTATGTGAGACAATAATTAAGGAATCCGAGTGTGGTATGGAGATGACACGTAATAGGCAATCGTGAGGTCAGCTAATTAGTACTGTAGAGACTACGAAAAACTAGAGATTTGCTGTTGAACAGCTATGTTCCACCATGAACTTAGGGGAACAGTAAAAATAGTAAAGTAAATATCACTGTTTCCATAATACGATAAAGAAAGGAAAACGAAATTTGCAGTATAAAATGATATCATCATTCTATTTCATAGGTTCTCATCAGCTGCCATTGACTACCTGAAATTATAATGGTTATATAAATGATAATAACGTACTTTAATGTTTGAGTGGTGGTAGAGGAAGAGATACTATAAAACTGACGCATCTAAATGAAAGCATTACAATGTTTTTAGTTTAAGTTTTCATCATCAATTTATACGCTTTTAAATTTAAAAAAAGGGGTGGAGAGGGGTAAGAGAGAAAACAGAAAAATTGATTAACAGAAGAGTGTTAGCTTGTAGCTTGTTCACATAGCAACTCCAAACAACAAAAGCGGTCACACTTTATGAGATTAAGATTTTTTCAGTGAGTTGAGATCACTGAATTAGATGACTAATCAAAATCAAAATTCAGTTACATTAATTAGTCATCTAATTCAGTGATCTCAACTCACTGAAAAAATCTTAATCGTACACACTGTAACCGCTTTTGTTTTTGGAGTTGCTATGTGAACAAGCTACAAGCTAACACTGTTCTGTTAATCAATATTTTCTGTTTTCTGTCTTACCCCTCTCCACCCCCTATTTTCAACTTTAAATTGATGATGAAAACTTACACTAAAAATTGTAGTGCTTTCATTTTGAATGCGTCAATTTTATAGTATCTCTTCTCTACCACCACTCAAACTTTAAAGTATGTTATTATCATCCAAATAACCACTGTAATTTCAGGTAGTCAATGGCAGCTGATGAGAACCTGTGAAATAGAATGACGATATCATTTTATACTGCGAATTTTGTCTTCGTTTTTTTATGTAAATTTATCAAGGGAACCAAAGTGTTAAGTTCCCATATTAGTTTGTCCATTAGATGTATCACACAGTGAGTGAAACAGTATTAGTATTTACTGGATGACAATGTTTCGAACAAAATATATTGCTGTTCATAATCATATCAATTGTAATCACATGACTTCTGCAAAATTATACTACCCCAACGATGACAAATAGGGGAGAACACAGAAAACTATAAAACTCAAGTTTCGAAGTCGTGTGATTATAATTGATGAAATGATTATGAACAGTAATAAATTGTGTTCGAAACCTTGTCATGCACTAAATAATACTGTTTCACTCACTGTGTGATACATCTAACAAACAAACTAACTACCACAGTGCCCGAGTTTCACACATATATTTAATATTAGTGCATATTAGCGTTAGCACTGCAAACTCGAATTTCACCTATAATTTACAACTGACTGGAAAAATCAGACAGTATTCTGACTATCATTTACTACATTTCTACAATTTGAGATCACTGTGGTACAAATAACATAAAATATGACTGGTAATCTAAAACCTTTAATTACAGGATTTCATCATGAGCTGACATTGGTTAAAGAACCATTGGAAAACCGCCTGGGAGTACTGGACAGCTGTTTTAGTTGTCCTAGTTTGGGTCCAACTCTTCACCAGTACGCACCCACCGCCTGGGTTCGAACCAAGGACCTTCTAGTTACAAGGCAAGCTAGCTCGTAGACCATCAAGCCACTGGAACCGGATCCAATGACCCATGAATAGTCAGACATATTAGTGTGTGGAGTAATGGATGATCTAATCGATATACATGAGGAGGTTTCATTAAGATGATGAAAAACTTCACGTTTTAATCCTGAATAGTGTTCATTTCCGGTGTTGTAGGCAAACTGTGATTTATTTAGATTGTAGAATAATAATGAATCTTGACCAAAATGAATACTGCAATGAATAGTTGAAATTGTGATGATTTAATTTCACATATTTAATGTTACAGTTATTATCCCGATTATGCACTAGTTGTTGTAATTTTGATAAATTCATACCGTCATGTTTTGAGATTTTAGAATTTGGATTTAATAAATCATGAGTATCATCAAATTTCTATTTATTCCTAATGAACCAGTAGGGTACATCAAGTCGGGTGTGGGGACAGATACTCGCCGAAGACGTTGACTAGTGGTCACGCTATATCAGGAATTAGCAAAGGCTTGAATTCATGGGCTGGTCATTGGATCAGGTTGGGTCCCAGTGGCTTGATGGTCTACGAGCTAGCTCGCCTTGTAACCAGAAGATCCTGGGTTTTAACCCCGGTGCGTGCGTCTTAACGAAGAGTCTCAAGCAAGGACAACGAAACAGATGTCCAGTACTCCAATGCTTTTTCAACCAATGTCAGCTCATGATGAAATCCTGTAGCCGCACAAATCTCTACATACCAACACTCAAAACCTTTGAGTTGAAGTTAGCACGAAACTGGTCGCCAGTTAGCAACATCAGCTATCCTTCCGTGTAAAGCAGAAACTATTATTCTCTGAGATTGTCTACCCACCGTAGAATTTTTTTCCTTCACGTTCCCCAGTTGATCATAGGACTTCCAGCTGCTAATGGCTTGAAGTTTCTGTAGTAGTGTTTATTATTTTTTACAGAATGGGGTTGCTAGCCAGCCTCATGTCCAACCTTTCCTCTTTACTAGCATTATTTCTGGCTCACTGAGGTAAAGGAGTGCCTCGCCAGTGGCCGGGGATCGAACCCCGGACCATGTGCATGATCGGCAAGCGTCTTAACCGTTATACCACGGTAGGATGCAATGAAACAATAAATACCAGTTTAGAAAAATTATGTATAACATTATCACCAGTTGGTTTTGATATAGACACTATAGTGAAAATCAGTGTTTCTGAGTAAAAATCATTCGAATTCAGACATTTTATCATCAAAAAAAAACATCTCTATCTCTCTCTATCCCTTCTTCTTCTTTACCGACATCTGTGCAATTTTCTGATTATTTTCTCATGAATCAGGTTTATCACCAGCCATCTGTCACTTAAACACCCTTCGTCAAAATAATTTATTTAAAGACTTCTCTTCACTGACTGCCTGACTGACTGACTTATCGAGTGGGGATTTTCAAGTATACAAATAATATTGCAAGAATCTCTCTCTCTTTCTAACTAACTAACTAACTAACTAACTGACACTCATTTATTTAAAAAGGAAATACTGAGAGCACATGTATTTTAAGTAGGCGCTTATCGCTTGTACGTGTTCATAATGTGTTATCTCTTATTTACACAGAGATAGCAAATTATGTTTCTCTGCATAACTAGAAATAATTTATAGACGCTAGTAAACATAAATCGGCGAAGTTAAACTTTCGACACCACTATCTACCAAACAGCGAATTATCCAATGAGATTCACGAACGACGTTAAATTATCCTAATGAGGTTCACGAATGTAGTTCAATGTTATATAGCGCTTGATTCATTTCAAATGCGTGCCCTTACAAGGTTACGGTTGCGATTCGAGGAGGACAATGTTTTCCGGCATTGTTTGGATTTAGGGTTGCTCTGGAAGGAGCGAACGTATTCGTGTGGTGGTATCATGACTTTGAAAAGCTATAGCAGATCAACGGATGGATTTGTTCGTCGTTGTGCTATATGTTTGAAGCGTGCTAGCATTAGAGAGGGTAAGCTGATAATTTTATTATTTCGTAGGAACTTTTTTCGCTAGGTCGCATCTCTCCCTAACCCAGATTTTGTATATCTGCAACTACTGGGTGTTGAAACAGCCTCTGTGAGAGCAGCAGCTGCCGAGACGGAGAATAGCCTCGTCTCAACAGTTCAGTGGTACCAGCATTGCAGAGACATTGCTTCGGGGAAAATACAGAAAATCGCTTCTTTGCTGGGTGGAGAAGACGTTATCCTGCATGTCGATGAAACTGTGCTGGTGAAAAATCAATACAACCGTGGTCGCCAGCGAGCAAACAACATTTGGTTATTATGTTTATACGACACCTCCCTCCGAAAGGGATTCGTCGAACGGGTAGCTAACAGAAAAGCAACCACTTTAATACCTATTATAACGAGACTTGTTAAACAGGGGTCAATTATGCACACGGCCGAGTGGAAAGGTTATAATTCGCTGTCATCTCTGGGGTATATTCATCACAGAGTGAACCATTCAGGTGATTTCGTGGATACCGTTACGAGGACTCATACGAATTCCATTGAAGGGTTTTGGGGCCGCTTGAAAAACAGGATAAGGGCTATAAATGAATCCCAAAAGGATCTCATTTATAGTCATTTAGATGAATATATGTCCAAGTTATGGTGTATCTTCTCCATTGACAGTCCTATGCTAAACTCGGAGATGTTTGTCTCACATGTTCCAGAAAGATACCTCTTGTAACCGTTTTATCCTCTTTTTTATGCTTTTTTTCTATAAATATACGTTTCCATTCATCATATATGCCTCTTTAATGTGATTGGTCTGTTCAAGGTCGTTTGCTGATTGATGTTAGTGATGTCGAAATTTTAACTTGCCCACAAATACATATACACACACACACAAACTTAAAGAGAAAGGAGAACAGAACATGTTACCTCTGTCATCAATTATGGCTCGTTTGAAAAGATAAATTATGCCAGGCTAAAATGATGATGATGATGACATGTGTGTACAGCTTTGTACACAGTTAAATTGTTGAATCACAATCCCAGCGTGTTATCATTGAAAACGCAAATCTACTGAGTGTTAGCAGTGAAAAACAAGAAAAAAAAACTATTTATTTACATTAGATGATAAATTGCGTATACTATTACAGTGATATTAGGAATAAGATGGGAAATGAGATGTGAAATGACCAGTGAAGAGCAATTCTTTGATTGGATACTGACTGAATTCTATCAGTCGAGTTTGTAATGTAGTCAGTCCTACAGGGGTCAGAAAGGACATGAGTGTTCCTTCAAGGTTGCAGATACGTCTTACTGACTGGAAAACGACAACACACTCATAGTCCAAGATCAAGTTGGGTTTCTTGGTTATTCCCATCAACCAATTATTAGGAGTAATTCTTATGAAACTTATGATCTTGAAGCCCACCATTAAATTACTCCATGAAACGGATTCACTAGTTTTATCTATTGCTTTTTTTTATAAAGTTAACCAAAATAGGTTTGGTCATTTCAGTTATTATCAACCTCGCTTTTCACCAACGTTCCCCTCACTGAAACTATTTGCTTTATATACAGTTCATGTCGGAATCAGAGATTAACCTGGAAATCCATTTGTTGGATTTTTTTTCTAAAAAGGAGATCTGATGATTCTCCTCAAACATAGATCCACAGGAAATCAACATGGAATGGTCAGTACACAAATTTCCATAGATGAATCTCTTTGAGATGAAGGAGAAATCTGATCCACTCCTTATCTTCAAGAATAAGGAGGATATGTTCAAGTGATACAACCGATGAAGAACTAGGGCGACTCAGACAAGTTCTCAGAGAGAAAGGATATCCTCCAGGATTTATCGAGAAAAACATGAAATTAAGGGAGAAGCCTGAAAGAATCCAGACGGTGCCGAAGAAACTGCTATTTATGAGCATTGAATTCAAAGGTGATACCGCAGCTGAGATCCTGTAGAATCACTTATGCAGATCGCTGAGGAAAGCCTTCTTTATGGCTGAGCTACGTATGGATTTCTACAGCCAACAAATGATCAACGGATGTGTGGAGGAAAAACTGCCGCTTCGGGCCACTTCAATGTGTGTTTATAAATTCACATAGTCGTGTGGAACTAGCTATATTGGCCCTACAAAGCGCACACTTTTCAAACCCATCTCTAAGCATTTTCTGTCATGGTTAACAAAAGAACAATGCAAGTCAGTTACCAGTTTAATTCTCGAGCATCTGGTGAACACATGCCAACCACCTCCACCAGAGTCGTCTTTCGATATCCTCCACAAAGTGAAGCCAAGTGGTACAATGGGCGTCAGGTTTCGGTTTTGGGGTATAGCGAAGGCGCTGGCGATTTGTCAATACAACCCTGAACTGTGTATACAGAAAAAGTTTGTCCAGTTTCTTATTCTGCCTTCGTCTTTATCTCTTCACTAATCGTTCCCTGTAAAAAATTTTGATTTTTTTTAAAATTTAACGTTTAGTTTCCTTTTGCTTTAATATTTAATTTGAACAAGGCATTAAGAAGACAAATTTCGCGAGATGATATCATTTCGTAGTTTCTTTACAACCGCTTTACAACTAACATGGTTAACAATGATAAAATAAAGTTCATGAAAATTACTCTGTTAAATAAAAGAAACAAAAGTACATACTAATGACCAATCATATTAAGATAGGTCATGCAGTCCAGGGTAGGCGAAGACTGAAGTCTATTGTGTTTTTGTATACACAGTTTAGGCTGTATGTGATTAATCCACTAAAGAGTGCTCCCATCACCTTCAATAACCAACCTTGAATTAGAGTTATGTGAAATAATTGTGAAACAGTCATTAGTATTTATTTTGTGACCAGACATTAATAAGTGTTTTGCAATGGATGATGCTGGATTTCTACTAAGATTAATCGCGTTAGGATTTTCGATATGATTTACTAGCCATTTTGGAACATGTTCTTTTCGACGACATTGGAACATTCTGTTAGTTCTGCCTATATAGGTGTCACCGCAGCTGCAGGTGAACTTGTAGATACAGTTTGAAGTAGAGTTCACAGAATTTCGTCCTTTAATCGTAGGAACAGGGATCGAAAATATTCGGTAAGTAAGAAAAAGAGATTCGGTGTAGAATGTGCGTTTGATGGCTGATCGAAGTCTTTGAGTTGTCAACTGCATAATCTGGTCGCCCTTGAATGGTAGATTAATAAAGATGGCTTTCTTTGGTACAGAAGCTGTCTTTTCGAGATGTGGTTTTTCTTTGCTGTGACAAGTGATAAAGCTCTCCGGATAACCATTAGCTAATAAAACTGAATGTACATGTCGAAGCTCATCCATCAGTGTGTGCGACCAGATTATGCAGTTGACAACTCAAAGACTTCGATCAGCCATCAAACGCACATTCTACTCCGAATCTCTTTTTCTCACTTGCCGAACATTTTCGATCCCTGTTCCTACGATTAAAGGACGAAATTCTGTGGACTCTACTTCAAACTGAATCTACAAGTTCACCTGCAGCTGCGGTGACACCTATATAGGCAGAACTAACAGAATGTTCCAATGTCGTCGAAAAGAACATATTCCAAAATGGCTAGTAAATCATATCGAAAATCCTAACGCGATTAATCTTAGTAGAAATCCAGCATCATCCATTGCAAAACACTTATTAATGTCTGGTCACAAAATAAATACTAATGACTGTTTCACAATTATTTCACATAACTCTAATTCAAGGTTGGTTATTGAAGGTGATGGGAGCACTCTTTGGTGGATTAATCACATACAGCCTAAACTGTGTATACAAAAACACAATAGACTTCAGTCTTCGCCTACCCTGGACTGCATGACCTATCTTAATATGATTGGTCATTAGTATGTACTTTTGTTTCTTTTATTTAACAGAGTAATTTTCATGAACTTTATTTTATCATTGTTAACCATGTTAGTTGTAAAGCGGTTGTAAAGAAACTACGAAATGATATCATCTCGCGAAATTTGTCTTCTTAATGCCTTGTTCAAATTAGTCAAAGGGACTAATTGTTTTAATAATATTTAATTCACTATTATCCCTCTCATATGCTCCTTCTGTGCATTTCACACCTTCTTCACACTTATTAAATGAACATTCAACTACATTTATCCTCTCGCACTCAAGAGCAATTTTAACCTTATCAAATTTCTATCTTTTGCTGTTGAGTACCACGTAATTTACAACTTTTAACTTTTAAGTGTTGGTTTGTATTGATTTGGTTGATTGGTTACAGGATTTTATCATGAGCTGTTATCAGTTAGAGAACCATTGGAAAACCTGGGAGTTCTGGACAGCTGTTTCGTCCTATTTAGGATTCTTAGGTACTTCTAAAGCCACTTCTGAGTAATTATATAAATTATGTTACCAACTATTACTCAATAATAGACCATTGTATATTTGTCGTAAGTATAAATACGACTGTACAGCCTTTGAAGATGATTTCATCGATAAAGAAGCATTTCCTTCACTGAATTTGTCTTTGATTTTCTTCACAACTGACAATCGTTTCAAACCTTACATGTCTCAATAACTTACTTTCAGATAAATATTCTGGAGATGTTGCTCTTGTCTATATCATATCTGTAATTTTTTGACAGAAATTGTCAGTGAAATAGATATTCCCATTTAAAAAAAAACACAACATATCCATGAATAATAAATACCCTTTCAGGTACCAATGAAAAGAAAACACGTGGTTCAGTAAACAGGCTTATCCTCGGAGAATTCATCTTTCTCTTCAGCTGTCACAGTCACATTAATACACAGTTTACTCATGAAACAGAGTAGTAACAAAAGTGATGACTTGTCACCAACATGGTAATTATTGTTAGTCAATGCGTAAAAGGAGTTGAATAAGTGTATTAGAATTAAGTATTTAGATGCAGAGGATGAAGATGCACATAAAAATGAAGAAATATGTGGAATTACGTAAGACTTCTAACGAAATACAAGCGTTATACGGAGTTAAAAAAGCAAATAAAAAAAAATCAGGTGAGTGGAAAACAACAAGGTTGTTACGATGATGGTGGTAAAGGTTGAATAGTTTTCTTTTTGTATGCACAATGGCTCTATAAGGAGTGAGATAATCAAACACACTATCAACACTAACCATTCTATCTCAACTATAATAATAATAATAATTTGCTTTATTCCAAAACAGTACTTGTGATGCAGAATGGAATTCTCAGCATTTCACCACAGTATTGCATCCAGTTGGCACATTAACAATAAATAAATAAAATTCTACAAAGATTAAGGGTAATCTCAGTTAATTTTGACAACAACCTATTAGCATGCTGGTAGCAAAGCCGGAATTTAACAGTGTTTCAGGGTGTTAGTAAAGTAGATGGTAGCATATTTACTGGCGTTAGCGGTAACAAAAAGGTCGAGATATACAGAGAGTGAACGAACGAAGAAGAATGTTTGAAGTAGTTTGTAAGCAAGAAAGAAACAAAACAGCACATAACAGAAAAAAAGAGGAAAGCAAAAGAAAGAAAGAAAACGTTGTACCTTTAAATGAAATGAACTGGAAAGACGAGATCCAGTTGTTCTACTGACTATTTAATAAGTCATCAGTTTCACGCCTAATGCTTCGTTTGTCGGAGTAAGGGTTGAGTTGGGTTATTCCAGAATGTCTTAACTTCTTGATGTAGGAGGTAAGGCGGAATATTTTCTTAGAAATCATCAAGACATGAGACGACCAGGAAAGATCAGCAGATAGAATGACGCCAAGATATTTAATTTCCGACTTGGTCTCTATTTCATTGCCATGTATGTTGCACACCTCATGAGTGTTAACCAGTTTGTTTAGTTCAGATTTATCCCCATAGGTGAAATTGACTTTTTGACATTTAGAGGGTCTTAGGGTTTGACCGTTTTCCTTGAACCACTGGCTAATTTCTGATAAAAAACCATTTAGTTTGACACTTGACAGGCAAAGATACAGTCAGGTCGTCAGCATATTTGACAAAATTAATGTTATTTGAAGATGGTAAGTCATGTAGAAAGAAAGAAAAGAGGAGTGGGGAGAGTACAGCACCTTGAGGGACACCAGCTTCAGTGAGCATAGAAGAAAAGTAATCTCATAGTTTGAAGAACAACCTGCCAAAAAGCAATACGCTTTCGTCTTCTTTACATTGCTGAAGCCTTAGCCATTCAGTATGATAAGCCTGAGTTATGCGTAGTGTGGAAAACTATGCAACCATTTCCAGCATCATCGTAACAACCCTGTTGACTTCCATTCACCTGGTTTTTGTTTATTTGCTTTTCTAACTCCTTATGATTTTAATTTAATTGGTCAGTGGTAACTAGCAGCAGTGGAATTCAGGATGCGCATTTCGTCCTATTTGGGACTCGTCACCTGGATGTGTCTGCATTCTTCAATGTGTGATGATGTTTTTCAACGAGGCTCGAACCCAGTGCCCATAATTGCAAACGTTAAAATGTTATCCACTAGACTATATGGGCTACGAACGATATCGAGCACTTCGGTCCAATCAATCGACGGGAAAATCTAAAATTGAATTAAATGCTTATGACTCTTGTAGTTATTCACAACTGTTCCATTACGCCATATTTTCCTTCGTTCCGATGTGCATCCTGATCACAACTCAGTCATTGAATTATTCATCTTAATACGTATTTCTAACACACTTATTCAACTCCTTTTATGCACTGACTAACATTAACAACTATGTTGGAGACAACTCATCACTTTTGTTACTATCCTTTATTATGGTAGAAGAACTGTGTGTAAATGGGACTGTACAGATTATTGGGAAAAAATGAATTCACCGGAGACAAGGCTCTACGCTGAACTACGTTTTTTCTTTTCGCACAATATATCCACAAAGTATGTATTTTCTGTCCAAGTATCATCAATTTTGGGTAACATTCGTTTTGATAAAGTCTCACAGTGTTATAAAGTAGTATTTACTGATGACCCCGTTTCGAGCACATTTTATTACTGCTCATAATCATCTCACATCAAGGCACTACTCACACAACTTTCTAACTTCGTTTATGTAATCCCACTATTTTTCATCGCTTGATTTGATTGGTAGTGGCATTTTCCATATTTCTGGTATTTGCATTGAGTCATTCCTATTGCATGTGTTGGGTGTAGACTGGATGAACGAAGATTTAGTAATTAACCTCTCTCTCTCCATCTACCTAGATTACTTTTTAGAATTTTAACCCTCTCCCACCCACCCGATTGTGTGGCTGTGTGTTAATCCATGCAGTGCAATGTAGTGCTGAGCTGTTTTCTTAATTATTTATCTCCTCGGGGTCAGCCATTCTAGCCTTAGCTAAATTCTTATGTTCTGATAATCTGACTAGCCCTGCCTGACCTACTAGTTTGACTGACCTATGTAGTTGACTTAACTCACAGTAATTGCAAGGTATTTTGTAAATTACATTATTTTGTTTAATTTGGTCAACCAACAGTTTTCTTTAACCTATAGAGCTTGTCTCTGAGTGAGTTCGTAAGTTTGAACGCCACCATTATTCTCGCGTTATTAAGAATCCTACGCATGTTCTCAGATGTCCCCTCCTCATATGGTATAACAGTGGATGACTTATATTTTCTCTTATTTATGTCATCATTACTAGTTTCACAATTATTTTTATTTTGCTTTTGGTCTTTACTGATCTTCTTAATGAATTTTATAGGATAGTTAGTTATCTGATACCAAAGCTTATTCTCTCTGTTTCATTTCGTCATTTAGGTCTTTTCTTGTACTACTTAGTGCTATTGCTTGGGTTTTAGACACTCAACTAATAAGCCTGTCTTCACAGAAAACGGATGAGATGAAATAAAGTCTAAATGTCTATTAGAATGCGTTGACTTTTATAAACGCTAGTGTGCAGTCTAACTTCTATTCGTTTTATTTTGCAGTCTAAAGTAGCTAATTCTCCTTGTTCATTTTCCAATTCAAATATGAATTTTATTCCCTCCACTAGTGAGTTATGTGTCAAGAAGCTAGAGGGAGATATGCTCTGTTTTTAACACTGTATGTGAAAGTGTCACCCTTATATCTCCACCATATTTTTGGAGTAGGATTAAGTGTTCTATTAAGAGCGATATTTTCCCAGCTGTCCATGAATATATCTGCTGTTATAGGAGATATTAGTGATCCCACTGTCTGTTTCTGTATATATTTTGCCCCGGAATTTAATGATATTAAACGTGAGGCATAACTGAATTCCTAAAATGATTTCTTCAGTGGGTAGCTTCGTCCTATAAGTCAGTTCAACATCTGCAGTTAGCTCCCTTTCAACCGCTTCTAAGGCGGGCATATTGATTGGTTCATTAGTATAAAGACTAGTTATATCAAAACTAACTATTGCTTCATCATTCTCTAGTTGAATATTATTTAGTTTATTTTTCATCTCATATGAATTAGTCAGTCTAGAGTTTGAACGATTTCTAGTAGGGCCTGTGATCAAAACAAATTTCACCCGTAATGGAATTATACTCTACCACAATGCACAAGTTTTATTCTTATATAAGGTATTGTCCAAAATGATTCAAATTCTTAAAATAAAGGAAAACAAGACAGGACCAGCTACTCTCAATGGTGGTGTATTAGTCTAGATTGAAACAGCCGACCGTATAGCATATTCTGATTCCCATAAAGCGTACCAAAGTGCTAATTTCCAAATTTAGCTGTAAAGGTGTAAGCAACAAGTAATAATTTCTTTCCTTGAATAACTGCTGTTTAAGGAAAAATAGGAAGGAAACCATCAACTGACATCACTAGACAAGCCATTGCTCGATTGGAACCCGAAAGGAAAGCGGCGAGTTGGTCGTTAGTGCAAGGGTGACTTGAATGACGTCATGTGAAGAAGAGATGAAAGCATATGGACAGACTTGGAGAGGGGTGAAAAAGTTGGCAGAAAATCAAACGTATTAGAGACGCACGATTGAAGCCCTATGTTCCTCTAGGAATTAAATGATTAATGATAATAATAATAGGGAGTGTACATTTCTACATTGATATTTCACAATTACATACTTTTGTGAACGACTGCTTGTTCAATATCCACACGAAACTGTTCGCGGCGTCGGTGGCATAGTGGTGAGGACTCTAGCCGACCACGCACATGGTCCAGGGTTCGAGCACACACCGGCGCACACCTGATATCTATGGTCGGCCTGCGAAATTTGGGCTACCGATATCCATGCTGGAAATTCCATACTTGTACCAAAAATAGAGTGTGGAATCAAGCTGCGATCAAAAATGAAAAATAAATATTTTTTGAAATTATTCCATCCCATTAAACATTTTTCCGTGCATGTTTTCGTGGGATCCTGCAAAAAGATTCATTGTGTGGTTTTTTACCTGTCCTCTAATAAATCCGATTTCGTTTCAACTAGCTGGATGATTCACAGTTGGCTATTCGCTTAGAGCCACTGACTTGGCATGTAGCACGAGGATTGGTCGATTTCATGCAGGCGTATAAATGGAATCTTGTTGTCATGGTATACGATACACTGGTGCCTGGATCAGATGTTTTAGTTGAAGAAATAAGAGCATTACAGATAGAAAGAAGTGCACAAGATCATCCAAACTATTTCGAGTGAGTGTTTTTCGAGGAAAACAGTTTCATGTCTGCGTTGTTTCTCATCTTTATAATATATTACCTTCCCATTTCAGTAGTGATTACTGTATGCAGTTTAAAAACAACGTTCACGTTGATTACTTGTTTGTTTTTACCGCTAAAAATGGTTAAATATCAATAAATGTGCAAAACGTGGGCACTCTGGTAGTAAGTTATTTTATAACTAACCCTTACAAACCAAACTATAGAAAATTATTCTGATGCTCGCTAGTCACTTGCTATAGGATGGAGTTTCTTGGAGTTCTAGTGAGAAGTCGTGACCAGTGAGGTCCTTCCAGATGTCCAATATGAGGATGGATGTCCCTGTGATGACATTTGTTGGGGTCGGGCTAAATCATGAATTGATGGAAATTAGAATTCATGCACTGGCCATCGAATCGGGTCCCAGTGGCTGAATAGTATACGAGCTTGCCTTGTAACCGGAAGGTCCTGGGTTGGAGCCCGTGTGGTGGATGCGTACTGCCGATGATTCCCAAACTAGGACGGAGGAAAAAGCTGTTCAGTACTCCCCGGTTTTCAAGGATTCTCTAAGTGATATCAATCCATGATCAACTCGTAAAAACTTCGTATTTGTTTGTTTATTAGATATACCCCACAGTATTGAAACAGTATTATTTAGTGAATGGCTTTCCGCACAAAATTTATTTTGGTTCATAATCATATCAATTATAATCATACGACTTCGAAACTTGAGGTTCACGTTCACCTTTTTGGCTGTTAAACCAGTTTAGGGTCAAAAGAAAGTTAAAGATGGTAATGGGACAGCTTCTGTGTAAATGTCATTTGAACGCTTTACATAAGTTGTCACTTGAACCACATGTAATATAAGGGGAGTATTTGAGGTTATGTGTCGAAATCCAAGTTTTGACCTTATCCAACCAATGAAGTCTGCAGCTGCGTATACAGTAGGCTTTAATCAGCAGCTGACTTCGCTGGCTCCATTCTCAAGACCATATGAACAGCCAGAAAAGCTTAGCGAATAGGAACTCTTCGAACTAAGCAGTCAACAACCTTTTTGCTCAACAACTATTCTGAAGAAACTAGAGATGGATGGATCGGACACATACTGAGGAATCTGTTGGGTGAAATCAAGCGTTAGGCTATCACTAGAGTGGAACTCTTATAGGAAATAACGACTTCGGTGTACATGGGGGGTGATATGAATGACGTCTCGTGGTAAGTTGTGAAGCCATTTAAAAAGAAAGAACAGAGAACAGAGTGAAGTGGTGATCTCCTGTTCAGGCCTATAACACACTATCTTCAGCCAAATCCACTTCAGCGCCTACTGAAATTATATGCTGTGCAAATTCGGTTCGGTGATGCCGTAGTCAAAAGAGACACCATTACAGTTTTATTTATTTATTTCTGACCAACAACTCGAATTTAGGACAAAAGTGCCACTTGAGGACATAATGCTGTGAGTGCATCTATGCCTGACTTCCACAGTATTTAAATTCCAAGAGAAAATATACAAACAAACTGAGGGAGTTTCCGTGAGATCAACAATATCCCCGGTTGTAGCAGATATATTCATGGATAGCTGGGAAAGCATACCGATTGAAACGTTCACCCTCAGCCTAAGAGTATGATGGAGGTATGTAGATGACGCATTCACTGTATTTAGAGCACACACTAGTGTGTTTACAGGAAACCCACACATTCAAGTAGATATTTGAGCTTCCGATCATCCTGTCCTGTGTCAGTAATAATAGGATTGGTGAAATGTTTAAGCGACAGAGCACAAAAACTAAGTAGTACTAAGGAAAATCTAGGACCGGAAGTGATACACATAAAAGAAGCCTTGAAACTTAATAATTATCCGGATAAATTAGTCAGGAAATATGTGGGGAAATGTAAAAATAAAATAAATAACGATAATAGCGATAGTGATAATAATCATAATAATAATAGTAATATTAATTACAACATGCACGTCAAACATGTGCGAGATAATGACATCACCAAAGATAAGGAATCTAAATCATCAGTAGTTATCTCATACAAAGAAGAAACCTCGGAAACCTTATGCAGAATAATTAACAAGGCGGAAATAAAAGTGGCTGGCATTCAAACCAACAAAAAACTCAATTAGAAACAAGCTTTGTCGGTTAAAGGATCAATCCTGTGGAGCCTTTAAAACAAAACAATTTAGTTTATCTAGTACTGTGCTAAAATGATTGTCAGGTCAAATACATAGGTCAAACTAGTAGAACAGTAGCAGTCAGTCAGATTAGCCGAACAGAATCAAGATTAATTTTCAAGTGTTGGTTTTGTAGGGATTTTGTTTGATTGCATGGAGGATTAGTTGACCCAAATAAGATGAGATGCAGTTATACACAACCGTATAATATAAGATGGATGGGATAAGGTGACAGTTTCAAAATCTCATGTCACAGGGTGTGGGGAGGCAGAGATTGATAACAGAAGCTTTGTTTATCGAATCAGCTGAGGGAGAATACTTGCAATAAGAATGACTCAACACCTGTCCACGCAGATATCTGGAAAATTCTACTACCCCAACGACGACAAATAGGAGAGAACGAAGAAAACTATAAAACTCAAGTTTCGTAGTCGTGTGATAAGTGATATGATTATAAACAATAAATTTTGTTCGAAACTTTGTCATCCAGTGAATAATACTGTTTCACTGTGTGATACATCTAACAATCAAACTAATATGGAATTTTTTTCGATCATTAGTAGACAATCACGTATTGTAGTTTTATATACGGACAGTGTCAGTACTAACGTATACTTGATACCATCTACTGTGGTATAACTGAGAGCAGCTCTTGCGTGTTCATCCCTCACTACAATTCTCCCAATCTATACTTCTTTTTCATATCACAGATTAGTTATAGACGCAAGAAATACGAGTTTCTGTCTTAAACCGATCGTTAGTCATTCAGAGTTGGTTAAATTAAGGAAACCTGAACAGTGATATAACTAAATTTTTCATAAGTTATGCCTTACTTAACTTACCCTTCCGCCTTATTCACTTTCACTGTTCACGGTTTATTTAAAGGCATTTTCGTTATTTCTTGAAAAACCTGACAGATTATTTATGATCAATAGAACATGAATTGCAAACATGCTTAAATCAATTCACAGTCATATTTGATAAACATGAAAATGCACTGAGCACAGGTGCCCGTGAGCAAATAGTTTTTCAAGCTTCAAGATACTCGCTTATACTACGTATGCATTCACGTGAGTGTGCGTCGATGACACAGCGACAGAACGCTTGCAAATGACGCTTGTGGTCCAGGGTTCGATCTCTGGCCACTGAAGCAATCCTCCACCTGGCTAAACCAGTAACAACACTGGTAAGGGGAGAAGGTTGGGAATGAGGCTAGCAACTCCACCCCGTAAAAATGAACACATTTGCTACCGAAACTTCAAAGCTGGAGCCTGAGCCCCATGTTCCACTGGGAACGTATAGGAATAAAAAAAATATATAATTCGTACATTTGGTTCCCTTGATAAACTTCGATTAAGAAATGAAGACGAAATTTGCAGTATGAAATGATATCGTCATTCTATTTCACAGGTTCTCATCATCTGCCATTGACTACCTGTAATTACAATGGTTATATAAATGATAATAACATACTTTAATGTTTGAATGATGGCAGAGAAGAGATACTATAAAATTGACGCATTCAAAATGAAAGCATTACAATTTTTAGTTAAAGTTTTCATCATCAATTTAAAGTTGAAAATAGGGGGTGGGGAGGGATAAGACAAAAAACAGAAAAAATTGATTAACAGAACAGTGTTAGCTTGTTGGTTTACACAGCAACTACAAAAAACAAAAGTGGTTACAGTTTATGAGATTAAGATTTTTTCAGTGAGTTGAGATCACTGAGTTAGATGACTAATTAATCTAATCAAAATTCAGTTACCAAGGGAGTGAAAGGTTAATTACACTCTCTTTCCGTATGCGTAAGTCTGGTTTAAATCATTTGATTGAGAGCGCTTTGGCAAATCGTAATAAATTTTTTTGTCCTTTGTCTATTCAATATTTTGAAGGACTTAGAAATCTCTAGGAGATGTCTGGTATCAACATTGTGTCTGGTAATTGCACTCTGAGAATATTTGCTTCCTTTCAGACACAGGTTTCTTGGAATAAGTTCAGGAAACCACCGGATAGAAGCCCTTCTTTCTGCCCTTCCAATGTACTTGCTTCCTCAAGCTCACATGAATTCATAAACGCATTTGGAGGTGACATCAGCAGGGTATTTATCCAGTTTTGAGTGGCTTATACGGTTATGAGTTTTGCTGTCGAGAAGCTTCCTTTTATCGCACCTTTCAGTCGTTTATCAATCTTTTCTGATACTGCATCTCCTTTGAATGGGAGACAAATAAACACATTTTTCTTCCCTACAGTTGGGTGTTTTTCTTTCTCATCTTTTTTTCTGCTATACTTCTGTATAAATCCCTTAGGGTATCCATTTTCCCTTAGGCATTTCTCGACGAAGTCTAATTCTTCTTCAACCTTGTTTGGTGAACATAGCTTCCTGGCTCTGTCGTACAAAGTCCTCACTAATCCACGTTTATCGCTTATGGGACAAAAGATGTTATATTGAAGATATTGTCCAGTCCAGGTTTCTTTTCTATAGATGGACTTTTCCATCATGCCTTCGTTTGTTCCTTTTACATTTAAATCCAGGAAATTGAACTCATTATTATGTTCATATTCCATGGTGAATTTGATGTTTGGATGGGTCTCATTTAGGCGATCATATAATTCCGATGCGTGATCTATGTCGTTGCAAACAACAAATGTGTCATCAACATATTGGCGGTAGTAGATTGTTCCATTGATAGCAGAACTCATTTGTGTCTGTTCAAGGTAGCCCATGATGCGTATCTCTTCTCTACTACCACTCAAACATTAAAGTATGTTATTATCAACTAAATAATTATTGTAATTTCAGGTAGTCAATGGCAGCTTATGACAACCTGTGAAATAGAATGACAATATCATTTTTTACCGCGAATTTCGTCTTCCTTTCTTGATCGAAAAAAATATACGCCAATCATGCTTTGCCATTTTAAAGGTTTTGAAAATCCAGAGAACTGTTTGGCTTTGACCATTGACCTGAATATGCATAATTTCCTGACACCGTTTACTTTGCATTCTATTTTCATTCCTCTTACAGATTTGAAATAAACTATCAGTTTCCGTTCGAGGGATTAACGTCCGTTGAGTTCTTTGAATGCATAGATGCACTGCTACGCGAAATTCGACCATGTTTAGAACCATTACTTAATATTCTAGAGAGTATATACCATGCAGATGCACGAGTCATAATCTTTAATGGAAACGTGTAAGTTCATTTCTGTACGGCTAAATTTTCCCTGTGATAGTTATGCTGGCAATATTATACCTTAGTCTTATGCTAATTTTGGACATTTTGATAAGATATTGATATATGCGTAAAGCTAGGGCACTGTTGTATTATGTAACCGCATATCAGTTTATTGAAGCAGTATTATTTACTTAATGAGGTTTCGAATAGACCTCTCCATTTTTTCATAATCATATAAATTATAATTACAATTTTGGTTCAAAACATCATCCGTCAAATAAATCAGCGTCACAGTATGACATATCCGATAAACAGACTAATAAGGAATTTCACAGCAAAATTTAAGTAATTTACATATTATGGAGAGTGTCGGTGGCACAGTGGTAGAGTGCTCGCGCTTCATGGACGTGGTCGGGGTTCGATCCCCGGCCACAGACGCACTCCCACACCTCCCTAAGCCAGTTACAAGACTTGTGAACAGGGAAATTTAGGCATGAAGCTAGCAACCCCACCCTGTGAATAAAATCACCACTGCTACAGAAACTTCAAGCCTTTAGCTTGAAGACCTATGTCCCACGAGAAACATAAAGGAATAAAAAAAGCATCGTAATATGGATACGTGAAGACATTGTCCAGTAAACACCATTTCTTCAGTGTTTAACTGCTTCGCTAGGCAATTATTCGAAGCTTACATTTGTAAAACACTGTGTCACTCCGACACTGCTAAAGTCAGCGATTTTACATTTATGATACTTGGGTTGCCTGATAACTATCACGGATGTATCAGTGGTCAGTATTAGGTTGCGTCTTTAGGATTCGCAGAATTTCAAGAACTCAATTTTTGTTATGAGATCATCGTGCTGAAAGAACTTGAGCATATAATGTTCTTGTTACCGTTAAATGACCCTAGAATAAAACTTGTTCGGCGAAATGTCATTCTTTTCAGCGATAGCATCTTCCAGCTTTGCAACTGCATGTATGTATGTATATTTTCTTTCTTTTTATTCCGTTACGTTCCCAGCGGAACATAGGGCTTCGAGCTACAGGCTTGAAGTTTCGGTGTTTAATTTCACGGGATGCGGTTGCTATCCTCATTCCTTACCTTCCCTCTTTGGCAGTTCTATTATTGGCATAGCGAGGTAAGGAAATAAGTTGGCAGTGGAGTAAATCCCGGACCACCTGCATGGCTGGGGAGCATTCTGCCGCTGTCCCACTGACGCATGTATGTATATATATAAAGCAAACTATCTTATCAGCAAGAGGAACATTTCCATTGACCTGTCATTAGAATTGTAAATTTCAGATAACAAGTTACGTAATACGAAAAGTGCTAATCAGGTGTGGACCAAGACATCACCTCCTGCTGCAGTTCACTCTAAATGCCCGGTTCTCTTTTATCAATGAAATATACTGACAAAAAGGTAGCACATCTTTGGGCTTACCACCAAGTCCATTAACTGCAGATCTTTTCACTTCAGAACTGGAAAATCATTGACAGCTTTCGGTTGTGAAAAAGATAGATGCACGACAATCTCTTTGTAGTAATGGCTACTTGTTTAAAATTTTGTCTACTGCAAAACTCCATCATTGTGTTGCATCTAAATTCGCTTGTTCTTTTGGTTTTAATCTAAGAAAACACGATCTCTAACAGTGGTATTTATTCTCGTGAGTATTTAAAGTCCCTGCAGCCTGCAGATTCGTGAGTTCCTGTCAAAATTGACTAAAAGCATAGTATTGGGCATGGCGTATCGAATTCAACGGGGTAGCTGTTCCCGAATGGTGCTTTTAGTTCTCAGAATGCACTCCTAAAAGTCTTATATTTGGCATTCAACCAAATGTCAGGCATTTCTCGAAAAAGACAGTGAACAGTTATCATATTGGGTTGCTTTGCGCTTTAGGTCAGACGAAACTGTATCACATGGTCTACTGTTAATTAGTATTTTCAGGATTTCATCATGAGCTGACATTAGTTAGAGAACCATTGGAAAACCTGGGAGTACTGGACAGCTGTTTCACTTGAATTTTTGTTTGAACATCTTGAACGAAAAGAGAAGATCACAGAATAAACTTTGCTGAAAACTCAGCACATTATAATAAAACTGTTCATGGTAAAGCTATTATTATCTTCTCCAGTAATGCGAAGAATTCAGAGGGCAACCTGGACTTTTTCAACAGCTGCCGCACTGCAATCCATTTCAAATTAAAGAAGTAGTCCTACAAGAAAACATCTTTACTGTACATTCAATTAACAAGATGGGATACTAAAAAAGACCCATTTACAGACAGCCGACATAGAACGGACAACTCACTAACTTTTATAGTTGGGTGTTCTGTACATAAAAATGGAAACCTGGCCCGTTGACTCAGACACAGAATCCTCAGCATTTGCAACACTTACACTATGGAAAGAAGACTGAACAGTGAAAAGAATCCTTCTTAAAAAAATGTCTACATGGAACGTTTCATTGCAAAATGTATGGAGCCTAAACCCCTAAAACAGCTGCTAAATGACTATTCTGCTTAAATCTACAATTCAATAGCGACTCATAAAAAGAAATACTGAGGAATCGTCTGTCTCGCTCACTGAATTTACTTCTTTAATTCTAAAAATAATTAGTCGCTTTGATAAATTTGAATAAGGTATTTAGAAGACAAATTTCGCGAGATGATAACTTCAGTTAATTGTTTTCTTACAACCGCTTTACAACTAACATGGTTCACAATAATAATAATAATAATACAAGGCACTACGATTACTCGGTTATGTAAAACAAAAGTACATACTAATTAATGACCAATCATATTTAAATAGCTCAAGTAGTCAATCTTGGTAGGCGAAGGTTGAAGCCTGTTGTTTTTCTGTGTACACATAGTTTAGGATTTCTGTGATTAGATAGTGTGAAATATTCCCATATTATGAATTAAAAGTCAATCTGAACGAAAAATATTCTTTATAATAATTTCTCTTAAGGTTCTTACAATTATAAAATATAATATTTGTGATCGTTACAATAATGGCCAGTTATGCGGCGGATACATTTTTAACGTAGAATAACAGATTAGTAGTTATGGGGTGTCAAAATAAATAGTCGTATTTCTGTGACAAACGTGCTAGGCTGAAATCAATTAGAAAATATTGTAAAACGGGAGACAATGGTGGTGATTAATCCAAATAGATTTGTAGAGTCTACGGGTTCGAGAACACTTACCAGCTTGGTTCAGCATGGGGGTGGGGGAAATTAAGTGCATAAAAAGCTCGATCCTGTCACACTTGGTCGATACTGGATATCGCATCGACGTCAACACAGCTTCCAAGGTTATATACCGAATTCCGAAGTCGTCATCACGTACAGTTCGCTTACGTCTCCTACACATAGCTGAAGTTGTTGCAATAAGATCGACTAAAGCGGAACTTTTTATCCAAAAAGAACACGTCCAGACGCTGTTCCTACCGTGGCCAAACTTGGACTGATGATTCTTCTTCTCGCCAAGAGTGCTCCTTCCCCTTAACCCTCTTGGTTTTTTTTCCTATGCTTATTATTAAAAATATTAGTATTACAATTATTATTATTACTATTATTATTATTCGTCATAATTTATGCCCTTTATTTAAACATTCCCTCAATACTATCGAATTTTTCATTTATACGGACTTATTATTAGTGATATTATCTGTTTTCTCAATATACCCCCACCTGTTTCATTTAACATATTCGTTATCTCATTATGAACCTCTCATTGCAGTCTTACTATCTCCTGTTTAAGAGAGACCACTTTCTACTAGCCACTCACCTGACACCTTCGATAACCTTGAAGTGATTTGTCAACTTTCCTACCCCATAATCTACAAATCCATTAGGATTAATCACCACCATTGTCTCCCGTTTTACAATATTTTCTAATTGATTTCAGCCTAGCACGTTTGTCACAGAAATACGACTATTTATTTTGACACCCCATAACTACTAATCTGTTATTCTACGTTAAAAATGTATCCGCCGCATAACTGGCCATTATTGTAACGACCACAAATATTGTATTTTATAATTGTATGTGATTAATCCATTAAGTGCTTCCATCACCTTCAATAACTGACCTTGAATTAGAGATATGTGATGAAATAACTGTCAAGCAGTCATCAATATCTATTTTGTGACTTGACATTAATGAGTACTTTGCAATGGCTGATGATGATGCTAGATTTATATTCAGATTAATAGGTGCATTGGTATTTTCTGTGTGTTTTGATAACCGTAATTTTCAAACATTTTCTTTTCGACCACGATATTGGAATATTCTGTTGCTTCTAACTACGTAATTGTGTCACCACAAACTGCAGGTCAACTTGTAGATACAGTTTGAAGTAGAGTTCACAGAATTTCGTCCTTCAATTGTAGTTAAAGGGATCGAAAATATTCCTCATGTGAGGGAAAGAGATGGGGCGTAGAGTTGATGACTGACTGAAGTATTTGAGCTGTCAACTGAATAATTTGATCAGCCTTGAATTGTAGGTTAATAAGGACAGCTTTATTTGGTACAGAGGTGGTCTTTCCGGCATCTGGTTTTTCTTTACTGTGAAAAGTGATGAAGTTTTATGGATAACCATTAGCTAATAAAACTGAATGTATATGTCGACACTCATCCATCACAGTGTCACTCGTGCATATTTTTCGGGCCCTTGAGAACAAACATTTCACTAGGGAACGTTTATGCTGGATAGGAACAAAACTGGTAAAATGAAGATATTGTCCAGTCCATGTCTGTTTACGAAAAATAGATCGCTGAATCGTACCTTCACCTCTCCTAGTCATTGTAATATCCAGGAAATCGAGTTTGTTATTCGATTCTAGTTCGGAAGTCACTCAGATCTTTGCATGAACATTAGTAAATAGAGTAATAAAGTTTTCAATATACTTACTATTATTATCAATAATGAGTGTATCATTCACATACCGTTTATATGGGATAAATTCTCCAAGCATGCCTTGCATTTGTTTCTCCAATAACTACCCGATTGACACTTTTTATATTATGTAATGCGCCACCTAGAAAAATTTACAATTCTAATGACACATCTTTAGGAAATATTCTTTTCGTTGTTAAGGTAATAACTACATTTTTATGCAGTTGTACAGTGTGAGAATGATATCCGTGTAAAGAATAATACTTCACTGAACATCTTTTCTTTGATATAACTCAGTTGGGCTTTTTATCTTAACAAAACAAAGGTCTGTTTTGCATCTGATCGGTATAACTGAAACTTTCTGATCATTTAAAATTGTCGTTTAAGTTAATAATACCCTGGACTCTCCATTATGTGTTAATTTCTTTATTTGGAATAGTTCCTTCGTTTTACAACACAAATATGGTTCACTTCAGTAAAGCAACTTCTAATAATTGAGTCATTGTTCAGTTTAACTCACTGATAATTAAGTCCAGAAAAGAAGTGCTTCGAGTTAGCGACTCTAACCAGTAGAAACAACATCACGTCTACTGGAACCTCGAAGGCACTTAGAACGCGAAGAAATCAAAGAAAAGCTTTAAATTTTCTAAAGTTTTTCAAAATTCATCAACTCTCTTATTTTGATGAATTTAAATTATGGATGGTAGACCGTTGGTGGAAAAACATGCCAAAAAATTAGTCAGTATGGATGCGAAAATATTTACATGACAGTTGTCACTCTTTCATTCTTTGCATTGTGGTCATTCACTTTTTTAATTAATTCTTATCTTCTGAATACCTATCATCAATATTCGTTAGTTTTTCATGTGCTTCTGTGTTCGGTTTTGATAATTACCACTGTAAGTTTTGTTCAACACTTAGTTCAAACGTATGCAAAATATTTCCTACCTTCGATCTCGACTATTATTTGTTATATATGATATATTATTATTAGTTCCTTGGGTTCCGTGTGGCACAGAGGGCTTCAACAGCATATTTTCATTTGATCCCTACTCTTTGCAGTCCTTTTTTACCTGGCTCCACGACTGACTATAAACTCTCATCTCGTTCACACACGACCTCTTCCATGTCACCCTCCGACACACACCAGACTCATTCAGGTTCCACTCGACTGATGTACTGACGTGGAATATCCTCCAAAAGCCTCCTTAGTGTGTATCATAAGCGATGTTTGTTGTTTAGTAGGTTGTTGGTTGATTCAAATTTAATTGCTCGATGCTGGTTGACTGGCAGTAGTGGAATCCACGATGCGCATTTCGTCCTATTTGAGACTCGTCATCTGGATGTACGTGCATTTCTCAGTGAGCGATTATGTTCCCACCGACGTTAAAACCTAGTGCCCATAGTTTGAAACGCCAAAGCGTTATCCACTGGACCACTTGGGCCGCGAGAGTCACCTCTTGTTCAATGGGTCATAATAAGCCGACATGTCAACCTGAGACCAAGAATTTCGGTCCGATCAGTCGACGGGAAAATCTGAAAATCCAAATAAATGTTGGTGGATTCGTTTATAGAGTTTCTTATTTGCCAATCCTTTCCTTTCCGACGAACTCCTTTACCCGCCTAACCCAGAAAGAAGACTGGCAAAGAGGGAGGTTGGGTATGAGATTGACAACGCCGTCCCATAAAAGCAGACACCACTGCTACCGAAATTTCAAGCCTCTAGCTTGAAGACCTATGTCACATTAGGGACATAAAAGAATAAGAAAAGTCCTTTCTAGCTAGCCTTTGGATCTTTATTATGGAATCAGAGAGGGAAGTTATTCCTAAAGGTTTGCAATCTACTGGCAATGCTTCACTTGACACGCCAAGTTTCCAAGACCTACAGAAGAACTGACTTAACATGGATGTTGAAACTCCACATTTTATTCTTGATCCTGCAGGGTGATAAAGATTTTCTAACTGATTTCAGATGCATGAAGGTTTTTCGTCGCCTTTGGATTACTCCTGTAGCTGAATTGAAGCTGCCTAAATACATATATGTATATATATGTTGCATATCTCATGATGAAAACGAATGCATTACAATTATGCAAGCAGTTACACGCAGTCGTACTGTTTTAACCGATATTTTTGTATTGTTATTATAAGATAATGCAAAGCTGAAACAAAATGTTACTGTTTCCCATTCACCTTAGTTTATCGCAACTGTATCATTTTTTTTTGTTTAAATGAACATGGACGTTTCTACCAGCCACCTACCGATTTACACACATATAGTCTAACGACGACCATACACCAGCAGTGTTACCTAGCCCCTAGTTAGAAAAAAAGGAAGATGCATTGAAAATAGATAGCAGAGAAAGCAGATTGATAGATAATAATAATAATAATAAACTAAAAGACTTTTCTGTCTATCATCTGTAAATGTTTCGCAAGTTCAAACAGTAGAAGAAGAAGATAGAAAAGTTTATTGAGTCACGAAAACTAATAACCACCAAAAAAAACTGAAATCCCCAAAACTAACAGTTTGGCTTAATTCATTTTTGTTTGAATCAATCATTTTGAAAAACGCCACACATTCTTTCTTTCCCCAGTTACAATGAAATAATATATACTTGTATAACTCTCTATAAGGCCAGCGTTAGGTCATCAAAAAACAAAAATTATTCTAGTGTGCAAGTAGATTCGAAGAAGAAGGAAGGTTGAAGATAAACAGGAAACAATATAGATGGAACAGGAGAAATATGCTCTGTTAGACACTGATACTGGAAACATTCACAAGACTGACTACTAGGCAGTGCATACCGCGAAATTGTATTATTTCGATTGGTACACAATTCACTGATTTGATGCATATAAAAAGACTAAAAACACATCACTCCATTATGGATAAGATTCTATTTTGATAAATCACACAGTGTTACACAGTAATATTAACGGATGGCCACTTTTCGAGCACAAACTATTGCCACTCATAATCATATCAAGTTACTCACACAAGCTCTGTGAGCTAAAAGACCCGGTGGACCCAATTAAAGAAAATAATATAATTTACAAAATACCCTGCAATGACTGTCAGTAAGGTCAACTACATAGGTCAAACTAGTAGAACGGGGGTAATCATATTTTTGAAACATAAGAATTTAGATAAGGGAAGAATGGTTGACCCCGAGAAGATAAGTAATTTAGAAATAAGCTCAGCTACTGTACTTCACGCATTAACAAACAATCACACAATAAGTTGGGAAAGGATCAAGATTCTAAGAAGTAATCTGTGTAGGCGGAGAGAGAGAGACTGATTTCTGAATGTAGACAGAATCCTGCCTGGTTCATTGAGTCTACACCCAACACATGCAACAGAAATGACTCAATGCAAACACCA
Organism: Trichobilharzia regenti; assembly: GCA_944472135.2. NCBI lineage: Eukaryota > Metazoa > Platyhelminthes > Trematoda > Strigeidida > Schistosomatidae > Trichobilharzia > Trichobilharzia regenti. The sequence continues at coordinate 152,104,920 of OX235270.1, forward strand.
GATATATGGAATATATTAATGCCACCAACCAGTCAAATCAAAGGGGGACAATAAATAATCTCAAAATTCTATTTCAGTTCAAGCACATCAGAACATTCTAACAAGTTACTTATTATGACTACAAAAACACTCGTCTTATTTCCCATCTGATTGTAATTGATCAATAACACTCATATTATTATTATTTCTGAATGAACATTATCCCATATTGATTTTAATTCAAATGTCTAGTCATCAATTCCACTCATGTATATAAAAGAAGGGAAGTGTTGTGTGAGTAACTTGATATGATTATGAGTGGCATTAGTTTGTGCTCGAAACTTGGTAATCAGTTAATATTACTGTGTAACACTGTGTGACTTATCGAAATAAAATCTTATCTATAATGGAGATGTACTCTACCACAGTGGCCAAGTTTTATACTTATATATATATACAAACATATCACTCGGCACCACATTTTGCCATCAAGTTCTCAGGAAGACATATCCTCACATGGAAGTAAAATTCGACAGCCTACTGAGAAACAAACAACAGCCTTAGTCCCTGTTCCTAATGATGAGATCTTTTTTGGTGACTTTGTTGATAGACTAATTATCGTTTGGGCATAGTGGATAAGGGACAAGAGAATAAAGGGTTGAAAATGAGCTTATCATAGAGTAACTCAGAGAGGAAACGAAGGAAGATGAAAAGATTAAACAGTACTAGAGCCATGGTGATAAAAAATGGCTGGATGAAACGTTTCTGAACACAAACCTCAGGATAATGCTTAAGGATTGCTAACTTTTAAGTGTAATGGAGATGAGGCAGGCGAATTCCTTTCAAAATAGTTTGTCTTACCCCATACAGGAATTTGAAAGAAGTCTCTTATGATGATGATGATGACGATGATGATGCGTGACATGATGTAATAATATACTCCAGAATTGAGGTGTTGTCTGTTCATGCATAAACTATGACTTTAGTCCTTCAAAGAAATTTTGTCTGCATCTTTTTCATGCAGTTGAGGACTTGGAAATCTTTCATCGCGCCTATTTTATTACCGTTACCTCTGTACTATTTTCCTTTTTGCTTCCTTCTTTGCCTTCCTGAATAATTAGACGTAAAAGATCCATGTATTCTGTTATTATTTGTCAGAATTTCATCATGGGTTGACATTGGTTAGAGAAACATTGGAAAATCTGAAAGTCTTGGACAGCTCTTTAGTCCGCCTAGTTCGGGACTCTCTATCAGTCCGCACCCATCGTAGGTCAAGCCCAAAACTTCCCGGTTACAAAGTGAGCTCGTGCACTGGCGGCGTACACCTGGTCGGATGTGGGGACGAATACTCGCCCATGACAAGGATTAGTGGTTCCTCTATGCCATAAATTGGTAGAAGTTGAAATTCATGGATTGGCCATTACACAGAGTCCCAGTGGTTTAATAGTAGACGAGCTCACCTTGTAGCCGGAAGGTCCTGGGTTCAAGCCTATGTGTGGTGTGTGCGTACTGATGAGGAGTCCCAAAGTAGGAAGCAGGAAACAGCTTTCCAGTAATCCAGTAATGTCAGCTCTTGAAACTAGTCAAATACTTGCAAACTGACGCTTGAATTATTAGTTGTCAACCCTTTCAGTTGCATAAGACTCATCATAATTGTTATTCATGTTCATTGATTTGCCATGTTACTAAATGGCAATGACCTTTCACCTCTGCTGTTAATCTGCATTGCATTATACAAGTCCTCAAACAGCTGTACAGTTTTTAAATGAAGCTACGAAAAGAAATCGTTTTTTTTCGCCGATTCCTGTGTTCCTAATTACGCTAAATTCGGATTTTTCATATCTTGAAAATGATTCAAATCGACGGTTTGGAATGGTCATAAGTTTTCTTGATAGAATTTTTTGTATTCCTCTACGTTTCCCATGAAACATAAGACGTTGAGCTAGAGGCTTCAGGTTTCTGTAGCACAGGTATTTATTTTGATGGGGTGGAGTTACTAGCCTCATACCTAGTCTTCCCTCGCTACCAGTCTTATAACCGGCTTAGCGAGGTAAGGGTTACGTAAGCTGGGGATCAAACCCGGAACCGTCAGCGTGGTTGGCAAGCATTGTACCGCTGTACCGCCGGCGTACCTGTTTATAGTATATTAAGAAAGAATTACTACTGAATAAATTTCATTTCTTTTATAATCTGTCAATTTTTCGGTTAGCAAGTATTAGCTAATCATAATGCAGGAACTTGACTCACGCCAATCGACCCGTGAGGAACGTTTTTAACTGTCTGCATTATATTTGTCTTTCTCAGTCACCTTAGACACTGGAATACACATAAATCTGCATAAGAGAGTTTGGGGTTCGTCGTACGAAAAAGAGATTTACAGGGAGACGTTTGTACATCTCCCTAGATAAATCTCTACCTACTAGGGTTTAGAAAACAGAAAGGTTGAGCGAAGAAGTATTTACTTTTCAATTAGATCCTCATCTCTGGCTCTACTCTAATATATATTCATAGCATTTTCATTACAATACACAACAGTTTACCAATCAAGTGGCACTGATATGTTTGTTAACAATAATTAGTCAGTGTCAAAATGTCAATGCGGCAGGAGATATAATTAGCGAAGAAAATCAATACACATTTAAAAGTTAGAAATGGTTAGATTAAATTAATTTTACAAGGATAACACGTAATTAAAGATGAAGTGGTTAGAAAAATAATAATAAAATAATTTGGACAATTATAATTTTTATCATTTTCAAAGGTTTACAGTGAGGGCCGAAGTAGTCTGGTTTATACATTCATGTAACGATAGCCAAGGTAAAGAAAGTGGCTGTACAAATTTCTTCTGAACACATAGGTTTGGCTTCTTCAGATGGATTCCTATTGCTTCAGCTGTCTGTAGAAGACGAACTCGTAGAGCAAAATTAAGATTAGTAGGAATGCGATAAATAATTTTAAATGCAGTATTAACGTCACACTTATGCTCACTATGTGTCTACAAGGTGTGCTAAAATAGAGCTGCTACGAATAAATCTTGTTTGTCCCTTGCTTAACCATGCTACAAGATGATGTTTGGAAATACGATAGTGAACCTGCGTAATTGTACGCCCAATGCAGCTGGCTTCATAGCTGCCGTCAAACTGGTAGATACACATAGAAGAGTCAAATTTAGGCAGTTTATCCTTACTTCTCGAACGTAGAATAGGGATGGTTGTGAAGAGACAACGTATGTCTGCTGCATAATAAGCTCTTTTAACTGCATTCTTCAGTCGTTGTGTTATTATTTCGCTGATGTTGTCACCGAGGAACTGCAGTTTTATGAACAGTGGTCTTTTTGGAACTGTTGCCATACTGACTTTCCTAGGTTTCCAAAAAGCCTTTTATAATCCACAAGGTTATCGTTTATCAATTATTAAAGTGATTGGTCATAGTCTTTTAGGACACTTAAAAACGAATCGTTTGGTCTGAATCACTTTGTTTTCCAGCTTTGATTTAAATACACTATTGTACATAGCAGACAGTTTAAATGGAACAAAACATGAACATTTGAAAGCACTATTCGGAGAAGACTATGTATGGATATTTACACCGTCTACCATGAGTTCTCTTAATGTTGCACACAGTCAAGACAAAGAATCAGAGGATAATAATGTCCTAGCAGAATCAACTATGTTTAAAAAAATCCCTGGTATGTTTGGTAAGTTTCGATGGCATGTCCGCGCATTATCACTATTTATGCAAATATATATATATTTATCTTTAAGTTTTAAAAGGTTTATTTGAAAATGATGCATTTTATTTATTTTATTTTATTATAGCTTGATTCCAGCCCATATTTTGGTACGAGTATCGGATTCTTAGCGTGTGATATCGGTAGCTCAAATTTAGCAGGCCGACCAAAGATATCAGATGTGCATCGGCCGGGAATCGAACCCCGGATCATGTGCATGGTCAGCGCGTGTCATAACCACTGTGCCACCGACGCACATAAAGGGAAGACAATGAAGCCTCTCCAGTGACTACACGGCCGAGAGCACTCGATTAGGGTCCGTCAAGAGTTTTAACCCACCGAGTTGCAATGGTGAGCCTCCATCCCAGGTCAGAGCATTCTTGACAAATATTTCATATCATAATGAAAGATTTGCACAATCACAATAACAAAGCTTTATTTCAGACACTTGATGAACAGAGTACAGAAGATTTCGGAGTCGGTGGCGCAGTGGTTAGGACTCGCCGACCATGAACATTATCCAATGTTCGACTCCCTGCCGACGCACACCTGATATCTATGGTCGACCTGCAAAATTTGGACTACCGATATCACATGCTGAAAATTTCATACTTCTACCAAAAAGTACTGTGTGGAATCAAGCTGTAATCAAAAAATAACCCTTCTTCATACAGGATTCACAAGAAATGCAATTTGGAAGCCAGGGAAAACGCTCGCAAGCTCATGTACTGATCATTTGATATAACAACATGATTATAACAATAAGAAATGCAGAAGTGTTTAGGCATTTAAATGGGCGGAAATTATAGTATCCCAGTGATTTAGGCAGACCTCCATAAAACTTAATACAAGAGTATGCGAGCCTGACATATGGCCATAAACACTGAAATGCCTTCATAGTTTAATTTACAGCTGTTTATAATCTATTATTACCGTCAAGTTACATTTGTTGGATTTAGCATTCTTTACCCTGGGGATTTCGCGTACTTCTTCAAGGTGTATTTTTCGATATGAGATGAATTGCTTCCTAACTCCACCTTTTGTTACCTTAATGATAACGTGCGGCATTATTGCAAAAGGTTTGAAAGTAGGGAAAGGTGCATACTGACTAGAAAAAAAGATCAGCTTGTCAAACTATTAAAGAACAGTGGCTGACGCCTGTGTATGAACTAACACAATATCATACTCTTGTTCACGCCAAGGAAAAAAATACATCACGTGATCCTGGAGAGAATAAAGGATGCACTGGATGCAGAAATCAACCAGCCGGAACAAGCTGGCTGGATTCAGGAAAGACAAATCATGTGCTGATAAAATCGCTAATTTATGCTCTATTACCATCATCGAACGGAGCATAGACTGACAGCCAAATATCAACCTCAGCTTCACCGACCTTGAAGAGGCCTTCGACAGACAGCGTTGACTGAGAAGTCATTCGGGAACTACTTCAACACTACCGAGTGCGGAGCCGAAAAATCCTTATCAAACTCATTCAACCACACTTGTATGACAATGACATGCGTCAGATGACCAACAACGGAAAACTCAGTGAAGCCTCTGAAGTGAAGACGAGAGTGAGGCAAGACTGCCTGCCTATTATCAACAACGATGATATTCTTAATGGTGGTGGACTGGATTACGCGTCAGAGAGTGAGTGAGTGAGTGGGGAGTGAGAATTCAAGAATAACCTGGATCGATAAGAAAACTGCAGAAGACCTGGATTTCGCGCGTGGTAAATTTGTGTTTAATGTCACACAAACTCGAAGACTTGCAGGTAGAAAACAAAAACCTGACTGAAGAAGCAGGCAGTGAAGACAGGACTTCAAGTAAACCCATAGAAGTTGGAAGTGATGAAGATACCCAGATATGGACAAAAACCAGCACCGATCACCATCAACCAAAGGAAGAGATTTCACAGAGGCTTCTACCCGGACTCACCTATCCGACCGAAAAGCACCGTTACAACCAAAGCCAACAGAACGGATAAAGATGTCAAAGCCAGCCACCCAGTCAGTCAGAATTGGAGAGACAAGATACTCACATCTTCATCAACCAGAGAGCAAGTTGGAAATCTTCTCCACTAACTCATCTGGCATTAAAAGAAGGAGATCCGCATTATGTTCAACACAAATGCGACGTAAGTCAGTCGGTTCTTCTATATGAATCAGAAAATCACAATGCCCGTATTTCATGGGAAGTACTCTCAACAGGCTTTTAGCTCAATACTCAAGATCAGATGGCCAGAAAAGATCACCAGCAGGAACCGATTGTGCAACAAATATGCAGGAAGAAATCGAGATGGATTGAATTGGACATACTCTGAGAAAAAAACCATCAAATGATATCACTAGACAAGCCATCGAGTGGGACGCGAAAGGGAAGCGGCGAGTTGGTCGTCAATCCAAGGGTAACTTGGAGGAGGAGATGAAAGCATGTGGGCAGACTTGGAGCGGTGTGAAAAAGTTGGCAGAAAACCAAAAGCACTGGAGATGCACAGCTGAAGCCCTATTTTCCTCTTGGAATTAAAGAATATGATAATAATAATTCCTCACAGGCTAGTTCAGACTTTTATCAACAGCTGACACCGTTCGCAGGCTCTATACTGAAGGTCGAATGGCCAGAAAGAATTAGTAACAAGAAAATCCGGTTGGCTGATTGGCAACATATCAATAGGCAAGAGCTGATTGCTCAACAACTATATTTGGAGAAAATGGAGATGGATTGGGTATAAGTTGAGAAGGCCGTGGAATGACAACGAGTGCAGCGCAGACTTTCATCGCTCGAGTGGAATCCCAATGAAAGTGACAAGTGGATCGTCGGTGCAAGGGTATTATGGAGGAGATTGTGTGGCGAGCAGTCGGCGATTAGGGATGAGATTATGATGAATCGTGGGGGCAGGAGGAGCTAGCTGAAGAGGACAGCAGAGAAATGTGTTACTGAAGCTCTATAGTCCACTCGGAATTCAAGGGAGTAATAATAATAATAATAATTCTGCGACCACCATATATATAGCGCATTGCAATAGTAAGAAATTCTACGTTTCCTTTCACATGAGATTTATCACTAGGAAATTAGTTCAAAACTGATGATTGACTCATTTTCCTATTGATACATGACTGTATTCCATGTCGTATACATTTCACCCAAGAGGCATTTTATTGGCAAAAATTCGAATGATCGCAGTAATTATTTTCGCTTAGGGGGTCATATGTAAATAATCATTGTTACAGACTGCGTTAAGCAATACGAAATTGATATGTATCCACATATATATATTTATGTGTGTGTGTATGTTGGTCTCTCTTTCTGTTTGCTCGCTTAGTCTGTGACCATTTCACTTGTATGAACCTGTCTCCTTTAACAATGTATATTCCCCTTATATTATATATAATATGTGTGTTTGTTGACAGTCCGTTGCTTGGTGACATATATCCATATATGTTGGTTGTTGACATGTCTGCTATATTTAGTGTATATATGGATCGATACTTCATTATAATTAGCCATTCATGTTAAGACTGTCTAGTGATTTGTTCACACCCTTTGTCTGGACATTCATATATATTTCGCATCCACAATTTGTGTGACTTACACTTACTTACACTTTGGTGTGATACCACTTATTGCTTCTCCTTGTGTTTGGAAAATAGAAGTATCATCGCAAACCTAGTGGTCTTCTGATTTCCGCCTTCTTGCGTCAGGACTATTAGTTTCTCGACCAGTACATAGGAATAATTTGTCGACGAGTACATAACAGAAATAAGGGCTCAAACTTAGATATGATGGCAAAGATTTGTAGTTCAGGTGGATGATTTTGATGTGGTTGGTTGTGTTCTCTGAGCTGCCTGATTATTTTGCGAAGCTTTCATCGCCCTACTAGGCGACATCTTCAGCGCATACTTCAATTTAAAGTGAGCTTTTAGATTTCTCTACGAGTTTATTAATCATCTCCCCTGGTGACCCTGGACGTGAATGGTTGCTTTTGTGTGTTTTCACATCCTCTAAGTTACTTGTATTGGAACTGATTGTTACTCTGAGTCAAACTTATCAGTGAACACAAGAAGAGGGCCTATAACAACTGACTTATCGGCTTCTGTCACTGCATCGCTAAGTTCGAGTCTCTGTGGGCATATGAGTTCGCTAAAGGGTGAAACACATCAGGTTGACGAGTACGAACAAGCAGGAAACCCAAACAGCTTTGGCGTTTGTGCTACACTGAACAAATAGTATTATTTATATTTATTTAATTCCTTTCATTTTGAGAAACCTGAAAGAAACAACCTCCTTTACCTACCTGGGGGCATCGTTACAACTACAGGCGGAACTAAAAAGCAAAATTCAGGAAAGCAATACAAGCCTTCATTTCTCTCTAATCTGTGTGGGGCAGATCAACAGCACAACTTAGACTGAAAATGAAAATAAGATCCGGATTATCAACTGCAATGTGAATTCAGTGCTAGTCGCCATACGGCTCAGAGACTTGGCCAGGGCATCACGAGAGCAACTTCTAACAAACTAAAGATATTCATCAACAGCCAGCTGTCTTCGCTCAATACTCAAGGTCAGATGGCCGGAAAAGATCACCAGCAGGAATCTCTGGTAATGAGCGAACCAACCCGGCAGGAACCGATTGTGCAACAAATACGCAGGAAGAAATGGAGATGGATTGGCCTTACACTGAGTAAACAAGCCATCAAGTGATATCACACGCTAATCTCTTTCTCGACTGGAGCGTGAATGAGAAGCGGCGAGTTAGTTGTTCGTTGGTTCGGGGATGACATAGAGTAGGAGATGATGCTAATAGGAGATGAAAGCATGCGAGCAGACGTGGAGTCAGGTGAAAACGTTGGCAGAGAACCGAACGCAATGGAGACTTGTGACTGAAGTCCTATATTCCTCTATGAACTAAAGGAAACTATATATATATATAAGCGAAAATTTTCCCCTAAATCCGTGTCTTCTTGTCAGTCCAACGTTATTCCTGAGAACATTTAGGAATGTAAAATAATGTTTTCCTGTTCCCTAAAAATAAGAAACCTTCCAACTTTGCTGGAAGGCAGAAAAGAAACAAAACTGCAATTTCACTATGAAAAGATTGTAAGTCCGAGTTTGTCACTTCATCAAACTTTGATTTATTCTAAAAAATTGCCCAAATTCTAAATTATTACATAGATTAAAATATGTCAAAAAGTGTGTCATTTGGGTTTATAACTTCCCAACAATATTCCCATTTGACAAATAAGTGAGTGAGTATGTGTGATTTGAAACCCAACAAGAAGGAAACTGTGTCAACTGTATAAACACATTGTGTGTGTGTGTTTTGAGCTTACTGCTCACAGGCAATTGTGAATGTAAGTATTTGTGACAACTGTATGTGTCAGCTCACAATAATTTTGCTATCTATAACTTCTAACACGTTTTGAAAATATCAATATTCAAATATTTGCTTATTTCTGTCATCACAGAATCATTAGCAACTCCATACCAGCCATGTCAATATATGTATATGTATACAACATGTAGTGGTCTATTATTGAGTAATGGGTGGTGACAAAATTGATATAAATGATATAAAAGTTGTAAATCATGTGGTACTCAGCGGCACAAAGATAGAAATTTGATAAAGTTGAAATTGCCATCATGCCATCCAGTTCAGAGACTGACTCGGAATTCCATTTGTTGGTTGTTTTTTTTTCTAAAAAGGAGATCTGATGATTCTCCTCAAACATACGTCCACAGGAAATCAACATGGAATGGTCAGTATACAAATTTCCATAGTTGGTTCCCCTTAAAAAGTAAGAGAAATCTGATCCACTCCTTATCCTCAAGAATAAGGAGGATATGTTCAAGTGATACAATCGATGGGGAACTAGGGCGACTCAGACAAGTTCTCACAGAGAATGGATATCCTCCAAGATTTATCGAGAAAAACATGAAGTTTAGGGAGAAGCCTGAAAGAATCCAGACGGTGCTGAAGAAACTGCTAATTATGAGTGTTGAATTTAAAGGTGATACCGCAGCTGAGATCCTGAAGAATCACTTATGCAGATCACTGAGGAAAGCCTTCTTTATGGCTGAGCTACGTATGGATTTCTACAGCCGACAAATGATCAACGGATGTGTGGAGGAAAAACTGCCGCTTCGGGCCACTTCAATGTGTGTTTATAAATTCACATAGTCGTGTGGAACTAGCTATATTGGCCCTACAAAGCGCACACTTTCCAAACCCATCTCTAAGCATTTGCTGTCATGGTTAACAAAAGAACAATGCAAGTCAGTTACCAGTTTAATTCTCGAGCACCTGGTGAACACATACCAACCACCTCCACCAGAGTCGTCTTTCGATATCCTCCACAAAGTGAAGCCAAGTGGTACAATGAGCGTCAGGTTTCGGCATTTGGGTATAGCGAAGGCTCTGGCGATTTGTCAATACAACCCTGAACTCTGTATACAGAAAACGTTTGTCCAGTCTCTTATTCTGCCTTCGTCTTTATCTCTTCACTAATCGTTCCCTGTAAAAAATTTTGATTTTTTTAAAAATTTAACGTTTAGTTTGCTTTTGCTTTAATATTTAATTCACTATTATCCCTCTCATATGCTCCCTCTGTACATTTCACACCTTCTTCACACTTATTAAATGAACATTCAAGTACATTTATCTTCAAGTATAAATACGACTGTACAGCTAGCCTCTGAAGATGATTTCGTCGATAAAGAAAAGAGAATTTTCTTCGCTGAATTTTATTTTCTCAATGACTGAATAGGTATTTTTGGTGATATGCAACATACTTTGAGAAATCTCTGTAGCATTTTACTAAAACTACTGACTCCTATATGTTCAATATTTACTAAAATTGAAGAATTCACGATTATTCTCAATGCAGAAGTCCATATAAATTTAGCACAACATCACTTCTGTAGTCGAATTCACTAAATTTTACATTGTCGATATTGAAAAAGTCATTAGATTAGTAATTTTGAGGTTAACAATAGTAATAATAATAACGTTGGAATAAGACATTTAGATGACAAATTTCGCGACGTTATATCATTTCGTAGTTTTTTCACAACCCCTTTACAGCTAACACGGTTAACAGTAATAATAAAATAAAATGCATGATAATTACTCACTTATATCAAAAACAAAAGTACATACTAATTAATGACCAATCATACATAAATAGCTCAAGTAGTCAATGGTAGACGAAGGTTGAAGTTTATTGTGTGTTTTTTTACACATAGTTTAGGATGTATGTGAATAATCCAAAGTGCTTCCATCACCTTCAATATCCAACCTTGAATTAGAGTTATGTGATGAAATAATTGTGAAGCAGTCATTATTATTGATTTTGTGACCTGATATTATTAAGTGTTTTGCAATGGATGAGACTGATTTATATTCGGATTAATCGCATTGGGATTTTCTGTATGATTTAGTAGCTATTTTGGAACATGTCCTTTTTGGCGGCATTGGAACATTCTGTTGGTTCTACCTATAGAGATGCGGCGGTGGCATAGCGGTTAGGACGCTCACCGATCATGCGCAGGTTACGGCGTTCGATCCTCGGCCACCGACGCACTCCTTAACCTCGCTAAGACAAAAATAATGCTGGTAAAGAGGAAAGGCTAGGAATGAGGCTAGCAACCCCATCCTGTAAAAATAATAAACACTGCTACAGAATCTTCAAGCCACTAGCTTGAAGCCCTATGTTCCACTGGGGAACGTGAAGGAAAACAATATAGTTGTCACTGCACCTGCAGGTGAACTTGTAGATACAGTTTGAAGTAGAGTCCGCAGAATTTCGTTCTTTAATCGTAGGTACAGGGATCGAAAATGTTCAGCAGGTGAAAAAAAGAGATGGGACGTAAAGTGTGTACGTTTGATGGCTTACCGATGTCTTTTTGCTGTCAACTGAATAATCTGGTCCTCATTGAACGGTAGGTTTATGAAGATAGCTTTCTTTGGTACAGAAGCTGTCTTTTCGAGATGTGGTCTATCTTCACTATGACTATTAATAAACTTTTTCGGATAACCATTACCTAATAAGTAATATCATCTCACGAAATTTTTCTTCTAAATGCCTTATTCAAATTTATCAAAGAAGGACTAATTGTTTTTGATAATGAAGTTGTCTAATTTGATCTCTCTGATGACTGTGTGTGTGTCTGTATGCGTATTCTGTTCTTCCATTTTCAGCTTTAATATGTTTAAATGATTACAGTAGCCGTAAACGTAGTGCTGAAATCGCTCGTGAAGTCTGGCAAAAATCAATGATTGAATTGATTTATCAACTGACGCAAATCTATCCACCAGACAGATCGATACAGATTGACACGCTGAACAAAGATACATTGGTTTACTTCAAACAAATCTTGGAAAAGCTTAGACCTGTAAAATTATGCCAGTATTCTGACCATTTAAGTTGGCAATGGGGACGAAGAATGTACGAGTAAGTAAAGTGATGTTGGTAGCATAGGTTTCATTATTATTATTATTATTTTAAATTTGTTTGTGAATCTCCCCAGTTTCTTGTTTCTCTGTGTAAAAGGGGTTTCAGTTGCTCATGACACAAGAGTAAGACACTACTTGGTCCTAAATCAAGTATTGTGCTTCAGTCTGTTTTGTCTTTTGTGGTTTGTTTTCAACTCGTACATGAAAAAAGTATTCCTTAAAACTGACTTTACTAATTGCCGAAAGGAAGCTAAAACAACCGTTTGTACAGAATGAGATTCTCATTAGCAGGTGCGTACAACTTAGAAAATTAATTAAATTTAAACTACGGTGAAATGTTTTAACAGACATGCACAAGCGACATGATTTCATTCCGCTGTGAGTAAAATTTATTTTGATAAAGTCTCACAGAGATGTTATAAAGTGGTGTGTTTACTGATGACCATGTTTCGAGCACAATTTATTACTGCTCATAATCATCTCACATCAAGGCACTACTCGCACAACTTTATAACCTCCTTTATATAATACCGTTATTTTCAATAACTTGATCTGATTGTTTGTAGCACTTTCCATATTTCTGGTATCAATGATGAGTCATTCTTATTGCACGTGCTGGGTGTAGACTCGATGAACCAGGATATAGTAGGCAATCGGTGGCACAGTGGTTAGGGCTCTTGCCGACCATGTACATGGTCCGAGGTTCGATCCCTTGCCGACGTACACTTGATATCTATGGTCGGCTTGCGAAATTTGGACTACCGATATCCATGCTGCAGATTCCATAATTGTACCAAAAATACAGTGCGGAACTAAGGTGTAATCAAAAATAAAAATAAATCAACCTCTCTCTTTCTCCACATACCTGTATTACTCTTTGGAATTTTTACACTGTGCCACCCACCCCATTGTTTGGTTGTGTGTTAAAGCATGCGGTGCAATCGCTGAGTGCGTTTTTCTCATTTACTTATCTTCTTGAGGTCAACCATTCTAACCTTAGCTGAATTCGTATGTTTCGACAATTTGAATACCCCCGACCTACTAGTTTGACTGACCGATGTAGTTGACCTCACAGCCATTGCAGGGTATTTTGTAAATTATATTATTTATAGACAAGCATATTAGGCCTAAGACTTACAAAGAACAACCCACTACAGTGCAGAAGAAGATGGTCTACATGAATGTACCCTTCAAAAGTGACCTTCTGGCTGACACCTTGAAAAAGAGGATATCTACTGCTCTAAGAAGGACATTCTTCGCTGCCACACTACGACTGACATTTTCCTCCCGGCCATTGTTCTTTAACTACTCTAAAGACAAACTATCGCATTTGACCACTTCCATGTGTATCTACCAATTCACCTGCTCTTGCGGAGCGAGGTATATAGGTCGTTCGATGAGAGTTTTATCTAAAAGAGTTCAAGAACACTATCCCGCCTGGCTACGGAAAGGTAACAATGGAGCAATAAGGAGCGCCATTATTGAGCATATACTTAACACTGGTCATTCAATTTGCAAGGAGAAGTCATTCAAAGTCATCTATAAAGTCAAAAGAAGCCTTCCAAAATCGACAAGCTTCCATATACTTTCTATTGCCGAAGCCTTAGCGATTTGGATAGAAAAGCCTGAATTATGCACACAGAAGAAACTTCTCCACCCCCTCCTACTACCGTGGGTTTAATTTCAAGTTCATCTGTCATCAGCATTTTGTTATCAAAATTCTTTTTGCAATATTCGTATAATAATTTTTAGTAACTAACCCATTCAATCTTTTCACCTATTATCTAGTTTATTTTCATAATTGTCTCCATACTCCTTCACGAACATCTAATCTTTCTAAACATGTCTATATTACGTAACCCTACTCACATCTTACCAATTTTCAACCCACTTAGTTACAACTTTGATTATTAATCACACATTTTAATTTCTATATTATTTTGATGACGTAACCCTACTCACATCTTACCAATCCCCACCCCACTTAGTTACAACTTTGATTACTATTCACACAATTTAATTTCTTTATTATTTTGATGATGTAATCAACAACCCACACTAACTGTTATTTTGATTTTGATTTTGACAAACCTTATGTACACACAAAATTAATTGTATATTTTTGTGACTGTACAGCTAAGAGAATGAATTCGCCGAAAAGAGACTCTTCGCTGAACTAATTTGTTCTTATTTCAATGTCTTAATGGGTATTTTTCGCGGATTATATTATTTTGTTTAATTAGGTCAACCAACAGGGTCCTTTAACCTACACGGCTTGTCTCTGAGTGAGTTTGTAGGTATGAATGCCACCTTAATTCCTGCTTTATTAAGAATCCTTCGTAGGGTCTTAGATGTCCCCTTCATCCTTATATTGGTAAGACTACTGTAGATGCCGTTCTCCTTCTCTGATTGTTCGTAGAAGAATTCATCGTGAACATTCGCAATTCTAGCTGTAGGTATTTGTCACCGTTTTCAAATATTGACTGTGTTTTAACAAAGAACTTTGCAAAGAGGTTCACCACTTCAGTTTGCCATAATCTACATACCACACAAACGCAGACAGAAAAAAGAAATTCATAAGTACTATTATGAGTACAAATGTGCAGGAGAAAGAACAGTAACTTGGAAAGAACATAGGGTCTAATGGATCTAGGGGAGATTAAATGCATTCGTACCATTTAGAACAAATTTAGGTTATATCAACAACATTCTTCAACTATTGATTCTTAGAATCAGAACGATATCAACCAGGCAGCCTGTGCCTCCTCGCGTGGCTCAAACTAATTGCAAAGGACTTCGTCCATTGTTGACAGGTTTTAGTTTGGTCACCTCTCACTCTTTCCTGTCGTAATTCTATGTCAGCAAACATTGCTCGACGAAGAAAGCGACTTCTCAGTGACCGGAACACGTCTCCTAGCAACTTTTTCGATCGACTTATCCTCCTTATCTAGTGCTCTACGCCTAGCCTCAGTATTAATTATCATGGTAACGCAGGAGTCAAATCACAAACATCTGCGTTCAGAGACATTTAGTTTTTTTCATTTGCGAAGCCCACACGTCACATACATAAAGAAGAAGAGAACAAATTACTGTGCGGCATACGCATCTTTTGTTTGATAGTTGGATATCATATCTACTCCAGAGAGGATGTTAGTTAGCAGATCCCGTACGAACGTCTTATATCTGTCAGGAGATTTTGTTCTCTTTGCATGCACATCTTTCGACTTCTCTTTCCTCTACCTCAATATTTTGCGTATACTTTAATTTTTGCTTACGATAAGATTACAAGTTTTTCGAAAATATTTCAAGAACATTAAAGATAAAGATGGAAGCATTGATGATGCCCGTCCAAAATGAATTAACCACTTAGAAATCTGTGGACTACTCCTACTGCCACAACTAGTCTACAGGTATTCATTTACTCACCTGAAAGTCTAATTATTGCTTGTTATCCACAATCTACTGTTTCTAGGCTAACAACCTAAAAACGTTAACTATTAGCCTACGTCTGTAAAGTGATGACGTTTTTATTAGCATTTTTGAAGAAACCCTGATATTAGACTAATTCATCTGTGTTTACTTGAAAAATAAGTAACCTGTACATAGACTGGTGTTGAATTAGCGAATTAAAAGTCGACCGAATATCCTATAATATGAAGTAAGAAATGATTTATGTTTATTTATTTAACGCTGACAAGTATAACTAATTCTAATCCTCTTTTTTTCGCTTGCATTTACCGATATAACAGTGATAAGTGAAAGTGATCAGTAGGTGATACTTCTTATTGTAATTTGTTTTTAAGTGTTTTTGGTGGAAGAACTAAATTCGTTAATATTTTGAAGTTATATTTTGATGAATTGGTAAGATGTGTTTAACTTATACGCTGAAATACCGGAAACACCTGGAAATGATGTGTGATTTTATTTATTTATTTATTATTCCGTTGGGTTCCTAGTGGAATATAGGGAGGGGCTTCAGTAACCCATCTCCACTTTATTCTATTTAGTGTTGTCCTCCTCATCTTGCTCACCTCACGAGTTAGCATAATTTCATCTCTAATCTCCGACTGCTCGACACACAATCTTCTCAAAGTCACCCCCGCACCGATGACCCACGCTTCACTTCCATTGGATTCCAATCGAACGATGAAGGCGATGTCATTCATTGGCCTCCTCAGTGTGTGCCCAATCCATCCATCCATCTCCATTTTTTCCCCAAACATATTTGTTGAGCGATTAGCTCTTGCTTCTTGGTTTGTTGCCAATCAGCCATCCATAGTTTCTTGTTTCTGATTCTTTTTGGCCATTTTATCTTCAGTATGGAGCCAGTGGGTGGTGGTGGCGGCCATCGATAAAAGTCTCCACTAGCCTTTTGGGAATGCTTCCTGTGAAATACGGACAGTGTCAACTTCTGACCCATATAGAAGAATCGACTACTGACTGACTAACTACGCATTTGTGTTGAACAGAATCCAGATCTACTTGTTTATGCCAGCTAAGTGAGTGCGGACGATTTCCAACTTGGTTTTTCAGTTTGATGAAGGTGTGAGTATCTTGCCTGCCCAATTCTGGCTGGCTGGCTTTGATATCTTCATTCGTTCTGTTGGCTGTGGTTAAAACCTTGAATCCTAACCGGACAAGTGAATCCAGGAAGTAGCCTCTGTCAAATATCTTTCGATTTGTAACATACTTTTATTTCATTACCTTATTTTCAAGAGCTAATCTGATTTGTTTCAAGTCTGGTCACGGATTAATACCAGTTAAAGAATCAATGGAAAACCAAGAAGTACTAGAAGGCTGTGTTGTCCTAGTTCGGGACTCACCGACAAGACCTTCTGGTTATAATGCAGTCTTGCAAACCACTCAGCCACTGGGCCTAAAAACAAGTCAAATCCCTTCAGAAAACTCTTGAAAATTAATCTGTTGTTCAGGACTCAGTTACCTAAGTTCCAGTGAGAAGTAGTGACTAGTGCAGTGGATCATGTTGAATGTAAGACCAGTACTCTGCGATGACACTAGCTGGTGCTAGTTGCACTGGAATCAATAAAATTGGTATAAGCTGGAGTTGATGGACTGGCCACTGGATCGGTTTCCAGCGGTTGAATTGTCTACAAGCTTCCCTTGAGACTGGAAGGACCTGGTTTCGAGCCTTGGTGGGTGCATGTCACCGAAGAGTCCCAAGGCAGTAGGGAACAGCCATCCAATACTGCCTGATTATTCTATCTCCCACTTAACGTCTTCCTGAATTTTTTTAATATCTACAGCACAGGTGATACTTTCTGCTTAGCTAGAATATTTCGCCTGTATGACATGAAGCTGTGCATATGTGCGCAGTCATAGAATTCATTGGTTTATTATATTTTTGTTATAAATTGACCGACTACTCATATTATACATCTAAATGCATTGTTTCTCACTGTATTTTAGCATTATGCACACAATCGTTGTGAACGTGGATAATGAACCGATCACTTTTCTACCGAATGGTGGATTAAATGTCTCCAGATTATACATTTATAATTCCAGGATTACTGATGGTCAAATGAAATGGTATAGGGTAAATTATTATCATTATTCAGTGTGTATACTGTATAATAGTTGTTCTTATGAAAAACGAGTTTTTCAATATCTTCTTTTGATGAGTTGACGGTTCATCGGTAGAATGTTAACCAGCCACACTACACACATGGCCCAGGGTTTCGACTCCTGGCCAACGCAATCCTAAACCTCTCTAAGATGACAGGAAGATAGGTGAAGAGGGAAGGTCTATTGTGAAGCTAGCAGTTCTACCCCGTCAAAATAAGGCCAGCGCATCCGCAGCATCAAATTTCAGGATTGAAACCTTATTTTCCACCTGGGGAGTTAATTAACAAAATAATAATATTTAATTGAATTCTAGATTTTCCCATCGATTGATTGGACCAAAGTGCTCGGCCTCAGGTTGACATGTCAGCTTCTTGTGCAGATATTCTGACGATGTCTGGGCATTTAGTTAGAATTCAGTTGGTGGATGGTGACTTGCGGTGGAATCCAGGATGCGCACTTCGTCCTATTTGGGATTCCACTGCTAGTCACCATCGACCAACTGAATTCTAATTACATGCCCAGACATAATCAAAGCATCTACACATGAAGCCAACATGTCAACCTGAGACCAAGCACTTTGGTTCAATCAACCGATGGGAAAATGTAAATTTAATCCAATAATTGATATCACCCGTTAAACAAGAGGTGGCTCTCCTGTCGCATAAATGGTCAAGTGGATAACGCTTTGGCGTTTGAAAATATGGGCACTGGTTTTGAGCCTTGGTGCGAACATCATCATTACTCACTGGGGAATGCAGGTACATTAGAATGTCGAGTCCCAAATAGGACGAAATGCACATCCTGAATACCACTGCGGCTTGTCACCATCCACCAGTTAAATAATAATCATGCGTCGGTAGCACAGTGGTTAGGACTCTCGCCGACCATGCACATGGTCCGAGGTTCGAACCCCTTCCGACGCACACCTGATATCAATCGCTGGGCCGCAAAATTTGGACTACCGATATCCATGCTGAAAATTCCATAGTTGTACCAAAAATACAGCGTGGAATTAAATTGTAATGAAAAAAGAAATAATTTCGTATGTTGTTATTAGTCTTGCGACCAATAAAATATGTATAGAATACACAATACTGTCACATCTGCAGATCACGGTGAGCTGCATCATCGGAACATTTGGATATACATAGACTGAGGACGACAGACCCCGCTAGGATAAGTGATTCACAGAATTATCCATTATTGTGTAGGCACATGGCGTCGATGGTATAGCGGTTAGGACGCTCGCCGACCATGCACATGGTCCGGGGTTCGATCCCCGGCCGACGCACTCCTTTACTTCACTAAGCCAGAAATAATCCTGGTGAAGAGGAAAGATTGGGCATGAGGCTAGCAACCCCATCCTGTAAAATAAACATTGCTACAGAAACTTCAAGCCACTAGCTTGAAGCCCTATGTTCCACTGGGAACGTGAAGGAAAAAAAATGTGTAGGCACATGTATACAATCATAAAACAGGGTGAAATTGCCAAGTAATAAATACATAATAAGGTGGAAACAGCCAGAGAGAAAGAAATCATGGAGTCTTTGTTTTATCAAACCAAAAACCCCACTTATGTATGTAACAGCAATCCCTCATACATGGAACTCTCCACAAAAAGTTCCACCTAGAATATTAAAAAGCAAGCATATTTTCACATAAATCTACATACTACTGATTGACAGAGATAAGTAGTTGTATACGACTCATATCAACAATCAGTAGTTGTGTGAATATCTTCATGTGATTGTGAGCAATAAACAATAGTACTTTATCGCCTCATCTCATGTTGCTTAAACTCACACAATATAGAATCAATCATATACTACCCTAGTACCCTAACCTATTCCTGAATTATTTTGTTTTCAGTAAACACATTGACAGGGCAGCGGCGTTTCCACCTTCTTACAATTCAAATTAATTGGTTCCTGTTTTTTTGTTTGAATTAAATCTCGAAAAATACCCATTTATTCATAAGTAAAAACACAGGTTATATATATATATATATATAAGGTATATATACGTACATTGACTGAGCAATTATTTAGTGCCACTTAATAACCTTCTTCTGTAATATAAATACGACTGTACAGCTTGAAAATGAAGTCGTTGAAAAGAAATTTCTTCGCTGAACAAAAACTGTGTTTGAATTAAAGGCAGAATACTGCTTTCCTTCAAAAATATGGATCTAACTGAGAGATTTAATAATAATAATAATCTGCTTTATTCCAAAACAGTACTTGTGATACAGAATGGAATTCTCAGCATTTCACCACAGTATTGCATCCAGTTGGCACATTAACAATAAATAAATAAAATTCTACAAAGATTAAGGGTAATCTCAGTTAATTTTGACAACAACCTATTAGCATGCTGGTAGCAAAGCCAGAAGTGAACAGAGTATTTGAAGGTGTTAGAGAAGTAGATACTATCATATTTACTGGCGTAAGCGGTAACAAAAGGTCGAGATATACAGAGAGTGAGCGAACGAAGTAGAATGTTTGAAGTAGGGTTTGTAAGGAAGAAAGAAACAAAACAGCACATAACAGAAAAAAGGAGGAAAGCAAAAGAAAGAAAGAAAGCGTTGTACCTATAAATGAAATGAATTGGAAAGACGAGATCCAGTTGTTCTACTGACTATTTAATAAGTTGTAGGTATCATGCCTAATGCTTTCTTTATCGCACAGAACACGAGCTGAATAGGGTTTGGTTGAGTTTTTGTACTTTCTAATGCGAGCATATCGTTTTCTATATAGGCTTCTGGTTCAGCATGACGAGATACAAGGAAAGAGTTGTGAATGAAGAGGGTGGTGTGAGTTAGATAGACAGAATGGATTTAGCCCATTTTTGAGTCCAAGCGTCTGTCGAACAGAATATTAACAAGCTGGTTAAGTGGCACTTTGCTTCCTCTGCTGACAACCTTTAACATCCTACGTAGTAAGATACAGTCCTTCTTAAGTAGTCCTGGAATAACTAAGGGGGGACAATAGAGAATAATAGGCAGGATGCAAGAGTTAACGAATCGTAGGAGTAAGGGTTGAGTTGGGTTATTCCAGAATGT
This sequence comes from Trichobilharzia regenti, assembly GCA_944472135.2. NCBI lineage: Eukaryota > Metazoa > Platyhelminthes > Trematoda > Strigeidida > Schistosomatidae > Trichobilharzia > Trichobilharzia regenti. Next base: position 152,125,728 of record OX235270.1, read on the forward strand.
CTTAACTTCTTGATGTAGAATGTAGGACGGAAGAACCTCTAAGCATTTACTAAAAATGCTTCGATTTCTATTAATGAGTTTTTATCCATCTAATTATCATTAGATGTATCATATTTTCAAATATTTGTATTTATTTTAACAGTGATGATATTTTTTTGGTGAGTTAAATGTAATTATTCATTCGTGTGTGAAATTTTCCTTCGAAATATCAGAGTCAAATTGATCAAGCATAACATTTGGTTTTTGTAGACAAATTTCTCGACCAATGAACTAACCATACAGCCTTATTTTTAACTGAAAACACCCTTGACAGTTATCAAAGTTCTGACTTTAGTAATACTCTGAGCTGAGTAGATCCTTTAGCTCTCATATTTTGAATAAGAGTGTGGACACTTTCAGTGAATTTGTCTGAGTAATAATCATTTCAGTTAGAAATAACATAATCAAGTTTCAGGCGCTCTTAGAAGTTGTTATTATTATTCAAGTTGAGCTCAGTACATGCATTATATTATCTCTGGTTTTCAGGTGGGAACCTGGTCTATGAGTAGTAAATGGGGAAGGAGTAAATCGAAGCTGAGAATTGATGGCGTTACTTGGCCTGGTGCAGCGAATTCGCCGCCTAAGGGTCGACCAAATAAATTCAAGCTACGGGTGGTTACAATAAAAGAGATACCCTTTGTAATTTATACTAAAGCTCAAGTAAGAAGACATTTTAGTTTTCCAAATAAAATGATGTTTCTTTTTTAATCCTAAATGAATGAAATCGCCAGCTACGAGTAAGTCGACAGGTGGTGATGTTTGCAATAAAGTTGAATTGTGGACAATGAAAGAAAAACTTTAGTTGACTGACCAACTGGTTTCCACATAGAAATACTTTGCACAGATGGGTAGTACTTTTAGTTTGTCACACTCCATGTAGCACAAAAAGCAAGGAAAAAAGTAACGAGAGATTCAAAAGAGAGATAATAAACAGAAATATACGGCAAGGAGAATAATAATATGGAAGAACAACAACGTTTTAGTGGATGTGACAAAGGGTGAATGCATCTCCGCCACTGAGAAGATTTTGAACCATATCACCAATTGTCTCCAGCTCCGACCGGGAAGTCTACACCTTCCTAGGTGGCTAGCTTAAACTAACTGTTGTGGATTTCATTGACTGATGAAGCCATGTTTTGGTTTGACGACCACTAACTCTTTTCCAACTTGATCGTATGTCAGCTAACAGTGCCCTTGGTCGAGGTAGGCGATGGATGGTTAGACGTGAGTAACACATGTCCTGGTCATCTCACCTGATGTAATTTCACAACCTTGTGAACTGATTTCCCCCCATTACCCAAGACTCGACCGAAGCCTAACTTCAATATTTCCCATCTTATTATACCACCGGCACAGAAGATAGAACGCTGACATCTATGATCAAAGACAGCTGGCCAGCCTTTTCGCGGCTTCGATTTTCAATGACCATGTCTCACAGCCAGTCATAAATAGGGACATAGCAGACCTATGAGAAGTACAGATGCCATTTGTCCTATAGCCAGCCGCATGCCACATCTACTTCAGAGATGGAATAAGTTGGCATATGCCAAACAAGCCTTGTGTATCCATACTGAGGTGTCATCAGCGATCAACCGGCTGGCACTGGCTGATACAACTTCCCAAAATAATGAAGTGGTCAACACGCTCAGCCACCACTTCACTTCTGTCTACCTCTAAGCTGGAAGTCAATATAGTCCAGTCCAGTCCAGTTGCACCATCATACACTTGACAGGAGCGAATCGCATGCCAAATATTCAAAGATTGCTGCTCAGGGCGTTTAGAATACTCTACATTTTTCCACAGCCTTCACCTGCATGTTTTAAGTCTACGAGGTTATACCTGGGAAACACGTCAATGCACAAGTCGTTGAAGTTAGTCAGGGGTAATTCCATTAGTAGATCTATGATGAAATTGAATAGAAATGGGGACAGTGGGCATCCATGACGGACACCAGTGGTGACAGATGACAACTCGCCGTAATCTCTTACTTGGCTGGCTGCATGAGTTCGAGTAGAGTGCCTTGATCAGCGCAGTGTATTTTCTTGACACTCGCTTCGCAACCAAACATCGCCATAGTACCTCTCGGTTGACGGAATCGAATGCTGCTCTCAGGTCAAGCAATATGACGATTGTTGGATGCCAGTGAGTGTGCCTATGTTCCGTTTCTGAATCTGTCGAATGGCGAAGATATGATCGATACGCCCTCTTCCTTGTCTAACGCCTGGCTGGTTCTCTCGTGTTTGTTTCCCCCGAGCACCACAATCAAAATAATTTCAAACGCTTCAACATAATGATAAACGTCCTATCATAAAATAATTCTATTTGATAAAACACAGCGACTCCGTATTATTTATAGATAACGTTTCCAGCATAACTTACTGATCATAATCATGTCACAGTGCTCATATAACTTTTAGATTCTGTTTATTTACTTCCATTATCTGTTATCCTTTGATTCTATTGTTGAAAATGTTCCCCTTATCTCTGGTAAATAAACATTTTCAGCATGTTTATCATAAATGCATATCAGTAAGTATGCTCCGTTGATAACGGTTGTATTAAAGGTTTGAGATGAAGATTTTAAACATTTCAACTAAATTAACTATAATTTTGTCAATGACTCGTCGAAAGTCAGTCTGTTTTCCTTTTATTCCTTCACGTTTTCCGTGGAACATAGGGAGGCTTCAAGCTAGAGGCTTGAAATTTCTGTAGCGGTGGTGATTATTTTCCAACCTTTTTACTCTTAACCAGCATTATTTCTGGCTTAGAGAGGTAAAAGAATGCGTTGGTGGCCGGGGATCGAATCCCAGACCATGTGCGTAGTCGGCGAATGTCCCTACCTCTGTGTCACTGACGCACAGAAATCACTCTATAAGTTGATGATATGTCTGCGCATGACTTGGTGCTTAATCCGGCGACATATAAATGCCAAGTGACAGTCGTTTTTGAATGAGAACAATAAACCCTGATCTCAAAATCTCTCTTCATTTGATTTGGACACACGTCATGCAAAGTAGCACAAGCGTCTAGTAGTTAAAGTCAAATGCTGAAAATAGTGTGTCTTCTGGGTTCATACTACATTCAAGTCGAAATCATACCTGCTATCTACGCCAGCGAACCCACTTTACCACTCTGTAAAATTTTAAAGATAACTTCATCAAATCCAGTAGACCACACACACACACACAAAATACCTCAGTCTGAGGTAGACTGAAGTCGGCAGTAATTCATGCTATCACCAGATAACTCCCTTTCCTATTTGATTTAATTAAGACTATCCAATTCCTGTATTTATTATTATTATTGTTCCCTTGGGTTCTGGGTAAACGTTAGGGATTAACCAACACGTTCCCATTTCACCTTTTTCTCTGAAGTACTCTTTGGCTGACTGCACTATTGCCCACAAGTTTGCATATCCTTCTCACACCATCTGTTCCATGTAACCCTTCAACCTACACACACCTCAAAGCATTCCATTCGAGTCCCCTTGGAAAGACGATCTGGTGCTTGATTTCATTTCAGAGTGTGTTCAGTCCATCTCCATTTTCTTCAGAATATTTGGTGAGCAACAGGTTCCTTATCCGTTTGTTCCACTTTATAATTTCTCGTTGATAATCCTTTCTGACCAGACATTGTGGTGAGAGCTGGCTGTTAGTCAAAGTTGGTGGACAGTAATTTACGTCCACGTTTATGTCCCGAATATTGGTCGTGAGAAAAATGAGAACGAAGGCTGTGCGTAGTCGGATACAGTTTGCATATAGATGAACTGACACTCAAGAAGCAGTCACAAAGAGATGCAAGGTTAACTTTCAGTGAGAAACAATCAGTCAGAAGACTGTGTTTTTCTGCTAACAATAATCTATAATAATATACATGAAAATCGCTAAATATGTGTTGATTTCCTTAATAAACGATCTGTTGCCTGGCCATTGTCTTCTGTTGTTACAACATGTGATCATGAGTAAGGGACCAGGGAGGTCAGCTATTGATAAAATTTGCCGAACTGTTGGCAAATGCCTTTCGTGCAGCGAATCACAGGGGAAGCAATGAATGAATTAATATTTGAGTTGACAACCTGAATTTTGTTGTTTATGCTGAGTTTAGCAGATTTCCAAATCTATTTTAGAGTGAACAAGGTCTGTCTTGCTTTTCCACTTCTAGCTTTAACACTGTACCCTGTACTTCTCTTTGTAATTGGAACAATGCCTCTTTCAAATTTCCCGCGTTGATAGCGATCGGAGCTTGTTGTTGGTTAGTTAGTTGTTTGGTTGGTTGGTTGGTTATTTCATCACCTTCGTCCTCTCTGTGTTAAATCAAATTCATGTTTTCATTTCCAGCCTATGCTGCCAACTTATTATTTTTCGCCCGTTAAATAATCGAGTTGATGAAACATTAGACATAAATCGCCCGCGAATTCGAGATCTGGAGTTTTCTTATGAGTTTTGTCTGTCACATAGTCCGGTCCACCGTAAATAGGAATATCATCATAGGTTATAGTATGCAGTCTATTCTAACCGCTGTCTTCATTCGAAAGACTTCATTGGGTGTTTTCTGTTGTGGTGGATCACCTGGTAGGTGGCATTGTCACACACACAACTGTCGAATATGGGTGATAAATGTTTGAGGCACTGTACTCCTCAGTTTTAAAGTGGTTTCCAAATTACCTACAAACCAGCTCTTTCGAAGACGTTTTCGTGTAATAAGTTGTAAATAACACTCTGACTTTTGTTTAGGTCCTCTGCTCAGTTTACTGAAAATACACACTGAAAAAAAACATATCGGTGCGGAAAAGTCTAATAATTAGTTAGTCATCTTGTCACTAGCATATCTTTTATCTGAAGTAGTTTTAAGATACAAATTTATTATGTAGGGGACTTTCTAGCGAGCTCAGAAACACACCATATGAATGTATGTGTAAAACTTGGGCACTGTGGTAGTAAGTAATTCCATATTAGTGACATATATTAAGTGACAGAGCACAGAAACTATGTAGTACCAAGGAAAATCTAAGACAGGAAGTCATATACATCAAAACAAGTCTTGAAATTAATAATCACCCTGGTAAATTAAACAGGAAATATGTAGGGAAATGTAAAAATAAAATAAATAATGATAGTAGTAATATTGATGATAATCATAGTATTAATAATAATAAAGACGACATGCATGCCAAATATGTGCAAGACAACAACAACAATAAGGAATCTAAATCATCAGTAATAATTCCATACAAAGAAAGAACCTCGGAAACCCCTTTTCGTAGAATTCTTAACAATGCTAGCAGGAATAAAAGTGACTGGCATTCAAGCCAACAAAAAACTCAATTAGAAACAAGCTTTGTCGGTTAAAGGATCAACCCTGCGGAGCCTTTAAAACAAAACAATTTAGTCGATCTAATATCCTGCCTCCAGTGATTGTCAGGTCAAATACATAGGTCAAACTAGTGGAACAGGGGCAGTCAGACTAGCCGAACATAAAAACCTAGCGGGAAAATATAGATTGGTCGACCCAAATAAGATAAGAAATCTAGAGAATAGTTCAGCTATACCACTCACTACATGCAGTTATACACAACCGTATAATATACGATGGATGGGATAAGGTGACAGTTTCAAAATCTAACGTCACAGGGTGTAGCGAGGGAGAGATTGATAACAGAAGCTTTGTTTATCGAATCAGCTGAGGGAGAATACTTGCAGTAAGAATGACTCAACACCTGTCCACCCAGATATCTGGAAAATTCTACTACCCAAATGACGACAAATAGGAGAGAACGAAGAAAACTATAAAACTCAAGTTTCGTAGTCGTGTGATAAGTGATATGATTATAAATAATAAATTTTGTTCGAAACTATGTCATCCAGTAAATAATACTGTTCCACTCACTGTGTGATACATCTAATAAACCAGCTAATACACTAACGGATCAAATATTATAATAAAAAATCCAACCTAATGATACTCTAACAGTATATTACAAAAAAATACAGCAATGAGTTATATAAACTAAACTGGTTACTTGGTTATACAGTTAAAGCCCACCACAACCAATTAATTATATATAATCTACATTAGTGTTCACCACTGGAGTCGTATCTTGTTGGTAGAAGCTGTGCAGCGGTTGCACAATAACCTTCGGATGAGGATAAGAGGTTCCTGCAAAAATCCAAAGTATACACAGCACTGCTATTTGTGAAACAAGTACACAGTATAGACTAGTGAGAAGACGAGTGTGCATCGAGCAGCACACTGTATTTTTTAGATAGTATTCCTCAATTATGTTTATTTCGACATAAGTTGTTTTAAACAAAAGTTGTTGTACAATTCTTTTTTAATTTTCGCATCTAACAAAAACAGATATACAGTCATATTGTTACAGAGACCACAGATATGAGTAAATTACTGAAACTTTTACCTATACACTACTTGTATACGTAAGACTAACACATAGATTACAGGATCTCAGTCAGATTTTCCGACAGATGCCTACTGAATCTATGGCTGGTTATCCTATCTACAAATGACTATAAATAGGGACTAAGACTAAACCTCCAACCTACATGTTTCTCACCTTTTACATATTTCCCATCCTAATTACTGCTTCTTATTTTAAAAAAACATTCCATAACAAGGAAGGTGGAACATGTGATGCAAATTCAATTCCTTGCAAACTTCGGCCAGAATCTCTACAAGGTGAAGATATCTCCGGGAAAACTTCAATCATGCATAAAACACTTAGCTCAGTTGGAATAAATTCTATTCATAAAGATTTGCAGAAACAGACTAAACAAGAGATGTTCACATCCAGATGAACAGGTCGTCCGAGTCAAAGGATACAAACAATTCTGTAGTTTATGTCAATGGATGTTGTTCTGGACTGACAATGGATTTACTGATGGAATTAATGAAGGACTTAAACTTCGAAGTTGAAATGTTTGAAGTAATGGATGGTTTCTGGGGAGCTTGGACAGTAAGTCTATAATTGTTATATATATATATATATATATGTAAAGTTTTTACTGAAGTTTCAAGGCCTTTTTGAAAAGTTGAAAAACACTACTAATATTAGACGGTTGGCGAGGATCGGCCACCGGAAGGAAGCCTTGCACCTATAGTTGGTGGCACTCGCTAGTCAGCAAGACATATCTGTAGTCTTGGAGGAACTCATATTCGCTGTGAGATTCGAACTCGCATCAGACAATACACCCTGATGGTGAGCCACCCTAGGATGACGGTTATATTGTAACTTGACTGACAGAAGTCAGTCTGCAATGAAATGAAAGACTAGAAACACTACACATAGTTACTAACTAGTCTCCAGTCAAATGAAAAAGCACTACTACTCTTGGAAATAGCCAGTAAATGACCTGTGTGGGTGTGTGCCTGTTTTCAGATTTGCATGTTGCACAGCCGCTATATTTTTCAACAACACACTCAAACAGAAATGTGTCCAATGAATAAATATCCTATACTATAAGGTTCAAGTTTCTAACTTATGTGATTATAACTGGCGATATTATGATTATGAAGCGTCATCCACCAAAATAATACTGTTTCACTCACTGTGTGTAATAAGTATATCTAATAAACAAATTGATATTAGATTGAGAAGAACGTGTTTAATTATAAATAAAAGTCAGTCCGTTTCATTCTGGCACATCACATCAACAATCTGTTCAACTAAAATTTTGCTTTTTAATTTTGTTTTGAAAAACATCATACTCCATATGAAACTTAATATTTCTACGAGTTGATCACGGATTGATATCAGTTAGAGAACCATTGAAAACCAGGGAGAGAACAATCCCAGTCTTTGTATACAAAAGAAGTTTGTTCTACTTTTGTCTCTCCCTTGGCCTAAGTGAATTCTGTTCAAAACCCTCCCACCATTTCTTATCATCCATCTCCTTCGTACTTTTATATTTATTTAAACTCTGATTATCGTTCCATTTGATTTGACCTAATTTATTTATTTATTGAATTGTCTACATATATGCATATACTTACTTTGTTATTCTTATCACCTATATATAACCCTTCTCCACTTCGGCCTTCAAGGTTCTCACTTGAATATTTGCTACTACCACCAAGATCTGCGCCTGTGGTTGCTTCACCTAGGCTTACACCTGAGGCTTCCCGCTAGCTACAGGGACCCTCCTACTCGTCGCCGCCACTCTTTACCTGGACCAAGTCAGCTTGCCCTCACACTGCTAAGGCCCAGCTTGCAGCAACGATACGGTATAGGTCCAACGCTCGAGCGCCATCGATTTTCACAGCTGGTTGATTGGGCTCGTGAAAACACAACAAACCCTTAAAAACAAAAATACAGAAAAACTTAATATTTCCCCTTATGTAAGAATGAATCCTACTCATAATAATAGAAGCTCGGTTGTTATTCAAAAAAATAACAACTCTCACTCAATTATTATTCTGTTTATCAGCACCGAATTCGCTGTAAGGGATGAATGTTAAATAAAAAAAGAGAAATTGAAAAATTCACGAACAAATTTTTATTTAGTAATCTAATCACACACACACACACACGCATACCAGTTAGACAGTCAGTCATAGGAAATGAAATGAAATGCAGTTGTCTTGAGGACATATACATTTCCCAATGGATTAAAATGAGAAATTCTATGATTCTCCTCTTTTTCCTACCCAGCCCCTCTCCCTACTCTGCTTCTTCTTCTTGTTCTATTTTATTTCCATTCAAATGAGATGAACACAGTAACACTCTTCATACCGGCTTTTGCTTTCTCCTTGTTAGACAGAAATCTCCTGTAGGACATATAATTTTTAATAAGCAAGCGAGGTGAAATCGCCCTTTTCTGACTGAGAGATGAATACAAAAATAGAAGAAAAAAAGCAACATTTCGATGACATTTTTAGAGTTATTTTGTGTGTGTCAGCGAAAATGTTGATAAGCCTAATAAATATTATTTTTAAATAACAAGCCTCCTGGCCAAAATACTATCCCTTATGCAGAAACATGTAAGAGAAGAAAGCGTGTCTCTTCTTCTTCTACTTTTTTTTTAATGCAAACATGATGGTTTAAATAATTTATTTAAACTGCCAGTAGTTGATAAGACAGATTTCCCCTACGAAAACAAAATAACTGAGATGTCATGTGAAAATTTGAATTGCATTCGTAGATAATATGTGTATTTCAGTTGGTAGCGAATAGTGATACAGCTCCATGAAACTGGGTATCATTACTATTATATTACTGTTCCCAAGGGATTCCGAGGGGAACACAGTGCATCAACAGCTCTATGCTGTTCCCTGCTGTCTTGCTTAGCCATCTGTATGACTGACCATAAGTTTAGATAAACCAATAAGAAGACATAATTTGTCTGAATCGTGTAATGTACTTGCGCATAAAATATATTTCAAACAAGCTGATGACACACGGACTTGTCATAGGAATATATACGTGTAAAATTAATAAAGAGTTAAGAGATGAGAAAAAGATTACTTAGGTCAAGTTAAAAAAACATACTGAAGGTCAAAATAACAATCAAACCCTCTAAGTCAAATAGCAGAGGTAATAGAACATTATTATTATTATATCCTTTAATTCCTAGATGAGCATAGAGCTTCAGCCACGCATCTACATTGCGTCCGGTTCTCGGTCAACTTTTTCACCCCGCTCCAGGCCTGCCTACATGCTTTCATCTCCTCTCCACATGACCTCCTCCAAGTCATCATTGGACGACCAACTCGCTGCTTCCCTTTCGCCTTCCACTCGAACTATGGTTCGCCTAGTTATGTCACTTGATAGTTTCCTCAGTGTATGGCCAGCCAATCCACCTCCATTTCTCCCTGATTATTTGTTGTACAATCAGTTCCTGGTTGGTTTACTCACAGAGATCCCTGTTGGTGATCTTTTCTGACCATCTGATCTTGAGAAGTATTGAGCGAAGACAGCTGTTAATGAAGGTGTGTAGTCTGTTCGTCGTGACCTTCGTGATGCGCTGGCCATGTCTCTGGTCCGTATGGTGAGTAGCACAGATATCACATTGGAGTTGAAAATTCGGATCTTATTTTCATTTTCATGCTGAGTGATGTTGATCTCCACACAGATTTGAGAGAAATGAAAGCTTGTCTTGTATTGCCGATTTTCGCTTTTTAGTTCCGCCTTTAGTTGAAACGATGCTTCCCAGGTTATGTGTAGGTAAAGGAGTTTGTTTCTTTCAGGTTCCTCACATTTATGCAGCCTGATTGCTGTCTGTTGTTCTTGTTGCTGTTGGTGTTGGCCAGGAATCTTCATCACCTCTGTTTTATCTATGTTCACTTGAAGTCCTATCTTTGATGCTTCTTCTGCCAACTTGTTGCTTTTCACTTGCATATCTTCCACTTTGTGGAAATCAGACATATATCATTGGCGAAGTCCAGATCCTCCAAGTTTTTTGTGTGAGTCCATTTTATGCCTGTTCCCTCGTTGGTTGCCGTTGTCTGTCGCATTATCCAATCCACTGCAATCAGGAAGATCATTGACGATAATAGACAGCCTTGCCTCACTCCCGTCCTCACTTCGAAGGCTTCCGTAAGTTTCCCGTTGTGGATTACTTGGCATGCAGCATTGTCGTATAACTGTTGGATGAGATGTATAATTGTCGATGGGACCCCGTAGTAGCGAAGTAGTTGCCAAATGACCTCTCGATCGACGCTGTCGAAGGCCTTTTCAAAGTCGATGAAGTTGAGATAGAGAGGTGACTGCCATTCCAAGCTTTGTTCAATGATGATCCGTAGAGTGGCGATTTGATCAATACATGATTTGTTTCTCCTGAATCCAGCCTGTTCCGGTCGAAGTTTTTCTTCTAGGGCTTGTTTGATTCGGCTTAGTATTTTGCTTGGGATGGACAGAAGCATAATTCCGCACCAGTTTTTGCATTGACTTAAGTCTCCTTTCTTTGGTAGTTTGAATAAGTGTCCTTTCTTCCAATCCTCGGGTACTTTGCCCTCTTTCCACACCTTCTCCAGTAGTGGTGTCATCAAGTCCGCTGTTGTCTCTGGGTCTATTTTCAAAGCTTCTGCTGGGATTCCATCTGGTCCTGCGGCTTTCCCAGCTTTTAGCATCTTGATTGCATTCAGGACTTCTGATTTCGTCGGGGGGTCGATGTTCACTGGTAGTTCTGCTTCCGTTGTTGGTATTGTTGGGCGTGTTGTAGGTGGCGGACGATTTAGAAGTCTTTTGAAGTGTTCAGCCCAGTGTTTTCTTTGCTCCACCTCTTTGGTGATTGACTTTCCATTGTCGTCCTTTATTGGCTTAATCTGTGTCGAACTTTTGCCCGATAGGTGCCTAGTTGTTTGGTAGAGTGTGGCGAGGTCTCCTTTGCCTGCAGCTTGTTCTGCTTCGTTTGCCATGGTTTCATAATATTTTCTTTTGTCTTCCCTGGCACTCTTCTTCACTCTTTTGTTCAGTGTATTGTAGCTTGCATTCAGCTCCTGTTTTTGTTGCTCGTCAGTGCACTGGATAATCTTTTGTTTCACTGTCCTTCTCTCTTCTATTAGTTTCCAAGTGTCCGTAGTGAGCCACTGTTTGTCCTGTCTCTTCTTTCTGCCTAGAATTTCTATGCAGGTTTGGCTCCACACCGTTTTCAAGTTGTTCCAGTGCTTTTCGACGCTGACCTTTTCGCTGGTGTTGATTTGTGTCTCGGCTTTGTCCTTTATGCTTGCAATGAAGATGTCCTTTGTAGCCTGGTCCTTCAGCTTTTGAGTGTTGAACTTGGCTTGTGGTCTATCTGCAGCTCCTGTTTCCCTGAAAGCTTTTAATTTGATTTGGATTGTCCCTTGTACGAGATAGTGGTCTGAGCCAACGTCTGCTCCTCTTCTTGCTTTTGTGTCCAGTAGGCTGCGCCTCCACTTCCTTGAGATTGAGATGAAGTCGATTTGGTTTTTGGTTTGCCCGTCTGGTGACACCCATGTAGCCTTGTGGATATCTTTGTGCTTGTATACACTGCCACCAATCACTAGTTCGTTGAAGGCGCAGAAGTCGGCGAAGAGTTCTCCATTTTCATTCATTTCTCCGAGAGCTTCTCTACCCATGATGAGTTCCCTTCCTGTGTTGTCTGGTCCCAGTTTGGCGTTCATGTCTCCCATTAGTATTTAATGTCGCCAGCTGGAGTATTGTCCATTGTTGCCTGTAAATGTCTGTAGAATTCTTCTTTCCTTTCGAGGTCTGCATTGTTTGTGGGTGCGTAACATTGTATAATCGACGCTTCTCTTCCTTTTGAGTTGAATCTGGCGGTCATTATCCTAGTGAGATCGCCTCCCATTGCATCAGGGCCTTTGTCACCGTTGGTGGCACGATGATAGCCACGCCTTCGGTGTGCGTAAGGTTATCTTCTGGGTGACCGGAGTAGATCACTGATTCACCCGTTGACAATTTGGTGAGTCCATTCCGTTCCATCTGCTTTCACATATCCCCAGTACTAGAATTCCTTATCGTCTCATTTCGTTCGCGATGTGGACAGCCATATCAATCTCGTACATTGTGCGAATGTTCCATGTCACCACACAGACTTTTTTTTTGGCGCAAGGAGACACATCGGGCTGAAGTTTCTGTAGCAACTCTCACGCCTGAGAGAGGAATTGTTACATTAAGATAAAGTTTAAAGAGAAGCGACTTTGTGAGTTGCTCCCCTTAAATCTGGAAAACAAGAATAAAACAATCACAACAACACCAGCAAAAGGAAAATAATTTACAGCCAGAAAGATCAGCGACGGGGATCTTTGGCAACGAATAAACCAACCAGGAACCGATTGTGAAACAAACTGGCAGGAAGAAATGGAGATGGATTGGCCATACTGTGGGGAAACCGGAAAACAAAGAATACAAGGAATGAAACAATCAGGACAACACCAGAAAAAGGAAAATAATTCACAGCAAAAAGGGCAACAAGAGACAACAACAATAGAAATGTCACAGTTAAGCACAGTTAACCAAAATGACACCAAAATCATAGACTCACTGACTTGAGCCAACTTGAACTTGTAAATCCAACAATATATACAGCTATAGATATTAGATAGTGATAAACAGTCGCAGTCCGGAGCCATTTAGTAATATGCACTGAAGCCCTTACTTGCAGAGATCGATGAGTTTACCGTGTGTATGTCTGTCCACACGTACATCCAAATTGGTAAATACGGTGGGAGGTAACATCATTTTTGGCATGTTCGAAGGGCTTAGATGGATGGACATATTGGCTTTACATTCTCAATTATTATGATATTAGCTGCATAAAAAGTCTTTTTAACCACCCGTAGCGTTCAATCTTTGTCCAGTTGTCAAGCTGCTATGATCCACCATATAGGATAGCTTTATGTACACGCCTTTCTTAAATGCGAGTTGGAGAGTGGGTTTCGGTGTTCTGACTACTTTATATCTCCTGACAAACTTGTCTGGATAATTGTTATCAACCAGAGTTTGTGTCAACTTTCTTTCTACATCAAGTGTGTCTTCAGTGTATATTCGTTGGGTTCTACTGAAGAGGCACCCTACTCTTAACTCTTTATTGATTTCACACGTATATATTCCTATGGCAAGTTCGTGTGTGGTCATATTGTTAGAAACGTGTTACGCAAATACATTACACGATTCAGACGAATTACGTCTTATTACTGCTTTATCTAAATTTATAAAGGGAACTAACTGCCCATAAGTTCTTGTCTGCTCCTCCTTGAACGATCTGCTCCATGTCATACACAGATTTGTGTCCATCTTTTCGTTTGCTGTTCGGATTCTACTCGTGTGATGACCCAGAGTGTGATTTCATTTAGTGGTATCTCGTTCATCTTGATCTTCTAAATATTTAGTAAGCAATACGTTCTTGGTTAGTTCGTTCGCGAAGTTTCTTACTGCTGATCATTTCTGACCATTTGATCGTCAATAATGAACATATTCAGCTGTTGATAAAAGTCGGTAACCTGTTGGAAATGCTTTCAACAGCTCGTGTAGCAACTCTCTGATTTCGAGTGATGAAGACCTGTCTTGCCTTTCTGATCCTGGTTTTGACATCTTCATCCATTCCACTTACCTGCAGCTGCCTAAACGATGTTTCCTGGATAATTAAAGGAAGTGAGGTCTTTCATATCCCTAGCGGTGATAGTGATTGGTGCTGGTCGCTGTCCATATCTGGGTATCGTTGTCACTTTCAACTGCCATGGGTTTACTTCAAGTCCTGTCTTCGATGCCTGCTTCTTCAGTCAGTTTGTTGGTTTCCGCCTGCAAGTCTCCGAGTTTGTGTGACATTGCGACCTTGGCGGCCTGCTTAGATCTTGGGCTACCGAATGCCTTAAACATTACCAATCTTATTGCATCTCATTTTTCATTTCCAATTCATTTTAAATTACTAAATCTTATTCAAATATGAACTTCAATCGAATTATTTATTCTCGTGACTATTTAATATCCTTAAAACCTACTGATCTGCTATTCCATAGAAAAGACAAAAAGCATCATGCTGGGTGGCAAAGAGCCTTAAAAAATACCCCTATTCAATTCATGCTGTTCCCGCAATCATGAGTACTAATTGTCGCTCCCTGCCAGCTGAAATTAACTGTCTTCCATTATATATCGTAATACTGGGATCACATCACTTCAAAAAACACGGCTACATGATCTTTTTCTCTTTCAGACTGCTCCAAATTAAATAACTTTCTGTTGAAAATTAGTCAGTGGTCCTCGTCAAACAGTCTTAAGCTTAATCCATCTAAATTTCAGGTAGTCACTTTCACTTTCAGACGTAAACGTGACCTACAACAACTAGTTTGCTCACGTGGCCTCACTATCATTGATGGCACAGAGGTTGAAAATACATCTAATGTCAAGTACCTTCGGCTTAGTTTTTCCACCGATCTTTCCTTGTCCTACCACATCCTGCTAGTTACTAGAAAGATGTTTCGCTCAACGTTCTACATTAGGAAATTTAGACAGTCTGGCATAAAGCAGTCTTTGCTTTCTCAGTTTGTCAATTTTTGCATTCTACCCATCCCTCTTTACTGCTCCCCATTAATCTTTCCTGAACTACTTAAGAAAGACTTTGCTTTGCTGAGAAGGGCAGGCACTAAAAGCCGTTAGTAGGGCAAGTGGGATATCGTTAAACCAACTAGTTAAAACTATTGTGGATAAACATATTATGTCATGTTAGAAACTAGCGAATACAATATTGCCAGACCCCAAGCATCCTCTCTATACGCAGCTACCTCCTTGCATTTACTCTGGTGGAACTAGAAGCAGCTATAGGAGGCTATGTGCTAGGACTACCAAGTGCAAAACTCCGCAATACCGTATCTGGCACAGCTGTTATGTGTTGGGAATTCCATTAGGTATGACACGATCAACTTACTGTGGCACTCTAACAAATAGTTCCCATTGGTTTTTTTTTGCTCTCATCGTTACTTTTATATTGTTGTTCACGTCTTCTATTACACAGTAATTTTAGATTTCATATCCTGTGGTGCATTGTTTAAAATGTAAACGCAACGCTGTTCTTTTTATTTTTTTATTTTTATCTTTGTTTTTGGGTGTTGCTTTTTGATTTTAAAATCTTATAAAATTTATGAGGTAATTAGATGCAATATATTGTGATGCATGCTGAAAATTCCATAGCTGTACCACAAATACTGTTTGGAATAAAGGTGTTATTATGTTTATTATTATTATTAAATACAAATCAGTCACGCGCGAAATCCAGATCTTCTGCAGTTTTCTTATCGATTTTGCTTATTCTTGAATTCTCACTCCCCACTCACTCACTCTCTGACGCATAATCCACCCCACCAACATTAAGAATATCATCGTTGTTGATAATAGGCAGGTAGTCTTGCCTCACTCTTGACTTCATTTCAGAGGCTTCACTGAGTTTCTCGCTGTGAAACCCCTGACAAGTGCCACAGTCATATCGCTGTGGTTGATAAAGATTTTCGGCGCTGCACTTCGTAATGTTGAGGTAGTTTCCAAATAATTCCTCAGTCAACGTTCTCTGTCGAAGGTCCCTTCAAGGTCGACGAAACTGAGGTTGACATCTGAGTGTCGTCGTATGCTCTATTTGATGACAGTGATGACGTATAGAGTTTCAATTCGATCAGAACATGATTTACCTCTCCTGAATGGCGCTTGTTCTGCACGGAATTCTACATTCAATGACGTGGCTTAGACAAATTTGCCTTCCTGGCCTTCAGTAACTCGACTGCATTCAAAGGTTCTGCTTTTGTTTGGAGGACTGATGTCTGCAGTCAGACTTGTGGCCCTCACTGGCATTCCGGGACGAGTTAGATAAGGCTCATCAAATCAATCACTGTTTGACATTCCATCGACGAAAATATGTAACAATTCGATTCTTTTCGTCACTGACACCTTTCCTCCTGTCCATTTCTTCAAAAATTGTCGTGAAAAATGGTCGCTAAATGTGAAGAAAAACAGTCTAAATAACTACCACAGAACGATTTCTAATCGGCGTCGACTTATCGAATCTTGTAGCAGTCAGATCACAAATCCTAGGGCGTAAAACTTAGCACGAGATTAGTGTGTTTTCGTTAAGACATATTTCTTTATTCAGGTTGGTAGTTACCTGGGGTTCTAGTGGAAAGTCGTGATCAGTAGGATGTATCAGGTCGGGTGTGAGGACAAATAACTGTCGAAGACTATGTCATGAATCGGCAGAAGTTGGAATTCATAGGCTATTTGATCAGGTCCCAGTGGCTTATTGGTCTACGAGCTAGCTCAGCTAGTAACCTTGTTCGAATCCGGCGGTGGGTGCGTACTGATGAAGGGTCCCAAACTGGGACGAATCAGCTGTCCAGCACTCCCTACAGGTTTTTAATGGTTCTCTAACCAATGTCAGCTCATGATGAAATCCTGAAACCAACCAACCAAATCCTTTCAAACCAACACTTAAACATTTCTCTAAGATGAAAAGCGTTTGGTAGGTGGGACTAAAATAAATTATATCCGCAAATGTTTCTTCTTCTGTTTATATTACATAAGTCTGCCGCTGAGTTAATGTGGCAGGTCAATTTATTTCATTCACAATATGTATAGATTAAGCCTTGAACTATGAGGCTTTATTGTCTAATCCAATTAAGATCTGAATTAATTCTCTAGTCTCAGTTTTGTGAACTCTTCACGAGAATGTGATTTCTAATTTTATACCATCAGCATACAAATTGTTCATCGATAGTTCACAGGCAGAACACTTTCCAGGTATACCACAGGCGGTCTGGGCTTCGACATCCGTCTGACACACACTCTTTAAGCCTACTAAGCTGTTAGTAAGCTCAGTAAATTGGTAGTATTAGGGCTAAGGTTGGCAGTCCAACTCCACAAAAAAATAATAAGCAAAACTTCTAATAGAACTCTAAAGTTCAAGCTTAAAGTTCTAAGCATTCAATTCAGGAATCTCTGTATAGATGTTTCATTACTGTTGACCATGGTGATTATCACTGAGCTCCCACACTCAGCTTGCTAAGTAATATTTGAAGTTCTCAAAGTCTGACTGACAACTCAAAGTTAAATCATGAAAGTAGGCTGTTGTCTGACCTGAAGTTTTGATTAGTTCATAGTGAAGGATTTTTCGAGTGGCGCTGAATGTCCTGAATTCACCAGGTGTTCTGTCACCGAACTATTTACCCGTTTTCGTTCTCCTTTTACTAGCCAGGCTGGATAGTGTTCACGAGCGCGTTTTTCAAGTCGGCGCATGGTACGGCCAACGTACTCAGCTCCACAAGAGCAAGTAAACTGGTATATGCACGTTGAGGTGGCCCAATGCGACAGCTTGTCTTTCGCGTTCTGGCTGAACAGTTTCTTGCAGGAAAACGTCAGTCGTAGGCTAGCGGAGAAGTATGTTTTCCTCAGCGATTTTGAGAGGCGTCTGCGAAGGATTTCTGCTTCAATCTCACCTTTGAATTCTAGATTAAGCAGAAGCATTTTCTTTGGGACGGATTGGACTTGTTCAGAAGTCTTCTTAGGTTTGAGATTCTTTTCTATGAACCTGGGCGGGAAACCGTTTTCCATCAGGGTTTTTCGAAGATTACGCAGTTCTTCTTCAACCACTTCCTCGCTGCATATCTTCCGAATCCTCGAGGAAAGAGCGTATATCAGGTTCCTCTTTCTGCTCAGGGGCACGAAGCTTTGAAAGTTGATGAATTGTCCATTCCATGTAGGCTTTTTGTATATGGACCTTTTCAGGGAGTTGTCGGCGTTTCTTGTCAGATGGACGTCGAGGAAGTGGAACATTCCGTCGGATTCAGTCTCAAGTGTGAAGTCGATGTTTGGGTGGGCATTATTGAAAATTTGAAGTAGGTTTTTTAAATCACAGTTCTCATCACAAATAATGAAAGTGTCATCGATGTATCTCTTGTAGAGATGGAGGTCGTTGATAGTTGTTGATAAGGCGTTGTTCTCTAAGCTAGCCATAAAGCAGTCGGCTAGAAGGGGTCCTAAGGGAGAACCCATTGCTACTCCATCTACTTGCCTGTATATTTCTTTGTTGAAACTAAAGTATACGTTGAAGGTGCATCGAAGTAACAGTTCTTTCAGGTAATGAATTGGTATATCGACATTGATGTTATTGGATTCAATGTAGTCACAAAGGAAACATACGGTTTCTGTCAGTGGAACGTTGGTGAAGAGAGACACGACATCCAGGGAGACCATTTTCTTTTCTGCCACATTGACATTCTTAATTGAATCAACAAAGTCGAATGTGTCGCAGAGGTTATGTCTTGACAGCTTCTCTTTCACCGGCCCGAGAATCTCCACCAGCCATTTCGCGATTGTATGATATGGGGAATCTATCATATCTAGTATTGGGCGGAGTGGGACGTCTTGTTTATGTACCTTGGGTAAGTTCATAGTGGACAAGGCAGGCCAGCCGATAGTTGTAGGGCAACTTCATTCAAAAAGTGAATTTATGAATTTGACAAGCCCTTGGTTATTTTAACTTGTAAAACTGGTTACAGGATGTTATCAATAGATGACATCGGTTAGAGAACCATTAGAAAACCACCTGGGAGTTCTGGACAGCTGTTTCCGTTGTCCTAGTTTGGGACCAGCTCTTCATCAGCACGCATCCACTGCCAAGGTTCGAACCAAGGACCTTCTGATTACAAGATTAGCTAGCTCGTAGACCATTAAGCCATTGGGACCCGATCCAATGACCAGTCCATGAATTCTAACTTCTGCCAATTCATGACATAGCGCGACCACAAGTCAATGTCTTTGGTGAGCATTTGTCCTCATGACCGACCTGAAATGATTGTTATTCAACAGCTTGTCTATACGACTGATTATTGAACTGTTTTTTCATTATTATCGGCACTATTGGTAGCACTGACAACCTCCACAGAATTACGGCTCAGAAATATAGCTCTCATCTTTTCTTCAAACACTAAGATTTCCACGTGGTTGCCGTGGTAATCCAGTAGAATGTCCCTGTTAATTTACTATCGTCGTACCAAGTGTGTGTCGGGCTCGATCCCTGGCCGACGCACACTTGATACAAATTGGTCGGCCTGTGAAATTTGGACTACCGATATCACATGCTGAAAGTTTCATACTTGTACCAAAAATATGGTGTGCAATCAATCTATAATCAAAAAATCAAAATGAAATTTCTTCGACAAAAAACTAGAGGCAGGTTTGACTTCTGCAGAGAAAGGGAAGTTAAAAGTCACAGTAAAGAAAATTATTTTTTCAATGAAATCACACTCATAACGGTACATTTGTTTACTTTGTACTGAATGAAGCGTCGGTTAGAATCTGATGCATAGAAAAGGAACGAAATTAAACTGAATTAGGAAATAAAGACAAATTTGCAGGATACTCCGACCTAGTTTTATTTCATGGATTCTATTCAAATGCCTACATCCTAAACAATATCAAAATATATGTCACGATATTATTTGGACATACTTCAACCATGGTGATGTCGAGTAATGCCTAGATTGAAAGTATGAGCAACATAATTTCAAAGATGATGTAAGTAGACAAATTACTCAGTGTAGTAAAACTAGCTACTTATAGTAGTTAGTAGCTAATCAATACACAAAGAGAAGCATGGTTACTTCGGTTCACAGAAGCTATTGCCATCAAAAGACTTTGACCCGATCTGTACATATAGAAAGAGAGTGTGACTAATCTCTCACTACCCTACCTGGTCACCATAATTTTTTTGTCTCTATTGTTCTCTTGTGTTCTCTTCTGTTACATAACATTCCAGTCAATCTTGATTTTGATTTTGACTCACTGAGTTGAACTCACTGTTAAGACTCCAAACCTACTACTAAATTAAATTATTTAATAATACTTTGAGAAAGCTATTAGCATTAAATCAAAATCACGATTGACTGGAATGTTATGTAACAGAAGAGAACACAAGAGAACAATAGAGACAAAAAAATTATGGTGACCAGGTAGGGTAGTGAGAGATTAGTCACACTCTCTTTCTATATGTACAGATCGGGTCAAAGTCTTTTGATGGCAATAGCTTCTGTGAACCGAAGTAACCATGCTTCTCTTTGTGTATTGATTAGCTACTAACTACTATAAGTAGCTAGTTTTACTACACTGAGTAATTTGTCTACTTACATCATCTTTGAAATTATGTTGCTCATACTTTCAATCTAGGCATTACTCGACATCACCATGGTTGAAGTATGTCCAAATAATATCGTGACATATATTTTGATATTGTTTAGGATGTAGGCAGTTGAAAAGGATCCACAAAGTAGAACGAGCTCATATTATCCTGCAGATATGTTCAGTAAACTCTTTGTTCATCAAACTAATAAAGCCAACCTAGTTGTATGGAAAACCAAGCCAAGTATATACATCAACTTGACTATTTCATTTCTTCAAATACTAATATTAATTTATTACTAATATTTACAGAAAGTGTAGCAATGGGATCACCAATATCCCCTATCTTAGCGGATATATTCATGGATAGCTGGGAAAATATATTCTTAATTTTAGTTGATATTCTATTTGCTACTATATCATTATTATAATGATTACTTAAGCACCTTTAAAGAACTGTAATTCCATTAAGATCTTACTTTACAAATCGATATTATCTAGAAAACACTAATATTTTTATTGACTACTAATCTAGAATATTCTATGTATATAAACATATATATATATATAATTGTAAAGCGAGAAGAGGATATTATCGAGAAGGATATTCTTTGCTCAATTATTTTGTCTTTTATAGTGGAGATATGTGGATGACACTTTCACAGTGTTAAAAACAGAACTCAATAGAAAAGGGAATAAAATTCATATTTGAATCGGAGAATGAACAAGCAGAATTAGCTACGGTGTTAGATTGTAAAATAAAACGAATAGAAGGTTAACTACACACACGCATTTTGCTAATGGATACTTAGACTTTAATTCATTTCATGGGTTAACTGTAAAAAAAGCTGCCTTAGTTAAGTGCTTAACAGACCAAGCAATAGCACTAAGTAGCACAAAAAAGGCCTAAATGATGAAATGAAACAGAGAGAAAAGGATTTATCCCTAAAAATTCATTAGGAATATCAAAAAGGTCAAACTAAAATTAATGGTGAAAGTAATAATGATAACATAAATGAGAGAGAATATAAGTCATCTACTGTTATACCATATGAGGAGGGACGGGACATCTGAGACCCTACGTAGGATTCTCAGCAAAACAGGAATTAGAGTGGTATTCAAACCTACAAACGCACTCAGGGACAAGCTCTGTAGGTTAAAGGAAACTGTTTGTTGACCCAATTAGACAAAATAATATAATTCACAAAATACCCTGCAATGACTGTAACTCAGGTCAACTATATATGTCAAACTAGTAGATCGGGGTAATCAGAATGTTGGAACATAAGAATTTAGATAAGGGAAGAATGGTTGATCCTGAGAAGATAAGTAATATAGAAAGAAGCTCAGCAATTGCACTGCATGGATTAACACACAATAGGGTGGGAGAGGGTTAAGATTCTAAAAAGTAATCTATGTAGTTGGGGAGAGAGAGACCGATTACTGAATTTAGGTTCATCAAGTCTACACCCAACACAACATATGCAACAGAAATGACTCAATGTAAATACCAGAGTTATGGAAGATATTATTACCACCAGTCAGTCAGTGAAATCAGAGGAGGGTAATAAATAATCTCAGAATTCTATTTCAATTCAAGCACATCACAACAATCTAACAGGTTCCTTATTATGACTATAAAAATAACACTCGTCTTATTTCCCACCTGATTGTAATTGATAAATAACACTCGTATTATTATTTCTAAATGTACATTATCCTAAATTGATTTTTATTGAAATGTCTAATCATCAATTTTACTCATGTATATAAATGAAGGAGAAAGTTGTGTGAGTAACTTGATATGATTATGAGGGGTAATAGTTTGTTCTCGAAACGTGGTCGCATCAGTTAATATTACTGTATAACACAGTGTGTGATTTATCAAAATAAAGTCTTATGCATAATGGAGTTATTTTCTACCACAACAGTGCCCAAGTTTTATACTTATGTCACTAATATTTATTTCCGATACCGTCATCTATAAGAAAAAGAAGGTTGGTTACATTAACGCACATAGCACTGACATTTGCTAAATCTCAATACTATTATTACTATTATTGCTATTATTAATATTACTTTTACTATTATTATATTTATAAACATCAGTCAGCTCCTACGAATTACCAAATTTGACCAAATTTGCTTGTTTCTTTTTCAAATTTTCTCATCTCTCTCTCTCTAAACACACACACACAAATAACCACATAACTGTAGTCTGATTAACCTTTTTTCTTCTGATAATGATTTCCCTTAAAAGCCAGATGGATGGAATGGTATAATACGTGATTTAATCGATAACAGAGCTGATATGGCAGTGACTTCATTGAAAATTACACCGAATCGATCACAACAAATTGAATTCAGTGTACCCTTTCTAGAAACCGGTATAGCAGTTTCAGTAGCTTTACGTGAAGGCGCTATAGCACCAACAGCTTTTCTAAGTAAGTTGTTATAATAACTTTTTTCCTGTCTTTCTCTCTCTATCTCTCTTTCTAAACATTACATTTTACTACTAAAAATGATATTATCAAGTAAAAAGAGTGACTGAGTGTAAGAAGGTGGATTAGTTTGCAGCAACTAGATGTCAGACAAACAGGCAGACAAATATATTACATTACGAATATGAAAAAAGTACTTCTACGTAGATGTGCCAAAATTATTACAGTAAAAGATTATCTTATATCCCAAGCTTTGTAAAAATATATTATCTAGATGAATCACTGACAGTTTTCTTGAACTGTTCAGTTAATCAGTTTATGCCAGTTTATTTATTTTTTACAGATATTTCATTTTTCATAATACTTTATTAGGCAGAGTTCAACAATAGCGTCTCAGGAGTGCGAACGCATTTGTTACCTTCAGCTGACCAATCATAAAAATGAGGAATGTTTGCTCAAAAAATGATGTGTATATTGACAAGAAAATGCTTGAAAACGCACTAACATAGGTTATCTTTCTCTGACATGGCTTAAAAATCCGTCCTAGTTATAACGAGGAGTATCATCCGCGAAGTTAGACTAGTTTCTGTGCATGTATACTCACCGAGATGACTACAGATAAACTGTTTTTGTGAATCGTCTATCTCTCTCATCTTGTTTGCAGTCTTCCAAAAAAGCCCTCGGTTGAATTATTATGGTTTCCAGCAAGAGTATAGACGAATACTTACCAGGAAAACATGGATAATAAAACAAATTAACCTCAACTATGTGTCCAAATTGAATCCGTCGTTTAACTTCAGTTACTCTGGTGATTCATCCCTTGGTAACTCTTTGTCTTCTAATTTCATTAACCTATCTTTTCACTCCCCTTGAGTTCCGTTTAACTTCCATTAGAAAACGTTTTTTGACTTTCTGAGTTCCACTCAAAAAAATCAAGTTATCACAATTTCAACTGACTTCTTGGATATCAAATTTTGATCTTCTCTTATCGAACTACATAGTTAATACTAATTTTTGTCACCATCCTGACAACAAATCTCTCAGTTAGTTTTCGAGAAACTTCCTTCTTTACTTTGTTCACCTTATCATCCCTATGTTATATTTTATTATGATGCTCTACAACAGACAGAAATAGACCAGCACAAAAGGGAGAAGTAAGAATGAAGCAACCTCCTTTACCCATCTACCCACCTACCTACCTACCTATCAAACTATATAGGAAACATCCTCCCAACGACAGACAAACGGAACTCACGAGGATATCAAAGCGAACAATATCGGGAAAGCAAGCCAACCTTCTATTTCTCTCCTCAAGTTTGTGTGGAAGAGATCAACACCACAACTCAGAATCAAAATGAAAATTACATCCGGATTTTCAACTCCAATTTGAAGTTAGTGCTACTTACTATACATACGGATCAGAGACTTGGCCACCGCGCTGCGTCACGAAGAGCACTTCGAACAAACTACACACCTTCATCAACAGCTGTCTTCGCTCAACACCAGTCAAGATCAGATGGCCGGCCAGAAAAGATCAGCGGTAGTGTGAGGAATCTCTGGCAATGAGCGAACCAACCAACCCAGAAGGAAACGACTGTGCAACAAATATGCGAGAAGAGATGGAGGTGGATTGGCCATACACTCTGAGAAAACAAACTATCAAGTGAGTGATATCACCCGGAATGCAGGCCATCACTCGAGGGGAAACCGAATGGGAAGTGTTGAGTTAGTTGGTCATTAGTTCAACGGTGACACTGAGGATGAGGAGGTGATGCGAAGAAGAGATGGAAGCATGTGGAGAGACCTGGAGCCAGGTGAAGACGTTGATGGAGAACCAGACGGAATGGAAACGTGTGGCTGAAGCCCTATTCCTCTAGGAATTAAAGGAACAATAATATAGTATAATAATGATGCTCTTACAATGTGCTTGTTGATAGACAGAAGTATGTTAAAACTGTACACTGACTTTGTTTTGAAGAATATTGGTTGTACGCAGTGATGAGAACCAACGAAATAAAATGGATCATGTTATTCTTTGAACACTGTTTGTTCTTTCTCTACTCAAATTTATAAAGCGGAATTCTTGTATGAAATTCCGCCATACTTGAATTCATCGAAGAACAGAAATTAGCCAACTAATTTGCCAAAATCACCTGTTTAGTGTCTAAACTGTGATTTACTGCTTTGTTTATAATAATATATCAGATACACTTATGACAGTTACTTAAAGCGCATAGCGACATTTCAGGATTCAGGTGTAAAAGGCAACTTTAAAAAATTCGTCAATATTCTGACCATGTGAACTAAGAGTATAAAATATACATGATGTTAAAGTGTAGATGATTGTGACACCAATGAAATTTGCCAAGTGACAAGTCACATGACCAAAGGACGATAATAATATATTCTCATTTTTGTACATAAGGGACGCCAGTTTACAGGCATCATCAATTCGTTAAATTGCACATACGATTAGTAAGCATAGTTAGTAATGATAATATAATAAGGTAGATATTTATTCCTACCTATGTAGGACACACCAGTTGTATAGGCATGGGGATAAGTATTATTTAAATTACATATTTAAAGTACATGATTTACGATTATATGCTGAAATTTTGTAAATTCCGGTTTAATAGTACTTTGAGAAATCTGTTAGCATTAAATAGCGAAACGTCAGTAAAAACAATATCGTTTTGTTTTTCATTCATTGGGAAATACAAAAAACCTTTTATTGTAATGAATATCATATACTCAATGCCCAAATTTCTTCAAACCGTTAAAAGTGAACTTCCATTATAGATAAGATTTTTATTTTGATAAATCGCACAGTGTTTACAGTTATATGAACTGATGACGTTTCGAGCACAATTTATTGCTCATATCAATCATATCACCTTGATATGATTATGAGCAATAAATTGTGCTCGAAACGTCATCAGTTCATATAACTGTAAACACTGTGCGATTTATCAAAATAAAAATCTTATCTATAATGGAATTATACTCTACCACAGTGCCCAAGTTTTATACTTATCAAAAGTGAACTTGGTTTGGACATATATAATACATGATTTACGGTTGCTGTCATTTTGTCTTTAGTTTGTGGGAAAAATCTGATAACTAGTGATTCAACGGACGACATCATGAAATATAGAGATATTGACTTCGCATTAACAAAAAAACCTAAATCTGCGTTGGATGGATTACAGATATTTGGGAAAATAAATAAAGCTTGAAGTCAATTCCCTTATACAACAACAAAATTAGTGAATGCTCTTTTCATAGTATAACTGTTATCTAACAGGACTTCATCATCACTAGCTGATATCTGTTAGAGAACTGTTGGAAACCTGCAGGAAGTACTGGACAGCTGTTCTGTCAGCCTAGTTCTGGACTCTTCATCAGTACACACCCACCACGTGGGTTCGACCCCAGGATCGACCGGATACAAGATGAGCTCGTAGACCATTCAGCCACTGGGACCCAATCCAGTGGTCAGTCCATGAATTCTAATTTCTGTCAATTCACGACTTAGTGCGATCACTATCCAATATCATCGGTGGCGAGTATTTGTACTCAAACTAAGTTCCTGTAACCAGTCAAATCCATGCAAACCAACACTTATCTGACAATTTGACGAATAAAAATACGTCTGTAAAAACCACTATAGTGATCCTCATGAGCCGAAAAACGAAAATGACTCAGTATTTTAGATAAACCTTGTATCTTCAAGTGTTGGTTTGTAGGGATTTGATTGGTTGGTTTCAAGATTTCATCATCAGCTAACATTGGTTAGAGAACCATTCAGAATCCAGTTCGCGGTACTGGACAACAGTTTCGTCAGCTGTAACCAATCGAATCCCTACAAACCAACACTTGAATTTCTATGAGATGCTCACTAGCGACTTGCCCTATTCAGGTGGATAGTTGCTTGGGATTCTAGTGAGAAGTCGTGACCAGCAGGGTGCAGCAGGTTGGCTGTGGGGACAAATACTCACCGAAGACATTGCCTAGCAGTTGCTCTATATTGTGAATTAGCAGAAGTTAGAATTCATGGACTGGTCATTGGATCGGGTCCCAGTGGCTTAATGGTCTACGAGCTGGCTCGCCTTGTAACCAGAAGGTCCTGGGTTCGAACCTTGGCAGAGCGTGCATACTGAAGAAGAGTCCCATACTAGGACAACAGAAACAGCTGTCCAGTACTCCTTGCAGGTATTTCCAATGGTTCCCTAACCAATGTCAGCTCATGATGAAATCCTGAAACTTTGTATCTGTTACAAAAATATCATCCAAATAAGAAATTATTACAATTTTCTAAATGGTTATTACTACGCTAGTCAAAACAGTCTACATTTTCAATGAAAGATTTGAATCCTGATAGCAGCCATTAAAATGGCATAACCGTCCGACTTACTCACTGTTAGTGGTCTTTGGAGCCAGACTGACGAAAATGCTTGTTAATTGTTATTTAAAAGGTTCCAAAGTACTTGTACCATCGATTGACGACGGTATCCCTGAAAGTTGTACTAGGAAATATAGGCTCTCTAATCAGTGTTGAAACGAGAAAGTTTAGGATTGACTGATGCCCCTATGATTCATTGGCAGTAGCAGAAACATGCTTTAACACCTTAGTCTTGTCTTGTTCGTGGTATAATGTAATATCGTATTCTCTTCTTTATTTCTAATCACTTCCTACTGAATTTTTCGCAGTGAGTCATAACCAATCCAAGCGTATTCAACTTTCAAAAAAGACTCCTCTTTATGACGAATCACTAATTATCTAATCATCCTTATGTAAAGAAAATCATGAATTTAACGAAAGCAGCTGCACCAGTAGCTGTTTTTGACTGAAATGATTCTAAATATTTTAAGCTTCGTTAAAGCGAAAGCAACAAACTGACTGTAGAAGCAGTCGGCAAAGACAGGAGAATATACAGGAAGATAACCAACGAACTGCAACAGCAGCAACAACAACAACAACAACCAGCACCAATCACCATCAACCAACGGGAGAGATTCAACAGAGGTTACCTCCTTCACTTATCCGGCTAGGAAGCGTCGTTTCAACTACAAGAATTTGGAACGATGAGGATGTCAAGGCCAGACAGCCAACCAGAATCAGAAAAGCAAGGTACACACGCCTTCATCAACCTGAGACCAGTTCGGAAATCTCTTGCATCCACGGTAGAAGGAATAAGATTCTCACTTTCAACACCAATGTCAAGTTGGTCAGTGCTTCTATATGGGTGGGAAACTCGACCGGCGTGTCAAGAAAAGGAATCCTAACAGGCTGCTTCAGACTTTATCAACAGCTGCCATCACCAGCTGACTCCATATTGAAGATCAAATGACTGGCCAGAAAGAATTAGTAACAAGAAACTCTGTCTGTCTGTCTGGCTGGCCGCCTGGGTGGCTTGCAATGAACCGACAGGCAAGAGCCGATATCTCAACAAACATGTAGGAGAACGTGGAGACTGATGGATCGGGCATACATTGAGGAAACCATCGAGTGACATCGCGTGCCAGTGAGGCCGTCACTCAAGTAGAATCCTCATGAGAAGCGACGAGTAGGTCGTCGGTGCGCGGATGACATAGTGGAGATCGTGTGAGTAAGAGATGAGAGAGTTTGGTCAATGGTGGACCCACCTTAAGAGGACGACAGAAAACGGATCAAAGTGGAGATGTGTAGTTGGAGACCTACGTTCCACTCGGAACCCAAGGGAATAATAATAATAAAGTTAACTTCTTAAAACAATTACTTTTAAACCTATTTCGTCTATTCCATTATTTTTCTTAATCAAGCATAATTTCTGAATCCCATTAAATGTTTTTTTTCAGATTGTTTCAATATTGACTTTAGAAACACTGAACCACTAATTTCAAAGCTGAGAGAGAGAGAGAGGGTAAACAGCCCAATATGGGATCATATATATTATTATTGAATTGTTTTATGAAAAATCCGTATTTTCTTTAACTCTTGTCCAACAGAACCATACGACTATCAGTGTTGGTGCGTCATTTTAGTATTCAGTGTACATGCAACAGGTGCGGCACTTTACATTTATGAATGGTTTAGTCCAAATGGAATGAATCGTGGACGATCACCGGATCAAAGTAAGTCTTCAATAACATTTTAACGATGATGAATGACTGCTGAGAATAAGCATCTGTCGTTAGGTACTGAAAGACAGATTGTCATACTTAAACCAATTTTCAAGAGTTGCTTTCCAGGGATCTGATATATTTCAAGTTTTATCACTGAATGATATCAGTTAGAGAACCATTGGAAACCAGTGGACAGCTATTTCATCCTCGTCCAGAACTCATAAGCAGCACTCACCTAAATGGGTCTGAACCTACTACCTTCCGGTTACAAGTCTAGCTCGTATGCTATTCAGCGATTGTGACCCAACGAGCGCGGGGTTCAGGGTGATCAAGAATGCTCTGACCCCGGAAGGAGGCTCACCACTGCATCTCAATGGGTTGAAACTCGCGACGGATCCTAATCGGGTGCGCTTGGGCGTGTAGTTTTTGTCAGTGTGGAGGCCTCACGGTCCTCCCTTTATTTTGTGAGTCGGTGGCACAGTGGTTAGGACTCTCACCAACCATGCACATGGTCCAAGATTCTATCCCTTGCCGATGCACACCTGATATCTATGGTCGACCTGCAAAATATGGGCTACCGATATCCATGCTGAAAATTCCATACCTTTACGAAAAAATACGGTGTGGAATCAAGCTGAAATCAAAAGAAACTCACCAACCAGTCCATGAATTCTAACTTCTACCAGTTCGTGATTTTAGCGCGACTGGAACCAGCCAGTGTCATAGATGGCGAGTATTTGTCCTCACCGCCGGCCAGTTGGACTAGGACGAAACGGCGGTCCAGTACCTTCTGATGGTTTTCAACAATTCCCCAACCGATATCAATCCGTGATCAAACCGGAAGCTAACCAGTTTCTTTTAGAACCGCGGTGTAAACTCAAGTTTGAAATTTATTCTTCATTAATACAAGCAACATACTTACATTACGGTATCATTTGTTTTGGATTCCTGACATACTGTGTTAGAAAAGTATCGTAGAGCTTACAAACAAAATGACAAATATTTATGATAACGTTACTTGAAATCTATTATCATAGAACAATGAAAGGAAACACATATCGGTGTTCCGAAAACTACTGACGCAAAAGTACATAATGGTTGGTTGCTGCGTAAGTAATAAACATAAGAATTAAGTAGAAAATTGCTTAACAAAGTTAATAAAATAGGGAAGAGAAGTAAAAAGTACGAAGTTGAATTTTTTAAAATTCATCAACAAGAAAAACATGAAACCGTAACACTTTTCATCTCAAAACTCATTAGATGGAATTCGAAATATTGACTACATGGTCTATGAGATCTCTGTCATATTGACTACACGTCACTGAACCCTGCACACTCTATGTGGTTCTTTATACTTCCAGAAGAGTGGTACTAAATAAATCTGATCTTAACAAGTTTTGTGTTAGGCCCTCGAGTAGAACCCTAAAGGGAAGCGGCGAGTGGGACGTCTGAAGGTGACATGGAGAAGAGTTGAAACAGTATAGACTAACATGGACGCAGGTGAAAAGTATAGAAGAAGACAGGAGCAAGTGGAGACTTGCAGTTGAAGCCCTATGTTCCTCTAGGAACCCAAGAAAACAATAATAATAATAATAACAAGTCTTGTGTCATTCATCTTTCACCTGACCTATATAGATAATGACCACAAGTCAAAAATGTATGAAATTAGGGTGAGCCACTCTGCTATTTGTAATTCAGGAGCAAATCAAAACAAGCATAAGTTTTTACAGACAATAAAGATTCACCACTAAGACTAAGATGTATTGCACTTTGAAAATCGTGATGATCAACTTATTTCTGAAATTTGGTTAGTAGGATGTAGGATGAGACTCTTCAGTAAGACGATGTCAATCCTTTTGTTTATTCGCCATTTATATCATAAGTATGTGTCAGTTGCGTCATAAACAACAAAAGAAAATACAAATGGCAAACTTTAACAATCCAACATGAGATATATGTCGACTGGAAGTAATGAAGCAGGGCGATTCCGTGACTTAGTGCTACATGGAGTAACAGCACGTTCTGTTTTCACTTCATACTACTGAGACTGTCATTGTATACTGCAATCTCAAACACTCCCAATGGATTTAACAAGCAGCGATAGACTGCGGGCAATGAGGAGAAGAGCATATAATGGATCGACACAAAAAACTTGGAGGATCTCGATATCCCCGATGATATACGTCGAATTTCCCTTAAACTTGGAGATATGAAAGTGAAAAGCAACAAGTTGGCAGAAGAAACATCAAAGACTTCGGGTGAACATAGAGAAAACAGAGGTGATAAAGATTCCTCGCCAACAGCAACACCAACAGCCACTACAGCAATCAGCCTGCATAAATGGGAGAACTACGAAAAAAGCAACCTTCTTTACCCATCTACCCACCTACCTACCTACCTACCTATCAAACTACATAGGAAACATCCTCCCAACGACAGACAAACGGAACTCACGAGGATATTAAAGCGAACAATATCGGGAAAGCAAGCCAACCTTCTATTTCTCTCCTCAAGTCTGCGTGGAAGAGATCAACACCACAACTCAGAATCAAAATGAAAATAACATCCGGATTTTCAACTCCAATGTGAAGTCATTACTACTTACTATACATATGGATCAGAGACTTGGCCACTGCGCCGCATCACGAAGAGCACTTCGAACAAACTACACACCTTCATCAACAGCTGTCTTCGCTGAACACCACTCGAGATCAGATAGCCAGCCAGAAAAGATCAGCAGTAGTGTGAGGTATCTCTGACAATAAGCGAACCAACGAACCTAGCAGGAACCGACTGTGCAACAAATATGCGAGAAGGGATGGAGGTGGATTGGCCATACACTCTGAGAAAACAAACTATCAAGTGAGTGATATCATCCGGAATTCAGACTATCGCTGGAGTAGAAAACGAGTAGGAAGAAGCGAGTTAGTTTTAGATGGTTGGAGGCGATCGGACAGAGGAAGCCTTGGACCTAGGTTTCGTGCTGGTTGGCACTCACCTGTCAGCAAAGCGTATCAGCAACGTTGAAGGAACTCATGTCCCTTCTGAGATTCGAGCCAGCGTCATCCAGTGCTGCAGTCAGAGACGTTACTACTGAGCTATTCGGGCTTGCGACTGACCTCCTGTAGGACCGTATTGGATATTTTTGATTGCACACTAGTCAGTAACTAGTGTACTGTGTCTAGTCCTATCT
The DNA here is from genome assembly GCA_944472135.2 of Trichobilharzia regenti. Taxonomy (NCBI): domain Eukaryota; kingdom Metazoa; phylum Platyhelminthes; class Trematoda; order Strigeidida; family Schistosomatidae; genus Trichobilharzia; species Trichobilharzia regenti. The sequence continues at coordinate 152,158,096 of OX235270.1, forward strand.
TCACTGCAGACTGAATTCTATCAGTCAAGCTTGCAATGTGGCCACCATGCTTAGTGGATCTCCATTACGGTGCACTGTGAGATGTTGGTATTAGATGGTTGGAGGAAATCGGCAGGAAGCCTTGGACCTAGGTTTCGTGCTAGTTGGCACTCTGCACCGAAGATAGCACTAGACACATTACACTAGTTAGTGACTAGTGTGCAATCAAAAATAAGCGAGTTAGTTGTTCCTCAGTTCAAGTTTTACATAGAGGATGAGGAAGTGATGTGAATAGGAGATGAAAGCATGTGGGGAGACGTGGAGCGATGTGAAAACGTTGGCGAAGAACCGAAGGCAATGGAGACGTGCTGCTAAAGCCGTGTGTTCCTCTAGGAACTAAGGGAAAAAATAAATAACAATACTAATAAGTCCTAATAATAATATTTAAGTAGTGCTATTGAAAAGCCACTGTTTAAACAAGTGAAGTATATTTTTTCCTCCTCATGTTTCTGTTTTATAGACCATCGTTTCTCCTTCTTCAGTTCACTTTGGCTAATCTGGTCAATGTTATTTGGAGCTGCAGTGAATGCTGAGAATCCTAGAGGGATGGCTAGTCGATTTATGGCAAATATTTGGGCTTTATTTGCACTTGTATTTCTAGCCTCATATACAGCAAACTTAGCTGCCTTTATGATAGCCAAAGAAGACTACTTTGAGTTAATTGGTGTCAATGATTGGCGAGTAAGTTTGAACGTTTTTTGAGAAATTTTGAAAGAAGAAAAATAATGTACACTTTCTTTTTTTTTAAAATGAATAGACAAAAATCTTAATTCCCTTAACTAAAAACAACTTCGACGAATGCTTTAAAGTTTGCAGCTAATGAAACAGAGGTTGGTTTATTAACGGTTCTGAAGAAACTCATGATATGAAAAGTACGAAACTACTGGGATTGACAGGATGTCACTGAAACCAAAATTAACATTTTAAGTCAACAGCTGCAAAGGTAGAGGTGTTTATTTATCGAATAGGGATTTAGTTTACGTTGTGGACATGAGATAACCTCATTGGTGGATAACTTGTTTAACCACTGGCCAATCGGCAAACAGTCAGAATAATTTTTTTCGCCACTATAAACTAGTGGAACTTTAATGTAGCTAGGAATGCATTAATCTGACATGGTTTTCCTCAATAAAGTTCCCTTGTTAAGTCTGTTATCTTCTGTCGTTAGATTATAACTATTAATAGCGGATTAAAGCTAACCAATGTGCCAAAAAGACTGGTAAAATAGAATGACACAACTAAAAATAAATTTTTTTTAATCACGAATGTTATTGAAAACAACTGGGAGATAGTGGTTCCAGTTTGTTTATTAGAACAAGGGTATGATGATTACAGCTCTTACAGCTTTATAATTTTCTAAAGAGTAGATACTGATAAATGTGTGAAACCTTTAGAGTAATTCATACATTTATTCCGCTTGATGAATTTGAATAAAGCGAGAACAGATTTTGAAGAATAATGTTATACCATCACTGTTTGTTTCGTTGGCTTCTCATCATGTCAGCTGCTTGCAGCTTAAATAAATTATTACTACTTTTATGTACAGAAAAGTAATTGGATGACGGGAGTGAGACAAGGCTGCCTACTATCGCCAATGATCTTCCTGATTGCAGTAGATTGGATAATGCAACAGACAACGGGCAATGAGGAAACAGGCATAAAATGGACTCACACAAAAGACTTGGAGGATCTGGACTTCGCCGATGATATATGTCTGATTTCCCATAAACTGGAAGATATGCAAGTGAAAAGCAACAAGTTGGCAGAAGAAGCATCCAGAGAGGATAGGACTTCAAGTGAACATAGATAAAACAGAGGTGATGAAGATTCCTGGCCAACACCACCAGCAGCAACATGAACAACAGACAGCAATCAGGCTACATAAATGAGAGGAACCTAAAACAAACAACCTCCTTTACCTACCTGGGGAGTTTCCTTTCAACTACAGGCGGAAATGAAGTGGATATCAAAGCCAGAATCGGAAAAGCAAGACAGGCTTTCATTACTCTTAAGTCTGTGCGGAAGTCAACAGCACTCAGAATGAAAAATAAGGTCCGGATTTTTAACTCCAATGTAAAATCAGTGCTTTTATACGGATCAGAGAGTTGGTGGGTCATAAAGAGCACCTCAAACAAACTCCAGACCTTCATCAACGGTCGTCTTCGCTCAATACTCAAGATCAGATGGCCGGCCAGGAAAGATCAGCAACAGGGTGAGATCTCTGGCAATGAGCGAACCAACACAGCAGGAACCGATTGTGAAATAAATAGGCAGGAAGAAATGGAGATGGATTGGCTGGCGATACTCTGAGGAAACCATCAAGTGAGTGACATCACTAGACAAGCCATCGCTCGAGTGGGACCTGAAAGGGAGGCGGCGAGTTGGTCGTCCAAGGGTGACTTGGAGGAGGTCATGAGAAGAGGAGATAAAATCATGTGGACAGACTTGGAGCGGGGTGAAAAAGTTGGCAGAAAACAGAAGCCAATGGAGGTTCGCAGCTGAAGCCCTATGTTCCTCTAGGAATTAAAGGATAAAATAATAATAAGTGGGTGTCTTCAGCAGATATAACTAATCGTCAGTTTACGTACTCAGAAATTTTATGTTTGGTGAATTCCAGTCTACATGTGTTCAGTCGTGTGGTTTTGCTACAAGTCTTTTCATCCTTCCTCGTGTTTTGAGTAGGGAGTGGAGCTTCGGGTTTTAGGTTTCATAAGAACAAGACGTTAACGATTCATTGTCATAAGCTGCTGTACAATCGTAATTATATTTAACAAAGATAGCATAAGACGACCATTCAGATACGCGTAAAATTTGTCCTCGAAAACCGTATTACGTAGTGTAAACTGTAACCTAGAAGGAGTGACTATATGAAAATCAGGAAAGAGGCAGTAGTACAAAAGGACTTCCCATACGTCATCTGTGCATAGCTGAATCATTGGCTATTCGTTAACGGGAACTGGACCTAATAATAATTATTTATTTAGACTGCAAGCAGTTGAGTTGATGGGAAGTCAGGGAAATAAGCAATAGTAGTGTTATATTACTGTGCACAAACCACTGTCCTTGTTCTTGCTTTTATCAACTTCAGAGTACTCTTCTCTAAGTAACTACCACACACTCATATTATTGTCTAAATACAATGAAGTAAGCAAAATGTGAATAGGTTGGTAAGCAATCAATTTCATACAGTAAAACTTACGTTTCTTTCTCAGGTGCTTATTATCACCAGTTAAATTCCTAATTGTGATGGACTGGATTATGCGTCAGACAGTGAGTGGGAAACGAGAAGACAGGGATATTCTGCACCGAAGTGAACAACATAGAAGACCTGAATTTCGCGCGTACGTGATTTATGTTTGATGTCACACACACAAAATCAAAGACTTACAAGCGAAATCCGACCGACAAACTGATAGAAGAAGCTTCCAGCGAAGACAGGACTCCACGTGAACATGGACAAGACGGAGGTTGTGAAAATAACCAACTAACCACCACCAACAACAACAACAGCAGCAACAACATCAAGCGCCAATCACCATCAACGCGAGGGATTTTAAATAAATGACTTCATTCACTCACTTATCCACGGAGCATTGTCTCAACTACAGGTAGTCGAAACGGACGAGGATGTCAAATCGAGCGAGAATCAGGAAGGGGACGAGAAACACATTCATCCATCAACCTGAAACCAATCTGGAAATCTTCGTCACTCAACCAGAATCAACAACCACATTGCTTCGAATTTTCAATACAAACGTCAAGTCAGTCAGTTCTTCTATACGGATCAGAAACTAGGCGAGCGGGTCACAAAGAATATTTCCAACAGGCTATTGCAGACCTGCATCAACAACCATGTGTCTTCGCTGGATCTATACTGAAGATCAGATGGCCGGGCCGGGCAGGGCCGGAAAGAATCACCAGCAAGAAACTACGAGCACTAACAAAGAAAACAAGAACCAATCGCCAACCAACAAATATGCAGGAGAAAGTGGACCAACTAACATGGATGCAAGTGAAAAGTACAGCAGAAGAAAACAGAAGTGGCAATTGGAGCTGTGCAGTTGGAGCCCTATGTTCCACTAGGAACCCAAGGGAAAAATAATAATAAAAACTTATGTTTCTTTCTCTCTCTCTCTCTCTCTCAAGAGTTGTTAATTACCGACAACTCAGTTACCTCTATCATTACAACAACTTATTGTCAACAGCTCACCTCTGGAAAACTGTTTAAACTACATAGTACAGTACAAAATCAAAACTCAAGAAACCTTTCTGCACATGTTATTCTCTTAAGTATTGATAGAACTAATGCTTACAACAGCAATCTTTTGATGCATAAACTTATATTCAGGCATATAAATATTTTTTTCGGTGAAAACAGTTCTGTCAAAATATGGAAGAGCTTCAATGCATGTAAAATAATAATACTGCATAATGAAAACAATGTCACTATTCATTAAGCCTAAAAGTTATTCACTTATCAAATCACAATTGGGAAATGAAACTGAATACTCTTCATTGATGTGTGTACACACATACACACACACAACAGTGAACTAACTAACTAACTCACTAAGGAACTAACTAACTTTGTACCTATAACGACACTGTCAAATAAGTTGCATTTTCTTTTCGAAAGTGTAACAAAAATAATCACCGATGAGATTCCTTGAAAAATAATTTCATTTGGCAGATGAATTATGATACACAGAGTTGATGATTAATTAGCTTTAAGATGAGCATAAAAGTAATTAAGCCTACACTTTGAAAAATCATTTCGCCAACTTATTTTCAGTTTTGAATAGAGCCAACAATTTTATTACTTAATCTATAATAGGGTGCGGTCGAATGCTCACCGACCACGCAGGTGGTCCGGAGTTCGATCCCCGGCCACAGAAGCAAGGGGTAATAAGACTGGGGAAAAGAGGGAAGGCTGGGCATGAGGCTAGCAACCTCATCCCTTAAAAATAAATACCACTGCTAGCGAAACTTCAAGCCCCTAGCTTAAAACCTCCCTATGTTCCACTGGGAATGTAAAGCAATAAAAAAACAATCTGTGATAACCATTATAAGCTCGTGAGTTTATCCAGACTATTAACATTTATTGCTGACTGGGTGTTGAATGTTTCGAATCGATAAACAGAAAGCCTCTGGCCTAGTTTTTGTGATTGCTCATGTTTACATGTAACGTGTATCCGTGACTCAGGGAGATGAATATACTGCACCGTCCGTCTGTAGATATCAACCAATATTTAAGAATAGACAGTTGACATCTATTAGTTATTCAGTATGCAAATCCTGAAACTCACGCAGCTTTCAAATTCATCCATTTGGAAACGGAATCAGTATTAGCAATTCACTTGTCTGAATGCTTTTCATCAATTTTATTGTATTGTATAGAAATCTAAGGAGACAATCATATTTAATTTGTAGATGGCGACTAGCAGTGGAATCCAGGATGTGAATTTTGCCCTGTTTGGGACTCGTCATCTGGATGTACCTGCATTTCCCAGTGAGTGATGATGTTCCAACCGAGGCTTGAACCTAATGCTAATAGTCTCAAACTCTGAAGCGTTATCCACTGGACCACTTGGGCCAGGAGAGCCACCTCTTGTGAAACGGCTCTCTGAGCTAAGATCATGTCTAGGATCTGTTCTTTGCAGTGTAATTTCTGCAACAGTCTGTAAACTAGGACCAATGAAATTAGCTGTATTTTTCCTTACGAATGTTTGTTTAGAGCTTTCCCAGCCCCGTCGAAGGGTCGGCCTCGCATTGTGTTACCTTGAAGATTGACCTATTTGTGCGTCCGTGGCACAGTGGTTAGGAATCTCCTCAACCATACCCACGGTCCGGGGTTCTATCCCATGCCGACGCACTCCTGATATCCATGGTCGGCTTGCAAAATTTGGGATACCCATATCACATGCTGAAAATTCCACACCTGCATCAAAAAATATGGTGTGAAATCAAGCTGTAATCAAAAAAGGAAATAAATAAAAAGAAATGAACACTAGGTTCGAGCCTAAGTGGGAACACCACCGCTCAATGGAGAATGCAAATACTTCCGGCTGACAAGTGGCAAAAAGTACCACACGTGCGCTGTCCAGGATTCCATTATTAGTCACCGCCCACCAACTGACCTCAAGTTACATAACCAGACATCATCGAAGCATCTCCAGAAGGAGACGACATGTCAAACTGAGACCGAGCACCTAAGTCCAATCAGTTGAGGAAGAAAATCTAAATGATATGTCAATTAGCTTGTAATTTCCCAATTCCCATTTACGCAATCAGAAAACAAAAAAAAATTGAGAGAAGAAATATATATTCCTTTTCAATTAATTCCTGATCATCGGCTCTACACTAATATATGGTTCTTTACATCAAAATATTTTACCAGTCAAGTCGTTATTTTAGTTAGTCAGTCTGACTTATAGGTGGCGTGAGTGAATTTAAGAGGTTAAAGGTCATCAAAACAAATAACTAATAGACGTTAGCAACAAGATATCCAAGTTTTAAAGCAGAGGTGAAAATTAACTACGGAATTCAAGATAAGTTGATTCCTAGGCGTTGTCAACAAGTTATTACACATAATCAAGAAATTTGTAAAATAACAATAATGACTAAGAAGAACAGGATAACTCAGAAGAATGACGTAAATTATGAACAAGTTAATTCAATTAGGTAGAATTGTAAAAATTGTAAAAATTAACAAAGTCGAGAGATAATTACTGAGAGAAGGAAAAATTCTTTTTAAAAACGTAACACATATTATGTAGTTAGCCATGACAAGGAAAGACGCTGTACAAATTTCTTTTAAGCTGACACACAGATTTAGCTTGTTCAGATGAATTCCGATTGCCTCTGCAGTGTGTAAAAGTCGTACTCGTGGACCATGCGAGAAGTCGGGTGATATACAATAAATAACTTTAAACGCTTTGTTAGAGTCGATCTGATGTCCAGTATTGACGAGATGAGCTAGTATTGATCTGTATAGCTAGGATAGCTTTGTTCGAACCTTTACCAAATCAAGATGGGAGGTGTTAAGAAATTCGACGATGAACTTGCCTGATCGTACGCCCTGTGTAACCAGCTCTGCTCGGGCAGTTAAACTGGTAAATGCACATGGAAGAAGCAAAGCAAGGCAGTCTGTCTTTATTTCTTGAACCAAGTGTTGGTTGGTTAGTGAATATGCAGTATTGCTTAACTGCCTAGAAAGTCTTTTTGAAGGCCCTTCTCAGACGTCGTGACAAGACCTCACTATTCAAATGACCCGTGAATTTCAACCTTAGGAAGATTGAGATTTTAGGAACTGTCGGCAACTTCGACTTTTTACTTTCTGAGTTCACGTATTTGTTAACGAATTTATTTGGATATCTGTTTCTACTTAGTAGATCGCGAATATTACCAAGTTCTTCGTTCAGTGTCTCATTTGAATAAATAACTCTAGCCCAGTGAATCAGATATCTAACCAGATTGCGTTTGTATTGTAGAGGTACGAAGCTCAGGAAGTGAGTATGTTGTGCAGTCAAAGTAGGCTTTCTATACAGATGTCCCGTCTATTCGTTCAGTCATTAGAACGTCCAAGAAGGGGATAGAGTCATTTTCTTCTTCTTCCTTTGTGCAATTTATGCTACAATGTGATCTATTGAATTTATTCAATTTGCCTTTATTCGCACTTCCCTTCTTAAAAACTATAAATGTATCATGAACATATCGGCAATAGAAATCAAGATTATATATTACATCTTTAAGTGGATCATTGTCTAGTTTAGCCAGGAAAAAATCTACCCGGATTGAGTCTATTGGTGATCCCCTGGTTATACCATCTGATTGTCTATACATTTGTTTATGGAACAGGAAATTTACGTTCATTGTACACCTTGAAAAGAAGTTCCTTTAGGGAAGACACATGAATTTCAATCTCTACACCTTTTTATCAATTCATTGCCAATGTAGTCAATTGTTTTAGTCAAAGATACATTGCTGAATAGAGAATATGCATCGCCATGGCCAACTACATAATATGCGTTATGTTTTTTTTAAACGATTTTTTCCTTATCTCAGTAATTATCTCTCAACTTTGTTAATTTTTACAATTTTTACAATTCTACCTGTGCGTCGGTGGCACAGTGGTTAGGACTCTCGCTGACCATGCACATGGTCCGGGTTCGAACCCACGCCGACGCACACCTGATATCTATGGTTGGCCTGCAAAATTTGGGCTACCGAAACTTCGTCCGGAACAGGCCGGATTCAGGAGAAACAAATCATGTATTGATCAAATCGCCACTCTACGGATCATCATTGAACAAAGCTTGGAATGGCAGTCACCTCTCTATCTCAACTTCATCGACTTTGAAAAGGCCTTCGAAAGCGTCGATCGAGAGGTCATTTGGCAACTACTTCGCTACTACGGGGTCCCATCGACAATTATACATCTCATCCAACAGTTATACGACAATGTTGCATGATAAGTAATCCACAACGGAAACTTACGGAAGCCTTCGAAGTGAAGGCGGGAGTGAGGCAAGGCTGCCTACTATCGCCAATGATCTTCCTGATTGCAGTAGATTGGATAATGCAACAGACAACGGGCAATGAGGAAACAGGCATAAAATGGACTCACACAAAAGACTTGGAGGATCTGGACTTCGCCGATGATATATGTCTGATTTCCCATAAACTGGAAGATATGCAAGTGAAAAGCAACAAGTTGGCAGAAGAAGCATCGAAGATAGGACTTCAAGTGAACATTGAAAAAACAGAGATGATGAAGATTCCTGGCCAACATCAACAGCAACAACAGACAGCAATTAGCATAAATGTGAGGAACCTGAAAGAAACAACCTCCTTCACCTACCTGGGAAGCATCGTCTCAACTACAGGCGGAACTGACGAGGACATCAAAGCCAGAATCGGAAAAGCAAGACAAGCTTTCATTACTCTCAAATCTGTGTGGAGGTCAACAGCACTCAGCATCAAAAATAAGATCCGGATTTTCAACTCTAATGTGAAGTCAGTGCTACTATACGGATCAGAGACTTGGCGAGTCATAAAGAGCATCTCAAACAAACTTCAAACCTTCATTAACAGCTGTCTCCGCTCAATACTCAAGATCAGATGGCCAGAAAAGATCAGCAACAGGGATCTCTGGGAGCGAACCAATCAGGAACCGATTGTGAAACAAATAGGCAGAAAGAAATGGAGATGGATTGGCCATACGCTGAGGAAACCATCAAGTGACATCACTAGACAAGCCCTCGAATGGAACCCGAAAGGGAGGCGGCGAGTTGGTCGTCCAAGGGTGACTTGGAGGAGATCATGCGAGGAGGAGATGAAAGCATGTGGCCAGACCTGGAGCAGGGTGAAAAAGTTGCCAGAAAACGGAAGGCAATGGAGGTGCGCAGCTGAAGCCCTATGTTCCTCTAGGAACTAAAGGATACAATAATAATAATATCCACGCTGAAAATTCCATACTTGTACCAAAAATGCTGTTTGGAATCAAGCTGTAAATCAAAAATAAAAATAATAAAATAAAGTTTCTGTTCAGCGAAGGAATTTCTTTTCAACGACTTCATTTTCAAGCCAACTGTACAGTCGTATTTATATTACAGAAAAAGGTTATTAAGTGGCACTAAATAATTGCTCAGTCAATATACATATATATGTGGTAAGAATAAAGATAAATAAAATGTTATGAGGGGGTAGAGTTGAAGTGGATAAATTACAAAATTATTAAAGATTGTTTTATAAGTGAATTGATACCGATATACTACAAGGCTTACTGAACGTAATATCAAGAAAGAATCCGCCCTAGACAAGTCACAGTATCAAAGAAAAAACTAGTTGTGAGTCTGGCATTCAAAGGTGATACCACTTAGGAATTGATTAGAAATAGTTTATCTAAATGTATTAAACGTACTTTTCCTGCAGCTGACTTGCATCTAGTTTTTACCAGCCGAAACATGATTAGACCGTGCGTCAAGGATAGATTACCGCATGTCAACATCTATGTGCATTTACTCTTTAACCTGCTCTTGTGGAGCTGATTACATTGGACGTTGTAAGCGTACTCTCCGAAAACGTGTAGCTGAACACTATCCGGTTCGGTTAATGAAAGGCGAACGTAGAACTGCAAAGTCGTCTATTTGTGATCACCTGTTTGAGTCTGGTCATTTAGCCCCACGTGATTCATCTTTAAAAATTATCTACATGGTAAAATCGAATCGATCCAGAAATTTACGTTTTCTTCACTTATGCATAGCCGAAGCTTTAGCTATACATGAACAGAAACCTAAATTATGTGTCCAAAAACGACTTGTCAGACACCTTTCTTTACCTTGGTCATAGTAATGTTATTTCTACTCGCTCAATGGTCTACGAGCTCGCCTTGTAACCAGGTCCTGGGTTCGAACCCCGGTGGGTGCGTACTGCTGATGAGCCCCAAACTAGGACAACAGAAACAGCTGTCCAGTACTCCCAGGTTTTCCAGTGGTTCTCTAACTGATGTAAGCTCATGATTAAATCCTCCATACAATCAAACCAAATCCTGACAAAACCAATACTTTCTAGTTTTATTTATTTTATTTTATTTTACCACTTGAATTCTTTCCACTTCACTTCACACCTTCATTCTTATCGTAATCGTACTCCTAATTTTTTTTAAATTTTTAGACAGCACTTGACATTAGTATACAATTGGTGGATGGTGGCTAGCAGTGGAACCCCTCTTTTAAAACTTGGATATCTTGTTGCTAACGTCTATTAGTTATTTGTTTTGATGACCTTTAACCTCTTAAATTCACTCACGCCGCCTATAAGTCAGACTGACTAACTAAAATAACGACTTGACTGGTAAAATATTTTGATGTAAAGAACCATATATTAGTGTAGAGCCGATGATCAGGAATTAATTGAAAAGGAATATATATTTCTTCGCTCAATTTGTTGTTCCTTTTCTAAGTTACCTTGTAATCACGATGAATAAAATAGTGGACGTTCTTTTATGTAGGCCAAAACTGACTGGATATCGTTCACCATATCACCAGCAAACGAAAATTTATCACTAGAAGGTGTAACTGAAGTCACGGTGGTCTATGGGATGTCAGTAAGATTTGGCCAAATAAGAAACAAATCGGTATTTTGACATCTGTAGCTCACGCTGATTTATTATCTAAGGTGAGTGGTTCAATCGTAAAGCTTCCAACATCTTTAGTGCTAACTTCAAAATGAATTGAGCATCAGAAATTATATGTGGATGAAATATTTTCCTTCCCAGTGACTCCGATTGTAGACATTTGTCCTGTACACCTCCTTATGATTGCCTTCGCTCATATTGATACTGACCTACTATTTCACGTTTAAATCACGTGCCATATTCTTGATTCATTGATAAACTAACTGAATATTGATATAAGTAGCAGGGCATCTGGTATACTTGGTCCTCTGTTTAAGATGTACATTATCCCAGTTGAACATATGTTTGTTTATGCTCCTCTACATGAATTGATTTGAACGAAGGAAGGCATGACACGTCTTTAGACTAATAGATTGTGATCATGGTTACCTTGGTAAAACGGGCATCCGATTTGGCCAAGAAAGTATTTTTTTACAATCCATGCAATTTATTTTGTAGATAATGTTGGTTTTGTCTTCTGTTACTGTTCGGTCCTTCAATTTACATGGTAGAGAGTGAAGAGATCGTGTAAGTTTGCTAGCGACAGTAGAGCAGCTTAGGAAAATTTATCGTCGAACAGGAAATTTTCTTCACTATTTACCTCTTTTTCTTATGAAACCTAAAACCTGAAGCTCCACTCGCCTCTGAAAACACAAGGAAGGATGAAAAGACTTGTAGCAAAACCACACGACTGAACACATGTAGACTGGAATTCACCAAAACATAAAATTTCTCAGTACTTAAACCGACGATTAGTTATATCTGCTGAAACAATAAAACATTTCAGCGTGGCATTACTTTCCATATCAACCTTGCCTAGTTAACTGGTGAGTTCAAAGTCCAGAAGAAGAGGGAAGGTTGGATGTGAGGCTAGTGACACTAACCCGGAAAATCAACTCAGTCACTAGGGCAATGTCAAAGCACAGACAAACACATCATGTGGGAATCAATAAATTTATGTCTATTTCGCCTTAGTTTGTGACTTATAATCAACCGTAATCATGAGTTGTACAGTGAGATGATCGACTTCCAATATTTCAAGACATTTGTCGACGATAGGTTAACAGATAAACAATAGATTATCCTTTTTGTGGTGATCTTCTTTCATGCACGCATCACTGACTTTATATATATAATTTGAATAAAACGAGAACAACAGTAGTTTTTACACAATAATATGATACTTTCATTGTTTATTTCTTTGTCTTCTCGTCAGCTGAACTGCTTACAGCTTGAATAAGTTATTATTATCAGTTCATATGCAGAAAAGTTTTAACATACTTGCCAATTTTACGTGATGTCACTTGACAGGAGGTTCTGAATCTGGTGAACAATGCTCAGATAACTACGCTAACATAATTTTGCATAGGGAGTTTAAACAAGTTCAAACAAAGTAAATGTATGCACATAATGATGAAGGAGTTAGGTGATAAAGACTGGACTTGAGTAAGATGATGAGTGACCAATAAACTGGGTGACAATGTATCGACAGTGTACTGAAATCACAGAAACAAGAGACAAGTGAAATGACACTGCATCAAACGGGGGTGAGGATAAAGCCAATGACTGCGTAATCAAATTAAACGTAGAATAAGTGAATCCAGTCACCAGGGCAAGAAAAGACTGATAACTGCTTCTTTCTGAACACCTAAATCGGGTTTCAGTCTTTTGATACAGACTGCTGCCTTTTTTAAATAGATCGTTAGTGATACTGAGATATGCTTAACGACCAACATCGTTATGTTTTTTTTTACGCCTAAGTAGTAACCGGTAAGAAACAGTTAGATGACGTAAAATGTTTGTTAGCGAAAGTAAACGGTATTCGTAAACAATTCATCTGTGTCGAGCTTAACAGCCCCATTCAACTCAAAGCATAACAAACATAAAAGTGGTGACGTCACAACTGTCATCCAACTTACTAGATGAGTGTACGGCTGCAATCTTTAATTTCATTTTATTGGTAAACTTACCAACTTGAAATATGCTCAGTAGTGTTGTAGTGTAGTTAATATGAAGTAACTGACTGTATTCACTTCATGACTGAATGCCAAATAATCTCAAGGGATTTGTTAAAGGAATCGTTTGTTCAGGAATCGTTTGTCACTTTTAAATAAACCCAGCTCAATTTGATTCATCAGATATAATCACTATAATAATAATAATAATAATCACTTTATTCCACAACAATAACAATTTACAGCATGGAATTTTCAGCGTTTCTTTTACATATCAAAAAGCAAAGTGAAAAAAATACAGTCCAGATTGTTTTAAACATAATGCAATGCAAAATGCCGCAATATTTAATAATAGTTATTTAAAAAATTACAAGGGAGATAGGCAGACGGTGTCTCGGTTTGTTTTTCACAATTTTGTGATTCACAGCTACGGTTATCTTTATAAGAAATCAATATATAGCAGAAAGTAAATCAGTTAAAGGCAAAGGACTTCAGGTGAACATAGAGAAAACAGAAGTAATGAAGATTCAGGAGGCCAACAGCAACACCAACAGCCACTACAGCAATCAGCCTGCATAAATGGGAGAACTACGAAAAAAGCAACCTCCTTTACCCATCTACCCACCTACCTACCTACCTATCAAACTACATAGGAAACATCCTCCCAACGACAGCCAAATGGAACTCACGAGGATATCAAAGCGAACAATATCGGAAAAGTAAGCCAACCTTCCATTTCTCTCCTCAAGTCTGCGTGGAAGAGATCAACACCACAACTCAGAATCAAAATGAAAATAACATCCGGATTTTCAACTCCAATGTGAAGTCATTACTACTTACTACACATATGGATCAGAGACTTGGCCACTGCGCCGCATCACGAAGAGCACTTCGAACAAACTACACACCTTCATCAACAGCTGTCTTCGCTGAACACCACTCGAGATCAGATAGCCAGCCAGAAAAGATCAGCAGTAGTGTGAGGTATCTCTGACAATAAGCGAACCAACGAACCTAGCAGGAACCGACTGTGCAACAAATATGCGAGAAGAGATGGAGGTGGATTGGCCATACACTCTGAGAAAACAAACCATCAAATGAGTGAGATAACCCGGAATGCAGGCCATCGCTGGAGTAGAGAACGAATGTGAAGCGGAGAGTTAGTTGTCCGTCAGTTCGAGAATGACATTGATAATGTGGAGGTGGTGTGAAGAGGAGATGAAATCATGTGGGGAGACGTGGAACGATATGAAAACGTTGGTGGAGAACCGAACGCAATGGAAACGTGTGGCTGAAGCCCTATGCTCCTCTTGGAACTAAGGGAATATACATAAGTATATATAAATATATCGTTGGTGAAAGTATGTGATATGTGTTCGTTCACATCGATGGGTTGAGATAATATCGGACATCAATTTGATTGGGAGAATGTGGAAAGTTTAGACAGAGAAAACGCCGAAAAATGCAGTCAGGGAATTTCTAGAAGTCTGGTACTCAAATGAATCAGCTATTAACAAACACATCAAATTTGTCAGCGAATAAAAAACAAATCACATGGAAAGAAATTTCAAGTCTTACATCGATAAAAATGATCAATAGAGGCGTAAATTATGTTTGGACACTAGTGTAGTATGTCTAGTCGTTTATTTGGTACAGATTGAATTTCGTCAGTCACGTTTTCAGTGTGAACCCAATTCTAGGGAACTCGCCAGTACGGTGCACTTTGAATTGTTGATATCAGATCGTTTAGGGCAATAGTCAAGAAGCCTATCATGACCTCGAATCCATGTTAGTTGGCACTCACCAATCAGCATGGTGAGTGTACCTGCAAACTTCGAGGAACTCATGTCCTTTCTTAGATTCGAACTCAAGTCACCCAATGCGGTGGTCAGAGACATGAGTTCCTTCATAAAGCAATTCAGTCCTACAGGGGATCAATCATGAGTCTGAGAAGCTCAGTGTTAATCTCTCTGACTGGAGTACAGACTAAGAAGGGTTCGAATCTCATAAGGCGCATGAGTTCCTTCGAGGTGATTGCAGATACGCCTTGCTGACTGATGAGTGCTAGCTAGCACGAAACCTAGGGTGGCAAGTTCCTCCCACCAACTAATAACAACACTGGAAAGGGTTAGATTCTATGATGATCGTCTTAAAACTTACTGCGATTTACACAACTAACAGTAACAACAATCATTGGCCTAAAATGAGAAGTGAGAAACTTAGAATCACTGGTGAACTGAATGTTTATTGGTAAACTACATATCTGAACAAATTGCAACCTTTATTTGTTCTCTGTTAACTGAATACTAATATTTTATATACAACTTATTTCTTTTAGTTACAGCATCCTTGGTTTCTTAAACCACCGCTGCGATTTGCCACTATTCCAAGTGGAGCTACTGAAGAGAATATAAAAATCAATTTTCCAGAAATGCATCGGTATATGAGCAAGTTTAATAAATCCACTGTTGAAGAAGGTCTGAAAGCAACGAAATCAGGGTAGGTTTATTTACAACAGAGTTAAAATGCATATCTACCATAAGGTAGTTTATTTTTGAATGAACCTTCAGAAATATTAGACAAATTTAAGAAAATGGTTTAATAATGTATCTATATTCAGAGTTAAGCATAAAGTTACTAAAACCTAGCAAAGCAAAAGGATTAGACACAAACTGGAGACTTCCGAGCACAAGGTTACGTCACTGCTGTAGATGTTGAAAAGGAAAGGTAATTGACGATCGCAATAAACACTAGCCTGTCGAACTGCCAAAGATCATCAACCTAGGCTTATGCAACAATGACTGACGCAGGGTGCGCCTGGTGTCCAGTCCAAGCAAAACATTAAACTGCACCGTCTTCATGAAGCATTTGAAATGGAAACAAAAGTGAAACAATACTGACTATCATCACCAATTATCTTCTTAATTGTGGCGGACTGAATCATGTGGACCGGTAAAAAAACCATTTGCTGGATTGACAAAAAGACCCTGACTGATCTGGACTTCGAGGATCATTTATACCTCATGCCTCACAAAGCCGAATACATACAAAAGAAAACCAACAAGTTGGCAAAAGAGATAGCAATGATAGGGTTTTATATGGAAAAATAGAAGACGGAAGTCTTGCAGATACGCAACCGACAAACAAAGAAAACTATGCATCGAATAAATCTGCAGTAGGACGACTCCTTCACCTACCTTGACAGCATTGATCATTTTAAGTACAGGAAGAACGGATGAAAATGTTAAAGGCGGTCAACCAGGATCAGATCGAGAAAGCATGGCAGCTTTTGACTCTTCCACCAGTACCCAGAGAACACAAAAGAGTGGAGATGTGCCTCTCAAGCCCTATGATCCACTTAGAACTCAGATGGTGAGAAGAAGAGGTCTTCTTGATGAATTTTCGAAATTCGTAAAGGAAACTAATTAATATTATTATTATTTTTCCCTTCGAGTCCTAGTGGAATATAGGGCTCCAACTGCACAGCTCCAATTGCCACTTCTGTTTTCTTCTGCTGTACTTTTCACCTGCATCCATGTTAGTTGGTCCATACTCTTTCAATTCCTCTTCACGCAAACGATCTCCTCCATGTCAACCTCGAACTGACACCCCACTCGCCGCGTGCTTCCCTTTTGGCCTGATTCCACTCGAGCAATCGCCTGACGCGCTTGCGATGTCACCCAGCGATGGCCTCCTCAGCGAGTGTCCATCTCCATCCATCTCCACTTTCTCCTGCATATTTGTTGGTTGGCGATTGGTTCTTGTTTTCTTTGTTAGTGCTCGTAGTTTCTTGTTAGTGATTCTTTCCGGCCCAGCCATCTGATCTTCAGTATAGATCCAGCGAAGACACATGGTTGTTGATGCAGGTCTGCAATAGCCTGTTGGAAATATTCTTTGTGACCCGCCCGCCTAGTTTCTGATCCGTATAGAAGAACTGACTGACTTGACGTTTGTATTGAAAATTCGAAGCAATGTGGTTGTTGATTCTGGCTGAGTGACGAAGATTTCCAGATTGGCTTCAGGTTGATGGATGAATGTGTTTCTCGCCCCCTTCCTGATTCTCGCTCGATTTGACATCCTCGTCCATTCCGACTGCCTGTAGTTGAGACAATACTCCGTAGATGAGTGAGTGAATGAAGTCATTTCTTTCAAATCCCTCGCGTTGATGGTGATTGGCGCTTGATGTTGTTGCTGCTGTTGTTGTTGGTTGGTGGTGGTGGTGATTAGTTGGTTATTTTCACAACCTCCGTCTTGTCCATGTTCACCTGGAGTCCTGTCTTCGCTGGAAGCTTCTTCTATCAGTTTGTCGGTCGGTTTTCGCTTGTAAGTCATCGATTTTGTGTGTGTGACATCAAACATAAATCATGTACGCGCGAAATTCAGGTCTTCTATGTTGTTCACTTCGGTGCAGAATATCCCTGTCTTCTCGTTTCCCACTCACTGTCTGACGCATAATCCAGTCCATCACAATTAGGAATCGCTTTAGACGAATAATAATGTCATCAGTCTCTTCAGTGGTTCTTCCCAAGTTTCTCCTACTCTTCTTAGTTTACCTCAGCTGACTCAACAACCTCCCTTAGGCTCTCATCTTCATGTTGTCTACAGACTCTCAGTCCGTCATTCTCCATTCTGGTTCCACTCCGGTGATAGCCTGGAGTGTGATTTCACTCAGCATTGTTAGCAGCGTGTATTCTATCCACCTCCATTTGCTTCTCCAAATTGGTCGTGCAAAAGGTTCTTGGTTAATTCTTTCCTAGAGGTTCTTGTTATTAATCCTTACTGGTCGGCCATTTGTTCTTCCATATAGTGAACCAGTGGAGAGGACTGCTAACAAAAGTCTACAGTAGCCTGTTGGAATTAATTTCGTGACGCAAAGTGCAACAAGAGCTGACCAACTTAATATTAGTGATAAAGGTCCGAATTTTATTGTTTATGCTGCGGAGTTCAGATTTCTAAACTGATTTTAGAGCGATAAACGGGTATCTCGCCTTTCCTATCCTAGCCGTGACATCCTCATCTGTGTTGACTACCTGCAGTTGAAATGATGCTAACTGGATAAGTGAGGGAAGTGACCTATTTCAAATTTATTCCATTGATAGTGATTGGTGCTCGCTGTTGTTGTTTATTGGTTGGCTGGTTGGTTGGTTGGTTCTCTTCATCATCTCCATCTTCTCTGTGTTCACCTGGAGTCCTGTCATTCCTGATTCTCCTGCGAGAACTTGCTGATTTTTGCCTGTAATTTTTCGAATTCATCTGACACTCGACACAAATTGCCCACAAATTCCAAATCTTAACAATAGTGATAGTGGAGCACAACAGTTTGACTGTCAGCACACCACAAAATAACCAAATAAACTTACTTGGCAATAGAAACACTAACTTTGAAGGTCTCCTGACCATTACTTAGAATAAGAATATGACTTACACATTTATTTTCCAGAGAGAAATGTATCGTTGATAAAGCAACAGAATTCGGGCACTGCGGTGAAGTTTAATACTATATTAGACTACTAATATTCTATGAAGATTCCTGTGCAACACTAACAGCAACAACAAGAACAACAGACAGCAATTAGGCTGCATAAATGAGAGGAACCTAAAAGAAACAACCTCCTTTACCTACACACATACCTGGGAAGCATCGCTTCAACTACAACCAGACGGAACTCACGAGGATATCAAAGCGAACAATATCGGGAAAGCAAGACAAGCTTTCATTTCTCTCAAGTCTGTGTGGGGATCAACATCACTCAGCATGAAAATGAAAATAAGATCCGAATTTTCAACTCCTATGTGAAGTCAGTCCTACTCACCATACGGATCGGAAAGTTGGCCAACGCGTCATGAAGAGCACCTCAAACAAACTTTAGACATTCATCAACTGTCAGCTGTCTTCGCTCAGCACTACTCAGTATCAGATGGCCAGACAGAAAAGATCAGCAACAGAGATCTCTAGGAGAGAATAAACCAGAAGCCGATTGTGCAACAAATAAGCAGAAATAAATGGAGATGGATTGGCTGGTCATACTCTGAGGGAACCATCAAGTGACATCACTGGATAAACCATTGGTCGAGTGGAAGTCGAAAGGGAAGCGGCGAGTTGGTCGTCAGTGCAAGAGTGACTTGGAGGAGGTGACGTGGAGAGGAGATGAAAGCATGTGGGGAGACGTGGAGCCAGGTGAGAACGTTGGCAGACAACCGAACGCTATGGATACGTGCAGCTGAAGTCCTATGTTCCTCTGGGAATTAAAGGAAATAATAATATCACAAATTATTCGATATAGCATAAAATGTAACAGTATTATTTATTAACCAGGGGGTGGTAGTAGTGTGTTATAAACTCGCAGTCTTATAAGGCAATGCGGTTAAATGAAAACAGAAACTGATCACTGGGTTTATATTCATGGGATCTACAAATAACACTTGAAGGAGAAACTGAGCAACAATACCGTATTAGATAAGTTTATTTCAAGTATCACACATTGATGCAGTATGAACAACTGAATGGCGTTCCAAGTAAAAATTATTGCTCATATATTTCTATCTTTTTTTATAAATTTTATTCCTTTACGTTCCCAGTGGAAAATAGGGTTTGAAGCTGGAAACTTGAAGTCTCGGTAACAGTGGCGCTTTTTTATGGGTGAGGTTGCTAGCCTCATACCCGTACTCTCACCTTGTCCCACCCTATTTTGTGATTACACGCAAGTGAATGCAATGCTATGGTTGACTTTTCTTCTGTGTTATTTAGCAGGGTCAGTCATTCTAGATCCAGCTAGATTTTTACATTCCTATAATCCAGTTGACCTTGATCTACTAGTTTGATCAATCTAATTGACATCAAGGTCATTACATAGTATTTGATAAATAATATAATTTTTCCCACATGGATCTGTTGGGTTCTTAAACCGGCCTAGTTTGTCTCTGAAAGAGTTGGCTGATTCAAATGCCATACTAATTAACTTCAAGTCTCATTGAGGATCCTACGTAGCGCATCTGACGTTCTTTCTTTATACAGCCGTATTACATATATAAAGCCGTGTGTCTAAACTGATATGATTATGAGTAGTTATTTATGCTCAAAACCTTGTCATCCAGTTGTTAATACTGCATCACGATGTGATATTCAAAATAAAATTACCTAATATGAAATTACATATAACGACAGTGCCCAAGATCTACAATTACATTAATAACCATACCGGAAATGTGGAAAGTATTCTTACCACTAATTAAATCAAGGAATGGAAAATAAGAGATCTACACACAACGAAATGAGTATTTATGTGATATCACTATGAGCAGTAGACGTTGAAATGTCATCAGCGAATAAACAAATAATTCAGTATTACTGTATGCTATACCAAATAAAAATTATTCTGTCATCAAAAACTTTATAGTTCATTAACTGACTAGATGAGGACAAAGTTTAGCGGTGGCAATTTCCACTGCGATACTATCTAAGATCTTTTAAGCATTGAACTGAGACAAGTGTGACATGCCGATCTCCTGTGTTGTTATTGACCTGGGTGGATGTCCCAAATTTCACTCCATCACCATCTGACTTCAAACCAGTTGACCTAGCGTGTAGAGAAATGCCTTCCACTAATGCAAGATGACCTATATAGTAATTTTTAAATGGATGTATAGCGCAAGGACAGAGGTTCCAATGGATCCCTAGTTTACTGATGAAGAGGCACAAGCAAGGGTGAAGCAGCTCTCCAATACTCCCTAATACAGTTCAATAGTTCGCTAACTGATATCACTCTGTTATCACACCTGAGACCAACCGAATCTCTACAAATTCATATTTAAGAATTAGGAATAGAAAGGCTATTTATTGTGGTAAATAAAAGTACAATTCTTGGATCTCCTTGATTAAACGTTACATACAAAACAGGCTTGCCGTTGTGAGTGTTTTTGCATCAGAAATAGCTTGATCAAACTGTCAGCGAATTGGAACAAATGACAGTAATGCCTAAGATCACTTGTCGCTGATTTTTCAATATTTTGAATTATTTTTAGAGTATTAATCTAACAAAACGGTTGAGTAACTTGCTCCATAAAAAGATTTTGTGCATACACGCGGTCTTCACACTCCACAGTAATGATGTTACCGTTAAGTTCGATTCAGTTTGTAAAGTCTGCTGAGAATGACAACGGTTGTCAGGCGATGCGATATTTAATGACAGCTGAACCATGTTTTCAAATAAATACTGTTAGTCCGCTAATTATCGCGTATTTTGAAGAATAAAAGAGTACATATCAAAAGTTAATTATTATTCCGTTGTAAATTGGCAAATTTAGTTCTCTGAATCAATTGAATTGTCTGGAAACAGAGAATGAAATGATAAGTTTCAATTATAATTAAACAGTGTACGAGTGTGTTCATATCGCTAACTCTGACAAGTTCGGCATAATTCAACCACTTCTGTTACAATTTATTCGATTATGTATTCAGCCCATTCTCCCTTATTGTTTGCCCTATTTATTCTACCCTGGACTTGTCGAAAAAAATCACTTTATCATAAAGTAACATTAGTAGAAGGCAAGACACGGAAGCCAAAGTATATTTTTCATTAATCAAACCGCTGGCAATAAAACTACAGTTTTATATTCGTTAACCGATCACTGAGTGTGTGACTTTGGGTTACATCAAACGACAAAAAAAAATAGAATGATTAAATATACATAGTTTTCTGTCACCAGTGCAGTACTGAACTGTGGGAATAACCTTCTGACTCTAACATCAAATAGAATGTTCAAATAGATATCGCGTATTCTGTTGTTAATGCCGAATTGAACTGTGAGAACATATGAGAATGACATTCCGCTGGCATACGCTGTCTGCATTCCACCTCCACAATATTACGTATAACCCTGAAGACTGAAAATTAGGGTCAGTGGTGTGGCTTTGACTCAGCTAACTGACATTATTGTCAATAAGCACTTCAATTCTTGCAAGCGTTTGGCAACAGTTAACTTGTCTGATACTAAACATCCTCTTTTTTTCTCAACCTTTTTTCTGGTATATCTTCGTGTAAGACCAGGACAAACTTCATAAGAATTTACCACCGTACCAATAAATATAAAACTTCTATCGTATCACCGTATTTAGCACGAGGTTTGTTGTGAAGACAGACAGAGTTAGATGTCAGAATAGAAGTTATAAACTTTTCAAATCGGTAATCTCAACTGCAAAGTACAACCAGAGGTTTCGTTTGTATCAACATTCTGTTTATAGTGGTTTCATAATTATTTTGAAAAAGAAAAAAGACCAGGTTTGCAGTATAAAATGATATCATCATCCTATTTCACAGGTTCCCCATCATCAGCTACAAACTACCTGAAATTACAATGGCTATAATTAATGACATTTCATACTTCAATGTTTCAAGACGAACTTGCACCTGCGGCAACAAGTACATTGGAAGGACAGAAATAAGGGCTTATATCCGGTTTTCACAGCATATTTCGAGAAACTTATGCCTTAAACGAAACAGATATTTACAAAATGCAATTACCAGACACCTTATATATGCGGGTCATTTTGTCGAGATTTCCAAATCCTTCAAAACACTAAACTTAAAAAGGACAGCGAATTTACTACAATTTACTGAAGCAATTGCAATAAAACGTTTCAGACCAAACTTATGCACACAGAAAGAGAGTATAGTCAATCTCTCACTCCCTAGGTAACCGTATTACTTTCATTACACTGATTAGTCATACATACTAGTGAGCTGAGCTCACTGAGCATGTTTTCAATTTGATGAACTTTACGACTATTTATTAGATTTCTCTTTTTTGTATCTTCTCTCCCTCCTCCTTTTTTTCATAATTTCAAAGCATGCAAATTGATGGTGACTTAAACCAAAAAATTGTTACGCTTAAATTCCGTAGGTGTCCATCTTATAGTGTTTTCTGCATTAGCTTTCAAACTCTAAAGTATGATTATTATTCTCTTGGGTTCCGAGTGGAACGTAGGTCTCCAACTACACATCTCCACTTCGTTCTGTCTTCTGTCGTCCTCTTAAGGTGGGTCCACCATTGACCAAACTCTCTCATCTCTTACTCACACGATCTCCACTATGTCACTCTTGCACCGACGACCTACTTGTCGCTTCCCATTTGGATTCCACTCGAGCGATGGCCTCACTGGCGCGGGATATCACTCGACAGTTTCCTTAATGTATGCCCGAGCCATCCATATCCATGTTCTCCGACATGTTTGTTGAGCAGTCGGCTCTTGCCTGTTGGTTCTTTGCAAGCCACCCAGGCGGCCAGCCAGACAGACAGACAGAGTTTCTTGTTACTAATTCTTTCTGGCCAGTCATTTCATTTCAGTACGAAGACAGCTGGTGAAGGCAGCTGTTGATAAAGTCTGCAGCAGCCTGTTGGGAATCCTCTTCGTGACAAGCCGGTCGAGTTTCCCACCCATATAGAAGCACTGACCAACTTGACATTGGTGTTGAAAGTGAGAATCTTGTTCCTTCTACCGTGGATGCAAGAGATTTCCGAACTGGTCTCAGGTTGATGAAGGCGTGTGTACCTTGCTTTTCTGATTCTGGTTGGCTGTCTGGACTTGACATCCTCATCTGTTCCAAATTCTTGTAGTTGAAACGACGCTTCCTAGCCGGATAAGTGAAGGAGGTAACCTCTGTTGAATCTCTCCCGTTGGTTGATGGTGATTGGTGCTGGTTGTTGTTGTTGTTGCTGCTGTTGCAGTTCGTTGGTTATCTTCCTGTATATTCTCCTGTCTTTGCCGACTGCTTCTTCAGTCAGTTTGTTGCTTTCGCTTTAACGAAGCTTAAAATATTTAGAATCATTTCAGTCAAAAACAGCTACTGGTGCAGCTGCTTTCGTTAAATTCATGATTTTCTTTACATAAGGATGATTAGATAATTAGTGATTCGTCATAAAGAGGAGTCTTTTTGAAAGTTGAATACGCTTGGATTGGTTATGACTCACTGCGAAAAATTCAGTAGGAAGTGATTAGAAATAAAGAAGAGAATACGATATTACATTATACCACGAACAAGACAAGACTAAGGTGTTAAAGCATGTTTCTGCTACTGCCAATGAATCATAGGGGCATCAGTCAATCCTAAACTTTCTCGTTTCAACACTGATTAGAGAGCCTATATTTCCTAGTACAACTTTCAGGGATACCGTCGTCAATCGATGGTACAAGTACTTTGGAACCTTTTAAATAACAATTAACAAGCATTTTCGTCAGTCTGGCTCCAAAGACCACTAACAGTGAGTAAGTCGGACGGTTATGCCATTTTAATGGCTGCTATCAGGATTCAAATCTTTCATTGAAAATGTAGACTGTTTTGACTAGCGTAGTAATAACCATTTAGAAAATTGTAATAATTTCTTATTTGGATGATATTTTTGTAACAGATACAAAGTTTCAGGATTTCATCATGAGCTGACATTGGTTAGAGAACCATTGGAAACACCTGCAAGGAGTACTGGACAGCTGTTTCTGTTGTCCTAGTATGGGACTCTTCTTCAGTATGCACGCTCTGCCAAGGTTCGAACCCAGGACCTTCTGGTTACAAGGCGAGCCAGCTCGTAGACCATTAAGCCACTGGGACCCGATCCAATGACCAGTCCATGAATTCTAACTTCTGCTAATTCACAATATAGAGCAACTGCTAGGCAATGTCTTCGGCGAGTATTGGTCCCCACAGCCAACCTGCTGCACCCTGCTGGTCACGACTTCTCACTAGAATCCCAAGCAACTATCCACCTGAATAGGGCAAGTCGCTAGTGAGCATCTCATAGAAATTCAAGTGTTGGTTTGTAGGGATTCGATTGGTTACAGCTGACGAAACTGCTGTCCAGTACCGCGAACTGGTTTCCGAATGGTTCTCTAACCAATGTTAGCTCATGATGAAATCTTGAAACCAACCAATCAAATCCCTACAAACCAACACTTGAAGATACAAGGTTTATCTAAAATACTGAGTCATTTTCGTTTTTCGGCTCATGAGGATCACTATAGTGGTTTTTACAGACGTATTTTTATTCGTCAAATTGTCAGATAAGTGTTGGTTTGCATGGATTTGACTGGTTACAGGAACTTAGTTTGAGTACAAATACTCGCCACCGATGATATTGGATAGTGATCGCACTAAGTCGTGAATTGACAGAAATTAGAATTCATGGACTGACCACTGGATTGGGTCCCAGTGGCTGAATGGTCTACGAGCTCATCTTGTATCCGGTCGATCCTGGGGTCGAACCCACGTGGTGGGTGTGTACTGATGAAGAGTCCAGAACTAGGCTGACAGAACAGCTGTCCAGTACTTCTGCAGGTTTCCAACAGTTCTCTAACAGATATCAGCTAGTGATGATGAAGTCCTGTTAGATAACAGTTATACTATGAAAAGAGCATTCACTAATTTTGTTGTTGTATAAGGGAATTGACTTCAAGCTTTATTTATTTTCCCAAATATCTGTAATCCATCCAACGCAGATTTAGGTTTTTTTGTTAATGCGAAGTCAATATCTCTATATTTCATGATGTCGTCCGTTGAATCACTAGTTATCAGATTTTTCCCACAAACTAAAGACAAAATGACAGCAACCGTAAATCATGTATTATATATGTCCAAACCAAGTTCACTTTTAACGGTTTGAAGAAATTTGGGCATTGAGTATATGATATTCATTACAATAAAAGGTTTTTTTGTATTTCCCAATGAATGAAAAACAAAACGATATTGTTTTTACTGACGTTTCGCTATTTAATGCTAACAGATTTCTCAAAGTACTATTAAACCGGAATTTACAAAATTTCAGCATATAATCGTAAATCATGTACTTTAAATATGTAATTTAAATAATACTTATCCCCATGCCTATACAACTGGTGTGTCCTACATAGGTAGGAATAAATATCTACCTTATTATATTATCATTACTAACTATGCTACTAATCGTATGTGCAATTTAACGAACTGACGATGCCTGTAAACTGGCGTCCCTTATATACAAAAATGAGAATATATTATTATTGTCCTTTGGTCATGTGACTTGTCACTTGGCACTTGTCACTTCATTGGTGTCACAATCATCTACACTTTAACATCATGTATATTTATATAGACAAAATATTTTAGACAAAATAATATTATTTACAAAATACCATGCAATGACTGTGAGGTCAACTACATAGGTCAAACTAGTAGGTCAGGGGTTAATCAGAATGTTGGAACATAAGAATTAAGATAAGGGAAGAATGGTTGACCCCGAGAAGATAAGTAATATAGAAAGAAGCTCAGCAATTGCACTGCATGGATTAACACACAATAGGGTGGGAGAGGGTTAAGATTCTAAAAAGTAATCTATGTAGTTGGGGAGAGAGAGACTGATTACTGAATTCAGGTTCATCAAGTCTACACCCAACACAACATATGCAACAGAAATGACTCGATGTAAATACCAGAGTTATGGAAGATATTATTACCACCAGTCAGTCAGTGAAATCAGAGGAGGGTAATAAATAATCTCAGAATTCTATTTCAATTCAAGCACATCACAACATTCTAACAAGTTACTTATTTTGACTACAAGTATAACACTCGTCTTATTTCCCATCTGATTAATATATATATATAATGTTAATATTAGTATTATTATCAGTGCTAGTAAGAGTAGTAGTAGTAGTAGTAAATAGCACAGATAATGCATGAAAATACGTTAACAACGTACGGATAATTCAAAATGTATGACGCGAATGAAAGTGGTGTCATTTGACGAATTTATCATACTATTCTCATAGCATTATTACTCCCATTTAATGTACGACGCACACAAGGAATATAGTAAATAGGGGTAGAATGAGACAGATTCCATAAAGTTAAAAGCGATTTTCTTATTCACGACTTCCAGTACACGTCTTAAACGCTTTAAGAAATTCATTTAACACAGAAAATATTTTGTTTATTAACGTTATTCGTAGTGTGGCGAGTGATATACAGATATATATATACAAATTATTGTTTCCTTTAATTCCTAGACGAACATAGGGCTTCAACCGCGCGTCTCCATTTCGTTCGGTTCACTGCGAAATTTTTAATCTGGCTCCACGTCTCCCCACATGCTTTCATCTCCTCTTCACATGACCTCATCCAAGTCATCCTTGCACTGACCACCAACTTGCCGCTTCCTTTTTAGGTTTCACTCAAACTATAGCTTGTCTACTGATGTCACCTCATGATTTCCTCAGGGTATCGCCAATCTACCTCCATTCATTCCTGCCTATTTGTTTCACAATCGGTTTCTGCTGCGTTGTTTCACTTACAGAGATCCCTGCTGCTGATCCTCTCTGGCCATCTGATACTCCATAGAGCTGACAGTTGATGAATGTCTAAAGTTTGTTTGAGGTGCTGTTCATGACGCGTTGGCCAACTTTCTGATCCATATGGTGAGTAGGACTGACTTCACATAGGAGTTGAAAATTCGGATCTTATTTTCATTTTCATGCTGAGTGATGTTGATCTCCACACAGACTTGAGAGAAATGAAAGCTTGTCTTGCTTTCCCGATATTGTTCGCTTTGATATCCTCGTGAGTTCCGTCTGGTTGTAGTTGAAGCGATGCTTCCCAGGTATGTGTGTAGGTAAAGGAGGTTGTTTCTTTTAGGTTCCTCTCATTTATGCAGCCTAATTGCTGTCTGTTGTTCTTGTTGTTGCTGTTGGTGTTGGCCAGGAATCTTCATCACCTCTGTTTTATCTATGTTCACTTGAAGTCCTATCCTCTCTGGATGCTTCTTCTGCCAACTTGTTGCTTTTCACTTGCATATCTTCCACTTTGTGGAAAATCAGACATATATCATTGGCGAAGTCCAGATCCTCCAAGTTTTCCTTGTGAGTCCATTTCATGCCTGTTTCCTCATTGCCCGTTGTCTGTCGCATTATCCAATCTACTGCAATCGGGAAGATCATTGACGATAATAGACAGCCTTGCCTCACTCCCGCCTTCACTTCGAAGGCTTCCGTGAGTTTCCCGTTGTGGATTACTTATCATGCAACATTGTCGTATAACTGTTGGATGAGATGTATAATTGTCGATGTTACCCCTTGGTAGTAGCGAAGTAGTTGCCAAATGACCTCTCGATCGACGTTGCGCTATTGGAGGCTTTTTCAAAGTCGATGAAGTTGAGCGAGATAGAGAGGTGACTGACTGCCATTCCAAGCTTTGTTCAATGATGATCCGTAGTGTGGCGATTTGATCAATACATGACTTGCTTCTCCTGAATCCGGCCTGTTCCGGTCGAAGTTTTTCTTCCAGGGCTTGTTTGATTCTCTCCATTATGATTCGGCTCAGTATTTTGCTTAGGATGGACAGCAGCATATATATTCAAAACATTTTATGGCAATGGCTGCAGGCTGGATAAGTGTATATTCCTCAAATCTGTATTTAGTTTTTGTGATGGTGAAGAAATAATTTCAACAGAATACTTTTCTGCCTTTTGTTTAATCTCGGGTCAATCACCAACCAATCAGGAGAGTTCATTGTCTACTGACCTAGCCGACTTTTAACATGGTTTAAAAATCGTACAAATATGACGTGTATGTGCATGTGTGTTTTTCCTCATACAAAGGTCTGTTGTCAATACTCTTATTTAATGCCGTTACAATAATACACTTTAATCAGGTCCTTTTACACGCTGGTAACATTATTCTCTCTCTCTCTCTCCCTTTTCTTTTAATTAAAAAAACTGAATCAGGCAACTTGACGCCTTTTTATACGATGCAAATGTACTAGACTATTGGGCGATGAAGGATGAAGGCTGTAAACTACGTACAGTTGGAAATTTATACGCAATGACCGGTTATGGCATAGGCTTTTCCAAAAGTAGTCGATGGTTAACTAAAATTAATTCTCGGATATTGGATTATCAAAAAAACGGTAAATTAACACAGTTTTCTTTCCCTCATTCCCTTTTTTGGATAATATTAATCTGTTTACACTAATATTGCACATAAGAGTATAATTATAGCGGAACACTATACTTTTTTTCTTGGCGAACTTAAGCTTTAAGAAGTGGAAAGCGGAGACGAACCAGTGGCTCTGAATGCACCAATCATATGGAAAAGGCGATTTTTAAGTGTAAAATACATATATTTATGAGAATAGTGAGTAAAAAGACATGAAACTATTGCAGAGGATGCCTTTCTCTGATACTCGACAAAAATGCTTCTAAGTTTTGTATTGAAGTGATTTTAGGATAACTAAACCACATTATTGATATTAGCTGGTTGCAGCCAATCAGCAGAAGGCCCAGCTGGACCTGTATTTTGTGCTTGTTGACACTCCATAGTCAGCGAGCTCTATCTGCAAACTTCAAAGAACTTATGTGCCTTCTGAGAATCGAACCTGCATCACCCAGCGCTACCAGCAGTCAGAGACGTGATCACTGATCCATTCGGGTTCATGATTGACCTCCTGTAGGACTGCATAGGACACTATGATCGGACACCCGTTAGTAACTAGCGTAATGCATCTACTGCTTTGTATGGGGCACACTGAATTATGTCAAAGTAAACCGTGATCGACAGCCGCCCAGAATGGTGGCTACTTTGCAAACATGACTGAAAGAAGTCAGTGTGGACCAAACAAAGGACAAAATACACTACACTAGTTACTAACTAGCGTCCAATCAAGGTAAACCACATTTTATGCGTACATATATTCATCTAGGTCTTCTAACCTAAATTTTTGTTTAACCAAAGTCCTACACGAAACTATCTCTGAACTAACCCTTATCGTAACTCGAACTAACCGTAATATCTTCCCTATTAGCCTATGCTAAACCCAATCAGGATTGACCTGTCCGTAAACTTTCCCAAGCCTTATTTAACAGGTCTCCCCAGCTGGCTTAGTGAGCGTTCCAAGGTCACTGGTGCGTTCACACTCCTTCGGTACTTAAAGTTTACGTTTGCCAGTTGTTATTTTTTTTTTCAATTAACAAAAAGCTATAGGTACTAGGCGTTTCAAAAGATATTCCTTTTTTCTCCTTGAGTAAAACAGTTATGTAACTACTGAACATAAGATATCGTTATATGTGACTGGCATGTTCGAACAGCTAATCCTCAAATTCATGAATAATTCCCATTGACACACTATTGCACATCAAAACACGTCACTTTTCAGTGAATTTATCCAATTACCTGTAAAATCACAATTATATATAATTTTTTATGTATGTGTATGAGCATTACCTATACCAGATAAGAATAAAAATTTATTTAGGGCTGTTGTTTACGTCATCAAAATACTTCAAAACATGTGATGAACAATCGAATTGTAATAACGCGGTGGAGATTAGTATGAGGCCGGTGTTCGGTCCCCGGGCCGACTCACTACCAAACCTGGCTTGCCTGGTAATAAACCAGACTAAAAAGAGAGATCGGCTGTAAGACCAGCAGCCCCACCCTGTAAAACCAAAAATCATTGCTACCGAAACTTTAAGCGTCTAGCTTGAAGCCCTCCCTAAGTTCCACTGGGAATGCAAGCGAATAAAAATTTTAAAAAATAATAAAATAGTGGTGATGAGTTGTCACAAATGTAGCTGTCAATGTTAGTCAACGCATAAGAGAAGTTGAAAAAGTGTATTGTGGTTGCTTAGTAAGGCGAGTGTGCGTCGGTGGCACAGTAGTAGAATGCTCACCGACCACGCATGTGGTCCGGGGTTCGATACCCGGCCAATGACGCACTCCCGAACCTAGCTAAGCCAGTAATAAGATTGGTAAAGAGGAAAGGCTGCGCATGGGGCTAGCGACCCAATCCAGCAGAAATAAACATTACTGCTACAGAAAATTCAAGTCACCAGCTTGAAGTTCTGTGTTTCACTGGGAACGTGAAGGAATAAAAAATTAAAAATAAGGAGAGTAATTTAATAAATGAGTTGTAATCAGGATGCACATAGAAAAGAAGAATGCAAGAAATGACGCGGCATTATGCTTCTGTCCATCCTAAGCAAAATACTGAGCCGAATCATAATGGAGAGAATCAAACAAGCCCTGGAAGAAAAACTTCGACCGGAACAGGCCGGATTCAGGAGAAGCAAGTCATGTATTGATCAAATCGCCACACTACGGATCATCATTGAACAAAGCTTGGAATGGCAGTCAGTCACCTCTCTATCTCGCTCAACTTCATCGACTTTGAAAAAGCCTCCAATAGCGCAACGTCGATCGAGAGGTCATTTGGCAACTACTTCGCTACTACCAAGGGGTAACATCGACAATTATACATCTCATCCAACAGTTATACGACAATGTTGCATGATAAGTAATCCACAACGGGAAACTCACGGAAGCCTTCGAAGTGAAGGCGGGAGTGAGGCAAGGCTGTCTATTATCGTCAATGATCTTCCCGATTGCAGTAGATTGGATAATGCGACAGACAACGGGCAATGAGGAAACAGGCATGAAATGGACTCACAAGGAAAACTTGGAGGATCTGGACTTCGCCAATGATATATGTCTGATTTTCCACAAAGTGGAAGATATGCAAGTGAAAAGCAACAAGTTGGCAGAAGAAGCATCCAGAGAGGATAGGACTTCAAGTGAACATAGATAAAACAGAGGTGATGAAGATTCCTGGCCAACACCAACAGCAACAACAAGAACAACAGACAGCAATTAGGCTGCATAAATGAGAGGAACCTGAAAGAAACAACCTCCTTTACCTACACATATACCTGGGAAGCATCGCTTCAACTACAACCAGACGGAACTCACGAGGATATCAAAGCGAACAATATCGGGAAAGCAAGACAAGCTTTCATTTCTCTCAAGTCTGTGTGGAGATCAACATCACTCAGCATGAAAATGAAAATAAGATCCGAATTTTCAACTCCTATGTGAAGTCAGTCCTACTCACCATATGGATCAGATTATTACAAATAACCAAAAGCCAACCACAGTCTTATTTACATTTTGATGAAACTCATTCGTACACTATAATTACCGAAATAAGTTGAAAATTTCAAAGTGTAACTTAAAGTTGTTTATTGTAATCCCTTTATCTTTTCCCCCAGTGGAACATAAGGAGGCTTCAAACGACAAACTTGAAGTTTCACTAGCAGTGGTTTTTATCTTTTATAGGATGGGTTAGCCAACCTCGTGCCCAACCTTCCCTCCTTACCACTCTTGTCACCAGCCTAGCAAGGTGTGTATGAGTGCGTCGGTAGCCACGGATCGAACCCCGAACCACATGAGGCCTGGTTGGCAAGCATTCTACTGATGTGCCATCGACGATCATGTAAATTTGACAAACTATAATCCACTAACTATCAACTTCCAATGTTTTACAGAATAAGCCTAGCCGAGTTTCCAAAAGTCTCGCTGGAATATCATTTTAAAATGAAAGTATATATATATATATATAACGCATACAGGTATTTCGTTTTAATTCTCATTCCTCTAGAGTGGGATTGAATTCATTCTTGTCCAATATGTAATATATACTTACATAATACTTACTTTGACCTTGAAATATACGCAGAAACATTGTTTGTCTCTAGGTATCTCATAGGTTTCACTCCGATATGTTTGGTTTTCCCCCAACCTTTTTCGCCAACACAATGATCTTTAATGCCTGGATCTTGTTTTCCTAATGGTGACATAAGTGTGCTGTGATTAAGAAACCATTCTCCGAATCATAGTGGAGATTATGATCTAGATTGTAACTGGATAGTTCAGTGTCATCTAGAAATATTGCAGGTGGAATGGGACACTTATTTACGACCAAGGACAAAACTATAACTGCAGACAATAAAATACAACTAATGATATTATTATCATAAGACAATCAAAAAGCAACTTTAATATCTGTACTTCAATAGAAGAATTCTACGAGAAACTTCATGTAACTACGTTCAATATCTTAGTCTCATTGTATTTCCCTCAAAATACCGTAAAATTGACAAATATGACATGAATTCTATAGTCCATTTGCCCTGAAGAAGTTCAAGAAGTATCCGTAAACCACGTCAAGTGCTTTTAGTGGACGAAACATCCTCAATTGTGTGTATCTGAATCTGTGACTCGAGTCGTTACCTAAAACGATCAGTTTATCCTGATAGTACGGAGAACTAAGAATTCATACGTTACACGATTTCATTATGAGCTGACATTGGTTAGAGAACCATAGGAAAACCTGGGAGTAATGCACAGAAGTTTCGTCAGCCTAGTTTGGGACCATTCAACCAAATCCCAAAAAAACAATACTTGAATATCAATGAGATGCTCACTAGCGACTAGCCCTATTCAGGTAGGTAGCTACCTGGGGTTCTAGTGACAAGTCGTGACAAGTAGGGTGCAGCAGTGGGGAAAAATGGTCGCCGAAGATATTGGCTAGCGGTTGCACTATATCGTGAATTGGGAGGAGTTAGAATTCATGGGCCATCGGGGGCATAGCGGTTAGGACGCTCGCCTACCATGCACATGGTCCGGGGTTCGATCCCCAGCCACCGACGCACTCCTTTACCTCGCTAAGCCAAATATAATGCTGGTAAAGACGAAAGGTTGGGCATGAGGCTAGCAACCCTATCCTGTAAAAATAATAAACACTGCTACAGAAACTTCAAGCCACTAGCTTGAAGCCCTATGTTCCACTGTGGAACAGGAAGGAAAAAGAAGAATTCATGAGCCACTGAATAGGATCCCAATGGCTAAATGGTCTACAAGCTAGTTAATCTTGTAATCAGAAGGTCCTGGGTTCGAACCTTGGCAGTGGATGCGTACTGATGAAGAGTCCCAAACTAGGATAACAGAATCAGCTGTCCAGTAATCCCTACAGGTTTTCCAATGGTTCCCTAATCAATGTCAGCTTATGATGAAATCCTGAAACCATTCAACGAAATCCCTACAAAATAATACTTGAATAAGAATTCATTCCTTTCATTTAATAAATAATTTTTTTTAAATCGACTTCCACAAGCAACAGAATAATCTTTTAAACAATATCCAATCAAATGTTTAAACAGTAAAGTAGGTTTACAGTAGTGATGACATCATACATGTTAGAAACAAGTTTATGAATCACGTTATCAAATTACCTTCATACAAAGAAAAAATTAGCACTTAGTTAACAGATCATCTTAAAATATCGGATAGTAACAACGAAAGTTTGAAATTTCTACTCTATCCTGGAAAAAGCCTAGAAAAGTCAAGTTACAAGTTGTGTGTGTGTGTGTGTGTGTACGGTAGGCTGTTCACCAACCATGCACGTGCTTCTGGGTACGATTTCCGGCTGAAATACTTGTAAACGAAGAGTAATAATAAATCAGGAAAATTTCCAAATTCCCAATGACGTATCTTTTTCCTTCCTGTTCCACAGTGGAACATAGGGCTTCAAGCTAGTGGTTTGAAGTTTCTGTAGCAGTGTTTATTATTTTTACAGGATAGGGTTGCTAGCCTCATGCCCAACCTTTCGTCTTTACCAGCATTATATTTGGCTTAGCGAGGTAAAGGAGTGCGTCGGTGGCTGGGAATCGAACTCCGGACCGTGTGTATGGTCAGCGAGCGTCCTAACGGCTGTGCCACCAACGCATAAACCTGTTTCGTCCTAGTTTCGGACTCTTCATCAGTACTCACCCACCGGGTTTTGAACCCGGGATCTTCTTGTTACAAGACAACCTCGTAAACCATTAAGCCACTGAGGCGGACATATTTAGAAAAAAACAAATTGAGCGAAGAAATATATATTCCTTTTCAATTAATTCCTGATCATAATATAACCCCACCCTTACCAAAACTTTAAAGCTTGAAGCCCCATGCTCCACTCGGAACACAAATGAATGAAAAAGAAAGTCAGGAGTTATTGAAAAGCAGTAAACCTATAAATCAAAATTTTGGTTTCCAGGAATTTGCATTTTTACAGGGTCTCATCATGAACTGACATCGTTTGGAGAACTTTTGCAAAACCTGGGAGTACCAGGTAGATTTTCGGCCTAATTCGAGATTCTTCATCAGCACACACCCTTCGATTCATGACTTTCCAGTTATGAGACAACCAATGGGGTACAGCAGGCCAGGTGTGAGGACAAATGCTCGTCGGTGACATCGGCCAGCACTAGTCGTGCTATTTCGTGAACTGGCAGAAGTTGGAATTCATGGCTTGGTCATTGGTTCTGGTCCTAATGGCTGAATGTCCTACGATCTCGTTTTGTCGCCGGAAGGCTCTGGGTTCAAACCCATAAGGTAGGTACGCGTCGATGAAGAGTTCCAAACTAGGCGGACAAACACAGCTGTCCAGTACTCCCTACTGATTTTCAATGATTCTCTAACCGACGTCAGCTCATGATGAAATCCTGTAGACCTATAGATATTCATCCACTGTAGGATGGGCAGATTTTCGCCATGAAACAGAAGAAATCATTCAACTACATATGATTATTATTTC
This sequence comes from Trichobilharzia regenti, assembly GCA_944472135.2. Lineage (NCBI taxonomy): Eukaryota > Metazoa > Platyhelminthes > Trematoda > Strigeidida > Schistosomatidae > Trichobilharzia > Trichobilharzia regenti. The sequence goes on from OX235270.1 coordinate 152,193,696, forward strand.
TGTTGAACTGACATTTCTCTTTACAGGTAAATTACAACGGTGGAAAAATTTTGGCTAACAGGTTCATGCAAGAAAGATGCTGCAGTTGGAAATGCTAACAAAACACTGGGAGTTAAAAATTTCATTAGTGCTTTCATACTACTTGTTTGTGGTATGCTTATTTGTACGGTATTCTTGTTACTTGAGTACGCTGTCTATTGGTATGCCAAACCGAAATTGAAAAAGCTAAATCGATACGGGTGTTTTGGTCGAATTGTTTCGGTAAGTCAGAAACGCAAATGAAGAAATGCATCTGTCTCCAAACCTGATAAATGAGTAGACAAAAAAAGAAGAAATTACCTTCTTATAAACTATACAAGCGGTTAATAATAGACAGTTGAAAGTTTTACTTTTTCTTAATTTTTATTTTACCTTGATTCCACACAGTATTTGGTACAAGTATGAGATTTTCAGCATGTGATATCCGTAGCCCAAATTGGCAGGCCTATCATGGAAATCAAGTGTTTTTCGGTCGGGGGTCGAACCTCGGACCATGTGCAGGGTTGGCGAGCTTCCTAACCACTGTGCCACCGGCTCACTTCTGTTACTTAACAATAAACTCATATAGATTCAAATCACTTTACAGAAAAACGAATAGTATCCCTGCTACTAAAACTGATTAGATGAGGAGGGTGTGGATGTGATTTGTGAAGTTTGCATTAGAAATTCCAGCAGTCAGTACCAAAGTTCATGCGGCGTTCTATCTAGATAGCTGGGTATTACAAAAAGCCATCGTAGTCGTTTCTGTAAATTCATACCATGCGGCTCAGTTAATTATTGTTATCACCAGCTGTGCGTCGGTGGCACAGCGGTAGAATAATGCTCACCAACCATACCTAATGTGGTCCAGGGTTTCATCCCTGGCCACCGACGAACTCCTTTACCTCGCTAAGCCAGTAACAAGACTTGTAAAGAGGATAAGTTAGGAATGAGTCTAGCAACTCCATCGCTTAAAACAGATATCACTGCTACCGAAACTTCAAACGTCTAGCTTGAAGCCTTATGTACCACTGGGAACGTAAAGGCATAAAAAAATCCGCTTATGTATGATTTTCATGTGTTTTACATAATAATTCCAGACCAATATTTAAACTATGTATAAATCTCCATATATCGCACTTATGTTCCACTCGGAACCCAAGAAAAAACAATAATAACTTCATTTCACTGCATGTTTGAGAAGCACAGTTGAAAATGTTAGATTTGAGTATACTTTAAATATTTAACGACTGTTACCCTTTTGACGTACCTCGACTTCATTAGAACTACTATTACTTTAGCAACTTAGTTTTCAATCTCTGATCTGGCTAATGCTATGCACCTCAACTCACCAGTTACTGTCTACCTGCCTCCTCCCCTCTTCGCAGACGGGGAAATATCTGAACTAGGAAAAAGTGGAGGGAATGGCCATACTGCAGTAAAGTGCTGCATAGATTGATTGAGTGTTTGTATAACCGTATAGGGAAATGTTATTTGAACGGCTGGGGTTAAAGTGAGCACAAAAACTTATGAGATTACAGAGTCGTAGTGACAATCAGAATAGTGCAGACAAATCTGCCTGTTGTACGCACTTAGTTCATTAACTTCTCCTTGTATCATTAGTCTTAATGACTATTTATGAAGCAAATAAAAGACAAATTCAGCGAAGAAAATTCTCTTTTCTTTATCGACGAAATCATCTTCAGAGGCTGTAGAGTCATATTTATACTTACAAAAAATATATAGTGGTCTATTATTGAGTAATCGGGAGTGACGTAACTGATATAATTACTCAGAAGTGGCTTTAGAAATGAAAATTAAAAGTTGCTTTTACGTGATACTCAACGGCTCAAAGATAGGAATTTGATAAGGTTAAAATTGCTATTGAGTGAGAGAATAAAGGTGGTCGTTAAGTGTCCATTTAACAAGTGTAAAAAGGGTGTGAAATGTACAGAAGGAGCATATAAGAGTGATAATAGTAAATTAATTAATAAAGTAAAAGCAAACTAAAGGTTAAATTGAACATTAAAAAAGAGAAGAAGAATTCAAAATTTTTTACATGGAGCGACTAGTGAAGAGGTAAAGACCATGGTAGAACAAAAGACTGGACAAACGTCTTGTGTATACAGAGTTCTGGGTTGTATTGACGATCTGCCAACGCCTCGGCCATACACAAAAGCTGAAACCTAACGCCCTTTGTACCATGTAGCTTCACTTGTAGATGATATTGAAAGACGACTCAGGTGGAGCTACATGGCCTGAGTTCACCAAATGCTCGAGAATTGAGCTAGTAATTGTCTTGCATTGTTCCTTTTTGCTGACTATTCATGACTTTATTGTCGTCGTCCTTCATATTAGTTTTAATACATACAAAAAGTGACTACTCGGGGGATTTAACAGTAAGTACAGATCATATGTTTTAAGTGTATATATTTGTGGACACATCCGAAATATAAAAACACTACAGTCAATGATTATATATATAAAGTGCTTTCTTTCTCGTTTAAAATTTGTAGCCGTATTTGCCGACAGCAAGTGGGCAACATTAATGAATCTTTTGTTCCTGTATATCCCTAAGAGAAGTGAATAGTGATTATTACTAGCTATAGAAAACATAGAGAAAGGATGTGTCAGCCAGTGCATTTCCAAATGCTGAGACAATAAAAAAGAGTCGTAAAAAACAAAACCAAAAGCATTCATATTATTTCTCATGTTACACAAAGCAAATACATCCGTATACATTCCAGATAGTGCTACTATTGGAAGATAGAGTTCATCTAAAGAATTTGGCGTATTCATGTAATACATCTTAAACCCAGTAATTTTACACCGGTTGATGTGGAGGATAATAATAAACGCCACTCTTGACAATCAGACAAGGGTTAGTGCGTCCCGGTTCGATTCTAGACAGATGCATTCTTAAACCTTGTTTAGACGATAGTAAGCCCTGAAAGAAGTCATCCTTCAGCCCAGCCGATCTGCATTCTGTCGGGGCGTACGCGGAGACCATGAAAGGACAACAATGAGTAACGCCATCCCTCATTCTTCTAACTAACCTGTTCAGGCGGACCCCACACATACGACTATCTACTGGGATCCAGTCAAGAAGTGATTTATCCCGCCCTAACACTCAATGCTATCCCTACATCTGCGAGTCCTCGCGAACTAGCTGAGAGGTCAGCTGACAACGGTAAAGTGAATTTCACAGATTCAATTTATTGGTCAGGTGGGGTTGGGTCAAGTCAATGACCAAACTTGGGTCTTGTATGCGTGTCTCCGAAACACAACATACATCCATGGCTCGAGTTGCCAGAGTTCTTGCTAGTGATGCCTGTTATCCGATTCGGCAGAAGGTCCTGACGTTTGATGCTCCTATGTAAAGTTGGCGACGTGTCTTTAAAAGGCTATCGGGGTGTTTCTATGGCCATCATCGTTGTTTGTGGTCAGAGAGTGAAGTGAAGATGACTCACTAGTCTGAAGAATAGTACTAACTGTAGTAGGGGAGTAAGATGATGAAGGTGATGTGGGTAAAGGATAATGATGCTCAGGAAGGTTTCGTGTGCTTCTGGAAGTGTATGGACAGTTGTTACTTCCAAGCTGCCCACACCATGGGAGTTGATTGAGTCTTCAGGTACCTGAAACTAAAAGAGAGTTATTGTTACGTGATCACAGAGTCCCGGGGACAACTGCTTGAGGCCGTTCACACACGACCTGTCTGAACTGGTTTCTTGGATTGGTTCCGTACTAGTAAATTTACCACCGGTTACGGACTACCGTAGGGTAAGTGTGGATGTACAATTGTTGGGGTTGACGTTTTCTAGCCTCCTCCCTCTGGAATGGAGAGACAGCATAGCTGGCTGGCATGCTGGTCATTTGAGGGAAACAGATTACTGCTCTTACATCCCTGTTCCCCAGCAGTACGACTTCGCCCACAGACACTCAGCATAGTGTAAAAACAAACTTCTTACACTATTCCAGTAACTGCTTTTATACATTTGGTTCCCTTGATAAATTTCGATAAAGAAAGGAAGACGAAATTCGCAGTATAAAATGATATCGCCATTCTATTTCACAGATTCTCATAAGCTGCACAACTTTACCTGAAATTACAGTGGTTATTTGGTTGATAATAACATACTTTAATGTTTAAGCGGTAGTAGAGAATAAATACTATAAAATTGACAAATCCAAAATGAAAGCATTACAAAAGCGGTCACACTTTATGAGATTAAGATTTTTTCAGTGAGTTGAGATCACTGAATTAGATGACTAATCAAAATCAAAATTCAGTTACATTAATTAGTCATGTAATTCAGTGATCTCAACTCACTGAAAAAATCTTAATCGTACACACTTTAACCGCTTTTGTTTTCTGGAGTTGCTATGTGGACCTACAAGCTAACACTGTTCTGTTAATCAATATTTTCTGTCTTACCCCTCTCCACCCCTTTTTTAAATTTAAAAGCGTATAAATTGATGATGAAAACTTAAACTAAAAATTGTAATGCTTTCATTTTGGATGTGTCAATTTTATAGTATTTATTCTCTACTACCGCTTAAACATTAAAGTATGTTATTATCAACCAAATAACCACTGTAATTTCAGGTAAAGTTGTGCAGCTTATGAGAACCTGTGAAATAGAATGGCGATATCATTTTATACTGCGAATTTCGTCTTCCTTTCTTTAACTGCTCTTAGTCTAATCGCTATCCTAACGACCTTCCTGGCACAGTAGGACATGCAGGAACAATAGTTCCAGCCAGTGTAGCTTGTCGGGTCACTGCAATATGAAAGCACAACCAACAGCTATTGGTCGGGAGGGGGGGGCGTTATCCACTAATCACATGGGTCATCTAGACAACTTGGGCCACAAGCTCGGAAAAGCGGAAAAGTCGGGTATAAGACTAGCAACCCTACCCCATAATAATAAAAAGGCGCCTCTACTCAAACCCCAAAGCTTAAACTTGAAGCTATGTGTTCCACCGGGGGGAAAACTCAAAGGATTATCAAGGTAGATTAAATGTGATACTGCGGGGAGGCCTTAATTTACATATGGCTGTCGCCTCATAGTATTTTAACATGTGCTCCTCACGGTATTTTAATAACAATCTTAAAAGACACTGTTTAGATTCATTTTCATTTCCAGTTAATTGATAATACTGGAGAGGAATGTTCAACATCTGCTGCAATATCGGCCTCTAGCACAAACGCTTCGATGACGCATAAAGATAAACACCAATGTTATTTTGCTTGATGATGACCAGCAGAAGGATAAAATACAGGATGCTCATTTCATCATCTATTCTAAGAAATTGTTGGCTTTGATCGCGACAGCTTATTTTTTGCCTAATTCCGGTTTCAAATCTCACAGAAGAGTTGTCCGAATTCCATAGTTATCTACAACCGGTATTTTTTTTTTCCTTCACCTTCCCAGTGGAACATAGGGCTCCAGGCTATAGGCTTGAAGATTCCGTAGCAGAGTTGATTTTCTACAGGACGGGGTTGCTAGCCTCATGCCCAACCTTTCCTCCTTACCAGTCTCACTACTGGCTTAGCGAGGTAAAGGTGTGCGCCGGCCGGGGCTCGAACCCCGGACCATGTGCATGTCGGCGAGCGTCTTAACCGCTGTGCCGCCGACGCACAATCGGTACTGCTTATTATTTATTGTTCCCTTCGGTTCCTAGTGGAACATAGGGCTCCAACTGCACAGCTCCACTTCCCATTTCTGCTGTACTTTTCACTTGCATCCATGTTAGTTAGTCCATACTCTTTCGACTCCTCTCCACGCAAACGATCTCCTCCATGTCACCCTTGCACTGATGTCCCACTTACCGCTCCCCTTTCGACCTGGTCTCACTCGAGCAATCGCCTGACGCGCTTGCGATGTCACCCAGCGACGGCCTCCTCAGCGAGTATCCATCTCCATCCATCTCCACTTTCTCCTGCATATTTGTTGGTTGGCGATTGGTTCTTGTTTTCTTTGTTAGTGCTCGTAGTTTCTTGTTAGTGATTCTTTCCGGCCCAGCCATCTGATCTTCAGTATAGATCCAGCGAAGACACATGGTTGTTGATGCAGGTCTGCAATAGCCTGTTGGAAATATTCTTTGTGACCCGCCCGCCTAGTTTCTGATCCGTATAAAAGAACTGACTGACTTGACGTTTGTATTGAAAATTCGAAGCAATGTGGTTGTTGATTCTGGCTGAGTGACGAAGATTTCCAGATTGGTTTCAGGTTGATGGTGAATGTGTTTCTCGCCCCTTCGTGATTCTCGCTCGATTTGACGTCCTCGTCCGTTTCGACTGCCTGTAGTTGAGACAATACTCCGTAGATGAGTGAGTGAATGAAGTCATTTCTTTCAAATCCCTCGCGTTGATGGTGATTGGCGCTTGATGTTGCTGCTGTTGTTGTTGTTGGTGGTGGTTAGTTGGTTATTTTCGCAACCTCCGTCTTGTCCATGTTCACCTGAAGTCCTGTCTTCGCTGGCAGCTTCTTCGACCAGTTTGTCGGTTTTCGCTTGTAAGTCTTCGATTTTGTGTGTGTGACATCAAACATAAATCATCCACGCGCGAAATTCAGGTCTTCTATGTTGTTCACTTCGGTGCAGAATATACCTGTCTTCTCGTTTCCCACTTCCTGACACATAGTCCAGTCCACCACAATTAGGAATATCATTGGTGATAATAAGCACCCTTTTTGATTTGACACTAGTAACTAGTGTGATGCGTCTAGTCATCTGATTGGTGTAGACTGAATTCTATCAGTCTTGCTGACGAGTGCCAACTAGCACGAAACCTAGGTCCAAGGCTACCTGCCGATTGCCTCCAACCAGCTAATAAGCACCCTTGTCTGACTCCTGTGTTTGCTCCAAACGCCTCGCTGAGTTTTCCGTTGTGGATCACTTGACATGTGCCGTTGTCCTTAATAATTTCAACTTGTACGACTGAATGAATCCCCATTACATTTTCCTCTTCAGAGTACTGATCTTGCTCCTGACAAAAATTTGATTAATATCTACGGTCAATACAATTTGTGGTCAGGTGAACAACAAAAAACTGGATAAATTCTTTATCCGAATTAATAGTACTAACAATTAGGTATTAACTATATATCAGATCGCATACACACACTCCTACATCACCTGTATTAATAAACTGGTTCGTCGGTGGCACAGTGGTTAGGACTCTCGCCGACCATGTACATGGTCCAGGGTTCGAGCCCGCACCGACGCACATCTGATATCTATGGTCGGCCTGCAAAATTTGGGCTACCGATATCCATGCTGAAAATTCCATACTTGTACCAAAAATGCTGTTTGGAATCAAGCTGTAAATCAAAAAAAAAATGTTCACGATGCAATTCTACGAGCTGCTTACCATTTAAAAAAATAAATAAATAAAAATAATTCGCTATGCGTACACAAAAGACACAGTGAAATAAATTTATCTATAAAATGGAAAGGTGAAATGGTGGAGATAAAGTCGTGAAGACAAACTGAAATAACCGTCAAAATATCGATCATATGAGACGTTCTTTATTTATCCTGTTAAAATAAAGAAAAACTGCTAAACTGTCATGCTTTGTTCTCATGGGTATCGAGAGAGATCCACCACCAATCCCTGAGGGAGACGAGAACATGGATCAACTGGAATAAAGGCAGAAATCAAAACTTAGCCAACTGGGAAAAAGTTACAATGACATTTAAGGAAATAAAAGACAATTCAGGCAGGAAAATTTTCTTTATCAGGACCAAACCACCTTCAGAGGCTGTAGAGTCATATTTATATGTAGAAAAAAACACACTTGCGCCACCTCAATGTGTGTTTATAAATTCACCTGCTCGTGTGGAGCTAGTATTATTGGCCTTATAAAGCGGACGTACGCTTTCCAAACGCATCTCTGAACATTATCCACCATGGTTAGCGAAAGGGACAGTGCAAGACAGTTGGTAGCTCAATTCAAGAGCACTTAGTGAATGCAAGCTACTCAGCTACACCAGAGCCATCTTTCAAGATTATCTACAAGTCAAGACCGAATGGTACGAAGGGTGTTAGGTTTCAGCTTTTGTGTATGGCCGAGGCGTTGGCAGATCGTCAATACAACCCAGAACTCTGTATACACAGGACGTTTGTCCAGTCTTTTGTTCTACCATGGTCTTTACCTCTTCACTAGTTGTTCCCTGTAAACAGTTTTGATTTTTATTTACTATTTTAATTTTTAATTTTACTTTTAGTTTGCTTTTGCTTTAATAATTAATTCACTGTTATCACTCACTCACACGTTCCTTTTGTACATTTTCACACCGTCTTCACACTTGTTAAGTGGGCACTCAACTGCCTTTCTTTACAATCAATAACAATTTCAACCATATCAAATTTCCAACCCTTTCTTCCTTTTTGCCGTTGAGTGTTACATAACTTCTTAAAACATTTATTTCTGCTTTTGAGCCTACTTCTGAGTAATTATATCAGTTACTCAAGAATGGACTACCATTTATTTTTGGTAAATATAAATACTGCCGTACAACCTCTGGAAATGATTTCATCGATTCAGAAAAAATTTTCTTCGCTGTATTGTCTTTTATTTTCTCCATGACTCGATCTATATTTTCGGTGATTTGAAATCTCAGGAGAATAAACTCCATTGAAGAATAATGTAGTGCAGATTGCATGGATGGTTGATGATGGTATCAGATATGCTGCTGAGTCATCGAAAAGCCTTAGGATTATGGGTGAACCAGTATTTGGGCACAATTATTTTAATGTATGTCAACAGCTTAGCAGTACGTCTTATACCATCAGCCTACATGGATATAGTGAGTAACCTCAACTGTATAGTAAACATTTAACAAACACAAAATAATTGAGCAAAGAATATCCTTTTCGATAATTCCCTCCTCTTCTGGCTCTACAATTATATATGCATGTTTATATGCATAGAATATTCTAGAATAGAAGTTAATAACAATATTGGTGTTTTTTTAAATAATATCGATTTGTAAAGTAAGATAACAATGGAATTACAGTTCATTAAAGATGCTTAAACTACAATAATAATAAAGATATAATAGCAAATAGAATATCAACTAAAATTAGGAAATTGAGGATCATTCAAACCTAGATGGACAAGGTAATGATAATGTTTGAACTAACTTCTTTTGGATGCAAAAATTAGGCTTTTTAATATGGATGGATCTCAACAGCCAGCCTCAGCAATATTTAGTAGTCGAACTCTTAAGGCGAAATTGAGATTCGTAGGTATGCGGTAAATGACCCTGAAAGCCTTATTAACGTCAATCTTGTGTTCTGCATCCACCAGATGAGATAGAATAGCGCTACGAATAGATTTTGTTTGTTTTTGCTTAACCATACAGGGTGATGTTCGGAAATTCGACGAGAAACATACGTCTAATAGTACAGCCTATGTAAACGTCACCACAGGCGCCGCAGAGAATTTTATATCTGTAAAACAAAAAGGTATAAACCAATTCATAGATAAAGATCTCCCTCAAGATATCTATAGGCGTAGCTCAATCTTTCCATACACTTAGTTTTACACGATAAATAGAAAGTGTATAATCACCATTTTTAACTAATGTATCTTAACCTCAAACTATTTAGCCACTGAATCATGCACCTAAGCAATCTGAACCAGACAATCGGATAGTGCAGCTGCATCATGAAGATAAATGTAAAAATCCTATCTGTGATATAAAGAAAAGAAATACTTGAAAGAGCTTGAAATCCTTCGAAGCCAACTAGATGAACTACAGGAAATTCTGAAGAAGAAAAATCCATCAGTCAAACAACACATTGGGTAAGTTTACTTAATATTGTTCAATCTTTTTATCCAACAACAACACCAAAGTTATTATACAATTTTTCTCTTGGGTTCCCAGTGCAGCATAGGGATTCAACAACCCATCTCCACCTTGTCCTATTTCCTGCAGCACTCTTTAGCTGAGTCCACGTTTTCTCATAGTCTCTCATCTCCTCCTCCATGTTACCATCCAACCTACGCCCCAGTCGTCGCTCCCCATTCACGTTCGACTCGAGAGATGACGGGCATTGCGAACGACGTCATTCGACGGCCTCCTCAATCCACCTCCACTTTCTTCTACATCTTTGTCGAGTAATCGGTTCTTGGTTGGCTCCTTCTCATAGTTTCTTGTGGCGAATTCTTTATGACCAGTAGGCTGGCCATTTGATCTTCATTATTCAGTCAACGAAGACAGCTGTTGATAGAAGTCTACAGTAGCCTGTTCGGAATGCTTTTTGTGACACACTCACCAGGTTTCTAAACCACATAGAAGAAGTAACTGACCTGATATTTGCGTTATAAATCCGAATCTTGTTTTTCACGCTGAGGCGGAGTGCAGGAGAGTTCCAAAGTGACTTCAGAGTGTAGAAGGCGTGCGTGTCTTACCTTTCTGACTCTGATTGGGTGGCTGTCTGTCTTTCATATCTTCATCCGTTCGGCGTATCTGTAGTTGAAACGATGCTTCCTAGATAAGTGATGAAAGTGACCTATTTCAATTTTTTCCCGTTGATGGTGGCTGTCGCTGTTGCTGTTGGATGGTTATCGTCATCACCTCCACCTTCCTCATGTTCACCTAGAGTCCTGTATTCGCTGCTTGCTTCCTCACCCAGTTTGTTGGTTTCACATCTTCGAGTTTGTGTGACGTTAGACACGAATCATCCGCGAAGTCTGGTTCTTCTGAAGTCTTCTTATCGGTAGTCCAGAGTACTCCTAACCTCTTGCTACACACTCACTCTCTGACGCATAATCCAGTCCTCCACCATTGAGAATATCACCGTTGATGGTAATAGGCAGCCTTGACTTATTTTTATCTTCCCCTCATAGACCCCTGTAAGTTTCCTATTGTGGGTTGCCTGACACGTGCCACTGTTATGTAGCCGAGGTTGAATGAGTTTCATAAAGATTTTTCGGCGCCGCACTCCATAGTGTCGAAGTACTTTCCAGATTACTTAGTGGTCAAAGCTGTTGAAGGCCTTTGTGAAGTCGATGAAATTGAAATAGACAGCGGTTTGGCTGCCATTCAATGCTGTCTTCGATTTTGGGGGTGGTGAGTAGATTTGGAATTCGGTCCACACATGATTTGCCTTTCCTGAATCCATGCAGCTTAATCTGGCGGGTGGCGGAGTTCTGCAGCCTGTGCATCTTCTATTCTCTCCAGGATGATGCGACTTCGCATTTTACTTGGCGTGGAGAAGAGCATGATCCTGTGGCCGTTGTTGCAGAAACCCAGGTTTCCCTCCTTCGTAGTTTCACAAATTAGCCTTTCTCCAAATTAGTAGGTATCCCTTGTGGTTTTGTCCTTCAGTTTCCAATCGTTCAACTTGAATTCTGGCCTGTTTCTAGTTATTCTAAAGTATTTCAGCTTCACAATGAAGATTCCCCAAACTAGATGGTGATCCGAGCCCACATCTGTTATCCTTCTCGACTTTGTACCCACTTCCTTGAGATTGAGGTGAAATCTGTCTGGTTTGTGATGTGTCCATCAGGCGGAATCCATACTGCTTTGCGTACACCCTTGTGCTTGTACATCTTGCCACCGATCACCGAATCAGTAAAGGTGCAGAAGTCTCCGTATTGTTATTCATTGTCATGCATTTTCCGAGAGACAACCCCTCGACCCATGATAAGTTCTCTCCGTGATTTGTATGCTCCCAATTCATTTGGCATTCATATCGCCCACAAGGGTTTTGATGTCACCATTCGGGACGTTTTCCATTACTGTTTGTAACTATCTATGGAAATCTTGCGTCTTCTCCTGTTCTGAGTCGTTTGTAGGTGCGTAGAATTGTAACTTCCCTTCTTTCGAGTTGAATTTTGATGACATTATCCTGGATTGCTTTGTTTCCCACTGCCTAATAGGTTTGGTTGCCACTGGTGACATCATGATAGCCACTAACTGCCTCAGTGGGTTCGTAGTTGTCGTCTGGGTGACCAGACCAGAGTAGATTACCGACTCTCTATTTAACAATCTTCGCCTAACTGGCAGTAATCCCAATAAAGAGAGGTGGATTTGCATAAGGCTATCAATCTGATGCTGTGATAAACAATACCAACAATATGATAGAGAAGATTTGTAGCTCAGGTGGATGATTTTGATGTGGTTGTGTTGTCTGAGCTGGATAGTTGATTTGCGAAGCTTTCATAACCCTACTAGGTGATATCTTCAGCGCATACTTTAAGCGCACACCTCAAATTGAAGTATGCTCTGAAGATGTCACCTAGTAGGGTGATGAAAGCTTCGCAAATCAACTATCCAGCTCAGAGAACACAGCCACGTCAAAAATACCCTCAATTTCAACGCTCCACATCCATTCCATCTGTTCTCGCATATTCCCAGCACTTCTAGACCATACTTCCTCATTTCCCAGGCCATATTAGCAGCCGTCCCAGACATATTCGTACACTGTGCGTACATTCCACATCCCTATTCTTATTCTTGCTTTCATCGAGAGGACATAGATATATCGAGTGGCTGACTGGCACCCTGAAGGCTTTCACCAGCCCTCTATATCATTTCGCCTCTCCGATTCCAGCGAAGAATAAGTTTGTTTTTCGTATAGTTTGTATTTTTAACATTTTTCTTGTGCATTGAAGTCTCTGTGTAGCAGTCCTATTGGTTTCCCGAAGTAGGATCTCTAGGCCTATCTCAAACCCTGCCTATTTCCCGGGGCATGAACCGGCTAAAACACCAGCAACCAACCAACAACACCAATAATCATTACCATTTAGACATTTTAAATCTCATCGCATGACTGCGAATCTTTCACACTTCCAGTCATTTGGCACCTAGGTGTAACTCCCAACGGTTGTGGCAGAATGACAATCTGGCCCTTCAGAGCTGAGTCTCGTTCTTGACTGAATTCGAATCAGTGTAAGGAATCGGTGGTCAATGACTTCTCTCGACACGGCTCAAAAAAATTTACAGTGGTTCAGAGGTGTTCATTCCGCGTCACCTTAAAAATAAAATATATTGAACTGATACGTGTTGATTAATCTTTGCGTTAAAGAATTACCTATTTTGTAACAATTTACAATTCGACTGAAAATACGACTAAGTGTTGTCGACCGAAAATAAACTTTGACGAAAATATCAATCAAATAAGGAAACACACTTCATGTAAGGAAGGCTTTATGAAATGTACAGCTCTTATTTTATGCTCAAAAATGAACATGATCTCAACACCCGAATCGTTTTATTTGGTACCGACCGGTACGCCAACCTTCAAACTCACAAGGTTACTGATAATACATCATTGCTAATAAATGTGAAAAAGTCAGTGTTTCCTACTGTGTGATTGCCACCAATCACCTAGTATCACAATCTCAAATATCTAAAGATGAATGTTTTTCATTGAATTTACGATTTTCCAGTCGATTGAATGGATCGAAATGCTCTATCTCAGGTTGATATGTCTGTTGGCTTCTTGTGCAGATGCTTCGACGATGTCTGGGTATTTAATTAATATTTGCAATTGGTGGACGAAATCCGCATCCTGGATTCCACTGCTAATCACCCATCCACCAATTAAATGTGTATCTTTGCTCGAGGTCAATTTTTGTGCAGAAAGAGAGAGAGAACGAAAGAGAGGGATGGAGTATGCACTCTCACTAATTATATATAATAATTATATATATATACACTTAGAAGTAAAAGCATTTATACTCCCCTCCGCTGTCCTCTTTTCTTTTTTCTTTTTTAATTTGGTTATAACAGCACAGGAGAGAGTGATGCTCAAAATAAGACAATATTTGAATATCCATACAAGAAGAAAAGAACAGACGTTGTGAGTAATAATGAACCTACCGATTTAGATGAGCATGAAAGAAATACAAATAAACTTAGATTGAAAATTGAACCTACTGAAAAATCATTTACAATGATGAATAATACAAAAGCAGCAGGAGCATCACCAGCACCGGTAGGCAAAGAAAAACAAATTATGATGGCAACAACAACAACAGCGACGAAAACGCCATTGAATCAGTCAAGTAAAGGTACACGTCAAAAAGTCACGATAATACCAATTGCCAACCAAATCAGTGAAACTCAACAGGCAGGAAATCACGATAAATTACTGACAAATGGAATGGAGACAAAATATGTTATCCTGCCTAAATTAGAATCATCACCGAACAGGAGAAGACGATTCATTAAATCACAATCAACAGATCCGAATTCATTAGTCACATGTCAAACAGACTTCAAGTTTATTGCGCCTAATAGAAGTTCAATGCCTACAACACAAACAATTTCACATAATGTTAATCACAATGAAACGCATATTACACCTATACAACAAAATGATGTTAGTATAAGTGCCATAAGTCAAACAGTTGAATCTTCGCTTAACAATGAGGAGTTAAAACCTTCTTCATCTCTAATAAGCATAAAAAGCAGAGAAACAGACTTAGAACGCCAAAATCGAGCAGAGATCACGAAGTGTTTAGTTGAAAAAGAATCAGTTTTATGAAAATAAATTCTACCCAGCGAACATTATTCTGTTTTTGATTGATATAGAGTTAATCGTTGCGGGGTGGGTGAAGATATATATATATATACATCAGAATCATATCATCAACAATGAAAACCTCAAATACTGACCACAGTACCTGTGTGTAGTTTGCAAAAAAATAACTCCTTTGCATTCCAAGTGGAACAATAAGGCATATTAATATATGTGTAAAACTTGGGCACTGTGGCGGTAGTAAGTAATTCCATATTAGTTTGTTTATTAGATGTATCTTACAGTGAGTGAAACAGTATTAGTCTTTACTGGATGACAAAGTTTCGAACAAAATTCATCATTCTTCATAATCATATCGTCAATTGTAATCACACGACTTTGAAACTTAAGTTTTGTAGTTCTCTTTGTCTTCTTTTTTTTGTCGTTGGAGTAGTAGAATTTTCCAGATATATAGGTGGACAGGTGTTGAATCATTCCTATTACATGTATTTGCAGTTGATTGCTGTGGAAATCAGACATAGCTATGTCTGACTTCTTTCAAAGTCATATGTGAAATAAGAAAAATAAGTAATATTAATAAATAATTAAATAATAATAAGTATTTAAATTCCAAGGGAAAATATGCCACCAAACTGAAGGAGTTGCCATGGGATCACCAGTATCCCGGTTGTGGCAGATATATTCCTGGATAGGTGGGAAAACATAGCGACTGAAACGTTCACCCCGACTTCAAAAGTATGGTGGAGGTATGTAGATGACATATTCACTGTCCTTAGAACATAAGATATAGATAGATGGAAAGGGCATCGGCGATTGGTAACACCAGACAACTATTTAGGCTTATCAGGGAAACAGGTAGTAAAAGGCAAATGATAAGTGAAACAATCTCCGAGAAGAATGGTACCGTAATTAGCTCCCAGGATGGACGACTGAAACGCTGGAAAGAGCACTGTGAGGAGCAGTTTAATTGGCCTACAGCCACGCTTAAACTGCCGAACATCCAACACCTCCCTGAATGGGATATAGACACATGTCCTGAGTCCCTAACTGAGGTTACTAAAGCTGTCACTAATCTGAAACAAGGCAAAGCAGCGGGATCTGATGGAATGACTCTAGAGTTATTTAAGTACGGTGGAGAAAGTTTACTGTCTGCATTAACTGAGGTTCTAGGCAGCGTCTGGGAATCAGAAGAAGTCCCATCGGGTTGGTGTAAGTCACTGATTATCCCGATATACAAGAAGGGAGACAAGTCTTCCTGTGATAATCACAGAGGGATTAGCTTGACTAATATAGTATCTAAAGTCCTAGGCTCAATAATACTGAAGTGGTGACGACTAGTGGTGTCCGTCAGGGATGCCCACTATCCATATTTCTATTCAATTTCATCGTAGATGTACTAATGGATTAAACCCTAAGTCACTTCAGAGACTCAGGGCTTGACTTGCTACCAGGGAACAATCTCGTTGACTTAGAATATGCAGAAGATATAATCCTTCTAAGCGAGGACACTGACAAAATGCAGAGTCTTCTGAACACCTTGAGCTGCAATCTACGAATGTTTGGCATGCAACTCGCTCCCACCAAATGCAAGATGATGTTGCAGGACTAAAATACACCAACTCCTAGTTTAGAAATAGGGAGTGAAGTGCTAGAGCTGATTGGCCGCTTCACTAATTTGGTAAGTACCATCAGCCGTAACGACGAAATCTCAGTACGGATACAGAAGGCTAGTTCCGCATATGCCAGTTTACGCCGTCTCTGGCGTAGACGTGATGTGCGGCTGGCTATCAACCAAAGGGCGAGTGTGCTTCTCAGCAGTCTGCTTCGTCCTCCTTTATGGCTGTGAGACCAGGTCACTGAGAGTGGAAGACATGAAAAGGCTGGCTAGCTGTCTTTGATCATAGGTGCCTACCCTCTATCTCCCATGTGAAGTGATATAATAAGGTGAGCAATATTAAGGTTAGGCGTCGAGTGCTAGGTAAGGAGGGGAAATCAATCGACGACGCTGTGAAGCTACATCGACTCAGATGATTAGGACATGTGTTACGTATGCCTAGTCATCGCCTTCCTCGACAATGGGCAATGTTAGCTGATATAGAGCCAGGATGGACAAGAGCTAGCGGTGGCCAAACCAAAACACGGCACCAGTCAATGAAATCCACAACAGTTGGTCTAAGCCAGTCACGTAGGAAGGTGTAGACTTCCTGGTTGGGGTCGTCGGGACGGTAAAAACCAACGATTGCAAAACAATTAGTGATAGGGCTCAAAATCGTTCTCAATGGCTGGTGCAGATGCATCCACTCCTTGTGACTTATGATTTCAAATGAAACTATATCGTTCTTCGTTATTACTAGTTCTTTGTCTCACACCTCTGTTTACTGTCTCTATTATGCATTTCTTCTACTTTCTCTTGATTTGTGTGCCAGTGCTTTACTATACTCAGAACACAAGATATAAATAGAATTTTCAAACACATCAACTCGAAGGTAGAGGCAATTCAATTCACTTATGAATTGAAAAGTCAGGAAGGGGAGCTTCCAATGTTAGATTGCAACGTAAAAAGGAAAGAAGATGAGAAGTTAAACATCAGTGTTTACAGGAAACCCATACATTTAAACAGATATTTGAACTTCCGATCGTCCCACCCAATCTATGTCAGTAAAAATAGGATTGGTAAAATATTTAAGTGACAGAGCACAAAATCTAAGCAGTACCAAGGAAAATCTAAGAAAGGAAGTGATACACATCAAAACAAGCCTTGAAACTTAATAATTACTCTGATAAATTAATCAGGAAATATGTAGGGAAATGTGAAAATAAAATAAATAATGATAGTAGCAATAGTGATGATAATAATAGTGATAATAATAGTAATAATATTAATGACGACACCAACAATAAGGAATCGAAATCATCAGTAGTAATTCCATACAAGGAAGGAACCTCGGAGGCCTTACGCAGAATTCTTAACAACGCTGGCAGGAATAAAAGTGGCTGGCATTCAAACCAACAAAAAACTCAATTAGAAACAAGCTTTGTCGGTTAAAGGATCAACCCTGCGGAGCCTTAAAAACAAAACAATTTAGTCGATCTAATATCCTGCCTCCAGTGATTGTCAGGTCAAATACATAGGTCAAACTAGTGGAACAGGGGCAGTCAGACTAGCCGAACATAAAAACCTAGCGGGAAAATATAGATTGGTTGACCCAAATAAGATAAGAAATCTAGAGAATAGTTCAGCTATACCACTCACTACATGCAGTTACACACAACCATACAATAAGATGGATGGGCTAGGATGACAGTTTTTCTAAATCTAATGTCACAGGGTGTAGGGAGGGAGAGATTGATAACAGAAGCTTGTTTATCGAATCAGCTGAGGGAGAATACATGTAATAGGAATGATTCAACACGCGTCCACCCAGATACCTGAAAAATTCTACTACTCCAACGACGACAAATAGGAGAGAACGAAGAAAACTATAAAACTCAAGTTTCGAAGTCGTGTGACAATAATTGATATGATTATGAACCACAATAAATTTTGTTCGAAACGTCATCCAGTAGATAATACTGTTTCACTCACAGTGTGATACATCTAATAAACAAACTAATATGGAACAATAAGACGTCGAGCTTTGCAGTGCCATCCGGTAGAGGTTGTGTTGTTCTTCTTCAGGGGCGGGAGATTCGCCACACCCTTTCCTCCCATTTTGTTTGAGCCTGCCAGTACCTGGGGGCCACGTTTAGGAGTGCGTCGACCGCAGTGAGAATGGAACCCGGATCTCCTGAGTAGCTGGCAAGTATTTTCTACTACTGAACCACCGAAGCACTGCAAGTGGAGCGCAAGGTCTATAAGGAGAATTACAGAATTCAGTGAATTCAAACCCCCACCACAAAGACTTTAGTCAAAACAATTTCACTTTCAGCTTGGGGTGACAATCTAGTAATTTAATTTTCATTCTGAATTACACCGGTGATATGATGAAACCTGTGGAAAGAAGTTGAAAGACAGGACTAACTCGTCTAAAACAATGTCTTAATGACCACAAGATGTAACAAGTGTTCGCTAAATCGACAATGGCCGCAAATGCATAACTAATTCATCATATGTTTATTCTTTATTCTTAATAATTAATCCAGAAAAGTAAATTAACCAAAAAAATGAGTATCAAAATAATCCAAAAACAATATAAGAACCACAGGCCATAATATTTAAAAAATAAAATAAACAGGTAAGTATTTCTGTTATGGCGCAACTAGTCGAAGCAGGGGATGTAAAAGAGTTTAGGATTGAATGTATCGCATCCGTGTACGAAACCTGCTTAGTTAGTGTGTTCATCCAGAGCCCCATCGGATAGTCGTATGACCATTGTTTCACGTACCAGACGATGAGCCATACTCACCGTGTGAGGAGGCTGATGAACCCCACCCCCTCTCGTTGCCTAAGCTGAGTAAGGTGGAGTAGGACTCAAAAGTATGGCGCCTTAGTTGAAACCGAGTGATTCAACCAATGTGCCACATCACCACTTCGTATGACTGCATAACTTAGGATCCTAGATACTATAATAGTGAAGCTGTGGTGGTGTGATGCAGACAATGTGTTCCAAAGGAATATTACTTCACATTTTCCCACAGTTCAATAAGGCATTAGCAACAGAATACGAGATGTGTGTATTTGAACATTCTATTTCATGTCGTTTAATGTAAACCAAAATCACAGGCTCAATGATTGGTTAGAGAACATAAAATTGTATCTATATAAATAACAGTTAGATCAATTGAAGACATACCTTGGCTTCCACGTCTTGCCTTCTGTTGGTACAAAGCTAGTCCACTTATAGTTGCAACAGAAAGAATAGTCTCATAAATTCCATTCTAGAACAATAACCAAACAGCAGTTGTGATGAAAGCAAATCAGTTTCCGATGTAAACCAAGTAGAACATTAGTGTCTCTGGCAAGTTACCAAGTAACAGCCTTTAAAAACACCTCTGACGTTATGTAATTATTTGTTACTTCGATTTAGATCAGGATACAACTTTCAAAAATTTATTCAGAATTCACACTGAGATTAAGTGATGGATAATAATGGTGTTCTGCCCAGTATTGTAACAATCTCTCGTGAGAAATTATTAAAGCTTCACTCATTGTAGGTTTTACTTAACATAGTTATTTTATGGAGAATGTTCTCTAGTATTGATTCTTCTGCCACTTCTTTCGCTTTCGTTACACATGACTTCTCGAGGCAGTTGATATATATGTATAGGACTTCAATAGCTTTAATTCTGATAGAGACAGAAAGACCAGATTTGCAGTATAAAATGACATCATCATCCTATTTCACAGGTTCTCATCAGCTGCGAGCTACCTGAAATTACAATAGTTTATGAAATTTTATAATTCAATCTAAAGGTCACCTAATTAACTAGCTTGCTAGTTTTTTAGTCGGTGCCGAACCCGGATAAAGAGAGAGGGTTGGGCGCAGGGCCACCATCCCAACGCCACTAGTCCTATCAAACTGTTGGAGAAACTTCAGCGCATAAAAAACATTATAAATACAAAAAATTCAAATAACAGTCTTATTCTTCGTTGAAATCGGAGAGGTGAAATGGCACAGACGGCTGGTGGAAGTCTTTGGGAAACCAGTCAACCAGCTGACGTGTCTGCTCTCTTTCGATGAAAGCAAGAATAAGAATGGGGACGTGGAATGTTCGTACAATGTATGGGATTGGGAAGGCTTCCCAGGTGACCAAAGATATGCGAAGATATGGCATAGGACTGCTGAGTATCTGCAAGAGCAGATGGAATGGATGTGGACTGCCAAAATTGTCAACTGGAGAGTCAGTAATCTACTACTGTCTGGTCACCCAGACAACAAACACAAGCACACCGAGGCAGTGAGTGGCTATCATCATGTCGCCGGTGACAGCCAAGGCCCTAATGCAGTGAGAACCCATTTCATCATGCAGGATTATGACAGCAAGATTCAACTGAAAAGGAAGGAAGGAAGGTCACTGTTATGTACTCGTCGCTAAATTATTATTATGGACTGGTCGAGAAATTAATAGTCCTGACGCGAGAAGGCGGAAATCAGAAGACCACTAGGTTGCGATGATACTTCTATTGTCCAAACACAAGGAGACGAAATAAATGGTCTCACACCAAAGTAAGTAAGTAATTCACACAAGTTTGAATGCGAAATATATATAAATGTTTCAGACAAGCGTGGGATAAAATCATTAGACAGTCTTAACATGAATGGCTAATTATAATGGAGTGTCGATCCAATTATACATAGCGAATATAGCAGACATGTCAACAACCAAAAAAATAATATGGATATATGTCACCAAGCAACGGACTGTCAACAAACACTCATATTATATATAATATAATATAAGGAGAATACACATTATTAAAGGAGACAAGTTCACACAAGTGAAGTGGTCACAGACTAACCGAGCAAACAGAAAGAGAGACCAACATACACACACACATAAATATATATATATATATGTGGATACATATCACCTCCCCTTTTGAGAAGATGGATGATTAGTAGGATGTTTACCTGGGGGTTTATCTGGGACCTTTGGGCTTGTTGTTGACGTCTGTCGTTTCGTCTGCGTGTTGGGTTTGCGGCTTCGGCTTCGTCCGGAATTGTCTGACATTTTATGCTTCTTGACTGCATTGCGTAGAGAATTTAGTGGGACATCAGCCAGATGCAAACGATCGAACCAATCAAGTCCCAAAACATTTAAATCACTCTTGGTGACGTAACAAATTCCTGTGAATTTGGTATTGCGGAAGGAAACAGAACATTTGAGTTCACCAATTAGTTTGAGCCGCCCACCACAGGCGCTGAGAAAAGACTGGGAAGTATTTGTGATAGGTGGTCTGCCAATATTATTCCAAAGTTTCTCTGATATAACAGTAATATCAGAGGCGGTATCTAGCTGCAGACGTGCATCATGACCATTCATCTGAAGATCAAGATATTTCCGCATAGCTGGTGTTGTGACTTGACAGGTTGCGCGTAGACTCAATGATCTTTTTGGAGATTTAGGACCAACATTTTGTCGAGCTTTTGCTGGATTTTGACATCTGGGTTTGCGTGGCTGACAAAAACCATTTTTGTGACCGATGATCTTGCACTTGCTGCAACGATGATTTTTGTATGGACAAGACTTTACAAAGTGCCACGCGCCACAATGCCAGCATGGTGATGGTGGGGTCTTCTTTGCAGTATTTTGTGAAGTTGGACGAGTATGTATAGATTTCCGCGGAACATTAGAGAAGTAGGTGGGTCAGGAGTAGCTGATGAGAGATTTTTGCTCTTGCGTAATGCACGAATATCAGAGCTTCTCGGAGGTGTTGATTCGACCAAGTGTGTGTCTTTCTGCAGATTAATCAGCCGTTGATATTCATCAGCTATGTCATGTAATGTTAACTTGGGATTTTGTTCTAGCTGATTGAGCAGTCGAGTTCGGATATCTGTGAAACGAGGAGATTGGAGACTGCATATGAGAATCAAGGCTTTGAACTGATCATCTGTTAAGGACCTGAGTCGAAATCTCTCACATTCTCGGTTGACTGTGCCAACGTGAGTAAGAAAATCATCATTTTCATTCATTGCCAGCTTGAGGCAACGATAACGTATACTGAATAATGAGGAGTGGTCTCCGAAATGTTCACGCAGCAACTTTATTGTATCATCGAAACAATTGTCACGTGGTTTCTGTGGTAAAATTAGGTTGCAGTACCGTTCATATTCTGCCGGACCCAATTTACGTAGCAAAACTCGCACCTTCCAGGCATCGTCTTGTGAGGCGAGATCAACAGTGAATAAATCCTCATAACGTTGATACCATGTGTCAAAAGTGACATTAGCCTCTGGGTCATAATTGAACTGTGAAATACTGTTCACAATGCCGTCGACAGATGGTAGCATGGTATGATTGGGATTGCTTGAAGGTGAAGCTGGACCAGTCTGTTGGTTGACGAACATTTCCATTAATTTCAATTGTTGTTCAAACAATAATTCCAATTTAGAATAATCCATAGTAAATTGTTATGTTGCTGCTGCTGAGTGGTTAATAGTAGTTTCCCCGTCCCAAATTGTTATGTACTAGTTTCCCCGTCGCCAAATTGTTATGTACTCGTCGCTAAATTATTGTTATGGACTGGTCGAGAAACTAATAGTCCTGACGCGAGAAGGCGGAAATCAGAAGACCACTAGGTTTGCGATGATACTTCTATTGTCCAAACACAAGGAGACGAAAATAAATGGTCTCCCACCAAAGTGGTAAGTAAGTAAAGTAGTTCACACAAATTTGAATGCGAAATATATATGAATGTTCCAGACAAAGCGTGGGACAAATCATTAGACAGTCTTAACATGAATGGCTAATTATAATGGAGTGTCGATCCAAATATACATAGCGAATATAGCAGACATGTCAACAACCATATATGGATATATGTCACCAAGCAACGGACTGTCAAAAAACACTCATATTATATATCATATAATATAAGGAGAATATACATTGTTAAAGGAGACAAGTTCATACCAGTGAAATGGTCACAGACTAAGAGAGCAAACAGAAAGAGAGACCAACATACACACACACATAAATATATATATATATATATATATATATATATATGTGGATACATATCAGTCACAATTATCCAATGTTACGCACAGTTGAAGGTAACATCAGCAGAGTCTGTCTGTCTGTTTTCAACATAGAAATTTGCGCAAATGTGCGGAAGTTCAAGTCGCCACACTCCGTGTAGCACGCGAAGCAAGAGAAGAAAGTACAAGAAAAGCATAATAGAGACAGTAAACAGAGGTGTGAGACAAAGGAGTATTAACGAAGAACAAAACAGTTTCATTGGAGATCAGAAGTCACAAGGAGTAGATGCATCTGCGCCACTGAGAACGATTTTGAGCCATGTCACTAATTGTTTTGCAATCGTTGGTTTTTACTGTCCCGAGGATCCCAACCAATCTGGAAGTCTACACCTTCCTACGTGACTGGCTTAGACCAACTGTTGTGGATTTCATTGACTGGTGCCAAGTTTTTGTTTGACCGCCGCTAGCCTTTTTCCAGCCT
This sequence comes from Trichobilharzia regenti, assembly GCA_944472135.2. Classification (NCBI taxonomy): domain Eukaryota; kingdom Metazoa; phylum Platyhelminthes; class Trematoda; order Strigeidida; family Schistosomatidae; genus Trichobilharzia; species Trichobilharzia regenti. The sequence goes on from OX235270.1 coordinate 152,217,340, forward strand.
GACCCTATATCCGCTAACATTGCTCATCGAGGGAGGAGTACTCGTTTCGACTCCCTTATAGAGCATGGAGTGCTGTGTAGCGTCACTAGCCTAGCTGCAGGGAAGCATCCTTTTATTGCTGCTTTCATCCTCTTGTCAATCGTTTGTGATATTGCTTCTCCTTTGAATGGCATGTGAATGAACACTTTCTTCTTTCCAACTGTTGGATACTTCGCTTTCTCGTCTTTTTCTCTGCTGTACTTTAGGATAAATCCCTTTCGATACCCGTTTTCCCTAAGGCATTTTTAACAAAGCTTAATTTTTCTTCTACCTTGTTAGGCGAACATAACTGTCTGACTATGTTGTAGTTTCCTTACTAATCTCCGCTTATAGCTTATATAGGGCAGAAGCTGTTCAAGTGATGATGCATTCATGTCCATGTTGCTTTTCTGTAGATGAACTTTTCGACCGTCCCATCTTTCCTTCTTTTTACATTAAGGTTCAAAAAACTGAACTTGACCGAGTGAACTCCTAACGGATAGCTGCTACCTTGATGTGGTGGTTGGGCTTGCATATTGCAATGATCCAACAGGCTACACTGCCTGGAACTACTGTTTATGCAGGTCCCACCATGCCAGAAAGGTTGTTAAGATAGCGATTAAACTAAAAGAAGTCACCGGAATAGTGTAAGGATTTTGTTTTTACACTATGCTGAGTGTCTGTGGGCGAAGTCGTACTGCTGGGGAACAGGGATGTAAGAGCAGTAATCTGTTTCCCTCAAATGACCAGCATGCCAGCCAGCTATGCTGTCTCTCCATTCCAGAGGGAGGAGGCTAGAAAACGTCAACCCCAACAATTGTACATCCACACTTACCCTACAGTAGTCCGTAACCGGTGGTAAATTTACTAGTACGGAACCAATCCAAGAAACCAGTTCAGACAGGTCGTGTGTGAACGGCCTCAAGCAGTTGTCCCCGGGACTCTGTGATCACGTAACAATAACTCTCTTTTAGTTTCAGGTACCTGAAGACTCAATCAACTCCCATGGTGTGGGCAGCTTGGAAGTAACAACTGTCCATACACTTCCAGAAGCACACGAAACCTTCCTGAGCATCATTATCCTTTACCCACATCACCTTCATCATCTTACTCCCCTACTACAGTTAGTACTATTCTTCAGACTAGTGAGTCATCTTCACTTCACTCTCTGACCACAAACAACGATGATGGCCATAGAAACACCCCGATAGCCTTTTAAAGACACGTCGCCAACTTTACATAGGAGCATCAAACGTCAGGACCTTCTGCCGAATCGGATAACAGGCATCACTAGCAAGAACTCTGGCAACTCGAGCCATGGATGTATGTTGTGTTTCGGAGACACGCATACAAGACCCAAGTTTGGTCATTGACTTGACCCAACCCCACCTGACCAATAAATTGAATCTGTGAAATTCACTTTACCGTTGTCAGCTGACCTCTCAGCTAGTTCGCGAGGACTCGCAGATGTAGGGATAGCATTGAGTGTTAGGGCGGGATAAATCACTTCTTGACTGGATCCCAGTAGATAGTCGTATGTGTGGGGCCCGCCCGAACGGGTCCGTTAGAAGAATGAAGAATGACATTACCCGTCGTTGTTTCCTCATACGCCCCAAAAGACTACACCTCGGATGAACTAAAGGATAACTTCTATCTGAGACTGTCTAATTTATTGCAAAAGGCGTAAAGTTCAGATATATTTGTTTTAGGCAACTTGAATGCCCAAGTAGGGAAGTTGCGCCAGTCTGAGAAGTACGCAGAGGTGGTGCGACGTATAGTTCCCTGACGACAAACCGACAACGATGATAGTCTTCTACAGTTCTGTTCAGATAATCATCTGTTCCTAGTCAGCACTAATTTTAGGTACAAAGAGAGACTTGGCGTCCTCTATCAACAAATCAACGCTGGATTCAGATAGACCACATAGCCATAGGGTATCGTTGGCGAGAGTCAGTAGAAGACTGTCGCTCCTTCTGGAACACGTGGGTAGACACTGATCACGCTCTGGTTCGCGCACGTTTATGCTTACGATTAAGCGGACATAAAAACTGTAGACAGCGAAGCAGTTACGTCGCCAACTAGATCGAGACTCTGAGTCCCTATTTAAGGAAGAAATAGCGAAACGAGTGCCTGAGGTCGACAGCAGGACTCCTCCTAAGGTAGGCTGGCACAACATACAGTTTAGATGTAGACACATCTGTGAAAGCTGTTAATAACCTAACACCTAAAGTTAGCAAAAGCCATTTGATTTCTACCACCTCATCCGAACAGATTGACGCAAGACTGATTCCGACGAGCTCCGATTATGATGAGGAGCGAAGACTACTCAAACGCAAACTAACAAGAAGTCTTCGCAACAACCATGAACAGTGGTGGTCAAGAAAAGCGAAGGTGATGGAAAAGGCATCGGTGATTGGTAACCCCAGACAACTATTTAGACGTATCATAGAAACAGGTGGTAAAAGGCAAATGATTAGTGAGACAATCTCTGAGAAAAATGGCACCATAATCAGCTCCAGGATAGACGACTAGAACATTGGAAAGAACACTTTGTAGAGAGATTTCACTAGCTTACAGACATGCTCAACTTACCGAGCAGCCAACACCTCCCTGAATGCAATACAGAAACAGGTCTTCCAGGCCTAGATAGGATTACAAAAGCTGTCACGAATCCCAAATGCGGGAGAGTTGCAGGACCCTATGGAATCAACAGAGAGATGTTCAAGAATGGTAAAGACACTAAAAAGTCTGAGTTAACTCAGGTCTTAGACGGCGTCCGACTGAATGACTGGTTTCAGCCGAGAACTTTGCACCGATGTACAGCAGTTCTACAATGGATAAGGTTATATTTTGCTAAATCACACAGAGATGTACAGTAATATTATGATGATTAAATATTACACACGATTATATATATTATATTATAATACCTATATTATAATTATGAGCAACAGTTTGTGCCCGAAACGCGATCATGTAATACAACTGAACAACACTTCATGATTTATCAAATTCAAATCTCATCCATTATGCAGTCATGCTGTACTACAATGCAGCAGTTCTAGTCGCCACATTCCATGTGGCACACAAAGCAAGGGAAGAAAGGGAAAAGAAATGCATAACAGAGATATGAGGGAAAAAGAATAGTAATATGGAAGAACAATATAGTTATAAAGGATATTATAAGTCACAGGGAGTGGATGCGTCTACACCATTGAGGAGGATTTTGAACCATATTACAAATTGTCTCCAGCCATTGGTTTTTGCCATCTCGAGGACCCCAACCAGACAGCAGTCTACACCTCCCTACATTGCTGGATTAAAGTAACTGTTGTGGATTTCATTGACTGGTGCCAGGATTCGGTTTGACCACCACTGTCTCCTTTCCAACCTGATTCATCCTATGCCATTATTGTTATAAGTATAAAACTTGGGCATTGTGGTAGAGTATAACTCCATTATGGATAAGATTTTATTTTGATAAATCACACAGTGTTGTACAGTTATATTAATTATGCCAGCTGACATTTCCCGTTGTGGAAGGCGATGGCTAGGCATGCGTAACATATATCCTAACCATCTCAGTCGATGTAACTTCACAACCTCGTCGACTAATTTCCCCTCCTTATCTAACACTCGACCGATGCCTCACCTCGATATTGCTCACCCCATTACACCACTCCACACGGGAGATAGAACGCAGACACCTATGATCAAAAACAGCTATCCTTTTCACGTCTTCCACTTTCAATGGCCATGTCTCGCAGTCATAAAGGAGGACGGAGCGGACTGCTGAACAATACATACAGCCAGCCGGATATCTGGTCTCCTCCAGAGATGGAGTAACTTGGTTAATAAATGAAAACGAGCCTTCTGTATCCGTGCTGAGATTTCGTCAACGATCAACCCGTTGGGGCTGATGCAACTTGTCAAATAAATGAAGTGGTCAGTCAACACGCTCCACAAACCATTCCATCCTCTATCTTTAAGCTAGAATTCAATGTAGTCCAGTCCTGTAGCTCCATTATGGATAAGATTTTATTTTGATAAATCACACAGTGTTATACAGTTATATTAACTGATGATGTTTCGAGCACAAACTATTGGCCCTCATAATCATATCAAGTTACTCACACAACTTTCTCCTTCATTTATATACATGAGTAAAATTGATGATTAGACATTTCAATGAAAATCAATTTAGGATAATGTACATTCAGAAATAATAATACGAGTGTTATTGATCAAATACAATCAGATGGGAAATAAATAAGACGAGTGTTTTTATAGTCATTAATAAGTAACTTGTGATGTGCTTGAACTGAAATAGAATTTTGAGATTATTTATTGTCCTCTTCTGATTTGACTGATTGGTGGCATTAATATATTCCATATTTCTGGTTATTGCACAGATTCATTCCTATTGCATGTGTTGGGTGTAGAATCGATGAACATGGATGCAGTAATCGACCTCCCTCTCTCCACCTAGCTTCATTACATTTTAGAATTTTAACCCTCTCCCACCCTATTGTGTGTTAATCCTTGCAGTGCAATTGCTGAGCTTTTTTCTAAATCACTTATCTTCTATCCTACCTTAGCTAAATTCTTATGTTCTGACAACCTGACTACTCCTGACATACTAGTTTGACCTATGTAGTTGACCTCACAGTCATTGCAGGGTATTTTGTAAAGTATATTATTATGTCTAATTGGGTCAACAGGTTCACAAAATACCCTGCAATGACTGTGAGGTCAACTACATAGGTCAAACTAGTATGTCAGGAGTAGTCAGGTTGTCAGAACATAAGAATTTAGCTAAGGTAGGATAGAAGATAAGTAATTTAGAAAAAAGCTCAGCAATTGCACTGCAAGGATTAACACACAATAGGGTGGGAGATGGTTAAAATTCTAAAATGTAATGAAGCTAGGTGGAGAGAGGGAGGTCGATTACTGCATCCATGTTCATCGATTCTACACCCAACACATGCAATAGGAATGAATCTGTGCAATAACCAGAAATATGGAATATATTAATGCCACCAATCAGTCAAATCAGAAGAGGACAATAAATAATCTCAAAATTCTATTTCAGTTCAAGCACATCACAAGTAACTTATTAATGACTATAAAAACACTCGTCTTATTTATTTCCCATCTAATTGTAATTGATCAATAACACTCGTATTATTATTTCTGAATGTACATTATCCTAAATTGATTTTCATTGAAATGTCTAATCATCAATTTTACTCATGTATATAAATGAAGGAGAAAGTTGTGTGAGTAACTTGATATGATTATGAGGGCCAATAGTTTGTGCTCGAAACATCATCAGTTAATATAACTGTATAACACTGTGTGATTTATCAAAATAAAATCTTATCCATAATGGAGTTATACTCTACCACAATGCCCAAGTTTTATACTTATATCAATAATGGCATAGGATGAATCGGGTTGGAAAGGAGACAGTGGTGGTCAAACCGAATCCTGGCACCAGTCAATGAAATCCACAACAGTTACTTTAATCCAGCAATGTAGGGAGGTGTAGACTGCTGTCTGGTTGGGGTCCTCGAGATGGCAAAAACCAATGGCTGGAGACAATTTGTAATATGGTTCAAAATCCTCCTCAATGGTGTAGACGCATCCACTCCCTGTGACTTATAATATCCTTTATAACTATATTGTTCTTCCATATTACAGCCTCCAAAGCCTCAGGATGGTCGGGGGTGGGTGTCTTGCGCTGCGGGTTGGCCACCCCTCCGCACACCTCCTGAAATGCTCCCATATGACCGTGCGTCTTACATAGCCTCTCCTGAGGAAGTCCTACTCACTGCCTTCACGTGGCGGAGGTGTTTCTCACTAAAGTGAGAGGGCAAAAGCGGATGCCCGGCGCTCTCCACCGGGTTGACTGTCCATTGGATGACAGTCTAGGGGAGATGGCTAAACCCTGATTCCAAACCTTCAACGACTGGCGTATGAAAAAAAAAAAAGCTCACCGGCAGACGTATGGACAAAGGGCTTGTTGGATGTCCTGGATGTCTGGCCCCATTCAAAAAGGCGTATGAACCGAACTCCGGTCACCGGCTGCCAATGGATAGTGGACTCCTTACTCCACTCCTACTGCCTTGTAGGTCACACTTGGCTGTGTAAAGGCTAGAGCTGCACTCTCAAACAAAAGGCCGAGCGATGCTGGGGACATCACTCGTACCAAATTCCCAAGAAACTTCATGAACTCTCCTACAAACAACTCTCACCATGCTACGGCGTTCCCGGTAAGCGACGCGCCCTGTGCTCACCCGGTGGCCAGTGTGAAAAGTAAGCTAGCTGGGAAATTAACACTTAGAAACCAACTATTTGTTGGCTGCTGGAATGTTAGGACGCTGTTGGATCCTGGTAGCCAGTCTATCACCATGCGTTCTTTATATGACTACAAGGTAGACATAGCGTGTCTATCTGAAGTGAGGTTACCCGATCATGGCTCCCGCCGAATAGCCGTTCCTGGAACAGATTCTTCATTCTGGTTGCTTCATAGTGGCCCCCAGAATAATTCGGGACAACATGGGGTAGCATTTGCTCTCAGTAACAAAGCCAATAATGCCCTAATATCATTCGAACCGGTCAACTCCAGAGTTGCAGTCGCTAGGTTCAAGGGTTCCCCGCTCGACATTTCTGTTCTCGCTGTCTATGCCCCAACCCTCGACTCTGATGAAAGTATCAAAGACGAATTTTATGACAATCTTCAAGAGGCAATCAACAAAATCCCAAAGCGTGACGTTCTCATAGTAGCCGGCGATTGGAACGCCCGCACTGGCCCTTCAGACGACGCGACAAAACATATACTAGGCAAACACGGTCTCGATCAGCGCTGCCGTAATGGTGATAGACTTTTATCTTTTTCTGATTACAATCGATTATATATCACCAACACTCGATTTCAACACCCCAGAAAACATCTTCTCACCTGGTATTCGAACGACGGTCGCACTGCACATCAGATCGACTACATCCTAGTGCGCTCACGCTGGATCTCCTCGGTGGAAGACTGTCGATCCTATCGTGGAGCAGAGGCCGGAAATAAAGGGGGATCAGACCATACTCTAGTTAGGGCGAAATTCAAACTTCGTTTAACGACACGCCAGAAGGCGCGACCTCCGAAGCGTATCAATGTTGCCCCGCTTCAATGTTCTACAAAACGACAAGCCTTGTCCAAACAAATCCAGGCCGAACTAAGCACCGCAGATGAACCAACATCCACATCTTCTAATACACCCGAGACACGATGGAATCATTTCAAAGAAGTAGTCTCTAAAGCTTCAATGTCGCATTTGGGTACCACATCCAAGAAGCAGAAAGACTGGATTTCAGAGCACACCATGCTTCTATCCTCGCAAGCCAGAGACGCTCGCCTAGCAAAGTCTCCAGTTTATCGCTCCCTCAGGCGCAAAGCTACACAGTCTGCTAGGAACGACAGAAATCGCTATTGGTCTAACGTGGCGACTAACATGGAAGCAGCATCAAATGTAGGCGATTTCGGAAAACTTTATCGCCTCTTACGCCAATCATCTGGCAAACGCCTTAACAGTCATGCTGTGTTACGCACAGCATCAGGAGAAATTATTTCGGACACCAATGGTAAGATGGAACGATGGGCCGAACACTTCAAGCAGCTACTCAATCGCGACGCTGGTCAACCGTCTCATCGACCGATACGACACTTACCAACACCCTACGTAGTTGACTGCGATCCACCCACTCCAACCGAAATAGCTAAAACAATTAACAGACTCAGAAACAAAAAAGCTCCGGGCGAAGATGGTCTACCCCCAGAAATATACAAGGCCTGCACTCCAGCGCTAATCGATGCACTGCACTCGCTGTTCTGCTCAATTTGGGAGTCCGAAACCATTCCTTCCGATTGGAGCACCTCAGTTCTGCTACCGTTCCACAAAAAGGGAGACAGGTCAATATGCGAGAACTACCGAGGCATAAGTCTGATTGATATCGCTGCTAAGGTTTTTGTTTCCATTCTCCTGAACCGCTTCGCGGCCGAACGCCACGTGCGAACAAGGCCAAATCAAGCCGGATTTCGACCTGGAAGAGGCTGTGTTGATCAATTATTCACACTGCGAAGAATTTTGGAACACAGGGACAAATTCCAACAGCCGACGGTTGCTTGCTTCATCGACTTCCAAGCGGCATTCGACTCAGTTGATCGAGGAGCACTCTGGTATCTAATGGAGCTCGACGGAGTTCCGACCAAGCTAATCAACCTGCTCAGGTCATACTACTCCAACACCAAAGCTCGAGTCCGAGTGAACGGTGAAGAGTCCCGCACTTTTGAGGTAACCAGCGGTGTCCGGCAAGGTTGTCCAGCATCCCCCATCCTGTTCAATTTCACAATTGATTGGATTTTGCGGCACGCCCTAACCGAGCACCACGGCGTCCAACTTTCGCCCGATATTCACATAACCGACCTCGAATTCGCCGACGACGTCGTGCTGTTAGCTGAAAACTTCCCCGATATGCAACAGGCGCTCGACCAGATAAACCACCTCGCGCCTACTATCGGTTTGAAAATTAACACTTCCAAAACCAAAATGTTTTCGAACACATCCACCGGCAATGATGAAATCTTATCCCTAAATGGAGCACCTATTGAAATTGTGCCATCCTTCAGATATCTGGGATCCATAATGCTCCCCAACGGCCAAGCGAAAAACGAAGTGAATGCGCGAATCTCCAACGCCCGGAATGCGTTTCTACAGCTGAGGAGCGTTCTATGGAGCAAGAGAGAAATCAGTCTCAGGACTAAAATTCGGGTCTACCAAGCTTCCATACGACCCGTTCTGCTGTATGGCTGTGAAACCTGGCCTCTTCGCGCGGAAGATTTACGCAGACTCGAGGTATTAGACCATTGGTGTCTCAGGTACATTCTGCATGTTCGTTGGCAGGACAAACTCTCCAACGAAGAAGTGCGTCGGCGTTGCTACAACATCAACCAAATTCCAGTACTGGTCCAACAACGCCGCCTTCGGTGGTTTGGCCATGTTCTGCGCCGACCAGATGACGATCTGGTCAAATCAGTTCTAAATCCCTCGCCATTACCATCTTGGCGATGTCGCAGAGGCGGACAGCTGAAGACATGGCTTGGTACAGTCAAGGCAGATATGGAGTGCCTGGGGCTACAAACCGTCTACGGACTCCGTATGTGGAACAAGAATTGGATATCCCTATCGCAAAACCTTGCTTCAGATCGCCGCGCCTGGGCAGCGATGATTCGAGACGTTCATGAAGCCGGCTCATCCTCCCGTAGGAGATAGCCGAAGTAAAGTAAGTAAAGTAAGTATATTACTATTCTTTTTCCCTCATATCTCTGTTATGCATTTCTTTTCCCTTTCTTCCCTTGCTTTGTGTGCCACATGGAATGTGGCGACTAGAACTGCTGCTGAAACCAGTCAGTTACTCGTCGTTTTGTTCATATTCCATAGTGAATTGATTGTTGTTTGGGTGGGCCTCACTGAGCCGGTCACATAAGACGGATGCCTGACTCATGTGGATACAAACAAGAAACGCATCATCGACATATCTGCAGTAGCATGTTTTTCCATTGACAGCATCACTCAGTCGTGAAGTTAATTCTGACTAATGCCGTTAAGTCAAGTTAACCTGATATTTTCGCTCACAGTGCTTATGGAATTTTATGTATTGTTGGTGTTCGTAGTCAACCGATAGTCAATAGCATCTCACAAGATTCTGTTAGTTTGTTTTCGAAAGAGAACTTTGCACCGATGTGCGGCAGTTCAAGTCAATACACGCCCTCCATGTAGCACACAAAGCAAGGGAAGAAATGTATAAGAGAGACAGTAAACAGAGGTGTGAGACAAAGGACTAGTAATAACGAAGAACGATATAGTTTCATTTGAAATCATAAGTCACAAGGAGTGGATGCATCTGCACCAGCCATTGAGAACGATTTTGAGCCCTATCACTAATTGTTTTGCAATCGTTGGTTTTTACTGTCCCGAGGATCCCGACCAATCTGGAAGTCTACACCTTCCTACGTGACTGGCTGAGACTAACTGTTGTGGATTTCATTGACTGGTGCCGTGTTTTGGTTTGACCACCGCTAGCTCTTTTGCAGCCTGGCCGACGTGCGTCGGTGGCACAGTGGTTAGGACTCTCGCCGACCATGCACGTGGTCCGAGGTTCGATCCCCTGTCGACGCACACCTGATATCTATGGTCGGCCTGCAAAATTTGGGCTACCGATATCCATGCTGAAAATTCAATACTTGTACCAAAAATACAGTGTGGAATCAAGCTGTAATCAAAAAAAATGTCAGCTAACATTGCCCATTGTCGAGGAAGGCGATGACTAGGCATACGCAACACATGTCCTAATCATCTGAGTCGATGTAGTTTCACAGCGTCGTCAATTGATTTCCCCTCCCCTCTTCTCCTTATTGTTAGTGTTCGTAGTGAACCGAGAGTGAATAGCATCTCACAAGATTATGTCAGACGATCGCTTAGATGGATTTAATGTCAATCAATGTAGGAGAGAGAGCATTGGAGGCGGCAAGAAACTACTTCAAGCGTTGAAATAACTTGTGGTAATAAAAAAACACTCAAGTCGTAATAACCTCGAACGCTACGTCATTGTAACACAAAGCAGACATCATAAGATAATATAACACTTATTACTTAATTATAAAAGATAAAAACCATTTTACGAGAAAAAACTAGATTAACGAAGTCAATTGCTAATATTGCATTATGATATGGAAAGCATATCGAGCTTCGTCTCCCGGTATAGGCTGAACAACTATTACCCCTTATCAATACAGTCGACTAATCTTAGTACCTAGATCCTACATGTGTAGCAGTGGCTAGAAATGAAACCTAAGACAATAGTTTCGCCCTTTCTAAGATTTTTCCCAACGAACGAGGCTCCCCCTACGACCAGTAGGCAGACATATCATTCCAAACCTCTCCCAAAGTCTTCCTATTGAAGCTATTGAACTACAAGAATTACCCTTTGGGCAACGTATACAATTTGGCGTTTTTCATAATGCTTGGAATTAATCGTTAACCCCTCTGAAGTGAATTAGTTCGCCAACTATGTAACAGTATGCGGTGTAAGTCGTCGGTGGTTCAGCAGTAGGAATTTTGCCAACTACGTAAGTGGTCCAGCGTTCAATCCTTAACAGATGCGCTCCTAAACTTCGCTGTCGGTAATATTGTAACGACAGAAGACAAGGGCACGGCAACAAATCGTTTATTATGGAAATCAACACATATTTATAGATTTTCATGGAAATTATTATAGATCATTGTTAGCAGAAAAACACAATCCTCTAATTGGTTGTTTCTCACTGAAAGTTAATCTTTCATCTCTTTGTGGCTGTTTCTTGAATGTCAGATCATCTATATGTTAACTGTATCCGCCTACGGAAAGTCTTTCTTCTCATTTTTCTCACGACCAATATTGGGGACATAAACATTGACGTAAATTACTGTCTGCCAACTTTGGCTAGCCATAGACAAGAGAGAAGTTGTGAAGATAACCAACCAACAGCATCAACATCCAGCGCCAATCACTATCACCATCAATGGGAGGGATTTGAAAGAGATTACTTCATTCACTCGCTTATCTAGGGAGCATTGTCTCAACTACAAGCAGGAGGAAGGAACGAGGATGTCAAATCGAGCGAGAATCGGGAAGGTGAGAAACACATTCATCAACCTGAAATCAATCTGGAAATCTTCGTCACTCAGCCAGCATCACCAACAAAATTCGGATTTTCAATACAAACGTAAAGTCAGTCGGTTCTTCTATACGGAACGGACCAGAAACTTGGCGGGTGGGTCACAAAGAATATTTCCAACAGCCTGTTGCAGACCTTTATTAACAACAACTGTCTTCGGTGGATCTATACTGAAGATCAGATGGCCGGGCCGAAAAGAATCACCAACAAGAAACTATGGGAAGGAATGAAACAAGAATCAATCGCCAACCAACAAATATGCAGGAGAAGGTGGACATGGACACTCGCTGAGGAGGCCGCTGGGTGACATCGCGAGCACGTCAGGCCATTGCTCGAGTGGAACGAGTCCGAAAGGGAAGCGGCAAGTGGGTCGTTAGTGCAAAGGTGACATGGAGGAGATCGTGTGTAGAGGAGTTGAAGGAGTATGGACTAACTAACATGGATACAGGTGAAAAGTACAGCAGAAGACAGAAGTAAGTGGTGACGTGCAGTTGAAGCCCTATGTTCCACTAGGAACCGAAGGAAAAAATAATAAACTTTGGCTAGCAGCCAGCTCTCACAACAGTATAGACCAGTAAAGAGGGAGAGTTGGATATGAGGCTAGCAACCTCTCCCACCCCCTAAGCATAGCACCGCCTGCTATCGAAACTACAAAGCCCAAGAAGACACTGGAGCCCTGTGTCCCACTTAGAGTTTAAAGAAATAAAATTAAAACTACAGCATGTAAACACCACTTAAACGAACAAGTACAACAAAAACATCAATTTCTAACTAGTATGATAGTGGCGGCTAAATAATAGGAGAGAAAAACACTAATATCTTCTGCATACAACAAGCAAACTAACTAATATAAATTCTAGATGACTAAACTACTGCACTTTTATATAAAGTTCTACGTTGTTAAAAAAAAATTCAGTCTAATTCAAGACAAATTCTTCCTGCTTATCTGTTAATCTCCACCCTTAATTTAATAGTGTTCATTGCCTATGTTGACCTTGTCCAAATGATATGTTATGGACTACAGTAGCTGTCAACTTCAGGCTGTAAATATACACATGGTGACAATACAGATTATGTCAGTAATAGTTTGAAGGGTAAAAAGTAATAACTCCATATAAAATTCCATTTTATTTAAATAGCGTATTAAATTTGTAAAAATCCGATTCTACATTTTCCATTGTTATTTCTTTGTTGTTATTTATGTACACAATCACAGAAATTCAATCATTTTTACATTCACGCACGCACGCACACACACCTCTGGAACACGGCGCTTTACAGATGCCTTCGGATTCTTATTCATCGAAATTAAGATCTTCAGATGGTTGAGTATTTGGATAATGGTTGTCAATCACTGTCGTGTTTTCCTGTAAAATCACGCAATAAATAATTCCGAAAAAAACAGAGTTACCATAGCGTCAACAGTGCCAGCATTTAAGGTCTGGTTATCCAAAAATGTATTCGATGCATCAACTGCTTCAACCAATTCTCTGAAAGGAGAGGAAGAAGAAGAAAACAAATACGATATATATACGTTGAATTTACTTCAACGTACCTGTGTGATGCAAGTAAGGCTGGTAGATGCGTTCTTCCTTCATCAGTTACATGTGAATACTCGGAAAATTCACGTTGTCTGTCAACAATGGTCAGGCATTTACTCAATAACTCTAACAACTGACATGACTCGGATTGAACAGGTTGTGTGACAATTTGCCTCCCTCTTTGCTATATAATCAACCATAAAATAAAAAAATTATATATATATATATATATACATATATAGGAATGAACAACTTACATCTATAAACTCACGAAGCTTTGGAAGTAAGTTCCTTATATCAGGAAATATTTTTTCATCATTTTTAGTGAGAGTGGCCAAAAATGTTTTCAATACATCAACTGCTTCAACCAATTCTCTGAAAGGAGGAAGAAGAAAACAAATACGATATATATACGTTGAATTTACTTCAACGTACCTGCGTGATGCAAGTAAGGCTGGTAGATGCCTTCTTCGTTCATCAGTTACATGTAAATACTCTGAAAATTCACGTTGTCTGTCAACAATGGTCAGGCCTTTACTCAATAGCTCTAACAACTGACATAACTCGGATTGAACAGGTTGTGTGACAATTTGCCTCCCTCTTTGCTAAATAATCAACCATAAAATAAAGAAATTATATATATATATATATATATATATATATACGTATATATATATATATACATATACATATATAGGAATGAACAACTTACATCTATAAACTCACGAAGCTTTGGAAGTAAGTTGCTTATATCAGGAAATATTTTTTCATCATCATTTTCAATGAGAGTGGCGATTGGCTGAAAAACATATTACAGTCGGGAGAAACACAAAAAAAACAACAAAGTAATGTTAAATTCAGTAGGTCTGCTTATTGTACACAAAGCGTGAAGCCACATCTCTACAGATTTTAATGATCAGATTTTACTATGACTTATTTAGGTGGGACAAAATCGGCAAACATTACAAAATGTATTAAATATTCCCATAGTAAAATTTAGAACAACACACTTAAGCGAACAATATTGTGGTTTCAATGAGATCTCATCAGGCTTAACTCTAATATACATAAATTTACCAATAAATATTCAAATATAAACCAATCATGGTGTTTTGTCTATAGGATAATAAGATGGTGACTATAAATTGTGCGATTAATCATAATAATAATAGTTTTATCAATCATAAGGATGAAAAAGTGAGGCAATCTGTGATAACACGAATAATGAAAAACAGTATGATTAAACAAACATTTGTTCAGGTGGAAGTAGTCGATAAAGGCTAGTAAAAACAAATGAACCGATTAAGTAATGTGAGATTGTAAGGGAAGGGAATGGAACACGTTTATAGTGAAGATAAGATTAAGGGATGATAAGAAAGGGGTTGAAAATATAACCAAGGGGTGATGTAGAAGTCTTTAGTTGGTTATGTCTTAATAGGCCAAGGGAGGGATAATAGCTGTACGAACTTTTTTTGAATGCATTGTTCAGGCTTAATAGTTCGAATGCTTATCGCCTCAGCTGTAAGCAGTAGACGAATAAGAAGTCTACTGAGAAGATTCTGTGGGATGACATGAAATGCTTTGGAAGCTCTCGTTTTCTCCACTACATGACCACTATCAACTGAGTGTGACAAAACTGAGCTACGGATTGTTTTTGTCTGTCCTTTTGCCAAACCACCACGATGGGAGATGTTCACTAACACGTTGGCTAAGCTGTCTAGTAGTGCGACCAACATAACTGTCATCGCAGGTGCAGTTTAATTGATAAACACACATAGCAGTGGCAAAACTACAAAGCTAATCCTTCATTTGCGTCCCAATCATTCGTCGGCTAGAGAATGACAAACACAGGTGTGCTGAGTAAAATGTTCTTCGTACACTCCTTGAAAGTCTTTGGAATAGAATCTCACTAGATAAGTCACCATTAAATTGTAAATGTGTCAAACTGCTGCATGAAAATGTAACACGATATAACAGTAGTGTACATCTACATTCAGGTATAGCACAATCTCATATGAGCTATTTGATTTCATTGAAACAATGTTCACTGGGTGATATTTCAAGCACAAATTATGACTCATAATCAATCATATCAAATTAATCAAACAACTTTCGAAATCGAAATTAACGGTTCTTTGGAGACTTAATCCCGACTGATAACTGCTACATTGACATAATGGTTGGGCCTGCATATCCCAATGAACCAACGAGCTACAACACTGGCAGAAAATAATGATTCTACAAGCCTCACCATTGCAAAAAGGTCGTTAGATCAATAGAAGTTAGCCACTTTATTGTAATTTCCAACACTATGTTGGGAATCTGTGGACGAATGCTCACTGATCTGTAAACATTACTGTATTACACTGTGAGACTTTATCAAAACAAAATTTACCCATAATGGGATTACAGGTTCTGGAATCTACTGAGTGAACGTAGCACTTAAGATACTATATTAGCCAAGCTAATCGCCTGATAGCTATCACAGGCAGACTTGTCTCCCTTCTTATAAACTGGGATATACTATGATTTTCATTAATCTGGCAGAATCATTTCTGATTCTCAAACATAACCTTAGTTAGGCCCAGACAGTTTGTCACCTTTGGAATCACTCCATCATATCCTGCTGCTGTTTCGCTTAAGATTGCAGATGATCCACGAAACCACAGTTATACTAGAAGGACTGATGACTGGTAACTTTCGTTTATGTTCGGGGCAGAAATCAGTTGTTTTTCTTAACCTACTGGTCTGGATTTAGTAACAAATCGACTGGCATTAATTAACGTTTGGCTTCATCTTTACGTAAAATTATAAGTGTTTCTATTGAAAAGCTTGTACACAGCTGACTCATCAGTCAGCTGGCATAATATTTGAATATTATGCCAGAGGTAAAGCTAGCTGGCTTGATGTCCAGACTTCTAAAATCATCAGTAACACATTCGCTTCGAAGTAAGTGAAACAAAGAGTGAATTATATTCAGAACTACCCAGTATGCATAGTGCATATGTACATTTTTGACACTTCATGTAACAGTTACTGACAGACTTACTTGGGTATTGCTATCTGGTTCTCGAGAAATAGACCTTTCAGTACGATCAGTTTCCATAGCTAGATTTAACAAGTCGAACTCTTCACGTGAAAAAAAATCGTCTTCCAGCAAGGAAGATTCAGCTAAGGAACTCCCGAGAAAACTCATTGACAGATTTTCATCCATGTTAGACTAAATATAGCGCACAGAGACCACAAGCACGACGAGTGAAAGACGGCGAGCCAGACTCAAATTACCCGGGTACAAACTAGTTCTCATCATTTATAACAAGTTTGGATAACCGGTCTTCATCTTGCTCCAGTGATGCCACACCAACGTTTCTTTCTAAAAAGAAGAAAAAGAAACTTGTTTAGTGGCATTGTATTGGTTTCCATTGCATTACATAAAAGCAATAGTGATAATCGACGGAGCGTGCCGCCCAAACAACCTTGAACGTTGACTAGGAGACTTCTCATGTGAGTTCAAGGTTTTATTTTCAATATCCAATGGTGACTCTAAACTATAGCAGACCGAAACGTAATACCCCAGAATTATTGCCCACAGCATTCATCAGTGAACACCGGATGCTGACCTGTAAGCAAACCCATCAATGCACCTAATGTATCTTTGTATATGCATGAGACCGCCACATTGGCAAATTTTCACCCTTCCAATATCCAATATCGTTTTTACGAACTAGTATAAACCAATTTGATTCCTTTGTGCCCGCTTCTTGATTGTAAGGTATAGGTTCCTGATCTTCGGTAAACTTCTGCGTAGCCCGACTGTCGTAGCTTTGGTTGACTGCAAAGGGAGTAGTGCTGGGATTAATTATATGTGGTTTGTAGTATGAGGTGTGTCAAGACTGTTACTACTGTGAATGGAGTTGATCCTTTCACCAGTTAGTCCTCCGGTATCGTCGACAAGATAAGAGAGATGTTAATAATAATAATGCTAATGGCGGCCTGCTTAAATCTTGGGCTACCAAATTACCTTAAACATTACAAATCATATTGCATCTAATTTCTCATTTCTAATTGATTTTTAATCAATAAATCTTATTCAAATATGACCTCTAATCGGATTATTTATTCTCGTGAATATTTATTATCCTTAAAACCTACTGATCTGCATCTCCATAAAAAAGACAAGAAAAAGCATCATGCCGGCTGGCAGAGAGCATTAAAAAATACCCCTATTCAATTCATGACTGTTTCCGCAATTATGAGTACCAATTGTCGCTCCATGCCGGCTAAAATTAACTGTCTTCAATCGCTGGTGTCTTCCATTATATGTCATAATACTGGGATCATATCACTTCAAGAAACATGGCTACATGATCTATATGATGACAATCTAGTGTATCTAAATAACTTCAAATTATCCAGACAAGATTGGTGTAGTTCCAGGAAGAAACGCGGTGGCGGTGTCGCCATCTTCATCAATTCACAATGGTGTACGTCTAATAATGTATGTTTCAAATTCTCTAGTGAAAATATTGACTGTCTCACCGTTAGGTATCGACCTAAACATTTGTCAAAATACAACTACATTTACATCTCGAATATTTATATTGCTCCTGGATGCAACTTCACAGAATTATCTTTATTTGCGGATGAATTTACCTCCCTTGCTGCCACCTCCTTCGGAAATTCCTTGTCTATAGTTACTGGCGATTTCAATTCTAGTGATCACAGCTTCCTAATTTCACTCGGACACGATAACATTGTCAACTTCCCGACTAGAATGGATAACACTCTTGATCTTGTGTTTACAAATGACGCAGGAATATTTGAAGCTCGAAAAGGAGCCCCACTACTAAATTCAGATCACTGTATCATAAGAATATTGCCCAAAGTATATGGAAAGCAGCACAAAAGGGTCTTCTCACACCTTGGAAAGAAAACACAACACAGATGTTATTCCCATGACAACATACTGAATCTAAGGTCCATGTTGAAAGACACTAACTGGGATCTATTTACTGAACAAGCTCTTGATAACACAATTACCAACATAACACATTATCTTAATTTCTGTCTTGATGTTTGTTGTCTAAAGAAGACAGTCTTCTTAAAATTTGATCGCTTCACCTCTTCTCAACTCAAAAAGCTCCGCCGTGAAAAAGAAAGGTTGTTCAAAACGAAAAATAAATCTGGTGTTAAGAAAATGGACAATTTGATTAAGCTTGAATTACAAAGATTGAGTGCTCTCTATAACCAGAAGTTTCTTCCATGTAAATCCCCATGAAATATGTGGAAGTTATTAAAGGAAATCACAGGTGGTAGGCAAATGATGAATGATATTTCTGTAGATGTTAACATGCTTAATGAGTCCTTCATATGTATCCCAGCAAATGTTATGATTCCTAACTCAAATAGTGTAAATAATGACTGCTTCTCTTGCTTTAACACGAATGATGTCCTCAAGTGTCTTCAATCTCTCAAACCTACTCAGTCCCTTGGTCCTGATGGTGTTCCTGCTGTTATCCTTAAGAAGCGTGCCGACATCTTGTGTTCCCCTTTAACTGACATTTTCAACGAATCGTTTTCCAGAAGTATTATACCTAACTCATGGAAAAATATCAAGATTGTTCCAGTGCCTAAATCAACAAGTGGACCTAATGTTAAGTTTAGACCCATTGCAATTACCTCACCTTTTCTGAAAGTTATGGAAAGACTTATTTTTCTTAATCTTGATCCCTCTTTAAAGCTTTTCAACGACCCCAACCAGTTTGCTTATAAACACAGTAGGTCTACGTTAGATGCCGCTGTTGTCCTACATCATAGTATAGTCTCTAGTTTAGATAAAAGAGCTAAATACGTTCCCCGTGCCTTCCTTGATTACACATCTGCATTTGACTCTGTTCACAGGTCTCTCTTGCTAAGTAAGCTTGCTGCAAAACAGGCTGAGAGCTGGACAGATAAGTGGTTGCACTCCTATTTTCCTGATAGGAAACAGTACACCGTCTACAATGGAAAGTCCTCCACTACCTCACCTACTTTAGCTGGTGTTCCTCAAGGTGCTATTCTTTCTCCATTTCTATTTTCTTTTTTCTTACATGACTTGCCTCATTCTGATGTAGCCACTTTTGTTAAGTATGCCGATGACCTCTCTGTTTCTATGCCTGTCAACTCTCATTCAGATTGTTCCAAATTAAATAACTTTCTGTCGGAAATTAGTCAGTGATCCTCTTCGAACGGACTTAAGCTTAATCCGTCCAAATGTCAGGTAGTCAATTTCACTTTCAGACGTAAACGTGACCTTTAGCGACTAGGTAGCTCACATGGCCCCACTATCATCGACGGCACAGAGGTTGAAAATACATCTAATGTCAAGTACCTTGGGCTAAGTTTTTCCACCGATCTTTCCTGGTCTTCCCACATCTTGCTGGTTACTAGAAAGATGTTTCGCTTAACGTTCTACATTAGGAAATTCAGGCAGTCTGGCATAAAGCAGTCTTTGCTTTCTCAGTTTGTAAATTCTTGTATTCTACCCATCCCCTTTACTGCTCCTCATTAATCTTTCCTGGACTACTTGAGAAAGACTTTTCTTTGCTCAGAAGGGCACTAAGAGCCGTTAGTAGGGCAAGTGGGATATCGTTGAACCAACTGGTTAACACTATTGTGGATAGACATATAATGTCATGTAAGAAACTAGCGAATACAATATTGTCAGACCCCGAGAATCCTCTCTATGCGCAGCTCTCTCCTTGCATTTTATCTGGTAGAACTAGAAACAACTATAAGAAGCTATGTGCTAGGACTACCAAATACAAAACCTCCACAATACCATATCTGGCACAGCTGTTATGTGATGAGAAACCCGTTAGGCATGACACGATAAACTTAGTGCGCCACTCTAACAAATAGTCCCAATAGTTTTTGTTTTCCTTTCCTCGTTGCTATTACACTGTTGTTCTCATCCTCTATCACACATCAACTTTATATTTCATATAATAATAATGCATATTCTGGTATAAAACTAGAAATTTACATGAAAATGCATGCTATTTTTACAGGCACGATCAAGTATGATATAATATCAAATCGTAGATTGTCTACAAGTTAATAATGTTTCAACAGTTTAATATTTGATATACATATAAATACACTCATTGTCTGAACTAGGCTGTATAGTATTGAATTGTACGTTTGTCTCTCAGGTTGATTGGGAGAATCGACTTCGTTTCGTTTTCATCCCGTGGTTGTAGGCATACGATAACCAACCAATATTGAGGTAGGTACAACGTTTACAACGGATTGAAAGCTGTTTTTAGAAAAGTAAATGTGATAAGGTGAATCAATAAAGTGTAATGAAATGGGTAAATGCAAGTATCACTAATAAATGCATTAATAAAGGAAACTCCCTAGGCTGACAACGTTCATTTGCAATGTATAATGCTTCCTGTACAGTTTCCACTATCATGATGTCCACTTTCGGTTTTAATACATTTTTTCCTTATGCCGGTTTTTTATGCCTTTTTGTGCATTTGGTGCACAACCGTACCCTACAGAGAATAGGAATAGAATAAGTCGAATCAAACTCATAAAGAGCTATAAAATGTTAGGTTTAATGGAATATAATGAGGATCAAGTAAAGACGTTATTAGAAAATAAATGAGATAAGACATTGTGAAGTGGTATTTAAAGATCTGATGATGGACAGCAAGTTAATTTATAAGATGCCCCCTAAATCTGTGCAGAGCCCACGTGGTCGCATCTCAACAATAGGCTGAGTGAATGGTATATATTTAAAGGTAGAAGCATGATCTGTTTAGGCGTTCATTATTATCTTTTTCAAGATAAAGATCTAAGCCCTCATAAAAATCAGAAATATCTCGAGCCTTCAAATTGTGTATTGCTGTTCCTGCAGAATGGGGCGATTCACCTTAGTGACCCCCACCATATCTACTGATCAGCTAACGCCACCCTCCCTCCTTTTTTGATGTTAGGCTCTGAGACTATGATTATTATGGCTACCGCAAATATATTGCTTGGTACCAGACATGTTCGTACCTCATATTCCATCTCCCTAGCTTTCTTAATGAGTGCTTCCAATAGGTCTCCGCGTACATCTTTATGAACATTATATATGTATGCATGCGTCCTAATGAACAGATTACTTTACAAGAAGGAAAAACCTTAAAGAATAAAAAGAATAGGTTTTGTGAATAGTGGAGCAAGATTCAGCAGAACAATATAGTTAGGGATCAATGTAGGTAGTATGAACTGAAGGTAAGGTCGGTTGGCAGGACTTAGTGTACTAAATTATCATGACAGTCTTATATATAGTTAACATCTGACATTGCAAAGTAACCTGTCTACATATATTATAAAAAGATATTAACAGAACCAACAAAATTTCAGCATTTGGTTAACAATACTACAGAAGGGTAGTTAGTACTACAGGTAGTCGTAAAGTAAATCAATCTATGTATAATAAGAGCATAATCAGTGTCATAATTCGTATTATCAAAGAATACATTAGGCTCAATAACTGAGTGTTATAAGGGAAATAAGGCGGTAAACCAAGAGAACATTTGCCGCATATGTATTTTAATCATTTTAAGTATTTTAATGACAATCTAATTTCAAGTATTGAACCTACATAATTACTAAGTATTATTATGTTAGTATGGGAACTAGTGTACTTTGTGTAGTTAAATATTGAAATGCCATTGTCTCTCCACTCTACCAGCAGTTGAGATCTTTGAGGCGGGCTAGGGTGGACATGTTTATATGTTTTTCTAGGCTCCTTTTGAAACTGTCAGGCCTTTCACAGGATCTTATCTCAGAGGGTAGTTGGTTCCAAAGTTTGCAATATTTAATGGTGAAGAAGTTAGCTCTAGTGGTGAGTTTATGGGTGTTAACCTTGAGAAGGTAGTTGTGGTTGCGTAGTCCATACGATTTAGGATTAGCCCAGGTTATGGACGAGTTACTGTTACAGTGCTTTCTTATAACTTTGAATAAGAGAAATAAATTGCACTTCACTCTCCTTAACCATAAGGGCTCTAAGTCCAGTCGAATACATCTGTCAAGGTATTCTATTTGCTGACCATAGCCTAATATGCGTTTCGTGAGGAATCTTTGGACACTTTCAACTTTTTTTCTGTCTGCTGATTTAAAGCTACTGTATAAGTGGGCACAGTATTCAAGTTTGGGGCGAATGCATATCTTATATATGGCTAATCTGGCTTCTGGAGTGTAAAAGTTGCGTAGCACAAAGCCGGTTAGACGTTTACAATCAGATACCACCTTATTTGCATGTTCAGTAAAGGTAAGATCTGAGTATGTTATCCCGAGATCTGTGACTGTGTTCGTGTTTGAGACAAGGTCACCGTACATGTATAGACACATGCTAGGTTTCCAACGTCCGAAGTATGTTATCCCAGATTTAGCTGGATTGAACGTTAACTGCCACTTTTCACTCCAATTACATAGACTATTTAGGTCTTCTTGGATTTTACTAACAATATTCATATCATTATAGTCAAAATCATAGACAACTTTGAGGTCATCTGCAAAGAGGTATGGCTTGCCATACTTGATCATAGAGACAATATCATTTATGAATACAATGAATAGGGTAGGGCCAAGAACACTACCTTGTATCACGCCGCTGGTTATCGGTTTGGATGTTGATAAGTGATGGTTGACTTTAACTAACTGTTCTCTTCCTGTAAGAAAGGAAGTTATCCACTCAAGAAGCCTTCCACTTATTCCATAAGATAGGAGTTTCAGTATGAGTCTGTTATGTGGGACTTTATCAAAAGCTTTCCTAACATCTAGAAATAATGTTGCTGCCGAACGACCTTTGTCTACACATTCAGTAATGTGATCGAAATAATCTAACTGGCAAGTAATGCACGATCTTCTATTTAGGAAACCGTATTGGAAAGGGGATATTAAGTCATTCGAGAGCAAATACTGAACAATTTGCTTCTTTACAATCTTTTCCATCACACGTGAAACTACGGAAGTAATGTTGATGGGGCGGTAATTATCTATGTCCGCTGTAGGTCCGGTTTTGTGAATGGGTACAACGTAGGATTTCTTCCAGCTATTTGGATATGTTCCACTCCTTATCGAAGTTGAAAATATCTTGAGAAGAAGTAGATTCATGTCATTTCCACCATTTTTTAAGAGGACGGAAGACATTCCATCTGGGCCGGGAGTATTAGTAAGCTTAAGAGTTGTGATAGCTTTATCGATTTCTTGGGCGTTTAAGACTACATCGCTTAGACACTTTTCTGTTTTACGAGGGAAATCTATATCCTGGTCATTTTCTAGAGTGTACAGTTTGGCAAAGTGCGTGCTAAACACCTCACATATATCCTCAGCACTTTCGTGAGTAATGCCGCTAGGTGTATTATTTTTGGATATGTTGATTTGGAGTTAGTTAACCTACTTTTGAAGAGTTTGGCTATTTCTCCAGTGTTATGTGGCGACTGAATTGCCCGCGTTTCTTTATTCCTAAGACTTAGATTTTTTAACTCATGGATTCTAATGAGGATTGTTTTGATAGCGATTAACGACGATAAGTCGTCATGTCTGTAGTAACTTAATGAATGCTTCCGCAAACTTCTTCTTAATGATATTGGAATAAAATCACCTTGAGGGATTTTGAATTTAATCAGTTTCACAGGCGCTATGACATCATTAACCGACTGTATATTGTCATAGAAGTTTTTAAGGACTTCCTCTAAGGAGTCATTGGTAAAGTAGGAATCCCAATTAGAGTATCTAATCAAGTCCTGATACAAGTCCCAATCAACCGCGTGTAGAGTCTTATAGGTGTCCGACTAACTTCGTTTCTGTGTATAGTTTCTGGAGAAATATTAAACGAACATGCAACTATTTTATGATCGCTACCTGGGAATTCATGTCCCACATGAATTGTAGATGGTGCTACGTTGATCGTGAATATAAGATCAAGAATGTTATTGGACCTAGTGGGTACATTTATGTGTTGCGTCCATCCTCCAGTAATGATGGAATTAAGAAGATTATCATACCTCGAGGGTCCACGAAGTGTACGCCATGATATATCAGGCAAATTGAAGTCACCTCCAATTATATTATAACTGAAGGGAAGATTGGATGCAACACTAAATATGTTGCTGAGTACGTTATCGTATTAGCGGTTGGATGATGGCGGGCGGTATACGCACATTATCAGGATAGGTGTCAATGGAGTTGAAGATTGAACGATCAATTCTTGGTTGTTTGCTTAAAATCAACTTCCCCAATTTTCGCGGAGGCATCAATACGACAGTCATCGTCTCATCGGTCGCTGTTCATAAAGAAGAGTGAAACATCGTCAGAAGTAATATTGTGATTTATTATTGTAATATTTGTTTTCAGACCTTAGTTCGCTTATTCCTTTTATATGTTGGTGTAACAATAAACAAATCTCAAGCGGCAGATCGGTGTTTTGGTTATTGCGTCCGTTATAACTAAGCGTTTCTGAGAAATCTTCGAAGAACAGCGTGGGCCCGAGCGTAGCGAGAGCTGGGCATTAACGGTTTATGAGACGTGATTGACAGTTTCTGACGATGGAAACAGATCTGGCGGATTGAAACAGTTGGTGAAAGTTTGGATAGTCGCCGTTCATTTTTCCTGGTGCCGGTCAAGTCCTCTTTGAACAAGCAATATCTGGAACTTTTTTGGAATTGGGTCAAGTTCAACAATGCCTGGGTCAAAGAAGGGACAGAGTGTCTTGGATGCAAACAGGAAAGTAAGTCATGGTGACTTGTCTGTTAATTGTAACGATGTGTCTGATGTTAAGCATGACATGGTTGATGTTACTGTTTCGCCGTTCAGGGATAATAGGAACATCAAACTCCCTAAATTTGAACCACGATGTTTTGATGGAAACCCTGTCGATTATTTACAATTTGTAAAGGAGTTTGAGATCATGTTGAGTGTTATACTATTAAATGATGAATTGAAGTTAATGTATTTGATGAAATATTGCACTGGAGATGCTGCAAGAGCTATACAGTGCTGTAAGTTTATGAAGCCAAAAGAGGGCTACTACGAGGCTATGAGCGTACTACGTCAAAGGTTTGGAAGACCTTCGATGATTGCAGGGAAATTATTCGACGCTGTTAAGGGTAATGGTGGTCAATTACAGGATGACTCCCAGGCACTCACTGAGTTTTTAGATAATTTGCTAATTTACAAGAATGGAATGATTTCGATGAATCGCACGAGTGACCTCAACTCGAGTTTTATACTAGAAGTAATAGCAAGACGCCTACCTACTCGACTGCAAAGGAAGTGGGTGAAGATGAGCTCCCGTATGGAGGATGAGGGTATCGAGCCAAAGTTTGATGATATCCTGAAACTAGTAAAAGATAGTGTCAATCAATCTATGAGCAAGTTCGCCAGTCTATTAGATCTCACACCTAGAATAGAGCAGTCTGAGATCAAAATGCAATCATTGATGACGAGTAGGCCTCAGAGAGGTGGTTATCGAGAAAGCTCCATGATGTCTAGTAATGCATATAGACCTAGTGAGTGTAACAGGTTTCGTAGTACATCCTCAACTGATAGGTTACAAGATGCAAGACAAACACGGTTGTGTTTCACACGTTTGCAAGAAGTACGTAAAAGGGTGAACTGTGAACCAGTGAGCAAGTTCAGTGATAAGCTAAATGTAAACTCCAGGCCTGACTCCGAATTGTGTGACGATAACGGTGTGGTCAGGAAGTCTGTAGTTGCAACTGGTAAGCCATTGTTGAATAAAGTGTCACAGAATAGAGTTGCTGCTTCAGAGTGCAGTTCTGTCCCCACAAGTTTACAAGGTATTACTAGTCAGAGTGAAGTTATAAAACCTTTTATGATTTGCGAGGAGGAACCAAAATTGTCTACTTCTGTTATTAAAGAGTTTGAAAATGATGAAGTTGACGGTAAAGTGAATATTCGTGATAATGATCATGATACTTCACAGTTGTCTTTGGTTGATCATGATGAGATGAGGGATATGCCTACTACTGCTAAGTTAAATAAAGGTTCTGTACAACTACAACGTGAAGTAGAATTGAACGCAGATGCAGTTCCAGAAGGTGTGCATACTTGTGAGACAGTCAGTGTAATTGATCAGCATGTAGCCCACCTATCATCAGATGATAGTGCTAAACCCGAACTAGTAGTGAAAGACAGCAGTAGTGGTGGTCTTGCAGGTAGACAAATTTCTGAAAGCCGAGTAACAACAGCTTCTGATCCACCGCTAAGTTCATCACCTTGTGTCACTCAGTCATCGTTGGTGTTTTCATCCACAATGAAACAGATGCCCATCAACTCAAGTATCTTGTGCAATGACTATGATAGTATTGGTGCATTTGAAAAGACGAAAGATATTGCTCAGTTTAGTGAGAATAAGCCAAGTGTAAACGAGAGAGTAATTGTTAAATTGACTTGCACGAATAAAGGCATTTCTAGTTTCAAGTTACTAATTGAATGCTATTATCTTTGGTGTAAATTACTCTGTTTCTACACTTGGTTGATGAGATATGTCGTGTGTTTGTTCGTCATCTATATTCTACGATACAATGACATGGGCGTGTTGCCGTTCAGATTTGAGGATATAGCTGATAGAAGGAAGTCAGCAAATGAACTCTGCGACGATTTTCCAACCTAGGGCGTCAACCTGAGAAGGGTTGTAGGCGTACTGCTGTAAGTCCTACAATTCTTCAAAGGGTAGCGCATCAATGAGCAGTCCAATGTGCTTGGTGTGTGATTTTGTACATATGTTCATATTGTATATACTGAATTGATATCATCTGTCATCTAGCTGTTGGTAATTCTGTTTGTGTCCGGACGACTTCCACTTGGATCATCAACCTGAGAAGGAATGTAGGCGTACTGCTGTAAGTCCTACAGTTCTTCAAGGGTAGTTTGTCATGCCGGAATCCACAACATTTGATGTAGTGATTGTACATATGTTTGTGTTAAATAGTTGTGTGAGTTCCAATTATCGTAATTGTTGGTTAATCTTGTTTGTGTCCGGACATTCCACAACTTACAATCGTCAACCTGTGAAGGGTTGTAGGCGTACTGGTGTAAGTCCTGCAATTCTTCAAAGGAATTCCATCAAGACATGATCGACGAGGTTGTTTGTACTATTTGTATATACGTGTGGTGTGTCATATCAATTGGTGTATTTTGGATTCATTGTGTTTACTTGTTGTTTTCGTATCTTGTTGTTATTGCGTAATTTTGTTAAAATTTTCGTCGTGATTATTTCTGAAGTTGTTTCGAGTCTTCTACATCCGTGAATGAATTGATTGATGTTAAAGACAGCAGATGGGTCGTATACGCCGGGGAGGCTAGGCTATTGCTGAGAATGAAATGCACACGGAGATAATTGTTAGCTGTGGTCCGACACGCCGGGGAGAAAGAGTGTAAACGACTGAGGCTCGCATGCGTCACCGCTACTAGAACTGAGGCAGAATGAGTGACAAGCGATTGCAGTGGTAATTGGTAGTGAGTAGATAAGAGGATGTGCGTAGAGTATCGTGAGGTGCTGCTATGGTCACGTTGCATTCTGCAAGAGTCATTCTAGTAAGTGGCGATTGTGTTGCAAGATGTCAAGAGGAGGTCTCTGTCTGGAGGCGCAGGTCGTCATTGATGTGTGAGATTGTGCTGTGGGTATGCTTGTGGTGTGTTGGCTTTTCTGTTTGTTTTCCATTTCAGCTCTGTCCGTGTGACCCAGGTTCTCGCAATGGCATCCAAGTCGACGTGCATTGGTCGTGAAGGAAAAAAGGGTTGGATCCCTTTTTTGCCGGGGAGTGTCAATGGAGTTGAAGATTGAACGATCAATTCTTGGTTGTTTGCTTAAAATCAACTTCCCCAATTTTCGCGGAGGCATCAATACGACAGTCATCGTCTCATCGGTCGCTGTTCAGAAAGAAGAGTGAAACATCGTCAGAAGTAATATTGTGATTTATTATTGTAATATTTGTTTTCAGACCTTAGTTCGCTTATTCCTTTTATATGTTGGTGTAACAATAAACAAATCTCAAGCGGCAGATCGGTGTTTTGGTTATTGCGTCCGTTATAACTTAGCGTTTCTGAGAAATCTTCGAGGAACAGCGTGGGCCCGAGCGTAGCGAGAGCTGGGCATTAACGGTTTATGAGACGTGATTGACAATAGGTTTACTTCTGAGAACTTTTATTTCGACCCACACCGAATCATTAAGTTGTGACAGAATAGGGTGACTTAAATGCGTTGCACAAATGGGTTGTTTATCGTATATGAGTGTTCCACCCCCACGACCTGTTTCCCTATACCCTCGAGAAAGATTGTACTTACCAATTGATAAGCTTCCATCCACAATATCACTCGAGCACCAGGCTTCAGTGATCATGATCAGCGACGGATTGCATATAGAGGCTAACGTACATAATGCTAAATGTTTGTTAAGAACTGATCCAGCATTTATGAGGATGACGGATAGACTTTGACGAAGTGGTTTTAGTGTATGGGCAATATCATAATAATGTTTTATTATGGTTATCAACTGAATATGTGCAGTCGTTATTGGATTCATTAATTACAACAGTTTGATCACTAGAGATGGTTTCTTTAATTTGATAGTTAGGGATGGGTTGCGAAATGTCACTCGTGAATAGTTGGTCGTTTAGATATTGTGTGCTATGGGAGATACTAGTATGATAATCTAAGGTATTACTATTGGTATTAGGTGTGTATAAGGTGTTTGCTATCTGTCGGGGAAGAAGCAGTTTCCCTGTTGTAAGGTGTTCGCTATACCAGCAAGGAATTGGTCTGATATCATGCGTGCTATGTGCATGATCCCAGGCGTTTCTGCCAGTTGTCGCTGGAGAAAATTTTGGTCATATGGGTTGGCTAGTGTCGTGTAGTCTGCATAGTTATAACCGGAGTGTATGATCGGCGTGTTGTTGTGTGCATATGACTTAGATCCCTGTATCTGGTTAGAGTACTTCCTAGGCCATGATGAGCATTGTGCTGAAATTGGCATGTGACCCCTACTGAATGCATGAGAATTATGACAGGGCACTATACGTGTTTTTGGACTAACGTCTGTATTCTCAAACTGGTGTTTCCTGTACATCATGGTTGAGGGTGCATTCGTGAGGGGTTGAGCAACTTCGTGTTTTCGAAGTGTTTGGTGAGATATGTGACGATTGTTTTTTCTTATCATAGGACTGGTAGTGGAAGTCGGAAATGATTCAGCTCCTACGGTATGTGAATTACGTCTAACTTCAGGAACATGACTAAGTTTAGATGATAGTCTATCAGTAGAATGAGCCAGTGACCCATTTGAAACTTTCCTACTTATGGGCTTTAGTGTTCCGGGTCTAACGTTTGGTTTAGCTTTATCCGTATTAGTCGGCTTGTGCAATTTGGGCTGCTGGTGATTAGTAGGATTTCCTAATAAACTGGATTTCTGTTGAATGGTCTCAACAGTTCTTTTGGTGTTCCTAACGGAAATAGGACGTTTATCATATCGCCTTGTATTTACGCCTACCTGGGTGGCCACATGTGATTGCTGCTTCACAGTAGCCGGGCTAAGAGGTTGTGAGGTATATGACTTCCGAGAGATTCAAAGTGTACAACTGAATTCAGCTTAGACTTTTCGAGGGTTTGGCATTAGTGCCAGTGTGCAAGGGATGCACGTCAATACTGTGATCTGCTGACATTTCTATGTCTGAAATTTCAGTATTTCGAGCTAAGTCTTCAACAGTTGCTTGACTACTGTTAGTTTGTGTACGCGATATTATCTGGTGCTCTTGGTCATCAGGCAAAACAACGAGGGAAGTTTTAACATCGGTTGCCTTAATGGGGTTGTCTTCACTCAGTTTACCTGCGCGGCAACGTCTTTGACAAGAAGTTAAATCAGGTACAATCCTGATATTGGTGTAGGGTGTTGAGGAGCCAAGGGTTTTGCCAGACCCCAAAAATTTTTAAGCTAGGTCAACAGGCTTAAATTTGAAGAGTACAGGACATGGGTGGTTTGCGGATTTCTTACAAAGACTCAAAAATCCTGTGGTGCATTGTTGGAAATGTAAACTCTACGCTGTTTTTTGTTCTTTTTCTAATTTTTATTTATCTTTTATTATTTTGGCATTGGTTTTTTCATTTATTTATTTATTCTTTTTGATTTTAAAATTCTTATAAAATTTATGAGGTAATTAGATGCAATATATTGTAATGCACGCTGAAAATTCCATACCTGTACCACAAATACCGTTTGGAATAGAGCTGTTAATAATATTATTATTATTAGATATAATTAGTGAAGTTATTCAGACTAACAGACAGAAACGGAAATAGGAAAGCGTAACAACAGTCAGCTGATTAAATTTGAAGAATTGTATATATATCGGACATCATATATGCATCACCAACTACAACCCAACATTCCTGAGATAATGTGATGAACTTATATCCATAATGTTGCTGAGCAGTCAATATCCACAACTCCTGTCGGAACAACTAAAATTCAAAAACCTTCCTCACGAGAAGTAAATATCCACAAGCAGTAGAAATCCATTAATTAATGCGTCTAAAGCTTATGTATTTTACTCCCAACAATGACATTGCACATCAAATGAGATAAACATATCACTGACTTCAAAATAACACAACAATGAACTATAATTCAAGAATTCTGTACACAACAAAATTATGTATGAAAACTGACTTCAAGCTTTATTTTTTTTTCCCAGGCACTTATAACCCATCCACCAAAGACCTGGTTTTTTTTGTTAATGCGAAGACAATACTTCTGTATTTCCTGATGTGTTGCACTCACTGAAAATCTAGCGGATTTTTCCAACTATGCACAGAAATGATTGTACATAAGTGAAAAGGATGTTTTATACTATTCGGATTAACATTTATCAAGTGTACGTATAATCTCCAGTGTACATGTTAAACATATTTTGCTATCGACTGTAAATTGTGACTGAATAATATGATCCTATTTCCGTAACAATTTGATGATGCCTGTAAACTGGCGTCCCTCATGTACTGTACCATGAGAATCAATCTATCTATTTATTTATTTAAATGAAATAAACATTTCTCTGATTTCAAAATAACACATCAATGAACTATAAATCAAGAATTCTGTACACAACAAAATTATGTATGAAAACTGACTTCAAGCTTTATTTTTTTTTCCCAGGCACTTATAACCCATCCACCAAAGACCTGGTTTTTTTGTTAATGCGAAGACAATACTTCTGTATTTCCTGATGTGTTGCACTCACTGAAAATCTAGCGGATTTTCCCAACTATGCACAGAAACGATTGTACATAAGTGAAAAGGATGTTTTATACTATTCGGATTAACATTTATCAAGTGTACGTATAATCTCCAGTGTACATGTTAAACATATTTTGCTATCGACTGTAAATTGTGACTGAATAATATGATCCTATTTCCGTAACAATTTGATGATGCCTGTAAACTGGCGTCCCTCATGTACTGTATCATGAGAATAAATTTATTTATTTATTTATATATCCGTAATAATAATGATATTAATAAGTTGTCAGGAGAGTAAGACGGGATAGAATGTAAAGAAGTAAAACGACGAGTTTAATTGTCTCCCCCTGAATGGTGCATGCTATTTTAAGGGGATAGGCCATTTGGATGCAGTCCTTGTGTCGCTGCATGGTTGTCCAGCCTTCGCTTAAAGGCGTCCAAAGACGGTGTCATAGCTACATCTGCCGGCAAGGAATTCCAGGGACAGCAAACCCGCAGTGAAAAGAAGTAGGAGTGCACCCGGGTCCTTGCCCTCTGGTGAGCTATCCTTCTGGGATTTCCACGTAAGAGCCTATACCTACTCAATGGCAGAACACGTTGTTTGGGTGATTCTGGTCATTTGTTATTTTGTAGGCAGTAATCAAATCCCCCATGAACCGACGGTAGCTAAGTGTGAACAGGCCTAATTTCTTCAGCCATTAATAATAATAATGTATATTTTCATATAAACATAAATGCACATGAATGTGCATGCCACTTTTACAGGCAACTTCAAGTATTATATAATGTCAAATCGCAGATCTCCTACAAGATAATAATGTTTCAACTTCTCCATAATCGATGTATATATAATTATACTAATTGTCAGAACCAGGCCGTAATAAAATGTACAGTTGTCCTCCAGGTTTCGCGGGAAATCCAACTTCGATTCTTTTTCAACCAGTGGTGTCAGTAACGTCTCGTAAACCATTAATGCTCAGCTCTTGCTACGCTCGGGCTCACGCTGTCGCTTGAAGTTTCTCAGAAACGCTTAGTAATAGCGGACGAAAAAACCAAAACACCAATTGTTGACTCCAGGGTTCTTTATTGTTACACCAACATATAAATCACGTATGACTAAGGTCTGTGAACAAATATTACAATAATAAATCACAATATTACTTCTGACGGTGTTTCACTCTTCTTTCTGAACAGCGACCGATGAGACGATGACTGTCGTATTGATGCCTCCGCGAAAATTGGGGAAGTTGATTTTAAGCAAACAACCAAGAATTGATCGTTCAATCTTCAACTCCATTGACACTCCCCGGCAAAAAAGGGATCCAACCCTTTTTTCCTTCACGACCAATGCACGTCGACTTGGATGCCATTGCGAGAACCTGGGTCACACGGACAGAGCTGAAATGGAAAACAAACAGAAAAGCCAACACACCACAAGCATACCCACAGCACAATCTCACACATCAATGACGACCTGCGCCTCCAGACAGAGACCTCCTCTTGACATCTTGCAACACAATCGCCACTTACTAGAATGACTCTTGCAGAATGCAACGTGACCATAGCAGCACCTCACGATACTCTACGCACATCCTCTTATCTACTCACTACCAATTACCACTGCAATCGCTTGTCACTCATTCTGCCTCAGTTCTAGTAGCGGTGACGCATGCGAGCCTCAGTCGTTTACACTCTTTCTCCCCGGCCTGTAGGACCACAGCTAATAATTATCTCCGTGTGCATTTCATTCTCAGCAGTAGCCTAGCCTCCCCGGCGTATACGACCCATCTGCTGTCCTTAACATCAATCAATTCATTCACGGACGTAGAAGACTCGAAACAACTTCAGAAATAATCACGACGAAAATTTTAACAAAATTACGCAATAACAACAAGATACGAAAACAACAAGTAAACACAATGAATCCAAAATACACCAATTGATATGACACACCACACGTATATACAAATAGTACAAACAACCTCGTCGATCATGTCTCGATGGAATTCCTTTGAAGAATTGTAGGACTTACACCAGTACGCCTGCAATCCTTCACAGGTTGACGATTGTAAGTTGTGAAATGTCCAGACACAAACAAGATTAACCTACAATTACATCACTTGGAACTCACACAACTATTTAACACAAACATATGTACAATCACTACATCAAATGTTGTGGACTCCGGCATGACAAGCTACCCTTGAAGAACTGTAGGACTTACAGCAGTACGCCTACATTCCTTCTCAGGTTGATGATCCAAGTGGAAGTCGTCCGGACACAAACGGAATTACCAACAGCTAGATGACAGATGATATCAATTCAGTATATGCAATATGAACATATGTACAAGATCATACACCAATCACATTGGACTGCTCATTGATGCTCTGCCCTTTGAAGAATTGTAGGACTTACAGCAGTACGCCTACAACCTTTCTCAGGTTGACGCCCTAGGTTGGAAAATCGTTGCAGAGTTCTTTGCTGACTTCCTTCTATCATCTATATCCTCAAATCTGAACGGCAACACGCCCATGTCATTGTATCGTAGAATATAGATGACGAACAAACACACGGCATATCTCATCAACCAAGTGTAGAAACAGAGTAATTTACACCAAAGATAATAGCATTCAATTAGTAACTTGAAACTAGAAATGCCTTTGTTCGTGCAAGTCAATTTAACAATTACTCTCTCGTTTAAACCTGGCTTATTCTCACTAAACTGAGCAATATCTTTCGTCTTTTCAAATGCACCAATACTATCATAGTCATTGCACAAGATACTTGAGTTGATAGGTGTCTGTTTCATTGTGGATGACAGCGCCAACGATGACTGAGTGACGCAAGTTGATGAACTTAGCGGTGGATCAGATGCTGTTCTTGTTCGGCTCTCAGATAGTTGTCCAACTGCAAGATTACCACCACTGCTGTCTTTCACTACTAGTTCGGGTTTAGCACTAGCATCCGATGATAGGTGGGCTACATGCTGATCAATTACACTGACTGTCTCACAAGTATGCACACCTTCTGCAACTGCACCTGCATTTATTTCTACTTCGCGTTGTAGTTGTACGGAAACTTTGTTCAGCTTAGCAGTAGTAGGCATATCCATCATGTCATCATGATCAACCAAAGACAACTGTGAAGTATCATGATCATTATCACGAATATTCACTTTACCGTCAACTTCATCATTTTCAAACTCTTTAATAACAGAAGTAGACAATTTTGGTTCCTCCTCGCAAATCATAAAAGGTTTTATAACTTCACTCTGACTAGTAATACCTTGTAAACTTGTGGGGACAGAACTGCACTCTGAATCAGCAACTCTATTCTGTGACACTTTATTCAACAACGGCTTACCAGTTGCAACTACAGACTTCTTCACCGCACCGTTATCGTCACACAATTCGGAGTCAGGCCTGGAGTTTACATTTAGCTTATCACTGAACTTGCTCACTGATTTACAGTTCACTTCTGTATGCACCTCTTGCAAACGTGTAAAATAAAACCGTGTTTCTCTTGCAGCTTGCAACTTATCTGCTGAGGATGTACTACGAAACCTGTTACACTCACTAGATCTATATGCATTACTAGACATCATGGTGCCTTCTCTATATCCACCTCTCTGAGGCCTGTTCGTCATGAATGTTTGCGTTTTACCATCAGATTGCTCTATTCTAGGTGTGAGATGCAATAGACTGGCGAACTTGCTCATAGATTGATTGACACTATCTTTTACTAGTTTCAGGATATCATCAAACTTTGGCTCGATACCCTCATCCTCCATACGGGAGCTCATCTTCACCCACTTCCCTTGCAGTCGAATAGGTAGGCATCTTGCTATTACTTCTAGTATAAAACTCGAGTTGAGGTCACTCATGCAATTCATCGAAATCAATGCCTTCTTGTAATAAATAAATAAATAAATTTATTCTCATGATACCGTATATGAAGGACGCCAGTTTACAGGCATCATCAAATTGTTACAGAAATAGGATCATATTATTCAGTCACAATTTACAGTCGATAGCAAAATATGTTTAACATGTACACTGGAGATTATACGTACACTTGATAAATGTTAATCCGAATAGTATAAAACATCCTTTTCACTTATGTACAATCATTTCTGTGCATAGTTGGAAAAATCCGCTAGATTTTCAGTGAGTGCAACACATCAGGAAATACAGAAGTATTGTCATCGCATTAACAAAAAAACCAGGTCTTTGGTGGGTGGGTTATAAGCACCTGAGAAAAAAATAAACCTTGAAGTCAATTTTCGTACAATACTTTGTTGTGTGCAGAATGCTTGAATTATACTTCATTGATGTTGTCAATGGAGTTGAAGATTGAACGATCAATTCTTGGTTGTTTGCTTAAAATCAACTTCCCCAATTTTCGCGGAGGCATCAATACGACAGTCATCGTCTCATCGGTCGCCGTTCAGAAAGAAGAGTGAAACATCGTCAGAAGTAATATTGTGATTTATTATTGTAATATTTGTTTTCAGACCTTAGTTCGCTTATTCCTTTTATATGTTGGTGTAACAATAAACAAATCTCAAGCGGCAGATCGGTGTTTTGGTTATTGCGTCCGTTATAACTTAGCGTTTCTGAGAAATCTTCGAAGAACAGCGTGGGCCCGAGCGTAGCGAGAGCTGGGCATTAACGGTTTATGAGACGTGATTGACAGTTTCTGACGATGGAAACAGATCTGGCGGATTGAAACAGTTGGTGAAAGTCTGGATAGTCGCCGTTCATTTTTCCTGGTGCCGGTCAAGTCCTCTTTGAACAAGCAATATCTGGAACTTTTTTGGAATTGGGTCAAGTTCAACAATGCCTGGGTCAAAGAAGGGACAGAGTGTCTTGGATGCAAACAGGAAAGTAAGTCATGGTGACTTGTCTGTTAATTGTAACGATGTGTCTGATGTTAAGCATGATATGGTCGATGTTACTGTTTCGCCGTTCAGGGATAATAGGAACATCAAACTCCCTAAATTTGAACCACGATGTTTTGATGGAAACCCTGTCGATTATTTACAATTTGTAAAGGAGTTTGAGATCATGTTGAGTGTTATACTATTAAATGATGAATTGAAGTTAATGTATTTGATGAAATATTGCACTGGAGATGCTGCAAGAGCTATACAGTGCTGTAAGTTTATGAAGCCAAAAGAGGGCTACTACGAGGCTATGAGTGTACTACGTAAAAGGTTTGGAAGACCTTCGATGATCGCAGGGAAATTATTCGACGCTGTTAAGGGTAATGGTGGTCAATTACAGGATGACTCCCAGGCACTCACTGAGTTTTTAGATAATTTGCTAATTTACAAGAATGGAATGATTTCGATGAATCGCACGAGTGACCTCAACTCGAGTTTTATACTAGAAGTAGTAGTAAGACGCCTACCTACTCGACTGCAAAGGAAGTGGGTGAAGATGAGCTCCCGTATGGAGGATGAGGGTATCGAGCCAAAGTTTGATGATATCCTGAAACTAGTAAAAGATAGTGTCAATCAATCTATGAGCAAGTTCGCCAGTCTATTAGATCTCACACCTAGAATAGAGCAGTCTGAGATCAAAATGCAATCATTGATGACGAGTAGGCCTCATAGAGGTGGTTATCGAGAAAGCTCCATGATGTCTAGTAATGCATATAGACCTAGTGAGTGTAACAGGTTTCGTAGTACATCCTCAGCTGATAGGTTACAAGATGCAAGACAAACACGGTTTTATTTTACACGTTTGCAAGAGGTGCATACAGAAGTGAACTGTAAATCAGTGAGCAAGTTCAGTGATAAGCTAAATGTAAACTCCAGGCCTGACTCCGAATTGTGTGACGATAACGGTGCGGTGAAGAAGTCTGTAGTTGCAACTGGTAAGCCGTTGTTGAATAAAGTGTCACAGAATAGAGTTGCTGATTCAGAGTGCAGTTCTGTCCCCACAAGTTTACAAGGTATTACTAGTCAGAGTGAAGTTATAAAACCTTTTATGATTTGCGAGGAGGAACCAAAATTGTCTACTTCTGTTATTAAAGAGTTTGAAAATGATGAAGTTGACGGTAAAGTGAATATTCGTGATAATGATCATGATACTTCACAGTTGTCTTTGGTTGATCATGATGACATGATGGATATGCCTACTACTGCTAAGTTAAATAAAGGTTCTGTACAACTACAACGTGAAGTAGAATTGAACGCAGATGCAGTTCCAGAAGGTGTGCATACTTGTGAGACAGTCAGTGTAATTGATCAGCATGTAGCCCACCTATCATCGGATGCTAGTGCTAAACCCGAACTAGTAGTGAAAGACAGCAGTAGTGGTGGTCTTGGAGGTAGACAAATTTCTGAAAGTTGAGTAACAACAGCTTCTGATCCACCGCTAAGCTCATCAACTTGTGTCACTCAGTCATCGTTGGTGCTGTCATCCACAATGAAACAGACACCCATCAACTCAAGTATCTTGTGCAATGGCTATGGTAGCATCGGTTGGTTTGAAAGGACGAGTATCAATGGTCAGTTTAGTGTGGATAAGCCAAGTCTAAAGGAGAGAGTTATTGTTAAATTGACTTGCACGAACAAAGGCATTTCTAGTTTCAAGTTACTAATTGAATGCTATTATCTTTGGTGTAAATTACTCTGTTTCTACACTTGGTTGATGAGATATGCCGTGTGTTTGTTCGTCATCTATATTCTACGATACAATGACATGGGCGTGTTGCCGTTCAGATTTGAGGATATAGATGATAGAAGGAAGTCAGCAAATGAACTCTGCAACGATTTTCCAACCTAGGGCGTCAACCTGAGAAAGGTTGTAGGCGTACTGCTGTAAGTCCTACAATTCTTCAAAGGGCAGAGCATCAATGAGCAGTCCAATGTGCTTGGTGTGTGATTTTGTACATATGTTCATATTGTATATACTGAGTTGATATCATCTGTCATCTAGCTGTTGGTAATTCTGTTTGTGTCCGGACGACTTCCGCTTGTGTCATCAACCTGAGAAGGAATGTAGGCGTACTGCTGTAAGTCGTACAGTTCTTCAAGGGTAGTTCGTCAAGGCAGAATCCACCACATTTGATGTGTTGATTGTACATATGTACATATGATGAAAGCTTCGCAAACTAACCATCCAGCTCAGAGAACAAAACCATATCAAAAACATATGTTTGTGTTAAATAGTTGTGTGAGTTCCAAGTGATGTAATTGTAGGTTAATCTTGTTTGTGTCTGGACATTTCACAACTTACAATCGTCAACCTGTGAAGGATTGCAGGCGTACTGGTGTAAGTCCTACAATTCTTCAAAGGAATTCCATCGAGACATGATCGACGAGGTTGTTTGTACTATTTGTATATACGTGTGGTGTGTCATATCAATTGGTGTATTTTGGATTCATTGTGTTTACTTGTTGTTTTCGTATCTTGTTGTTATTGCGTAATTTTGTTAAAATTTTCGTCGTGATTATTTCTGAAGTTGTTTCGAGTCTTCTACGTCCGTGAATGAATTGATTGATGTTAAGGACAGCAGATGGGTCGTATACGCCGGGGAGGCTAGGCTACTGCTGAGAATGAAATGCACACGGAGATAATTATTAGCTGTGGTCCTACAGGCCGGGGAGAAAGAGTGTAAACGACTGAGGCTCGCATGCGTCACCGCTACTAGAACTGAGGCAGAATGAGTGACAAGCGATTGCAGTGGTAATTGGTAGTGAGTAGATAAGAGGATGTGCGTAGAGTATCGTGAGGTGCTGCTATGGTCACGTTGCATTCTGCAAGAGTCATTCTAGTAAGTGGCGATTGTGTTGCAAGATTTCAAGAGGAGGTCTCTGTCTGGAGGCGCA
Organism: Trichobilharzia regenti; assembly: GCA_944472135.2. Lineage (NCBI taxonomy): Eukaryota > Metazoa > Platyhelminthes > Trematoda > Strigeidida > Schistosomatidae > Trichobilharzia > Trichobilharzia regenti. The sequence continues at coordinate 152,256,802 of OX235270.1, forward strand.
GGTCGTCATTGATGTGTGAGATTGTGCTGTGGGTATGCTTGTGGTGTGTTGGCTTTTCTGTTTGTTTTCCATTTCAGCTCTGTCCGTGTGACCCAGGTTCTCGCAATGGCATCCAAGTCGACGTGCATTGGTCGTGAAGGAAAAAAGGGTTGGATCCCTTTATGCCGGGGAGTGTCAATGGAGTTGAAGATTGAACGATCAATTCTTGGTTGTTTGCTTAAAATCAACTTCTCCAATTTTCGCGGAGGCATCAATACGACAGTCATCGTCTCATCGGTCGCTGTTCAGAAAGAAGAGTGAAACATCGTCAGAAGTAATATTGTGATTTATTATTGTAATATTTGTTTTCAGACCTTAGTTCGCTTATTCCTTTTATATGTTGGTGTAACAATAAACAAATCTCAAGCGGCAGATCGGTGTTTTGGTTATTGCGTCCGTTATAACTTAGCGTTTCTGAGAAATCTTCGAAGAACAGCGTGGGCCCGAGCGTAGCGAGAGCTGGGCATTAACGGTTTATGAGACGTGATTGACAGATGTGTTATTTTGAAATCAGTGATATGTTTATCTCATTTGATGTGCAATGTCATTTTTGGGAGTAAAGTACATAAGCTTTAGACGCATTAATTAATGGATTTCTACTGCTTACGGATATTTACTTCTCTTGAGGAAGGTTTTTGAATTTTAGTTGTTCCGACAGGAGTTGTGGATATTGACGGCTCAGCAACATTATGGATATAAGTTCATCACATTATCTCAGGAATGTTGGGTTGTAGTTGGTGATGCATATATGATGTCCGACGAGCGTACATCTGTCCATGTGATGTTGTGGTGAGTTATAACCTTTTTCATGTTGTCAGTTTATGTCCATTTTATTCCACTTATTGTGTCGGGTAGAAGTTTTACAAACGAAACTTCTTGTCTGTTTGAGGGTAAGTATCTTAATCGTTAATGTTTTATCTAAAATTATAAATATAGGCAAAAACAGCAGGTGTAGTAATTGAGCTTATACATTAAATGGACCTATAATTTCGGAGGCTCTCAGATAGGAACTAGGACTACTATCGTTTGCAAACTCTTGTAGTTTCTCGTTAAGCGCTTTTTTGAATGAGGCAAATGTACCTACTTGACGCATTTCCATTGGTAGTTTATTCCATATCTGTGCATACCTAATCAAGTAAAACTTTTGCCTGGTAGCTGTTTTACATTGTTCGATAGCTACTGTACCCTTAGTGTGTCTTATAGTATAGTGTTAAGTTTAGTCTCAGGCGTCTTAGCCATAGTGTTTCTAATCCTAGGGTATCACATCTAGTGGAGTAGTTCGCACCATTTTCGGTTCCGAGTAATTTTGACGTGAAGTACCTCTGCACTCCCTCGACTTTCAATTTGTCCTCTATGCGTATACTACTATACATGAATGAACAGTAATCAAATAAAGGACGCACACAAACCTTGTACAACAGAATTCTGGACTCATTTCTGTAAAAGTTCCTGAGTAGAAAGCCGATAAGTCTGCGTGACTTTGACACTTGTTTGGAGATATGTTCAGAAAATGATAAGTCATGTGAGTATTTCAGTCCTAGGTCCAATACAGATTCCAGTCGTAAAAGTGCATGGCCTTGAATTGTCAGGTCAAGTTCTAAATTGTTGCAACCTATGCAGAGCCAGCCACATTTGTCGACATTAAACTGGAGTTGCCAGGTGTCACACCATCTGTCCATTTTTTCTAATTCTTGCTGTATGGCGTTTAATGTTATTCCGAGATCTGTGTTCTTGCATTTATAGGTCACTTTTAAGTCATCTGCATATAGTATTGGTTTACCAACACTAAAGCATTCACAGATACTGTTTATATATATTATGAATAGGAGTGGGCCTAATACACTTCCCTGGATTACACCACTACTTACAGGTTTTGGCCTTGAGATTATCGAGCCAACTTTTGTTATCTGATTCCTGTCACGAGAAATGATTTTATCCAGCTCAGGAGAGGGTCACATATCCCTAGTGAGCATAACCTGCTGACTAGCAGATTATGGGGGACTCTATCGAAGGCTTTTGTTATATCGAAATATAGCACAATTACTAGTTCTCTGTTGTCCCTGCTTCGTGTAACTTCATTGAAAAAGTCTATGTGACAGGTCGCACATGATCTCTTTTTGAGGAATCCGTGTTGTGATGGGTTGATAAGTTCATGTTCTAGTAAGTTGTCTGACACTTGGTCTTTAACCACTTTCTCCATTATTCGTGATATTACCGGTGTTATATTAATAGGTCTATAGTTGCATGCACTGGTTTTGGCCCCTGCTTTGTGCTTAGGTAGTATGTATGTGGTTTTCCACACTTCAGGATAAGTTCCAGTTTCCAGTGACAGAGTAAATATTCTAAGTAACAAGACTACCATTTCCGTGCTACCATTTTTGTATATGACAGATGGTATGTCGTCTGTTCCAGTACTGCCATTTGACTTCAATGTCTTAATCGCTGAGTCTATATTTTGCATATTAAAATCTATTTCTCCTAATTTGTGGTTACTTTTGCAGGTCATTTGGAAATTTGGGGTCGAGTGCACTCTGGTGTCATTGCAAAACCACTCACTGAGGAGTTCACTTATACCTGGGGATCGTTGTATATTACACCCCTATGTTCCAAGATGCTTACATTATTGTCTTTACTGCTTTTTAGACGTTTTTGCAATATCCTACAAAGTTCCTGAGTTTTGGTGTTACCCATTAGCGCTTTATTTTCCTCATGTTGTGACTTCATTTTGTGTTTCTCTTCAAGCAGTTTAAGAGTTTCATGTATTTGGTTTAACGCATTAAATTCCTTAAATACATGGTATTTCCTTTTCAATTTCTTTAGTTTTAGTCGCGTTTTCCGGTCAATAAATGGAGTTGGTGTCTTTAGGGCAGATTTTAGGGGCGCGATTGTGTCTCTTGCTGAGCCAACTGTTTTGTAGAAAATCTCAAGTGATACTTCTAAGTTATTGTTGATGAAGTATTCTTCCCAGTCAGAACTTCTCAACAGATCTGATAGGAATTCCCAATCAGCATTCTTATAGTCCCTATATTGATAGCGCACCGGGGAATTTTTAGGTGTGTATTTAGTTGTTAGTCGGAGGGGTAGCGTGCAGTACAATATGTTGTGATCACTGTTATCGAGTTTATTTCCCACCTCTATCGAGATGGGCTCTATGTTATGACAGAGGATTAAGTCAAGAGTATTTTGGTTCCTTGTAGGGAGGCGCACGCACTGCTTCCATCCTCCTATGTCTATAGCTTGTAGTAGCTCTTCATGGGTTCTTGGTCCTGTACAGGTATCCCAGTTTACTCCAGGTAAGTTGAAATCTCCACATACTACTTTGAAGTCGAAGTCCAGCGTAGCTACATGCTCTAGTATTTCTGCAATAGTTATATCAGTCATTTCAGGGCTATTGGGGGGTCTGTATATACATCCCACGAGAATTTTACTTTCGTTTGTGTGGATGCTTATCCACTTAGATTCTGGGAGTTTGTCAGTATTTGGGTTATTGAAAGTATTGGAGTTAGTGGATTTATAGGCATATATTAAGCAACCGCCTCCTCTTTTGTCAACTCTATCGTTCCTATAGATGTCGTAGTTGTCTATTACCAGCTTTGTGTCAGGTATATCAGTAGTAAGCCAGGTTTCAGTCACCATTATTAGTGTTGGCCGTTCTATGTATGCCAGGCAGCGAAGCGTTGTTATTTTATTAAGGAGAGATCTAGCATTCAGGAGCATAATTGTTAGTAAACCAGAGTTATTGGAGGAGAGGTTAACATGGTTACTTGTCACTATCCCTACGTTATGTTTGGAGGGGCTCTGAGGTGAGACAGAGTCAGTGTGTGTACTATTTCCTGGATGAACTGTGCAGCGAGTGGGGCTATTGTTTGCTGCAGCCGAAAATAATCCTGTTGCATATTTTGACTATTAGCATCCATGGGTCGGCATCTGCGTTCATCTACTGGTGATATATGGTCTGCCCTGCAATTTGGGTTGTAGTTTGCTGGACCTAGGTACCCTGTGTTAAGATTACCCTGGTAGTTGTACCTCATGGGGCTTTCATAGCCGTATGCATATTGGCTCACGTCACGTATGTGAGTGAAGTTATTGAGGGGATCAAGTGCCGACCTGTTCTCATTAAGTTGATGAGGTTTAACATAGATAGTGCGAGAGTTTGGACGAGGATTTTCGTTAATATGGTGCCTATATGAGTCCCGTTTAGTGCTCCATATATCCTGAGGATCCATTCTACGTTGCATTCCCAAGTTATGTGCGTTGTTAGGCATGTTACTTCTAGTTCGGGAAGGGGTATTCCTTCTCACATGCTGCGTGACGTCTTTGGGAATGTGCTTCGTTACCCATGCTTTGTCATTTTTTAGACTGGCCCGCTGCTTATTAGACTTATTACGAGGGAGGTATGTCGAAGTCTGGGGTGGGACTCTGGGTTTTGTGGTCTTTTTTGCGGTTTCTACTGAGGGACTCTCTGGCTTGGATCCAGATTGAGAGTGGTCTGCCAGTAGTTTCTGGTCAGCCATAGTTTGTGCGTCTATGTCAACCTTATGTAGGTCAGCAGGTTTTCGAGATGTGCTCTCGTGCACTCTAAGATTGCACCCAGTGGCACTGCTCTTACTGAGTTTTGGGTCGCTCTTACTTTCCATTTTTTCTCCTAACACTATACACGTGACTTGCTGTGCCTCAGTGTCCGTCGACACTTTAGCACTGATACCAGATGTATTTCTCAGTGTTGTCAACTTTGTATCGAAGGAGTTCTTGGTTGCTTGCCTTTGGTTTGGTGTTTTATCCGAGACTACTTTAATAGTCTTGAATTTAGTGGCAGTAGCCAGAAGATCTTCGGCCATCTTAAATCGTTCAGCTGTTATGTAGCTGTCGAACCTAAAGAGTATAGGACAAGGATGCTTTAGGTCTTTTTTGCTTAGGCGAATGCACTGACAAGGTGCATTCAAGAGATTTGCAGCCTTCAGCAATGAGTGCTGGACTGACTTTATGGGCTCGCTATCCGGTACATTATACACTATTGCGTTTTGTTTTGAAGCCAGCCTTCTAACAACTTCGCTGGATAGAAAGTCGATGGCGTTTTCTAACTCCTTCGCACTTTCTGAGTCAGTATGAGTCATTCTAGAGGTCATATTAAAAAGCTTTAGGATTGTAGGATCCTGCAGTTCCTTTTTCATACGTGAGATAGTTTCGGGTATACATTCTAGTGAACTTAATTTCGTTTTTAATTCATCTATCTGTAGCTGCATCTCTTTAATTACGCAGGTTAAGTAAGAGAGCTCTACTTTTTCAGACAGAACATCTTCCACCTGTATTACAGGGGTCAGAGTTATGTTCGAGTCTTTTATGTTGGGTGAACTACTAATAATATGGGGTGGTAATGTGTTATTAGACGAGCTGGTGCTATTTTCTAAATTAGTGGTGTTCACACGAACACGCTTTTTAGAATTTTGAACCATCGTTATTAAAGATCAATTATTAGTAACCAATAAATGAATATAAACGAAAACACGTGCAAAAGCGTCACCTAATTCGAACGTACCGGGCGATAATCCAGCAAATTATCCAGAAACTCAGTGAGTGCCTGGGAGTCATCTTGTAATTGGTCACCATTACCCTTAACAGCCTCGAATAATCTCCCTACAATCATCGAAGGTCTTCCAAACCTTTTACGTAGTACGCTCATAGCCTCGTAGTAGCCCTCTTTTGGCTTCATAAACTTACAGCACTGTATAGCTCTTGAAGCAACTCCAGTGCAATACCTCAACAAATACACTAACTTCGTTTCATCAGTTAATAAAAAACCCCTCAACATGATCTCAAACTTCTTTACAAACTGTAGATTATCAGCTGGGTTTCCGTCGAAACACCGTGGTTCAAATTCAGGGAGCTTGATATTCCTATTATCCCTAGACGGCGAAACAGTAACATCAACCATGTCATGCTTAACGTGAGACACATCGTTACAAGTAACAGGCAAGTCACCATGACTTACTTTCCTGTTTGCATCCAAGACACTCTGTCCCTTCTTTGACCCAGGCATTGTTGAACTTGAACTAATTCCAAAAACGTTCCAGATATTGCTTGTTCAAATAGGACTTGATCGGCACAAGGAAACATGAACGGTGATTATCCAAACTGTTACCAACGGTCTAAAACCGTCGATAACTGAGTTCACCGTCAGAAATATTCAGTCACGTCTCGTAAATCATTAATGCTCAGCTCTTGCTACGCTCGGGCTCACGCTGTCGCTTGAAGTTTCTCAGAAACGCTTAGTAATAACGGACGAAAAAGCCAAAACACCAATTGTTGACTCGAGGGTTCTTTATTGTTACACCAACATATAAATCACGTATGACTAAGGTCTGTGAACAAATATTACAATAATAAATCACAATATTACTTCTGACGGTGGTTTACTCTTCTTTCTGAACAGCGACCGATGAGACGATGACTGTCGTATTGATGCCGCCGCGAAAATTGGGGAAGTTGGTTTTGAGCAAACAACCAAGAATTGATCGTTCAATCTTCAACTACATTGACACTCCCCGGCAAAAAAGGGGATCCAACCCTTTTTTCCTTCACGACCAATGCACGTCGACTTGGATGCCATTGCGAGAACCTGGGTCACTCGGACGGAGCTGAAATGGAAAACAAACAGAAAAGCCAACACACCACAAGCATACCCACAGCACAATCTCACACATCAATGACGACCTGCGCGTCCAGACAGAGACCTCCTCTTGACATCTTGCAACACAATCGCCATTTGCTAGAATGACTCTTGCAGAATGCAACGTGACCATGGCAGCACCTCACGATACTCTACGCACATCCTCTTATCTACTCACTACCAATTACCACTGCAATCGCTTGTCACTCATTCTGCCTCAATTCTAGTAGCGGTGACGCATGCGAGCCTCAGTCGTTTACACTCTTTCTCCCCGGCCTGTAGGACCACAGCTAATAATTATCTCCGTGTGCATTTCATTCTCAGCAATAGCCTAGCCTCCCCGGCGTATACGACCCATCTGCTGTCCTTAACATCAATCAATTCATTCACGGACGTAGAAGACTCGAAACAACTGCAGAAGTAATCACGACCAAAATTTTAACAAAATTACGCAATAACAACAAGATACGAAAACAACAAGTAAACACAATGAATCCAAAATACACCAATTGATATGACACACCACACGTATACACAAACAGTGCAAATAACCTCGTCGATCATGTCTCGATGGAATTCCTTTGAAGAATTGTAGGACTTACACCAGTACGCCTGCAATCCTTCACAGGTTGACGATTGTAAGTTGTGGAATGTCCGGACACAAACAAGATTAACCTACAATTACATCACTTGGAACTCACACAACTATTTAACACAAACATATGTTTTTGATATGGTTTTGTTCTCTGAGCTGGATGGTTAGTTTGCGAAGCTTTCATCATATGTACATATGTACAATCAACACATCAAATGTGGTGGATTCTGCCTTGACGAACTACCCTTGAAGAACTGTACGACTTACAGCAGTACGCCTACATTCCTTCTCAGGTTGATGACACAAGCGGAAGTCGTCCGGACACAAACAGAATTACCAACAGCTAGATGACAGATGATATCAACTCAGTATATACAATATGAACATATGTACAAGATCATACACCAATCACATTGGACTGCTCATTGATGCGCTACCCTTTGAAGAATTGTAGGACTTACACCAGTACGCCTACAACCCTTCTCAGGTTGACGCTCTAGGTTGGAAAATCGTTGCAGAGTTCATTTGCTAACTTCCTTCTATCATCTATATCCTCAAATCTGAACGGCAACACGCCCATGTCATTGTATCGTAGAATATAGATGACGAACAAACACACGGCATATCTCATCAACTAAGTGTAGAAACAGAGTAATTTACACCAAAGATATATAATATAATATAATATATATATTCTCATATAAACATATAAATTTACATGAAAATGCATGCCATTTTTACAGGCACGATCAAGTATGATATAATATCAAATCATAGATTGTCTACAAGTTAATAATGTTTCAACAGTTAAATATTTGATATATATATAAATACACATTGTCTGAACTAGGCTGTATAGTTATTGAATTGTACAATTGTCCTCCAGGTTGAGCGGGAAAATCAACTTCGTTTCGTTTTCATCCCGTGGTTGTCGGCATACGATAACCGACCAATATTGAGGTAAGTACAACGTTTACAACGGATTGAAAGCTGTTTTTAGAAAAGTAAATGTGATAAGGTGAATCAATAAAGTGTAATGAAATGGGTAAATGCAAGTATCACTAATAAATGCATTAATAAAGGAAACTCCCTAGGCTGACAACGTTAATTTGCAATGTATAATGCTACGCGTATATCTGGTAGTATCATGATGTCCACTTTTGGTTTTAATACATTTTTTCCTTATGTCTGCTTTTTTATTTTATGCTTTTTTGTGCATTTGGTGCACAACCGTACCTCGCAGAGAATAGGAATAGAATAAGTCGAATCAAATTCATAAAGAGCTATAAAATGTTAGGTTTAATGGGATACAATGAGGATCAAGTAAAGACGTTATTAGAAAATGAATGAGATAAGACATTGTGAAGTGGTATTTAAAGATCCGACAATGGACAGCAAGTTGATTTATAAGATGCCCCATAAATCTGTGCAGATCGCACATGGTCGCATCTCAACAATAGGCTGAGCGAATGGTGTATATTTAAAGGTAGAAGCATGATCTGTTTAGGCGTTCATTATTATCTTTTTCAAGATAAAGATCTAAGCCCTCATAAAAATCAGAAATATCTCGAGCCTTTAATTTGTATATTGCTGTTCCTGCAGAATGGGGCGATTCACCTTAGTGACCCCCACCATATCTACTGATCAGCTAACGCCACCCTCCCTCCTTTTTTGATGTTAAGCTCTGAAACTATGATTATTATGGCTACCGCAAATATACTGCTTGGTACCAGACATGTTCGTACCCCATATTCCATCTCCCTAGCTTTCTTAATGAGTACTTCCAATAGGTCTCCACATACATCTTTATGAACATTATATATGTATGCATGCGTCCTAATGAACGGATTACTTTACAAGAAGTTAAAACCTTAAAGAATAAAAAGAATAGGTTTTGTGAATAGTTAAGCAAGATTCATCAGAACAATATAGTTAGGGATCAATGTAGGTAGTATGAACTGAAGGTAAGGTCGGTTGGCAGGACTTAGTGTACTAAATTATCATGACAGTCTTGTATATAGTAGACATCTGACATTGCAAAGTAACGTGTCTAAACATATTATAAAAGATATTAACAGAAATACTACATAGCTTTAACATTATGAATTTTAGAAAATTATATGAGAATGGGTAACTGTTGACTGAAGATAATCAATTCAACTCAAAAATAGTGCAGTGTATTATGCTAATAATATAAGTATATTCGTAAAATATTAAAAGATATGGTTGCTAATGTAATGGTTTTCGGAAATAATTATACTGACGAACTTATTGAAGATTACAGTGAAGAGGAAACCAGTGAGTTAGTTAAACGGCTACTGTGCAGTTAGTAGTTAAAACGTCTTTTTTAAAAAGTAAAGGGTAGAAGAGTTTTGAGCACCGGAGCAAGTTAAGTCATATTCTACTGAGTAGAGTGTAGTGAATAGTGGTACGATTAGGGATAAGGGTAGGTTGAATGGACTTGGGGAAAATGGTTGGTTGGTTGAGTTTGTTATTGCTAGGTATTCCTGAGCACTTTTCATATGGCATGCTTTAGACATTACAAAGTACCAGTTTGCTTATATTATGGGAGAACTATCACAACTAATTTGGGATTATACATCCAGGAGAGTCTAATGAGTTTATAAACTCGATTGAAGAAATATCGATAGGATCTCTAGTAAGCTGAATAACCGGACCTTAGGTAAAGGCATGTGGGAGAGATTAGGTTGGTTTTATCACGTTATAGATGAGGTACGGTTGCCGGGGCAAATGAGTTTCCTCAAATTGGGGGTATTGCACTGGGGTCTGTAGTACTAAAGCTAGTTGAGCGGCCCATATGGATAAAGTATGGATAAGTAGACCGAAGCTCTTTTGTTGATAGGAACTCGTTAAGTAGACGCTGGAATTCAGTAGGAGATCGGCAACTACGTACAGTAAGTGGAAGTTCGTTCCATAATGCACTGTACTGTATTTTAAAGAAACGTGATCGCAGTTTTGTCCGGAACCGGCTTATGGATAGACTATTTTCATGATTCCTAAGAGTATATATGGGTAAATTATTGAAAGCTATTGGATTACTGCTTTTGGTGTAGCCGTGTAAAAGGCGAAAGAGGAATGTAAGGTTGAGTTTCAGGCGCCTTAACCAAAGTGGCTGAAGTCCATACATTCTGCACCTATCAGCGTAAGTCAGTCCTTCATGTTTGTATAATAGGCGTCGAGTAAAACTTCGCTGAATATTTTCAATACGAACCCTGTCATACCCATGCATGAAACCGAAGACAATTGTGCAGTATTCAAGTACTGGACGAACCATGACTTTGTATAAAAGGACTTTAGCCTCATTTGTGTACATTTTTCGATGTAACAAGCCTGTGAGTCTTCGGCATTTAGAAACAAGTGCTTTTGCGTACTGACTGAATGTTAAGTTTTGTGAGTAGGTAACTCCCAGGTCTTTTATGGAACTGAGGGTTTGGAGAAAAGAGTTACCTAGGTGTAACCTGAAATTCGGATGGGAGTTATTGAAATATAGGACACCACATTTATCAGAATTGAATGGCAGTTGCCAGTCATTGCTCCAGTTATGTAACCTATCCAGATCATCTTGAATATGTGTGAATCCTTCGTTTAGTGTAGAATGGGGGAAGCTGTATACAGTCTTTAAGTCGTCAGCAAAGAGGTATGGGGTACCATGCTTGATTACGCTGCAGATGTCGTTAATGTAGACGATGACTGTCGTATTGATGCCGCCGCGAAAATTGGGGAAGTTGGTTTTGAGCAAACAACCAAGAATTGATCGTTCAATCTTCAACTACATTGTCACGTGGATGTAGGCATTCGATAACCTTTCAATATTAAGTTAAATATAACGTTTACAATGGATTGGAATCTGTTTTAGAAAATTTAAAGTGCTTAGTTATATCATTAAAGTGTAAGAAATTAAGCAAGTGCAACATATCATTAATAAATACATTTATATAGGAAACAGAATAGGGAAGTTATTAATCCTTAGGCCGACAACGTTCATTTGCAATGTATACTACTACCCATATAGTTCGTTCTATCATGATGTTCACTTTTGGCTTTAATACAATTATTTTCAAGCCAGTGGTTTTTATTTCATACCTTTTCGTCTATTTGGTGCACAACCGTACCCTACAGAGAATAGGAATAAAATAAGTCGAATCAAATTCATTAAGAGCTATAAAATGTTAGGTTTAATGGAATATAATGAGGATCAAGTAAAGACGTTATTAGAAAATATATGAGATATGACGTTGTTAAGTGGCATTTAAAGATCTGATGATGGATAGCAAGTTAATTTATAAGATGCCTCCTAAATCTGTGCAGAGCCCACATGGTCGCATCTCAACAGTAGGCTGAGTGAATGGTATATATTTAAAGGTAGAAGCATGATATGGTCATCATATGGTTTATTTCGGAGGCCAACCACTCCTTTTGTTGACCGTCGTTGGACTCTTTCCAAGATATTGGCGTGTCTTCTAAGCCTTGGGGGTGCAATAATATTATGCACTTCAAGGTGTGTCTTGACGCATCTTTAGTGAAACCTTAGAAAGAGCTCAGGAGTGAGTGCACCTAACTGTCTGTGTGTGAAGTTTATGACCAGATATGCCCTCCTCTGTATAATTTACGCTTGTGTCCATGTTTTCCGTTAGAACTATACCAGAGTCACGCTGTGACGTTGTACAGGACAAGCTTTCATTGCACACGGTGTAACTTCCATTCTGCAGTCTACAGGTGAACAACTTCACTACTTTGCAACTTTTCAGGTTGAAAGTCATGCCACTGGCTACCGCCCAGTCTTCCAGAAGGTTTAGATCTTCCTGCAGCCTATCTGAGTCCTCCGGACAATATATCACCCTCCATATCTTTACGTTGTCAGCGTGTAGAAGAGTCGAGGAGCTTAGACGGCATGGCAGATCATTGATAAAAATCAAAAACATCAGTGGTCCTAGGATAGAACCCTGCGACACTCCTGATGACTCGGTTAACCTTAGTGCAAAATTGCCTGTCAGCTAGGTAGTCCTCTAACCATGACAGAAGTGGCTCACCTATACCCGCCTGGCTTATTTTATGCAGGAGAAGGTCGTGGTGAACAGTGTCAAATGCCTTCTCAAAGTCTAGGAAGACTACATGGACTGGTACATTCATGTCCCAGCATGATGTCCGGTCGTTCCAGGCTGACAGTAGGTTAGTAACGCAGGATCTACCTTTTCTGAAACCACGTTGGACTTCATGGAGTATATTAGACCTATCGAAATATTCCCTGATGTGGTCGTCAATAATACTTTCCAGTACTTCTGACACCACTGAGATTAGAGCTACTGGTCTATAACTAGTGGCGTTTTGCCTGTACCCACCTTTGAAGAGTGGAGAAAGAATGGCTCTTTTCCACTCCCTTGGCAGTGTCCCCGAATCCACTGAGTGTTGGAACAAGTCGCTCAGGGGTCTACAGAGAGCCTCGGCGCACTGTTTCAGAACAGATGGCCTGATGTCGTCACAACCTGGGGACTTCGCAGGTGTGAGTCGCTGTAGCCTTCTTAGCACTATTGCGGGGTTTATTTGGGGGGTAGTCGCTAGGTCTTCCTCCTCAGAAATAGTGGTGCCACCATTTTGGTCCGTAACTGTAATATCCACACTGCTGTTTAGCTGTTTAGCGAAGGCTGAACTGAATGTTTCAGCCATCTCCAGACTAGTGAGATATTGACCGTTTGGACTACTAAGGCGCATACCCCCTGGTTTGTCGGTCTTCTTTCCGACATGAATCGGTACAAGTTTTTGGGGTTTGATAGGAGTTTTTAGCAAGGTTAGCCTGGAATGACTTCCTGTCCCTCCTGACTCTTGCATTACACCGGTTCCTGAGTTCGAGGTATGCATCGTTGTCGGTCTGACTCTTAGATACACGCCACGTAAACCAAGCCTTCCGCTTTGTTTGCAGAATGCGTTGCATGCCTCTCTTCAACCATGACGTCTTTCTTTTGGGCTGTGTTGTGACTAAAGGGATGGTATCCGAGATTACTGTATGAATAATCTTTTTTACCACTTCCCAGTGTTCATCCACAGATAGGTCGTCCCATGCTAAGGGTCAGTCTGCGTCGGACAAGAGCCTCCGCATTTCAGCATAGTCAGCCTTTCTTTAACACAGACACGGTCACGTAACATCCCACTGCAAACGCTCACGGAGAACAAGATCGAAACCTATGACTGCATGGTCACTACTTCATAGAGGAGTCGTGATCTGGACTTTTTCGACTAGTAGTTGGTCACTAGTTAGAATTTTTTTTATTTTTGATTTGATGACTTTCCACTAGGGCCCCACTTAGTGTCGTCTCCAACATTCTCAGTCAGTCCCGTGTTTCGAATAGTTTGCAGTAGGTTTCGGCCAAATTTTCCCTCAGCACACCCCGAGCCGAGGTTCAGTGATGGGGCATTGAAATCTCCAGCTATGGTGATTTGGTCGTGGCCCAAATCTCGTATCCCTGTGGTAGTGCTGAGCAGTAGCTGATTGTACTCTGCCCCACAGGTGGGAGATCGGTAGATGCTACCCTGTAAGTGATTGGTGTGGCCTACGGTGAAATGACACCATATGGAGTCTGAGAGTTCAATATGTGGTGGGTCCGTTGCACGCACACATTTAAGTTGCCTATGAAAGTATATAGCAACTCCCTCTCCTTCCTTATTATCCCTGTCTCTCCTGACCAGAGCCATATCACCTATACTGATTTCATTGTCAGCGATAGTGGGGTTTAGCCACGTTTCAGTGAGAATGATAATTTTCAGTTGTAGGTATGCTTGGAGATTTCGGAGTTCACCTACCTTTCCTCTCAGCCCCTTCACATTGCTATATAGGCAACTGACAGTGAGTCTAACAACCTCAGAGTGTTGTGGGGTAGTTGACGTGAAACTGTCTGCTGGTGGGGGACTTGATGTTGCGACTAGTTGGCCGATTCCGATTGAACCGGCCCGTTGTAGTTTTTTCAATGGATTTAGGCAGGACACTTGGGTGACACAGACTGTCATTCTGAGAGCTGTATCGCTCTAGTGTCGCTGAAGCTTGGGGGAGCATTAAAGCCTCAGTTTGCTGCCTCCTTATAGTTCGGAGCCTGCTTTCGCAGCATTGGATGTGTCCTCCCATTTTTCCCCTGGTCTCATACCACCGTTAAAGTGCTATGGGCAACTGCTCCAGGGAGTTGAGTGTGACACTTAGCAGCTTTGGAGAGCTAATCAGTGCTAGATGAGCAAGGCGAGGTAGTCGGAAGATGGAGATGGCTCCAGAAGCGCCAGGGGCCATCTGAGATGACAGCCATCTCCATTGCTGTACGTCGTGCGTGTCTTTTTCACAAGCAGTGCCGGTTTCCAGCTCCGGAACACCGTGTACCACCATAGAGGTGGAGGGCATCAGTTTCGGTGACTTCCTCGCCATTTGTCTGATAGCCCATGGTCTCTCTTGTCTTACCCTTATATTAGAACTTCTGTCCAGGGCCAGTACCCGAGCCATTAATAGTACTTTTTTGGCCTCTTTGGCAGAGTCCAGTGTAATTCTTAATGGGGGTGGCTTACCCTGAGGCGTGTGGACACCCCTGCACAGCCTGCACAATTTCACTGAACCAATGTTCAGACCTAATTTATTGCACAAGTTGGACCACTGTTCCTGATCAAACAGGGCCGGTTGTTCAAGCAAGCTATCCTTGCTCACAGGTACGTTAAAGAGGATAAGAGAGTTGGACCGACAAACCTCAGACTTAGGTTTGGCCTTCGGCTTGTTGCATTCCTTTGCATCATCAGCAACAGCCATTTTTGTGTTGCCAAGCTTGCTAGTGTATGCAAGTGGCGCCTTTGTAATTCTGGCTTCCCCTGATGTGAATGCAACCTTGTGAATCTTCACCTTGTGAAAATTGACATTTCTAGTCAGTAGGACTGGTGTGCCCTTCTTAATGTCTTTGCCAAGTTTTGGCAGTGTGATGTTAGCGGGTGGGGAACTGTATGAGATGTGTTGAGACACAAGAGCCACGTGTTGTTTCTGCTATCCGCAGACACGCTTGTGTGACTATGTCAGGGCGACAAAGTGGACAAATGTACCAAAACCATGGGAATGGGTTATTTCTCATAAACTCGTAGTATGCTTTCGGTACCTCTTTGTCACAACGGCAGTGCACCCATCATTTGCAAAAATTGCAATCAAACCCTGAATCAGTTTTGGAAACTGTGATACTGCACGTCTGACATTCATCTCCTTTCCTTGATGACGCCTTCGAGGTCTTATGTTGTCGTGAACGTTTCCTTTTAGGCTTGCTGTGTTTCACACACTGGCCTACAGTTGATGCGGGTGTAGAATCCTGTCCTTCTGGTACTGCCTGTGCCGTTTCAGTACTAGATTGCGGCAATGCATGCGTAGTATCAGGACAGACGAAAGCTACACGAGTCTTTAGGATCGGTGTGCGGGAAGGTGTTGAAGTCCCTGGGTTTTTTCCTTCTCTGGCTGAAGCCCTTGTGACTACATAGTACGGTGTTTTAGTGGGATTTCTAAGGCTACTTTCGACAACCATATTAACAGTCACTATAAATTATGCTATATGCGACTGAGAGAGTAACAGTATCTATCCAAAAGAACAAAAATAAGACTAAAAAAGTACAAGGCAAGGAAAAGAAAAGGCTTTCGAGTTTACCTAGTACTTTCTGGATGATAGGATTCACAGCAGTCACGTGGTAGACCAACAAGTCTTGTTTATCCGAACGAGTGAGGAAGATGCTGCACACAGTCTGTTCTCCAAACAGTAATGAAAAATAAGATCTGGAGCTCATTTGCAACGCAAAGGGTGTACAGCATCCACAGTTACGTCTGGATAACACGGAGTCACTCGATTGGTTGCTCAAAGTCATTTGTCCGCTCTCTAGGTAATGATAATAATATATATTCTCATTTTTTACACGACAGACGCCAGTGTGCAGGCATCATCAATTCGGTAAGTTACACACAATATTATTAAGCATATTTAGTAAAGATAATATAATAAGATACACGTTTTCCCTAGCTATGTAGGATACACCAATTGTATAGGCATGCATAAATATTGTTTTACTAATAATAACAATATATTTCTCCCTATTTGTGCAAGAATATACCTTTTGTACAGGCATGGATAAGTTGTTATATAAGTTACACATAATTTGATGTATGATGAATTTACAGTTTGGTTGTTCTTTCTGACATTAGAGCTAGTCGGAACAGTCTGCTATAAAGTTTGTTTGTGTAGCACATAAAGAGATATAGAAATATTGTCTTCGCATTAACAAAAAACCCAGACATCAGATGAATGTAACACAGATATCTGGGAAAAATAAAGCTTGAAGTCAATTCTCTTATATAACTTTGTTGTGAACAGCACCCTTGGCTTAAAGATTATTGATGTATTATGTTGAGATCAGTGATATATTTATTCCATTTTTCAGCAGTCTTATCGTAGTTTCATAACAGGAAAGAAATTTGATCGTGGATACGAAAACTAGATAAAGTCATTTTGGGTTGTTTTACTGCATCAAATGGTGCCGAGGTCGATTTCAGAATTCTCCATTCGCGCCATTTGTGTCTGCATGGCGGACTGTATTCGTAAGTTGAGTAAAATGTTGAAAACTGTTTGAAAACCAGTTGCTTCTTCATTTCAGATCATGAATACTCATTTACAGCATGTTCGCCAGCGTCTTCAAATGGTAGAATTGGATCGTTCAGAGAAGCACTTTTGATTCAGCAACCGGTGAGTTTTTTTATTCTTTTCGATCTAGTACCAGAATAACTGCGAACCATTCCATTCAAGATGTCGAATAGGGCATGCAGGAGTAGATCATTACCATCGAATGAATCAACCTGATCTGAGATGCAGCATTCAGCATGTTTTCGTTATATCATAGATATCCAGATTTATTATTTATTTTATTTTTATTTATTTTTGATTACAGCTTGATTCCACACCATATCTTTGGGACAGGTGTGGAATTTTTCAGCGTGGATATCGGTAGCCCAAAATTCGCAGGCCGATCATAGATATCAGGTGTGCGTCGGCGTGGGCTCGAACCCCGGACCATGTGCATGATCGGTGAGAGTCCTAACCACTGTGCGCTGTATGGCCAGTGATTTGGATTATGACGTATTCTGCAGAGTCTCCGTGTCCATGTGAAGCATACATATGCTTTGAATGGATTACTTTGTTGGCTCCTACCCCCGCTGAGTGTTTACTACAGCAGCTGTGGATTTATGTATTTCCTCGCCATTTTGGATAAAACATCGCCGCATTCTTTTTGGGAAGGAGACCAGTTGGTGGATTATAAATGATGTTCAAGTAACTTTTATCTTTTCATGTGGTGTTGCGGTAAGTTTTGACCTTGTTTTCTCATATTTCATTCGTATGTTGATTATGGTTCGCCCTTTGTATCAGGTAGACATAGTTTGATCGACTCTTGATTGAATGGGTGTTATCGTCATGACTGCTGCTTTTTTGTATGGAATTATAAATAGAGACAAAACAAACAACAGGTGTGGTCTCTAAGTTCATACATTAAATAGGCCTATGATTTCTGAAACTCTTACATGGGAATTACCATTGGTATCAATTACAAACTCACTTAGTGTGTCATTAAGTGCCTTTTCAAAGGAGGCCAATGTGCTTGCTAGTCGCGTTTTCTCAGGTAGTTTGTTCCATATTTGGGCATACCTAATCAAGAAAAACCTTTGCCTGGTAGCTGTTTTACATGGTTGTATAGCCACTGTACCTTTAGTGTATCTAAGGTTGTATCCTGTGTCTCCTGAGAACCGAGTATAGTGAGCAGGGGTATACACTACTTGGTTAAGAAGCTTATAGAAGAGTACCAGATTTAGTCGCAGTCGCCTTAACCATAATGTTTCTAGTCCTAGGACTTCACATCTGGTAGAGTAGTTTATGCCGTTATCCGTTCCGAGTACTTTTCACGTGAAGTACCTCTGTACTCCTCCTACTTTCAGTTTGTCTTCTA
This sequence comes from Trichobilharzia regenti, assembly GCA_944472135.2. Lineage (NCBI taxonomy): Eukaryota > Metazoa > Platyhelminthes > Trematoda > Strigeidida > Schistosomatidae > Trichobilharzia > Trichobilharzia regenti. The sequence continues at coordinate 152,275,107 of OX235270.1, forward strand.
TGCCTGCACTCCTAAATATGAATGAGCAGTAATCTAGGAGTGGGCGCACACAAACCTTGTAAAGTAGTATTCTGGATTCGTTTCTGTAGAAGTTCCTGAGTAGGAAACCAATAAGCCTTCGTGATTTTGACACTTGATTCGAGATATGCTCTGAAAATGATAGATTGTGTGAATATTTCAGTCCTAGGTCTAGTACAGATTTCAGTCTGCGGATTTTGTGGCCCTGAATTGCTAGATCGAGTTCGAGGTTGGAACAGCCTATGCAGAGCCATCCACACTTTTCAACATTAAACTCTAGTCTCCAGGTGTCACACCATCTATCCATTTTTGCTAATTCTTCATGTATGGAGTTCATAGTTGGGCCGATATCTGTATTTGTGCAGGTATATGTCACCTTCAAGTCATCTGCATACAGTATTGGCTTGCCTATACTAAAACATTCACATATACTATTTATGCATATAATGAAAAGAAGGGGTCCCAATACACTCCCCTGGATGACACCACTGCTGATTGGTCCAGGTCTGGAGGTCATTGAGCCAACTTTAGTTGTCTGATTCCTGTCATACAGAAATGATTTTATCCAATTGTAGAGGGGGTTACGTATCCCTAGTGAGCATAGCCTACCGACTAACAGACTATGTGGGACTCTGTCGAGTTTCGGTTTGGGCTGCCATAATTTAGAGTTACCAGGTATAGGTTCCTGATCTTCTGTAAACTTCTGCGTAGCTTGTCCCGCCACTCGACTGTCGTAACATTGGTTGACTCCAAAAAGAGTAGTTCTGGGATTAATCATATGTGGTTTGTAGTATGAAGTCTGTTAGGAATGTTACTACTGTGAATGGAGCTCATCCTTTCACCAGTTAGTTCTCCCGTTTTGCCATCAAAAGAAAAGAGATAATAGTAATAAAAGATATTGTTAGTGAAGTTATTCAGACTAACAGACAGAAAAAGAAATAAAGAAAACTTAAGAACAGGCAGCTAGTTAAATTTGAGGTTGATTTATATATATATTTATTGGTAATAATAATAAGTGTAGTCAGGGCTGTCAGGAGAGTAAGACTGGAGAGAATGTAAAGAAGTAAAATGACGATCTCAGGTGCCCAACCCCGAATGGTGTATGGGGTTTTAAGGGGATAGGCCATTTTGGCGCATGATTGTCCAGCCTTCGCTTAAAGTTATCCACAGACGGTGCCATAGCTACATCTGCCGGTTAGAAGTTCCAGCGATGGCAAGCCTGCAGTGAAAAGAAGTGGGAGCGCACCCAAGTATTTGCCCTCTGATGAGTTATCCTTCTGGGATATCTACGAGAAAGCTTATACTTACTCAATGACAGAACATCTTTGTTTGGATGATTCTGGTCACTTACCATCTTGTAGGCAGTAATCAAGTCCCCCTTAGCCGACCGCAGCCAAGTGTGGATAGCCCTAATTTCTTTCAATCAGCTTACGGCTTATTTCTGAGACCCACCAGTCCTTTAGAGCACGTCTTTGGACTCTTTTCAAGAGGATGGCGTCTCTCTTATGCACTTCATGGTGTAGTCTGACGTTGGGGTGCGTCGGTGGCACAGTGGTTAGGACTCTCGCCGACTATGCACATGGTCTGGGTCTCGATCCCCTGCCGACGCACACCTGATATCTATTGTCTGCCTGCAAAATTTGGGCTACCGACATGACATGCTGAAAATTCCATACTTGTACCAAAAATACAATGTGGCATCAGTCTGTAATCAAAATTAAAAAATGTTTTGTACAACCTGAGAAACGGCTCAGGGTTCAGTGAGTGCACCCAACTGTCTGTGAGTGAAGTTTATGACCAGATATGCCCTCCTCTGTATAATTTACGCTTGTGTCCATGTTTTCCGTTAGAACTATACCAGAGTCACGCTGTGACGTTGTACAGGACAAGCTTTCATTGCACACGGTGTAACTTCCATTCTGCAGTCTACAGGTGAACAACTTCACTACTTTGCAACTTTTCAGGTTGAAAGTCATGCCACTGGCTACCGCCCAGTCTTCCAGAAGGTTTAGATCTTCCTGCAGCCTATCTGAGTCCTCCGGACAATATATCACCCTCCATATCTTTACGTTGTCAGCGTGTAGAAGAGTCGAGGAGCTTAGACGGCATGGCAGATCATTGATAAAAATCAAAAACATCAGTGGTCCTAGGATAGAACCCTGCGACACTCCTGATGACTCGGTTAACCTTAGTGCAAAATTGCCTGTCAGCTAGGTAGTCCTCTAACCATGACAGAAGTGGCTCACCTATACCCGCCTGGCTTATTTTATGCAGGAGAAGGTCGTGGTGAACAGTGTCAAATGCCTTCTCAAAGTCTAGGAAGACTACATGGACTGGTACATTCATGTCCCAGCATGATGTCCGGTCGTTCCAGGCTGACAGTAGGTTAGTAACGCAGGATCTACCTTTTCTGAAACCACGTTGGACTTCATGGAGTATATTAGACCTATCGAAATATTCCCTGATGTGGTCGTCAATAATACTTTCCAGTACTTCTGACACCACTGAGATTAGAGCTACTGGTCTATAACTAGTGGCGTTTTGCCTGTACCCACCTTTGAAGAGTGGAGAAAGGATGGCTCTTCCCCACCTAGTTGGCGGTTCCTCCAAATTCATTGAGTGTTGGAAGAAGTTGCATAAGCGCCTACTGAGAGCTCTGTCTTACTTTTCCTGAACTGGTGGTCCGATGTCGTTGCAAACTGGGGACTTTCCAGATGTGAGTCCCTGAAACTTCCATACTACTACTGCCGAGCTTATTTGGGGAGTAGCCGTTAGGTTTTCTTCCGATGAAATAGTAGTGCAACCAGTTTGGTCGTGCCAGTAATGCCCACACTGTTGTTTAGTTGCTTGGCGAAGGCTGAACTGAATGTTTCAACCATCTCCAGTAAAATATCAACCGTCTGGACCTACTAAGGCACATACACATGTGACCGCATTGTCACTACTTCCTAGAGGCGCCATGATCCGGACCTTTTCGACGAGTAGTTGGTCACTAGTTAGAATATAATCTAGTTTCGATGCCTTTCCACTGGGGCCTCACCCAGTGTCCTCTGCGACATTCTAGGTAAGTCCTTTATTTTTGATGGACTGTAACATACTTCGACCCAATTTTCCCGAGAGTACCACGAGCCAAAGTTCAGTGAAGGGGCACTGTAATAAATAAATAAATTTATTCTCATGGTACAGTACTGTTTCTGGAATAAAGCGAAATTGTTGTTGTTATTGTTACATGAGGGACTCCAGTTTATAGGCATCATCAAATTGTTACAGAAATAGGACCATATAATTCAATCACAATTTACAGGCGGTAGCTAGGTATGCTTTAGATGTTCGGTGGAGATTATGCATACACTTGATAAATGCCAATCCCAATAGTATAAAACATCCTTTTCACTTATGTACAGTCATTTCTGTGCACATTTGGAAAAATCCGCTAGATTGTCAGTGAGTGCGAGACATCAAGAAATACAGAAGTATTGTCTTCGCATTAACAAAAAAACCAGGTCTTTGGTGGATGGGTTATAAGTGCCTGGGAAAAAAAATAAAGCTTGAAGTCAATTTTCGTACATTACTTTGTTGTGTGCAGAACCCTAGAATTATAGTTCACTGATGTGTTATATGGAAATCAGTGATATGTTTATCTCATTTGATCTGTAATGTCATTGTTGGGAGTAAAATACATAAGCTTTAGACGCATTAATTAATGGATTTCTACTGTTCGTGGGTATTTTCTCAGCGTGAGGAAGGTTTCTGAATTTCAGTTGTTCCGACAGGAGTTGATGATATTGAATGTCCGGCAACATTATGAATATAAGTTCATCACATTATCTTAGTAATGTAGGGTTGTAGTTGGTGGGGCATATATGATGTCCGACGAGCGTACATCTGTCCATGCGATGTTGCGGTGAGTTATGTCTTTTTCATGTCGGTTTATGTCCATTTTATTCCACTTATTGTGTTGGGTAGAAGTTTTACAAACGAAATTTCTTGTCCGTTTGAGGGTAAGTATCTTAATCGTTAATGTTTTATCTAAAATTATAAATATAGGAAAAAACAACAGGTGTAGTATTTAAGCTTATACATTAAATGGACCTATAATTTTGGAGGCTCTCAGATAGGAACTAGAACTACTTACGTTTGCAAACTCTTTTAATTTGTCACTAAGTACCTTTTCGAAGGAGGCCAATGTATAATAATAATTTTTATTTCTAGAACAGAAACCAGCCATTTTTACAAGCATGAACATATTAATAAACTATTTACTCCTAGAACGAATCAACTACTAATCTACTACAGCACCTAAAAGACGCACTTCAACACCCTTAGAAATCTGAAAACTATCAATAAATTAGCAGCATGGATGCGTAAAGACTTAGTACGGAACATACAGGATTAGTTTACCCTTAGAAATAGGACTGTCACTCTACCGTAACCTTCAAACGCTTGCTATATAAGCTTTTATCTCAATAACTATCACTACCAGAACCCATCACTTATTTCTAAAACGCATCAGTCATTAGAACACTAAAACGCTCAGACTCACTAATACACATTATGACACTAAATAAGACTTCGCATAAATTCGTGAAAACACAACTACAATATAGATAACTATTTACTAAAGTATAATATACAATTGACATATACATTTATACATGCATGAAATATTAAATGTCCTTTTCATGTTCACATACTTTCTCTTTCTGGTATTCTGCTGCTTCTATTCATCTTCTGGTCGAGGTCGAACAGCCCTGCATCCAAAGTGAAATGAAGAATAATTCCAAACCATTCATCTCATAACCACTCAAGTTCCATGAACGATCCAATTCTACCATTTGAAGACGCTGGCGAACATGCTGTAAATGAGTATTCATGATCTGAAATGAAGAAGCAACTGGTTTTCAAACAGTTTTCAACATTTTACTCAACTTACGAATACAGTCCGCCATGCAGACACAAATGGCGCGAATGGAGAATTCTGAAATCGACCTCGGCACCATTTGATGCAGTAAAACAACCCAAAATGACTTTATCTAGTTTTCGTATCCACGATCAAATTTCTTTCCTGTTATGAAACTACGATAAGACTGCTGAAAAATGGAATAAATATATCACTGATCTCAACATAATACATCAATAATCTTTAAGCCAAGGGTGCTGTTCACAACAAAGTTATATAAGAGAATTGACTTCAAGCTTTATTTTTCCCAGATATCTGTGTTACATTCATCTGATGTCTGGGTTTTTTGTTAATGCGAAGACAATATTTCTATATCTCTTTATGTGCTACACAAACAACTTTATAGCAGACTGTTCCGACTAGCTCTAATGTCAGAAAGAACAACCAAACTGTAAATTCATCATACATCAAATTATGTGTAACTTATATAACAACTTATCCATGCCTGTACAAAAGGTATATTCTTGCACAAATAGGAAGAAATATATATTATATTTTATTATATTGAATGTGAGAGAAACATTTAAAAAGGAAATGTGCAGATAGGGAAATAGATAATTTTCGAGCTCGGTTTTGGAGCGAATAAGTCATAAATTAACATTCTATCCACTGTCAGATCTTTACATTCCACTTCACAATGTCTTGTCTCATTCATATTCTAATAACGTTTTTACCTGATCCTCATTATACTCCATTAAACCTAACATTTTATAGCTCATTGTGTCTTATTCTATTCCTATTCTCTGTAGGGTACTGTTGTGCACTTAATGCACAAACTGGTATAAAATAAAAACAACTGGCACGAGGATAAATTTATCAAAACCATAATTGGACATCATGATAGTACGAGATATATGCTTGGCAAATGAACGTTGTCAGCCCAAGGAGTTTCCTTTATAAATGGATTTATTAATGATACTTGCAATTACGTATTTCATTACAATTACAGTACTCTTGGCAGAACGTTAGGAATTGGTAACTTTTTTGCACGTGTTTGCTTTGAAATTAATTTACTGCTTATTGTCATATAATTCTTGAAAATAATGGTCCATATCTCTAAAAAACGTGTTCGTAGAAACACAGTTGTTTTAGATAGTGGCTCAAATTCGGTTAAAATTGCATTACCGCCTGGTAATACAGTATCAGCTACTAGCTCTCAAAATGGTTTGAGTGCAGATCTCACTCCTGTGATACAGGTGAAAGATGTTCTGTTAGAGAACTCCGAGTTCTGTAAATTGAACCTCCTTCTCAAAGACATCCAGAGGCAAGTAAGTGAACTTCAGAAAAAATTGGATCAGTTTGATAATATGTCACTGCCAATCTCAAATACCACGGAGAGCCGTTCTGATATTGGCCAGGTTAAGTCTTTACTGGATGTAACTCAAAACAAGATTTCGGATTTAGACCCAATAGCCTGTCTGTTAGAAAGGCATCCTAAAATATATCCAGACAAAATAAATAAAGCTGAAAATCTGATTGACTGCTTGGCTACGGAGGTGATGAGGCGTATAACCTCTTCTCATCAAGCTATAGTTTACAACGTCCCAGATTCTCTGCCCCTGAAAACTGTAAGACACAAAATCCTGATTTGTTGCGGCATGGCTAGTGTTCCATGTGAATGCAAACGACTTCGTAAAAAGTCTAACCAAGCTAATTGTCCCATCATTTTTCAATTCAGTAATCCCCTTGGTGTTGGTAAGTTTACTAAATATCAGGATCACTTAAGACTGAATAGCAGTTATAAGTCTATAACCGTAGCTCAGGATAAAACACCGTGTCAGCGCAGAATAATGCGTAGTAATAACCTGGTCACCTCCTCTACCTTCGATTTACCAAATAAGGATCGTGCACAGCAACAGACACCTAGTGCTGAAACTAGCATTCAGCAAACTACACAACAACCACACTTGCCAATGGAACTAGGAACTGATTTAGATACCAGTACCCCTGTAAAAAAAGCCTCATCGAAAGATGTTAAAATGACTAGAACTTCTGCAAGTTGTTCTAAGAAATTTCCCCCCAAACGTAGTAATCTCACCACGATGAACAAATTTCGCAGGGTTGAGACTAATGATGGGGAAGAATACTTTGTATTCAATAAGCCTGCTGAGAGTAAGAATGTCAACAAACCATCACTTGTTACGAAAAACTCCTCTCGAAACACAAGTATGTCTGGAGGTTTACCGCGTGCTCCACCTTATAGAAAGTCAGGCTCCAAGACTCCTAAAGTCTTGCAGCCAAAGCACCTTCCCTCACAATTCCCTTTAAGTTATAAAAACAACCCGAAGGTGTGTACCGGTATGACGAATAGCAGTTGGATGGGTAGACCTTTTGATGCTATGCTTTTTAACCGTCAACCTAGGCCCAACCTGTACTACCCTTATATCCAGGAACACATGGTAAATTTTCCAGGTGTCCCGAATCACTGGTACGACCCATGGCACCTAGGACCACCTCATTGCACACCAACTCCGATGTGCAGACACCCAGTCCGACCTCCTTTTCATTCATAAATTCTTGCGGTGCTGACGCACAAATAGATTTAGGTTATGGTGACATTTTAAGCCAGTTTGTAAATAATAATAATAATAATAATAATAGTATATTCTCATTTTGTACATGAGAGACGCCAGTTTACAGGCATCATCAATATGATAAATTACATATACGATTAGCAATCATAATTAATAATAATGTTTTAATAAAGTACACATTTTTTCCTACTTGTGTAGGACACACCAAATATACAGGCATGGATAAGCATTAATTAAATTTCATAAATTCGGTTTATGGTTAAGTTACATGGTTGCTGGCGTTTTTGTTTTAATAATAATTATAATAATGTATATTCTCATATAAACATATAAATTTACATGAAAATGCATACCATTTTTTAGGTCTGTGGGAACAATATGATAACCAGTCATTCAATGGAGCACATCATGAAATATAGGAATATTGTCTTCGCATTAACAAAAAAACCCAAGTAAGTTTTGGATGGATTAAAAATACTTGGGAAAAAATAAAGCTTGAAGTAATTCCTCAATATAACTTGGGTGTGTACAAATCCGAATCTCATTTTTGATTTGATTTATATCCAAATTGGGTAATAAGGAAGCTATTTTTACAGATACGATCAGTTATGTTATAAGTTTTCCATTGGTATAAGAGTATATTCCACAAATGTAATCCACAAATGTAATCCAGGTTGCGTCGTGGAGAAAGTTAATTCGTTATTAACCAGGCAACTGAGAGATACGGGACCAATAATGTTTGCAGACCATTTGTCATTGTAAATGGTCAAATATCCACATTATTCATTCTCATTCAAAAAGTCAAATGGAAGCTGAAATGGTGAGAGAAAAAAGAAGACAAACAACAGCAACGCAAAAGAAAGCAACGGGAGTCCTTAAGGAGTGATTAATAAATATATACATATATATTCTGTTTAGTAACTGTGGTTATTTTGGTACACAAACTAACTAGTCCCGTTATGCTAACTTTTATATTATGTGTGAACTAATATTACTGTCCTGTGTAGAAATGTTAATCATCTAGTTCCAATAATATTAAAGTTGTAGTATCCCGTGACTTATTCACGATATTGCTAATTAATGCACGTTCCTTAATCAATAAGATATCTGAACTAAGGACATTATTATTAGTCGCCAAGCCTACTGTAGCTCTGATTACTGAATCATGGTGCTCATCCTCTGTACTTGATGTGCATATAGGTATCGATGATTACACTGTACACCGTGCAAACAGAGATTGCAAGCGTGGTGGAGGATGTCTCATATATATACATAGCTCATTTGTAGTCAGTAAGGTGGAAGATGAAATAATGAATAATGTACCTGACTCACTCTGGGTTGTCTTACATGGAGATAAGTACAAACTTCTCATAGGCTGTGTTTATCGAGCACCAAGCGCAACAAAAGAAACTGATGCGTTATTAGCTAAATCGTTTGCACACGCATCCTCGTTTAGTGCTAATTACAAAATAATTGCAGGGGACTTCAATCTTCCAGAAGTCAATTGGCTAACTAGTTCCGGCCCCCAACGCTTCGACGAATTACTTGCCACTATAGACTGTTATGGATGGCAACAACACGTCCAGACACCTACTCGTGGTGACAACATGTTGGACCTTGTTTTTTGTCATGACACAATCCCAGTATCCACGTATGTTGGTAATCGATTTTCCAGTAGTGACCATAGAATGGTACTCTGCTCTCTGCCTTTCTCACCACTAAATACAGGAAACAAACAAGTTTCAGGAAGCACAATATGTCGTAGTTACAAATATACAGACTGGGGATTAGTCCAAGAACTTATTCGACTCTGTCAATGGGATGACTATTTTACCACTGACTCCCTGGAGGCCTTAGTAACCCTGTTTTACAGGAATGTTACCCTTTGTCTAGATACAGTTGCTCCAAAGAAAATAGTGAAATTAAGTAGACACCGAACTGAATATATTCCAAGGGCACACCGTAATAAGTTAAGGAAACTGAAGAAACAGTACTATTCCACTAAGGACATATCACTATTGCTCTCAATCCACGAGTCTCTTGAATCTATCAAGCCGCTCTCAAAAGGACCTCGACGAAGAGTTAACGGCACTTGAAAGTACCTCCAAAGTTTATAACTTAACGGCACTTCTTAAAAAACGAATGCAGTCGGCGAGGGAAATCCCATACTTACTTCACGACAAAGTAATCTACAATGAACCTGCCACTATCTGTGAACTCTTCAGTGATTGGTTTGCAAACTTTAGTTTAGAAACACATATGCCTGGTGAAACCGCCCCCCTTACTATCTCTTCCCTTGAAAGCATTGTGTTCACTAATCAGTTAATAGTACAAGCAATTAAAAGCCTTAAACCTTCCACTAGTACGGGACCGGATGGCCTCGCTTCGATAATTTTCAAAAACAGTGGGTGTGATATGACCCTGTTACTTCTTAAATTCTTCTCAATATCTATGGACACTGGCACTTACCCTAGTGAGTGGAAAACTAGCTTCATAATTCCACATTACAAATCTGGTGATAAGGCAAACGTCCGCAATTACAGACCCATAAATATAACCCCAGTTATCTCACGAATCATGGAGAAAGTTGTAGAAGATCAATTGTCAGACTACCTACTTAGGGAAGATCTTGTTACAAGGTCTCAACACGGATTTCTCAAAAATAGATCCTGCGTTACTTGCCACTTCGACTTTTTCAACTGCATCACTAGTAGTCGCGAAGCACGTAAGCTAGTCGTTGTTCTCTATTTCGATATATCTAGGGCATTTGACATGGTATCTCACAGTATTCTCTTCGAGAAGCTGTACTCTTGTGGAATTCGCAGTCCATTACTGAACTGGTTAAAATCATTTCTTAGCAACAGGGCACAAATAACCAAAGTTGGATTTGTATTGTCTCATCCCAGGCAGATCTCAAGTGGGGTTGTGCAAGGTAGTGTCCCAGGTCCACTTTTATTCACAGTCTACATTAACAGCATTTGCAAGTGCTTCACCTCAGATAAACCATTCCTATATGCTGACGACCTCAAAGCCGTTTGCTCCCGCTACACTCATGAATTAAGCGATATGGTTACTAAAATACATCTTGAACTAAGTAGTCTCGCAACATGGTGTGCTGAATCCTGTCTAAATTTTAACATTGACAAATTCGGCTGGATTTGTATCGGAAAAAGTAACCTTGATCTAACTCTTGAAATAAATGGGCGAAAACTAGCTAAGCTCAACTCAGTCGTAGATCTCGGTATTAGATACTCTAGTAACCTAACGTCATCTGAACAGACTGATTATGCCAGACGTAAAACACGAAGGCTGATAGGATGCATAACACGCAATTTCTTTTGTTGTGAAACTAGGGTTTTATCATACAGAGTATGTGTCCGACCTATCTTAGAATACTGCCCGTTTATTCTTAGCGGACTCCTCCGAACCAATAACTAAACCTACCACTGTCATCAGTTACAATCTTAGAGACCATCACAACCTAGCTGTAATAGAGGACTGTCAGACTTACGTGCGGTACAACTTCTTCTTAAATAAGTTTTCAGTCATATGGAATAGACTACCAGCTAATGTGCGCGATGCAAACACACTTCCAGTGTTCATCTCCTCAGTCACCAGACTGCTCAAAGTTGACAATGCACTTCTACGTCTGATTCTTACACCTTCTTTTTCACCCTACATAGATATTTTAAGTTCTTCAAACGTGTAGTTACAACCAACTACAATTATAAATTTTAATATTATTGGAACCAGATGATTAACATTTCTACACAGGACAGCTATATTAGTTCACACATTAGTTCACACAAAAGTTAGCGTAACGGGACTAGTTAGTTAAATAACAAAAATAAGCATAGTTACTAGACAGAATATATATGTATATATTTACTTATCACTCCTTGAGGACTTCTCTTGCTTTCTTTTGCTTTGCTGTTGTTTGTCTTCTTTTTTCTCTCACCATTTCAGCTTCCATTGGACGTTTCGAATGAGAATGAATAATGTGGATGTTTGACCATTTACAATTTAATGTATGAACTCAGAGACTACACCTGTTGTTTGTTTTGTCTCTATTTATAATTCCAGACAAAAAAGCAGCAGTCATGACAATAACACCCATTCAACCAAGAGTCGATCAAACTATGTCTACCTGATACAAAGGGCGAACCATAATCAACATACGAATGAAATATGAGAAAACAAGGTAGAAACTTACCGCAACACCACATGAAAAGATAAAAGTTACTTGGATATCATTTATAATCCACCAACTGGTCTCCTACCCAAAAAGAATGCGGCGATGTTTTATCCAAAAAGGCGAGGAAATACATAAACCCACAGCAGCTGTTGTTAGCACTCAGAGGGGGTAGGAGCCAACAAAGTAATCCTTTCAAAGCATATGTATACTTCAAATGGACACGGAGACTTTGTAGATTACGTTATAATCCAAATCACCGCCTCTACAGCGCCAATAAACCTGGATATCTATGATGTAACGAAAACATGCTGAAAGCTGCATCTCAGATCAAGTTGACTCATTCCATGGTAATGATCTCCTCCTGCGTGCCTTATTCGACATATTGAATGGAATGGTTCGCAGTTATTCTGGTACTAGATCGAAAAGAATAAAAAATTCACCGGTTGCTGAATCAAAAGTACTTCTCTGCATGTTTAACTGTATTCTAACTGCTATGATTAATTCCAAACCATTTATCCCATAATCACTCAAATTCCAGGAACGATCCAATTCTACCATTTAAAGAAGCTGGCGGACACGATGTAAATGAGTATTCATGATCTGCAATAAAGAAGCAACTGGTTTTCAACATTTTACTCAACTTACGAGTACAGTCCGCCATGCAGACACAAATGGAGCAAATGGAGAATTCTGGAATCGACCTCGGGACCATTTGATGCAGTAAAACAACTTAGCATGACTTTATCTAATTTTCGCCCCCACAATCAAATTTCTTTCCTGTTATGAAACTACGATAAGACTGCTGAAAAATGGAATAAATATATCACTGATCTCAATATAATACATCAATAATCTTTAAGCCAAGGGTGCTGTTCACAACAAAGTTATGTAGGAGAATTGACTTCAAGCTTTATTTTTCCCAGATATCTGTATTACATTCATGTGATGTCTGGGTTTTTTGTTAATGCGAAGACAATATTTCTATATCTCTTTATGTGCTACACAAACTGACTTTATAGCAGACTGTTCCGACTGACCCTAATGTCAGAAAGAACAACCAAACTGTAAGTCCATTATACATCAAATTATGTGTAATTTATATAATAACTTATCCATGCCTGTACAATAGGTATGTTCCTGCATGAACAGGAAGGAATATATTATTATTATTAAAACAATATTTATGCATGCCTATACAATTGGTGTACCCTACATAGCTAGGGAAAAAATGTACTTTATTATATTATCTTTACTAAATATGCTTATTAATATTATGTGTAAATTATCGAATTGATGATGCCTGTAAACTGGCGTCCCTCATGTAAAAAATGAGAATATATATTATTATTATTATTATTATGTAAAAATGATCTGCAAACATTATTGGTCCAGTATCTTTCAGTTGCCTGGTTAATAACGAATTAACTTTCTCCACGACGCAAGCAGGATTACATTTGTGGAATATACTCTTATACCAATGGAAAAGTATCAATTTGTAATACAACGTCACGATTGTAACTTAAAACATAACTGATCGTATCTGTCAAAATAGCTTTCTTATTACCCAATTTCGATATAAATCAAAAATAAGATTCGGATTTGTACACACCCAAGTTATATTGTGGAATTACTTCAAGCTTTATTTTTTCCCAAGTATTTTTTATCCATCCAAAACTTACTTGGGTTTTATTGTTCACGCGAAGTCAATATTCCTATATTTCATGATGTGTTCCATTGAATGACTACCTATATTGTGGAATTAGTTTGTAGCGGTAAATAATTCCCCAAAATTATTTACCACAGCAATCACTCATTGGATACTGACCACCTCTGTTTAAGTCGACTTGTTTAGCTGAAGGCTTCCGGCCAAGCATCCCCGCCATTTGGTACCCCGTCGTGTCACGTGCACGATCACTAGCTAGCTAAGCGTTCGTCTGACGGCTAGTTTTGGTCCCGAAATATATCACGAAGTTTGGACGATCAATTATTGGGTTTTGCTTTGTTGTTCGTACGCGAGAACTAATAAATTAGAGGCGGTGTAAGATAATTCCGTCAAACCCCCTTTAAATTCAAGCTGTATTTTTTCCCAAGTATTTTTAATCCATCCAAAACATACTTGGGTTTTATTGTTAATGCGAAGACAATATTCCTATATTTCAGGATGTGGTCTGTCAGACACGTCTCATAAACCGTCAATGCCCAGCTCTTGCTACGCTCGGGCCCACGCTGTTCCTTGCAGTCTTTCAGAAACGTTTAATAGTAACGGACGCGAAAACCAAAACACCGATTGGCCGCTTGAGATTTCTTTATTGTAACAGCAACATATAAAAAATATTTCTATTAAGGTCTGTGAACAAATATTAAAATAATAAATCACGAGATTACTTCTGATGGTTTGCTACTGACTTCTTTCTGAACAGCGACCGATGAGACGATGACTGTCGTATTGATGCCTCCGCGAAAATTGGGGAAGTTGATTTTGAGCAAACAACCAAGAATTGATCGTTCAATCTTCAACTCCATTGACACTCCCCGGCAAAAAAGGGGATCCAACCCTTTTTTCCTTCACGACCAGTGCACGTCGACTTGGATGCCATTGCGAGAACCTGGGTCACACGGACAGAGCTGAAATGGAAAACAAACAGAAAAGCCAACACACCACTAGCATACCCACAGCACAATCTCACACATCAATGACGACCTGCGCCTCCAGACAGAGACCTCCTCTTGACATCTTGCAACACAATCGCCACTTGCTAGAATGACGCTTGCGGAATGCAACGTGACCATAGCAGCACCTCACGATACTCTACGCACATCCTCTTATCTACTCACTACCAATTACCACTGCAATCGCTTGTCACTCATTCTGCCTCAGTTCTAGTAGCGATGACGTATGCGAGCCTCAGTCGTTTACACTCTTTCTCCCCGGCCTGTAGGACCACAGCTAATAATTATCTCCGTGTGCATTTCATTCTCAGCAATAGCCTAGCCTCCCCGGCGTATACGACCCATCTGCTGTCCTTAACATCAATCAATTCATTCATGGATGTAGAAGACTCGAAACAACTTCAGAAATAATCACGACGAAAATTTTAACAAAATTACGCAATAACAGGATACGAAAACAACGAGTAAACACAATGAATCCAGCAAACACCAATTGATATGACACATCACACATATATACAAACTGTACACAAAAAATCGCGGTTCACATCTTGATGGAATTCCTTTGAAGAATCGCAGGACTTACAGTAGTACGCCTACAACCCTTCTCAGGTTGACGCCCTAGGTTGGAAAATCGTTGCAGAGTTCATTTGCTAACTTCCTTCTATCAGCTATATCCTCAAATCTGAAGGGTAATACGCTCATGTCATTGTATCGTAGAATACAGATGACGAACAAACACGCGAGGTATCTGGTCAACCAAGTGTAGAAACAGAGTAATTTACACCAAAGATAATAACATTCAAATAGTAACTTGAAACTAGAAATGCCTTTATCCGTGCACGTCAATTTAACAATTACTCTCTCGTTTACACTTGGCTTATCCTCACTAAACTGACCATTGATATTCGTCCTTCCAAACGAACTGATACTAGCATAGTCATTGCACAAGATACTTGAGATGATGGGTGTCCGTTTCATTGTGGATGACAACACCAACGACGACTGATTGATATCAGTTGATGAAGTTAGCGGTGGATCAAAAGCTGTTTTTGCTCGACTTTCAGAAATTTGTCTACCTGCAAGATCACCACCACTGGTGTCTTTATACTATCAGCTCAGGCATAGCACTGGCATTTGATGATAGGTGGGCTACATGCTGATCAATCACACTGACGGTCTCACAATTATGCGTGCCTTCTGCAACTGAATCTGCATTTATTTCTACTTCACGTTCAAGTTGTACAGAACCTTTGTTCAGCTTAGCAGTAGTAGGCATATTCCTCATCTCATAATGATCAACCAATGACAACTGTGAAGTATCATGATCATTACCACGAATATTCACTTTACCGTCAACTTCATCATTTTCAAACTCTTTAATAACAGAAGTAGACAATTTTGGTTCCTCCTCGCAAATCCTAAAAGGTTTTATAACTTCACTCTGACTAGTAATACCTTGTAAACTTGTAGGGTCAGAACTGCACTCTGAATCAGCAACTCTATTCTGTGACACTCTATTCAACAATGGCTTACCAGTTGCAACTACAGACTTCCTGACCACACCGTTATCGTCACACAATTCGGAGTCAGGCCTGGAGTTTACATTTAGCTTATCACTGAACTTGCTCACTGGTTCACAGTTCACCCTTGTACGTACTTCTTGGAAACGTGTGAAACACAACCGTGTTTGTCTTGCATCTTGTAACCTATCAGCTGAGGATGTACTACGAAACCTGTTACACTCACTAGGTCTATATGCATTACTAGACATCATGGAGCTTTCTCGATAACCACCTCTATAAGGCCTACTCGTCATCAATGATTGCATTTTGATCTCAGACTGCTCTATTCTAGGGGTGAGATGTAATAGACTGGCGAACTTGCTCATAGATTGATTGACACTATCTTTTACTAGTTTCAGGATATCATCAAACTTTGGCTCGATACCCTCATCCTCCATACGGGAGCTCATCTTCACCCACTTCCTTTGCAGTCGAGTAGGTAGGCGTCTTACTACTACTTCTAGTATAAAACTCGAGTTGAGGTCACTCGTGCGATTCATCGAAATCATTCCATTCTTGTAAATTAGCAAATTATCTAAAAACTCAGTGAGTGCCTGAGAGTCATCCTGTAATTGACCACCATTACCCTTAACAGCGTCGAATAATTTCCCTGCGATCATCGAAGGTCTTCCAAACCTTTTACGTAGTACACTCATAGCCTCGTAGTAGCCCTCTTTTGGCTTCATAAACTTACAGCACTGTATAGCTCTTGAAGCAACTCCAGTGCAATACCTCATCAAATAGATCAATTTCAATTCATCACTTAATAAAACACTACTCAGCATGATCTCAAACTCCTTTACAAACTGTAAATAATCGGCCGGGTTTCCATCAAAACATCGTGGTTCAAATTTAGGGAGTTTGATGTTCCTATTATCCCTGAACGGTGAAACAGTAACATCAACCATGTCATGCTTAACATCAGACACATCGTTACAATTAACAGACAAGTCACCATGACTTGCTTTCCTGTTTGCATCCAAGACACTCTGTCCCTTCTTTGACCCAGGCATTGTTGAACTTGACCCAATTCCAAAAACGTTCCAGATATTGCTTGTTCAAAGAGGACTTGACCGGCACCACGAAAGATGAACGGTGACTTTCCAAACTTTCACCAACTGTCTAAATCCGCCACAGTCTGTTTCTATCTTCAGAAACTGTTAGTCACGTCTCATAAACCGTCAAATTAGAGGCGGTGTAAGATAATTCCGTCAAACCCCCTTTAAATTCAAGCTGTATTTTTTCCCAAGTATTTTTAATCCATCCAAAACATACTTGGGTTTTATTGTTAATGCGAAGACAATATTCCTATATTTCAGGATGTGGTCTGTCAGACACGTCTCATAAACCGTCAATGCCCAGCTCTTGCTACGCTCGGGCCCACGCTGTTCCTTGCAGTCTTTCAGAAACGTTTAATAGTAACGGACGCGAAAACCAAAACACCGATTGGCCGCTTGAGATTTCTTTATTGTAACAGCAACATATAAAAAATATTTCTATTAAGGTCTGTGAACAAATATTAAAATAATAAATCACGAGATTACTTCTGATGGTTTGCTACTGACTTCTTTCTGAACAGCGACCGATGAGACGATGACTGTCGTATTGATGCCTCCGCGAAAATTGGGGAAGTTGATTTTGAGCAAACAACCAAGAATTGATCGTTCAATCTTCAACTCCATTGACATGGTCCATTGAATGACTGGTTATCATATTGTTCCCACAAACCAAATACAAAAGCTTCAGCAACCATGTAATTAACCATAAACCGAATTTATGGAATTCAGGTAATGCTTATCCATGCCTGTGCATTTGGTGTGTCCTACACAGGCAGGAAAAAATATGTTTTTTATTAAAACATTATTATTGAGTATGATTGCTAATCGTATATGTAATTTGTCATATCTAATTTATCATATTGATGATGCCTGTAAACTGGCATTCCCCATGCACAAAATGAGAATATACTATTATTATTATTAATGATTCACCTTAGCACCTTTACTTTTCTAAAACAGCTTTCAATCCCTTGTAAACGTTGTACCTACCTCAATATTGGTTGGTTATCGTATGCCGACAACCACGGGATGAAAACGAAACGAAGTCGATTTTCCCGCTCAACCTGGGGGACAAACGTACAATTCAATACTATACAGCCTAGTTCAGACAATGAGTGTATTTATATGTATATCAAATATTAAACTGTCGAAAAATTATTAACTTGTAGACAATCTACGATCTGAGACTATATCATACTTGATTGTGACTGTAAAAATGGCATGCATTTTCATGTAAATTTGTAAAACATTTATATGAAATACATTATTATTATAAAAAAGACAGCCTCAAATGTAAAGTGTAATTGAAAAAATACGGCATATCAATTTCACGTGGGGATTATAAACGATTGCGTTAATTTTGGAAGATGAGTAGCATTTTCTGTACAGGTGCTGGCGTGATAGATAAGAGATACAGTATGAGGCAAAATTACAAATGATTCGTAAAGTGTTTGAATGTCTATAAATCTTCAAATTCACCAGTGAGTACACCATACTCTGACATATCCAGTTGTATATGAGACCGACTTTGATCTTGTCAGCAGATTTTATGTTATATGTGGTTCCGTTATTCACCAGGTGAGCTAGCAATATCCCGAGTAAGTAGAGGATAGCAGCGCTGTATCAGTGCGTTTGTTGAAGGCAGCACCTTTGAAAAGAGAAGAAGAAGACACAAAAAAAACCGCCAGAGAGGTGCATAAGTATATAATATGTATTAATAATTCAAAATATAAGAAACATGGGGTTCAAAATTATTTTATGTTTTTTCAAGAAATTTTATTTCCTCGATAGGTTTTAGTAATTCTACAGTCTCTTTTGCGAACAACTAGTTTAAGTGAAAAGAAGGTGATACTTTTACCTACTTATGTAGGTTGAAAAAGAGCTAAGCACAAAAGTGAAAGTGCGTGAACTATGTAAAAGAAGTTCCTGGGTGGAAAGCCGATAAAAGTCGACACTTGTTTGGAGATATGTTCAGAAAATGATAAGTCATGTGAGTATTTCAGTCCTAGATCCAATACAGATTCCAGTCGTAAGAGTGCATGGCCTTGAATTGTCAGGTCAAGTTCTAAATTGTTGCAACCTATGCAGAGCCAGCCACATTTGTCGACATTAAACTGGAGTTGCCAGGTGTCACACCATCTATCCATTTTTTCTAATTCTTGCTGTATGGCGTTTAATGTTATTCCGAGATCTGTGTTCCTGCATTTATAGGTCACTTTTAAGTCATCTGCATATAGTATTGGTTTACCAACACTAAAGCATTCACAGATACTGTTTATATATATTATGAATAGGAGTGGGCCTAATACACTTCCCTGGATTACACCATTACTTACTAGTCTAGGCCTTGACATTATCGAGCCAACTTTCGTTATCTGACTTCGGCCACAGAGAAATGATTTTATCCAGCTCAGGAGGGGGTCACATATCCCTAGTGAGCATAACCTGCTGACTAGCAGATTATAGGGGACTCTATCGAAGGTTTTTGTTATATGGAAATATGGCACAATTACTAGTTGTCTGTTGTCCCTGCTTCGTGTAACTTCGTTGAAATAGTCTATGTGACAGGTCACAAATGATCTCTTTATGAGGAATCCGTGTTGTGATGGATTGATAAGTTCATGTTCTAGTAAGTTGTCTGACACTTGGTCTTTAACAACTTTCTCGATTATTCGTGATATTACCGGTGTTATATTAATAGGTCTATAGTTGGATGCACTGGTTTTGGCCACAGATTCGTGCTTAGGTAATATGTATGTGGTTTTCCACATTCCATCTCGCCAGATTACTGGCTTGCTAGGCTACTAGCTTTCTAGTTTTCTAGCCGGTCCAAAGCCCGGATAAAGAGGGAGGGTTGGAGCGTGGTGCTAGCAACTCTACCCCCGTATAACAACCAGATCGCTACAGAAACTTCAACGAATAAATATATTAAAAATTCTAAAAACGTAAACAATAACCTCATTTTTTGCTGGAATCGGAGAAGCGAAATGACGAAGGCTGGTGAAAGCCTTCGGGAAGCCAGTCAGCCGATGTGCCTTCTTTCGATGAAAGCAAAAGTAGGGATGGGTACCTGGAATGTTCGTACAATGTACGAAACTAGAAAGGCTGTCCAGATAGCCGCAGAAATGATAAGATATAGAGAAAAATCTTGGGAATCTGCGAGAGCAGATGGAACGGATGTGGAAGGTGCCAACTATCAACTAGAGAGACAACAATCTATTCCAGTCACCCAGAGGACAATCACGAGCACACCGAGGGAGTGGCCATCATGATGTCACCAACAGCAGCCAAAGCTCCCATCCAATGGGAACCGATCTCCTCCAGGATAATCACAGCCAGGTCCGACTCAAAAGGAAGGAAAGTTACAGTTATTCAATGCTATGTGCCTGCAAACGTCTCAGAACAAGAGAAGAAGGAGGCATTTTACAAACAACTACAAGCAATAATAGACAACGTCCCGGATGGCGATATCAAAATCCTGATGGGCGACGTGAATGCGAAGCTGGGACGAGACAACACAGGAAGAGAACTCACCATGGGTTGAGAGGCCCCTGGTGAAATGAACGACAATGGTGAACTCTTCTCAGACTTCTGCGTCTTCAATGATTTGGTGATTGGTGGCAGCGTTTCCAAACACAAGGA
Source organism: Trichobilharzia regenti (assembly GCA_944472135.2). Lineage (NCBI taxonomy): Eukaryota > Metazoa > Platyhelminthes > Trematoda > Strigeidida > Schistosomatidae > Trichobilharzia > Trichobilharzia regenti. The sequence continues at coordinate 152,295,749 of OX235270.1, forward strand.
TATAAGCAAGACGACATGGATTTCACCAGATGGAAACGCCAAAAGCCAGATAGACTTCATTTAAATCTCAAGAAAGTGGAGACGGAGCCTACTGGATACAAGGTCGAGAAGAGGAGCAGATGTGGGTTCAGACCACCGTAAGTGTTGGTGCTAGACTTAAAATAGACCTCGATATCACCACACTTACTAAAATCTTCACCGTCTTATAGCCTTACCAGTACTCTACCTAACGTGTAAGTACTGATTAACGCAATCAAAGTTTAAAGTCTAAAAATGGAAAGAATTCTTAGTATGAGTTGTACTTAATGTAACTGAATAACAGATTTAATAAATAAAGTGACTGTACAACTTATCTGCTGACTCGACTGGAGGTAGGCTCGAAGAGTGCGCTGTATGAAAGCACAACGAGGGAGCGATCCAAGTGCACCAGGGAAGTCACGGACCAAAAAATCCAGAAGTGCCAAAAGTAGTGTGAGTGAGTTTAAACAAAAGTTCAAGGGTAGAATGTGCACTACAGTTTATCCCCCCTTAGAAGGTTGGTGGGAAACCAGCAAGCTTCGATATACAAAAGTAGGACGGCTTGGTACGATAGCAATGAGTGAATGCGAAGGTTTGAAGATAGTAATAGTAAAAAAATAAGAAATTTTATCGAAGGGAAAGAAAGTAAAAGAAACGAAAAGAAATTAAGGTAAGTTGGAAGTGGTATGTACATGATTAATGAAGTAAGACGGAATATAAGAAGAAATGACCCTGGTGCCCTGTGTGGTTGTAAGCTTCTGCTGTTTGGTGTTGTTTTTTTATCCTTAATTTTTTTCTTTTTTCTTATCTTTAATTTTTTTCTTTTTTTTATCTCTTATATTTTTATTAATTAATTTTTTCAGTATTTTTTCATTGTATTGATATTTATCGATTCATTTTTTTTAATTCCTCGCTATTACGAGCTTACTTATGCGAAGGTCTGATGGTATACCTCCGCCGCCGAGGCTGTCGTAGCAAGAAGGTGACTCATTATGTCTAATTTTCATTTCAGACTAATGCTCTCTTCCTCCGCTTCAGCAGAACCTAGCAGTCATGTTAAAGGCAATCATTATACCAGCGTATGATAAGGAGCAGGGTAGAAATAACAGAAGAGAATGGGAGAAGAGGTTAAGATTTCAAAATCGGCGTAAAGGTACCAAAAAAGCTTGTGCGGAATCAATGCGAGGAAAACTGGCGTAACTTGGAAGGAGTACGTCAGAATGAGATAAAACAAAAGAAGCTTCTAACCTGTGAAAACTTATAAAAATACAGAGAAGTTTGTACATAACCAATAGCTATGAGTAGTTACCATTACAAAAATTTTTCTGTTTATATTGCGAAGTACATAACTGAGATGATGCATACTGTTTACAAGTACGGTTCACAAAATAAATGAACTGCAGGAGGGCATAAACCCGAAGGAATATAGTACAGCCTGCGAAAAATAAATTGAGCGGATTATTATGTTTTAATAAATAATTTTATAGACTTCATTTTTAATTTTCCAAAAAATCTTTTTATTTTCTTTTTTTTTACTATTTAATTTTTTTAGTAATTTTTTTAATAATAATTTTTTTGGGAGAAATTGTGCAGTGAAAAGTAATATACTGTTCGTAATTCCTCAATTGGCGTGGGTTACAAGATGACATGAGAAGCCAACCGGTCTAGCGAGTAGCTTGAGATGAAATAGATGAAAAATTAGGGTAGAAAACTGCTGCTGATCCTCTGTAACGAGAGAAAAAGATTAAAAGGATTAGTGGGGGTTGTAATAGCTTTCGTATGGCGTCGTGACGCACGAAAACGTGCGTACAGTCATCAAGTTGCCGATCAACCTGAACCTTTCGGTTCTGAGTGCGTGTGGAAACCGGTCGGATTCGCTGCATAAAACTTTTAAGTTGCTGAGTGTAACAGGTGGTATCGGGAAAATTTGGCTCGGAAACTTCAGGAGCGATTAGCTCGCCTGGTAAACACAGGGTGGTACCGTACACCAATTTAGCTGGCGAGCACTGCAGATCCCCTTCAAGCTTAGCACGGATGCTAAGCAGGACCAGTCCCAGCGAATCTGTCCACTTACTGTTGTCTACTGATATCAACGAGGCTTTCAGTTGACGGTGAAAACGTTCTACTAGCCCATTTGCCGCAGGATGATACGCGGTTGTGCGAATGCGTTTGCATCCCAGCATCTCTAACAATTCTTTGAAGCTTGTGGATTCGAGTTGTTGTCCGCGGTCGGTAGTGACAGTTGCGGGACATCCAAAATGGGCAACCCAGCCTTCCATGAAGGCACGACAGATGGTTTGAGCCGTTACATCTTGTATCGGAATGGCTTCCGGTCAACGTGTGAAACGATCCACACATGTGAGTAAATACGAGCAGCCGTTATACGGGGGCAGGGGCCCTACTATGTTCAGGCGTATATGATGGAACCGAGCGTCTGGGGTCGCAAACGTCCCTAACGGCGTAATGTTGTGCTTGGTGACTTTAGCACGTTTGCATTGCAGACAAGCACGTGTCCACTGACACACGTCACGGTTCATACCGAGCCACGCGAATCTCGCCGATATCAACTTGTCCGTTGCTCGTATGCCAGGATGGGAGAGGTTGTGGAGGGACTCAAACACGGTGCGGCGTAAAGACGTGGGGACAATCGGTCGAGGAGTACCCGTTGACATATCGCAAAGTATAGTTGTTTCACTGTTTAGCAAGGGGACGCGTTCTATCTTCAGTGAGGTTTTATTTGACAGGTGTTCTAAGTTCAAATACTTCAGTTGGAGTTCGGCCATTTTATGAAGATATAATAATAATAATTGCTTTATTCCAAAAACAGTACTCATGATACAGCAAGGAATTTTCAGCATTCAGTACAATATTGCATCTAATTTACCCAAAAACGACAAAAAAAATTAAAAATACACAATACATAATAGTAATAAAACGATTGTTGTAGCAGCTACGTAGCAAAATACTGTGTGCCATACGGAGAAAAATATGTATAAAGTACAAAATTGTAGTAATAATAGTAATACCAACTAATATAAAATAGCAGAGTAACGATTTAAACGATAGAAAGTGTAACACCATAAAATACAGAAAGATGAACGATAAAAGGGTCGATTCACTGTGCTAATTACATAGTAACTTGTAAGTTTCACGTCTAACAGAGTCTTCGTCACATAAAGTACGCGCTAAATAGGGTATTGTAGAATTTCTATACTTAGTAGTACGAGCATATATCTTTTTATATTGACTTCTCGTCCTACCTGATGAGATACAAGGGGACAGGTGTGAATAAAGGGGGTGCAGAGGGTCTGACATTATAGCCTTTGCCCATTTCGTACAGGAATTTATATGCCTCTCGACTATAGTATTAGCGAGCTCATGCAGTGGCAGACCACAAGCTCTACTCACAGCATTTAATACTCTTCGTAATATGATATAATCTTTTTTGAGCAGCCCAGGAAAGATTAATGGAGAGCAGTAGAGTACAATAGGTAAAATACAGGAGTTTAAAAATTGCAAAACTAAAGGTTGGTTGATACCTGATTGTCTTAACTTTTTAATGTAGAAGGTAAGACGAAACATTTTCTTAGAGATAGATAAGATATGGGATGACCATGAAAGGTCAGAGGAAAAAACTAATCCAAGGTATATAATGCTTGATTTGGTTTCAATTTCCGTGCCATCTATGCTACAGGGATCATGAGAACTAACTAGTTCAAGTAAGTCACGTCGATGCTTGAAAGTAAAGTCAAGCGCCTGACATTTGGAAGGATTTAATATAAGACCATTTGACTTGGACCAGTTGTTGATGTCCAACAGAAAGCTATTAAGTTTGGAGCTGTCAGACTCGGAAGTGATAGGCAGTGATACAGTCAGATCATCTGCATATTTGACAAAGTTAGTTTCGTTTGAATGAGGCAGGTCATGTAGGAAGAAAGAAAAAAGAAAAGGAGAGAGGACAGCACCTTGTGGAACACCGGATTTTGTAAGCGAGGTAGAAGAAGATTTGCCGTTATATACAGTATACTGCATTCTATCAGAAAAATAGGAATGCAACCAACTCTTAGCCCAGGATCCTGTTTGTGTCAATGATAGCTTATTTAATAAAAGGCCCCTAGGTACAGAGTCAAAAGCAGATGTGTAGTCTAAGAAAGCACTACGAACATATTTAGCACCTTTGTCTAAACAAGAGACAACATTGTGATATAAGACAACCGCAGCATCCAAGGTACTTCTACCATGTTTGTATGCAAATTGTTTAGGATCATTAAAAGGTTTCAAAGCGGGTTCAAGACGAAGTAAAAGTAATTTTTCCATCAATTTTAAAAAGGGGGAAGTAATTGCAATAGGCCGAAATTTAATATCAGAACCAGAAGATGGTTTTGGTATAGGGATAATTTTAATGTTTTTCCATGCAAAAGGTAGAACGTTACCGGAAAAAGAGGCATTAAAAATGTTAGTAAGAGGATAACACAAAATATCAGCACAATTCCTGAGGACAATGGCAGGTATGCCGTCAGGACCAAGGCTTTGAGAAGGCTTAAGAGACCGGAGACATTTAAGCACATCAAGGGTATTAAAACCACTAAAGTTATTGTCAATATGATTTGTATCATTTGGAAGGGTATCAACAGAAGAGCGTATGAAAGATTTATTAAGAGTGTCAACATTAAGAGATGGAACAGAAATACATCGCTTACCGTTAGTAATTTCTTTGAAAAGTTTCCATAAATTAGAAGGGGTTTTACATGACAAAAATCTTTGATTATATAAAACACTTAGTCTTTTTATTTCCAGTTTTATCAGCATGTTTAACTTTTTTACACCAGGCTTATCATTAGTTTTGAACAACAGTTCTTTATTTCTACGTAGCTTTTTGAGATATGGCGAAGATAAGCGATCAAATCGGATGAATAATGTTTCTTTAGGACAACATATTTCGAAACAGAATTTAAGATAATCGGTAGTGTTTGTGATTGTTTCATCTAATGTTTGTTCTGTAAATAAGTCCCAGTTAGTGTCTTTCAACATGCATCTGAGCTTGTCTAGGTTGTCTTTTGAGTAGCATCTCCGTTGAACTTTACTGTAGAGGTGAGAGAGGACACCTTTGTGTGATTTGGAATATATTTTAGGCAGCACACGTATGATGCAGTGGTCAGAATTAAGTAGAGGAGCACGTTTGCGAGCTTCATATATACCAACATCATTGATAAATACCAGGTCCAGTGTTTTACCAAGACGGGTGGCAAAGTTGACAATATTGTCATGACCAAGTGATATAAGGAAGGAGCAATCGCTAGCATTGAAGTCGCCAGTTACTATTGATAAAGAGTTCTCGAAACAAGCTGCAGCAAAAGCGGTGAATTCATCGGCGAACATAGATAAATCCAATATGGTACAGCCAGGAGAGACATAAACATTAGAAATATAAATGAATTTGTATTTTGAAATGTGTTTCGGGCGACATCTCACAGTGATGCAATCAATGAAGTCATTCGAGAATTTGAAACAAACTTTGTTTGAAATGGACCATTTTGAGTGAATAAAAGTTGCAACACCTCCACCACACTTTTTCTTGGAACAAACACGGTCTTGTCGAAAAACATTGAAATTGTTTAGAGACACAATATTGTCATCGTATGAGTCATGGAGCCAGGTTTCTTGCAGAGTGACAATACCAGTATTGTGGTAGGTACTAGAAGACAACAGAGACTGAAAATCCAGAATTTTATTAGGCAGGGACCGGCAGTTGGTACTAATGATAACTGGAACAGTGGTGTGATGTATGGGTGTAGATTTTAAGGCACGCTGCCAACCTCCATGGTGCTTTTTCTTGAGTTTATTGCAAATATGAAAGTTTTTGGGTTTAAAACGTTTTATAAAATCCCGGGAGTAGATAATACGATTAGAATGCATAATGTGATATGTAAATACCAATAAAATACGAGTAAATAGATGCAAAATGTACATGGAATGTGGTAGCCCAAAAATATTCAAACAGGCCGCCAAAGTCATTCGATGTTCAGGATCGATGGTTCGTGGTACCGTCGTAGCACATAGGCGAGACAAAGCATCTGCTACCGCGTTATCCGCTCCAGAAACGTGCTGGATATCGGAAGTGAACTGGGAAATATAGTCTAAATGGCGTGATTCTTGCGGTGAATACCGGTCTGAAGTAGTGTGGAGGGCGTACGTCAATGGTTTATGGTCGGTAAATACCGCAAATCGCTGGCCTCCCACAAAGTGACGAAAGTGCATGACAGCAGCATAGACAGCGAGAAGTTCCCTACCAAAGGTGCTGTATCGAGATTCGCATGCGGCAAGTTTACGTGAAAAGAAAGCAATCGGTAGCCATGAATTGGACATACGCTGTTGTAGGACGGCTCCGACCGCAGTGTTAGAGGCATCTACGGAAATGGTGATTGGGAGTTGGACATCTAGATGGACCAACACTGTGGCATCAGCAATAGCTTTCTTGATAGCTGCGAAAGCTGTCAAGTCTTCCTTAGTAAACACCAAAGACTCGCATTTCCCTTTAAGCATATCAGTCAAGGGGGTCAAGATGTGGGCGCACTGTAAGAAAAAGCGACGGTAGTAACTAACCATCCCGAGAAAAGTGCGTAGTCTCTTGGGAGAAGTGGGTAGAGGGGAGTTTTGAATAGCTTCTACCCGGTCAGGTAACGGATAAATTCCATCTTTGTCTATCCTATGTCCCAAAAAATTCAAGGAAGTGACTCCAATCTGATACTTCGGCAAGTTGAGTGTGAGGGAGTGTGTTGCAAGTCTTCGGAAAACTGTCTGCAAATGAAGTTGATGAGTGGCTTCATCTGGACTAGCTACCTAAATATCGTCCAGATAGGCAAAGGCGAAATCAAGCCCACGCAAAACGTCATGGATAAAACGCTGGAAGGTTTGAGCAGCGTTCCGTAAGCCGAAAGGCATTCGAAGAAATTCGAACAGGCCAAACGGCGTAATCACGGCCGTCTTGGGTATATCCACGGGGTTGACAGGAATCTGGTAGTAAGCCCGTGTAAGGTCCAGTTTGCTGAATACTCGAGCTCCCTTGAGTGAGGCGGTCAAATCGTGTATGTGAGGGACAAGGTAGCGATCGGGAACAGTTTGTGCGTTTAGTCTGCAGTATTCGCCACAAGGACGCCAATCTAAACCGTTATTCTTAGGTACCAGGTGCAACGGTGAGGACCACGGGCTGCTGGATGGCCTAATAATCCCAAATTCTAGCATATGCTCGAACTCCGCTTTAACAACCTTTAGTTTTTCTGGGGATAGTCGTCCCGGCTTTGCGAAAACTGGCGGACCAGTAATGACAATATGGTGTGTGACATTGGAAGTCGCACATGGCAGGCCGCTGCTAGGTTTGAACGAATCTGAAAAAGATTGAAGTATATGAGAATAAAGACCGGTACTAGTGGGTTTGGCATATACAGGGCTAGGGGCTGAGCACTTGGTGGCGATACCGTTAATCGAGGGGTTGGTGGCTGAATCTATTAACCTGTGCTTACCTGTATCTACGAGTAGTTGGTAATGCTGCAATAGATCCATGCCAATTATACCTGTGGTAACGTCTGCCACCAGGAAGACCCAACGAAATGAACGACGCAAACCTATGTTAAGGTCTATAAAGCGCCTGCCGAACGTAGCAATTGGCGAACCATTTGCGGCTCGTAGTTGAAGAGCCATTGGCCACCTGCGCTCCTCTACTGTGGGTGGGATTACACTGACCTCCGCTCCGGTATCAATTAGGAAGCGTATCCCCGTGTTACGGTCGGTAACATAGAAGAGGCGACATGAGAGTGGTTCGCCAGCGACGTTAGTCGACAGTACGTGCTGGCCTGCTAGTTTTCCAATTGTTGAACATCGAAGGTGCACGGGCGAGTGCACTTTTGCTCCGTAACCTCGATGATACCAGCACACTCTGGGCTGGTTACTTCGGGACTGTCGGCGCTTGCTGCTAGCACGTGACAAGGGTCTACTACTACGCGAACTCGAGCGACTGCGTGCGCGACTCCTGGAGTTCACCTCCTGTCGTATACTACAGATCTCCTCGAATAGCTTGACTATATGGGCCCCCGCGTCGAAGCTTGATGACCCCTGTCAGAAGAATCTTTAGTCTGAGCGAAAGCAGCGGTTACTGTTGCGAAAACGCCAATTTTAGGATTGATGGCCTCTACCGCCCTATCAGCTGCCTCGACTATCTCTTGTAAGGGGTACTTGTAGATCGGGGAAAGGATACCATGAACTGCCTGAGGTAATCTTGGAAGCCAAAGTTGTTTCAGAAAGACCTCGTCAATTTTAAAGTCCGCCACTAACTCCTTCATCTGCCTCAAAATTTTGAGGGCTTAAGGTCACCTAACTGAACATCTCGGAAAAGTTCCTGCACTTTATGTTGGTCGGTAAGTGCGACTCGTTGAAGTAACGCATGTTTGAGCCGCTCGTACCAATCCGGAGACGGATCTGCAAGAACGTCAGACACCTCGTCCATGACGTTTGCAGGCAGGCTCACAATCACGTGGTTTACATTGGTCTCTTGTGAGTGTATGTGTCTAATGGCAAACTGCGCCTGTATATGATTGAACCATGCAGCTGGACGATGTGTCCAGAAGGCGGGGAGTTGCAGCGTTATAGCCATCTCTGATGCAGAACCGATGTTAGCCATCTGGCACACAAGACAAAATATTAACAAGGTGATAAAAACCAATATAAGTACAGACAGAACAAATCAAATCTTTACAACCGAACGTGAGAGAAAAAAAATTAGTCGGTGTCAAAATGTCAATGGGATGATAATTAACGAAGCAAAATAATATATATAATTAAAGGTGGAAATGGTTACAACACGTGGATTGCATAATGCATAATTTTGGAAAAATGAAGAGCAATTAAGGAATAAGCGTCTGCACAGGTTGATTACGTAACAGATTGTTAAAGAAAATAAAACAATTTGGACAATGATAATTTGTAACTAAAGTTTAAGTGGTCATAAGAATAAAATAATTTTTACAAGGATAACACGTAATTAAAGATGAAGTAGTCAGAAAAATAAAATAATTTGGACAATTATAGTTTTTAAAAAGAAAAATTATTCTAGGTGGAGGGTGGTGGAGTAGTCCGGTTTATACAGTCATGTAACGATGGCCAAGGTAAGGAAAGTGGCTGTACAAATTTCTTCTGAACACACAAGTTTGGCTTCTTCAGGTGGATTCCTATTGCTTCAGCTGTATGTAGAAGACGAACTCGTAAAGCAAAATTAAGATTAGTAGGAATGCGATAAATAATTTTAAATGCAGTATTAACATCAATCTTATGCTCACTATCTACAAGGTGGGCTAAAATAGAGCTACGAATGGATTTTGTTTGTCCCTTGCTTAACCATGCCGGATGATGTTCGGAAATACGATGATGAACCTGCCTAATTGCAGCTGCGGAGCCAGCTACATCGGGCGAACAATTAGGCAGGTTCATCATCGTATTTCCGAACATCATCCGGCATGGTTAAGCAAGGGACAAACAAAATCCATTCGTAGCTCTATTTTAGCCCACCTTGTAGATAGTGAGCATAAGATTGATGTTAATACTGCATTTAAAATTATTTATCGCATTCCTACTAATCTTAATTTTGCTTTACGAGTTCGTCTTCTACATACAGCTGAAGCAATAGGAATCCACCTGAAGAAGCCAAACTTGTGTGTTCAGAAGAAATTTGTACAGCCACTTTCCTTACCTTGGCCATCGTTACATGACTGTATAAACCGGACTACTCCACCACCCTCCACCTAGAATAATTTTTCTTTTTAAAAACTATAATTGTCCAAATTATTTTATTTTTCTGACTACTTCATCTTTAATTACGTGTTATCCTTGTAAAAATTATTTTATTCTTATGACCACTTAAACTTTAGTTACAAATTATCATTGTCCAAATTGTTTTATTTTCTTTAACAATCTGTTACGTAATCAACCTGTGCAGACGCTTATTCCTTAATTGCTCTTCATTTTTCCAAAATTATGCATTATGCAATCCACGTGTTGTAACCATTTCCACCTTTAATTATATATATTATTTTGCTTCGTTAATTATCATCCCATTGACATTTTGATACCGACTAATTATTGTTAACAAACATATCGCCACTTGATTGGTAAATTGTTGTGTATTGTAATTAAAATGCTATATATATTAGAGTAGAAAAAAATTGACATAATAGACGGTATGTAAAAAGAATTATTAACACGTTAAGCTACTAACGCGGAAAACGGTGAAAACGGGCTCACCACTTGTAAGTGTTGGTGCTAGACTTAAAATAGACCTCGATATCACCACACTTACTAAAATCTTCACCGTCTTATAGCCTTACCAGTACTCTACCTAACGTGTAAGTACTGATTAACGCAATCAAAGTTTAAAGTCTAAAAATGGAAAGAATTCTTAGTATGAGTTGTACTTAATGTAACTGAATAACAGATTTAATAAATAAAGTGACTGTACAACTTATCTGCTGACTCGACTGGAGGTAGGCTCGAAGAGTGCGCTGTATGAAAGCACAACAAGGGAGCGATCCAAGTGCACCAGGGAAGTCACGGACTAAAATGATTCAATGTAAGGGCGGACAGGAAAAATGACGCTGAGCTCAACTTACACAGCACTGGAAAAAGAAGTGAAGAACAGTGCTAGGAAGGACGAAAGACGACTCTACGACAAACTGGCCATTGAAGCTGATAAGGCAGCAGGCAAAAGGGACCTGAGGACATTATATCAGATAACCAAGTCTCCATCCGGGAAGAGACCAACACTAGCGAAACCTATATAAGACAGCCAAGGGAACCCAATTACCAAGGAAGAAAAACAGATTAAACTATGGGCGGAGCACTTCAAAGGACTCTTCGACCGACCATCACCTGCAACCCGTCCAGAAATACCAACAACAGCGCGCACACAACTGCAAGTTGACACCAATCCTCCAACGAGAGCTGAAGTCTTGAACGCAATCAAGCTTCTGAAAGCTGGAAAAGCAGCCGGACCAGATGGAATACCTCCTGAAGCACTCACTGAAAGCGGACCCAGAGACGACACCAGACATGCTGACTCCATTATTGCAAAAGGTCTGGAAGGAGAGAAAGGCGCCTACTGACTGGAGGAAAGGTTACCTCGTGAAACTACCAAAGAAGGGCGACTTACGTCTCACTCTGCAAGAACTGGCGAGGAATCATGCTCTTATCGACGCCAAGTAAAATCCTGAGTCGCATCATCCTGGAGAGATTAAAGGACGCACTGGGTACAGAACTCCGACCAGAACAAGCTCGATTCAGAAAAGGCGTATCATGTTCTGACCAAATTGCAACTCTACGCATCATCATCACGGAACAAAGCATGGAATGGTCATCATTCAAACCTCTACTTCAACTTTACAGACTTCGAGAAGGCCTTCAACTGCGTTGACCGCGAAGTAATTTGGAAACTACTCGAGTACTACGGCGTGCAGCGCCCAAATATTCATCAACCTTATTCAACAGCTGTACGACAACGGAACATGTCAAGTGATCCACAACGGAAAACTCAGCGAGGCGTTTGGAGTAAACACGGAAGTCAGAAAAGGGTGCCTTCCTATTATCAACAATGATATTCCTAATTGTGGTGGACTGGATTATGCATCAGACAGTGACTGGGAAACGAGAAGACAGGGATATCTTGGACCGACGTGAAGAACATAGCAGACCTGGATTTCGCGCGTGGATGATTTATGTTTGATGTCACACACACGAAATCGAATACTTACAAGCTAAAACCGACTTAACTTGGCGGTACCTTCGAAATCTGTGACATTTATCCACGTGTTTGCTCTGAAATTTATTTAGTACTTACTGTCATATAATTCTTGAAATTATGGTCCAAATCTCTAAAAAAACGTGTTCGTAGAAACAGAATTGTTTAAGATAGTGGCTCAAATTCGGTTATTACTGGATAACCTTCGTGTAATACAGTATCAACTACTAGCTCTCAAAATGGTTTGAGTGCAGATCTAACTCCTATGATACAGGTGAAAGATGTTCTAATAAAGTATAATTATATTTTAATAGTTTACACAGAATGATAAGTTTTGTTATTGGTAATATTTCGAGCAAAATTACTGCCCGTGTTCACACCAGGGTTGGAATTGTTTTATTCCTGTTCTGTTAGAGAACTCCGAGTTCTGTAAATTGAACCTCCTTCTCAAAGACATCCAGAGGCAAGTAAGTGAACTTCAGAAAAAATTGGATCAGTTTGATAATATGTCACTACCAATCTCAAATACCACGGAGAGCCGTTCTGATATTGGCCAGGTTAAGTCTTTACTGGATGTAACTCAAAACAAGATTTCGGATTTAGACCCAATAGCCTGTCTGTTAGAAAGGCATCCTAAAATATATCCAGACAAAATAAATAAAGCTGAAAATCTGATTGACTGCTTGGCTACGGAGGTGATGAGGCGTATAACCTCTTCTCATCAAGCTATAGTTTACAACGTCCCAGATTCTCTGCCCCTGAAAACTGTAAGACACAAAATCCTGATTTGTTGCGGCATGGCTAGTGTTCCATGTGAATGCAAACGACTTCGTAAAAAGTCTAACCAAGCTAATTGTCCCATCATTTTTCAATTCAGTAATCCCCTTGGTGTTGGTAAGTTTACTAAATATCAGGATCACTTAAGACTGAATAGCAGTTATAAGTCTATAACCGTAGCTCAGGATAAAACACCGTGTCAGCGCAGAATAATGCGTAGTAATAACCTGGTCACCTCCTCTACCTTCGATTTACCAAATAAGGATCGTGCACAGCAACAGACACCTAGTGCTGAAACTAGCATTCAGCAAACTACACAACAACCACACTTGCCAATGGAACTAGGAACTGATTTAGATACCAGTACCCCTGTAAAAAAAGCCTCATCGAAAGATGTTAAAATGACTAGAACTTCTGCAAGTTGTTCTAAGAAATTTCCCCCCAAACGTAGTAACCTCACCACGATGAACAAATTTCGCAGGGTTGAGACTAATGATGGGGAAGAATACTTTGTATTCAATAAGCCTGCTGAGAGTAAGAATGTCAACAAACCATCACTTGTTACGAAAAACTCCTCTCGAAACACAAGTATGTCTGGAGGTTTACCGCGTGCTCCACCTTATAGAAAGTCAGGCTCCAAGACTCCTAAAGTCTTGCAGCCAAAGCACCTTCCCTCACAATTCCCTTTAAGTTATAAAAACAACCCGAAGGTGTGTACCGGTATGACGAATAGCAGTTGGATGGGTAGACCTTTTGATGCTATGCTTTTTAACCGTCAACCTAGGCCCAACCTGTACTACCCTTATATCCAGGAACACATGGTAAATTTTCCAGGTGTCCCGAATCACTGGTACGACCCATGGCACCTAGGACCACCTCATTGCACACCAACTCCGATGTGCAGACACCCAGTCCGACCTCCTTTTCATTCATAAATTCTTGCGGTGCTGACGCACAAATAGATTTAGGTTATGGTGACATTTTAAGCCAGTTTGTAGTATCCCGTGACTTATTCACGATATTGCTAATTAATGCACGTTCCTTAATCAATAAGATATCTGAACTAAGGACATTATTATTAGTCGCCAAGCCTACTGTAGCTCTGATTACTGAATCATGGTGCTCATCCTCTGTACTTGATGTGCATATAGGTGTCGATGATTACACTGTACACCGTGCAAACAGAGATTGCAAGCGTGGTGGAGGATGTCTCATATATATACATAGCTCATTTGTAGTCAGTAAGGTGGAAGATGAAATAATGAATAATGTACCTGACTCACTCTGGGTTGTCTTGCATGGAGATAAGTAAAAACTTCTCATAGGCTGTGTTTATCGAGCACCAAGCGCAACAAAAGAAACTGATGCGTTATTAGCTAAACCGTTTGCACACGCCTCCTTGTTTAGTGCTAATTACAGAAAAATTGGAGGGGACTTCAATCTTCCAGAAGTCAATTGGCTAACTATATCCGGCCCCCAACGCTTCGACGAATTACTCGCCGCAATGGACTGCTATGGATGGCAAAAACACATCCAGACACATTGTCAATGGGGTTGAAGATTGAACGATCAATTCTTGGTTGTTTGCTCAAAACCAACTTCTCCAATTTTCGCGGAGGCATCAATACGACAGTCATCGTCTCATCGGTCGCTGTTCAGAAAGAAGTCAGTAGCAAACCATCAGAAGTAATCTTATGATTTATTATTGTAATATTTGTTCACAGACCTTAATAGAAATATATTTTATATGTTGGTGTTACAATAAAGAAATCTCAAGCGGCCGATCGGTGTTTTGGTTTTTCGTCCGTTATAACTAAGCGTTTCTGAAAACTTCAAGGAACAGCGTGGGCCCGAGCGTAGCGAGAGCTGGGCATTAACGGTTTATGAGACGTGATTGACAGTTTCCGACGATGAAACAGATTCTGGTGGATTCAAACTGTTGGCGAAAGTTTGGATAGTCACCAGTCATCTCTCCTGGTGCCGGTCAAGTCCTATTTGATCAAGCAATATCTGGAACGTTGTTGGAATTGGGTCAAGTTCAACAATGCCTGGGTCAAAGAAGGGACAGAGTGTCTTGGATACAAACAGGAAAGTAAGTCATGGTGACTTGTCTGTTAATTGTAACGATGTGTCTGATGTTAAGCATGACATGGTTGATGTTACTGTTTCACCGTTCAGGGATAATAGGAACATCAAACTCCCTCAATTAGAACCACGATGTTTTGATGGAAACCCGGCCGATTATTTACAGTTTGTAAAGGAGTTTGAGATCATGCTGAGTAGTTTTTTATTAAGTGATGAATTGAAATTGATCTATTTGATGAGGTATTGCACTGGAGTTGCTTCAAGAGCTATACAGTGCTGTAAGCTCATGCCCTCTAATGAGGGATACGCTGAGGCTATGAGCACATTACGTCAGAGGTTTGGAAGACCTTCGATGATTGTGAGGAACGTATACGAAGCTGTCAAAGGTAATGGCAGTCAACTTCGAGATGACTCCAACGCACTTACTGAGTTTTTAGATAATCTTATGACTTATAAGAATACCTTGATTTCGATGAATTGCATGAGTGACCTTAACTAAATTTTTATACTAGAAGTGATAGCAAGACGCCTACCTACTCGACTGCAAAGGAAGTGGGTGAAGAAAAGCTCTCGTATGGAGGATGAGGGTATCGAGTCAAAATTTGATGATATCCTGAAACTAGTAAAAGATAGTGTCAATCAATCTATGAGCGAGTTCGCCAGTCTATTACATCTCACACCTAGAATAGAGCAGTCTGAGATCAAAATGCAATCATTGATGACGAGTAGGCCCCAGAGAGGTGGATATCGAGAAGGCTCCATGATGTCTAGCAATGCATATAGATATAGTGAGTGTTACAGGTTTCGTAGTACATCCTCAACAGATATGTTACAAGATGCAAGACAAACACGGTTGTGTTTTACACGTTTTCAAGAGGTGCATACAGAAGTGAACTGCGAATCAGTGAGCAAGTTCAGTGATAAGCTAAATGTAAACTCCAGACCTGACTCCGAATTGTGTGACGATAACGGTGTGGTCAGGAAGTCTGTAGTTACAAGTGGTAAGCCATTGTTAAAAAAAAAAAAAAAGAATAGAGTTGCTGCTTCAGAGTCCAGTTCTGACCCTAGAAGTTTACAAAGTATAACTAGTCAGAGTGAAGTTATAAAACCTTTAATGATTTGTGAGGAGGAACCAAAATTGTCTAATTCTGTTATTAAAGAGTTTGAAAATGATGAACTTGACGGTAAATTGAATATTTGTGGTAATGATCATGATACTTCACAGTTGTCTTTGGTTGATCATGATGAAATGGAGGGAATGCCTACTACCGCTAAGTTAAGTAAAGGTACTGTAGAACTTGAACGTGAAGTAGAAATAAATGCAGTTGCAGAAGGCATGCGTACTTGTCAGACCGTCAGTGTGATTGATCAGCATGTAGCTCACCTATCATCAGATGCTAGTGCTAAACCTGAGCTGATAGTAAAAGGCAGCAGTGGTGGTGGTCTTGCAGTTACACAAATTTCTGAAAGCCGAGCAACAACAGCTTCTGATCCACCGCTAACTTCATCAACTGATATCAATCAGTCGTCGTTGGTGTTGTCATCCACAATGAAACAGACGCCCATCAACTCAAGTATCTTGTACAATGACTTTGATAATATTGGTGCATTTGAAACGACGAATATCAATGGTCAGTTTAGTGAGGATAAGCCAAGTGTAAACGAGAGAGTAATTGTTAAATTGACTTGCACGGATAAAGGCATTTCTAGTTTCAAGTTACTATTTGAATGTTATTATCTTTGGTGTAAATTACTCTGTTTCTACACTTGGTTGATGAGATATGCCGTGTGTTTTTTCGTCATCTATATTCTACGATACAATGGCATGGGCGTGTTGCCGTTCAGATTTGAGGATATAGCTGATAGAAGGAAGTTAGCAAATGAACTCTGCGATGATATTCCAACCTGGGGCGTCAACCTGAGAAGGGTTGTAAGCGTACTGCTGTAAGTCCTGCGATTCTTCAAAGGAATTCCATCAAGATATGATCCGCGAGTTTGTGTGTACTGTTTGTATATATGTGTGGTGTCTCATATCAATTGGTGTATTTTGGATTCATTGCGTTTACTCGTTGTTTTCGTACCTTGTTTTCATTGCATAATTTTGTTAAAAGTTTCGTCGTAATTACTTGTGTCCACTCTTCTACATCCATGAATGAATTGATTGATGTTAAGGACAGCAGATGGGGCGTATACGCCGGGGAGGCTAGGCTATTGCTGAGAATGAAATGCACACGGAGATAATTGTTAGCTGCGGTCCGACACGCCGGGGAGAAAGAGTGTAAACGACTGAGGCTTGCATACGTCACCGCTACTAGAACTGAGGCAGAATGAGTGACAAGCGATTGCAGTGGTAATTGGTAGTGAGTAGATAAGAGGATGTGCGTAGAGTATCATGCGTTGGTGCTATGGTCACGTTGCATTCTGCAAGAGTCATTCTAGCAAGTGGCGATTGTGTTGCAAGATATGAAGAGGAGGTCTCTGTCTGGAGGCGCAGGTCGTCAGCGATGTGTGAGATTTTGCTGTGGGTATGCTTATGGTGTGTTGGCTTTCCTGTTTGTTTTCCATTTCAGCTCTGTCTGTGTGACCCAGGTTCTCGCAATGGCATCCAAGTCAACGTGTATTGGTCGTGAAGGAAAAAAGGGTTGGACCCTTTTTTGGCGGGGAGTGTCAATGGAGTTGAAGATTGAACGATCAATTCTTGCATCTGACAGAAATTTCTTCTGTAAACCCATTAGTCCCTTAAGAGCAACTTTCCTATTACAAACCAACTGTCTATCTTTGAATCTCCATGGTAGGCCAACGCTGAAACGCCCGTTTTCGTATTTACAAGAGTCCTCGAC